>CP129447.1:43487500-44687500 GCA_030445155.1 Quercus variabilis | reverse complement strand
TCAAACTAGTCGTAAAGTTGTTTCCTAAATTTAATGCATGCATTTTGTACTCTAGAACTTCAAATAAATAAATGCATGACTGCATGCAATCATAATATCTTAGGTTCTCTCTTCCATGCTTAGTAGTGAAAGTAAATACCGCCTACCACAATATTTTAGTTTCTTTCTCTCTCCCGCTTTAATGTAATGAAAAACATATAATAAGCTTATTTATAAATAATATGTTGTGTTTACATGGTATAACTTACACCGTAATCTTCCCTTAAAAACTATCATGTATGGTTTTTTTATTGGAAATTTGTAAAGTTTCTTTGGATTAGAACTCTATTCCCTCTTCCCCTATGAGTGTGTGAGAGAGATTTTTTTCAAAAAAAAAAAATATATATATATATATATATCTACACACACACTTACCGGTAGTGATAGAGATAGAAAAGTTTCTCAAGAGCTGTAGTTATCCTTGATCTTATACTCAATGATTTATAGCCACATAAATATTTTATGAAAAAACCCTTTTTTTTTTCTCTTTTTTTTTTTTTTTTACAATTTATTGACAATATATTGGTTCATCATTCATAGACACATGATCAAAACAATAGAATATAATTGGAATTATAAGAATGGAATTTAATACACTTATGTGATAAATTTATAACTTATTTTATATATGTGTGTATCATGAAAATAAAAATTGAGGGGGTCTAATGTGGTCATTTTTTGTAAGAGCTATATATATATATATATATTGATAAGAAGATCATAATTTTTACTAAGAAAATAATTACAATACATCCTAAGCCAAAACTGATTTAATTATATTAGAATTTTCTTTTATCCAAGTTACATAATTGTCAGTATTTTTGTCATAATGAGCCAAGATGTGAGTTGGGCAATTACTAACATGCGATAGTTATAAATTTCTTAACTCCCGTAACTTTTGTTGAATCCCATAGAAAATATTATCAATGGTTACCGGTGATGCATTAGTCCCTATCATGGCATCAATGATGATCTTGGAATCGCTTTCCACAATAATGTCCTGGACACCCACATCTCATGCAAACGTTATCCCTTCTTCCATGGCCTTTGCTTCAATTTTCACGGGTCCTAAGGGTAGCATAAGGCGTTTACTGAGAGCAGCCTCCACTCTCCCAGCATCATATCGGATAATGACTAATACCTATAGAATGGAAACTAGTGAAAACAGCTCCATCGGTATTGATCTTGTACCAAGATTCTGGCGGTGGTGCCCACCGAACCTCTCCATTGTTCACTGGAGATGACAATCTGAAATTGGCAACTTGGAATTCCACCAAATAACAAGCCTTGTGTAAGATTGCTGATGCTTGTGCCCTCGCTTTACCCAGTCTAGCTTCATTAATATTAAACCATAGACACCATGCTACTGTGATAACCAATTCCAATATCTCATCGCCCTGCTGCTCCACACATTTCAAATGCCATAAGAGATCTACAAATTCCTGGAACCCAACACCCCGTGTGTTGAAAGATATGCCAGAGATATCCCAAACTTCACGAGCTTTAACATAGTCCCAAAAACACATGCCCACTGCTTTCAACTTCCTCACCACAAGCCTTACAAGTAGAGTTTTTAATAACGTTCTGACGAGCTAGGTTGGCTTTTGTGGGCAGGATATTCTTGTTTGCCCTCCGTGCAAAAGATTTAATCTTTTAAGGGACGTTAAGCTTCCAAATTGATTTCTAGAGTAACTTACGGTTTTGACCACTGGACTCCTCACACTACAAAAAAAATGCGGCTATAGCTGATCTATAGTTGAGTTTTTTTAAAAACACAGCTATAGCTAACATATAGCTAAAACGCGGCTGTAGATTTAATCTATAGTTGTGTTTTTAAAACATAGCTATAGGTTAATTCTATAGGCACGTTCAAAGGATGGAGCTATAGCTCCAACCACATAATTTTTTTAAAGGGGGACCTATAGCTGCGTTTTAAAATGCAGCTATAAGTTAGCTATAGCCATATTTTTTAAAAACGCCGTTATAGGACCAGTTGAATATAAATTTTTTTTAAAGGTTGACCTATATCTACGTTTCCCACGTACCCCCCCACTTTCATCTTTTCTTTATTTTCTCTGTCTTTTTTCTTTCTTCCTTCTTCACTTACTCCAGCACAACTCTTTAGTGGGTCTTCTTTCCTTCCTTCTTCTTTTTTATTTTTTATTTTTTATTTTTTTTTTCCCTTTTTCTTTCTTCCTTTTTCACTGCAGCGTAACTCTTTTTTTTTCTTTGTTTCTTTGGAGCTGCTACTTCTTTTTTCGTCTTTTCTTGCTCCTTTCTTTTGCAAGTCACGCCAGGTTCTTCTTTCTTTCTTTCTTCTTCTTTTTTTTTTTTTTTTTTTTCCTTCCTTCTTCACTCCAGCACAGCTCTTTCTTTTTTCTTTGCAACTACTTCTTCTTCCTCTTTTTTTTTTCTTTCTTTTTTTTTTCCTTCATCTCAAGCACACCGATTTGTCTATAGATCTAGTTTTTTTTTTTTTTTTTTTGGTTATTTTATGTTTAGTTAGTAAGAAAATGGAGGAAATGATGAAAATTTTGAATGAAATGGATATTCTAGCAATATTTGTGTCTATGTCTTGATTTGGATTTGAGTTTTGATTTTGAATTTTTTGGATTTGTGCTTGAATTTGTGCTATTGTGTTGTTGATATTGTGCTTATATTTAAATGGGTTTGTGTTCTTGAGCTTGTTCTTTTGTGTTTCTAAGCTTGTGCTTTTGTGTTCCTTGAATGGATTTAGTGTTAGATTTGGGTTGGTTTTGTTGAATGAGAGGAGATTCATATGTTTGTGTTCTCATATTTTGGAGCTCGTTGTGTTTGTATTGTCAGTATGTTGTGTTCGATTTTGAATTTTCTAGGTTTGTGTTTGATTTTGAATTTTCTGGGTGTGTTTGTATTGTGAGTATGTTGTGTTTGATTTTGAATGTTTGTGTTTGATTTTGAATTTTTTGGGTTTATGTTTAATTTTGAATTTTTTTTGGTTTGAATTTTGAATTTTTTAGGGGGAAAAAAAAAACCCATAATTTTTTTTTTTTTTTGAAAATCCTATTGCCGCGTTTCAAAAATGCAGTTGTAGGAGGCTTTAGTAGCATTTTTAAAACGCAGCCAAAACTGTACCTATAGCAGCGTTTTAAACATAGCCCAAAGCGGGTCTATAACCACATTTTTTACAATACACAGCTATAAGTCTCAGCCTATAGGGGGTGGAAAAACGCAGCTATAGCGGGACTTGTAGCCGCATTTAAAAAAACGCAGCTATAGACCCCGCAAGGGGCTATTGTCGCACAGTAAAAGTCGCTTTTGTAAATGCAGCTATAAAAAATGCGGCTATAGCCTATAGCTACGTTTTTGTAGTGTCAGCAAATTGGTCCGTGTTAGCCGAAGCCATCACCACCTTATAGGCACCCTTGACTATGAACTTCCCCTTAGATGTAAATGCCGACACCAAACGATCATTAGGTAGTCAAGAACTCAAGAGAATTCTTAAAATAGCCACTGCATCAGTAGGAACAAAGAATTGATGGATCATGTCTGACCTTCCAGCTGTAGTATATGGATCAACTAGCAACGAGATTCGTGCATCATTAGGGATAGCAGGTCTAAAGGTGGGTTGGAAAGTTAATGGTAGATATAACCATTTATCTCTACAAATTTAATAGAGTGCCCATTACCACCTGCCACCGTGTACCTTGTCTAACAATAAATTATGTTGCCATGATACTTCGCCATGCATAAGATGGATTAGGTTTGTGAGTGACTGTAAAAATCGGGGTGCTCTCAAAAAAGAGACTTAGGTGCTTTTAAGGGCACCTCTCTTTTTGGGTAGTGGTGTGGAGTTGCCACTTACTTCTTATACCCAAATAATAATAATAATAATAATAATAATAATAAATAAGAAAAAATAAATACAAATTACATGATTAAAATACTTCGTTGTCATTGATTGAATAAAGAAAAGAACAACTTTGGTAAATTAACCTTACAAGGTTTTGGGTACTAGTTACAATCTATGCAAAAGAATACAAAGTTTTGGTCCTAGTTATAATCTACCAAAATTAAAAGACAAAACACTAATCTGTCTATTCAAAAATCCTAAACTTGGGGGCTAGGTTATAGAATGGGAAGGTGTTAGGCACCCATTCGGCCTAGACAGAGTTTAGTTTTCTAGACTCTAATGACCAATATACCCTTTTTGCATAATGTTGAATGATATATTGAACACACATGACAGACACTTCACAAAAATTAACTAAAATAAATTTACCTTATGAATGATGTTCTCTTTTAAAAAGAATATTCAGATCTATTTTGAAAATTAAAAAAAAAATAATAATAATAAGACTTGGTTTGTAAAAAATCAAATCTGTTTTGTGTAAAGAAAAAAAAATGATATTTGGTTTGTAGAAAAAATCAAATCTGTTTTATGAATTAAAAAAAAATGGTTTATGAAAAACCAAATCTATTGTTGGAAACAAATAATAGGACTTTTGAAGTAGGATTCACATTCATGAGACAAATTTATTATGCATCCAGCACAAATTAAAAAAAAAAAAAAACTTTAACCTAACTTTCAATCCCTTCTTTTGAATTTCAAAATCTGCATTTTAAAACAAAGAAATTTTTTTCAAAAAAAATCAGATTTGTATTTAATGAAAATATAGATCAGTCTTGAGTTTTAGAAAAAATTATATCTGAATTTAATAAAAATACAGATCAGTTTTGAGATTAGAAAAAAAAAATCAAATCTGTATTTAATGAAAATATAGATCAGTTTAGAGATTTCATAAAAAATAAGATCTGAAAATACAATTCTGTTTTGAGATTAGAGAAAAAAAAATTGATTTAAAAATACAGATCAGTTTTGAGATTAGAGGAAAAAAAATCAGATTTGTATATAATGAAAATACATAATAGTTTGGAGTTTTCATAAAAAAAAAAAAAAAAAAAAAAAAAAAAAAAAAAAAAAAAGGACATCTGAAAATATAGATCAATTTTGAGATTTTATAAAAATAAAAATAAAAAAAGCATTGATAGTCATTAGCAGATTTTGAAATTTAAGAAAAAGAATTACAATAAACAATCATTTAAAAAACATGCAAAGAAAATCTAGCAAAGTATCTAAGCATGACAATTATATATTAAGAACAAGACATCATAAAATATGCTAAACATATTCATGTATCATACTAATTTATGGCAAAAGAAAAGAAAGAAAAAAAAATGAAAACCTCTTGCATGAGTGTGCTCTTCTAATGAGTGAATATTTTAGAAATCAAAGAAACTTATTCACCTCTTTGAGGTCTAAAATACCCTACTTACAAAAAAAAAAAAAAGTTCCTAAAGCAAAAGCCTCTAGAACATCTTTAACGTAAAGGGAATTGAAAAGTTAGAAGAGAAGAGGCTTTAATTCTAATTTGTTTCCTTTATTTATAGAGGTTGGGATGCTGAATGAGATTAGATACGAATTGGAACGCATCCTTTGTTGGAAAAATACATGTTTGTATTACATACAAAGCATACGCAATGGAAAATTAACGGATCTACTTCGTTTGCAATTGATAACATGTACTATATAAATTTTAGAATATAAGAACAAGAGAGTGTACCTAGGTATGATGAAATTCAAAACCAAAGATTAGAAGTACTTGGGAACACTTTTAATCTTCACTTCAATTCCACCTATGTCCAAGAAGTGTGGCCTCTCAATCAGCTTATATGTGTGTGTTTAAGAGAGAATAATAGAGTGTCCTACACTCACATACAAACCATTTCATTCTCTTACAAAATTCTGTATGTTTCTCTCCTTATAACTGATCATCTAATTAGGATAGCCTTTTGGGCCATTCCAATCGGGCTAATACTTTGAATAACCAAACCCATTAAACTTATCTTAAGGGAATATTTTATATCTTCATTAAGAGATTATGAATTCTATCTTGTGAATATATGTTTCATCAACACAAAATGTAGCTGCACAACATACTGAGGTTTTAATTGTGACTTTAGATCTCACTTCTGATATATCAAAGCAACCTACATTTCATAATCAAGACCATTATTCTCTCAAGATTAAGGGTTCTTGTAGATAGAAGTCGTGAGATTTATTATTCATTTGACAGTCATTAGGAGAATAATAAATCTCACAATGGTCTAGTTCAATATGTCTTAACTCTTAAAATATATCAACAAGAATTCTCTACTTCCATTATCAAGACAAATCATCTTAGTTGATATGTTATAGTCTTCACAGATGAAATGCCCAAATTCATCATCGACTACAAACTAAAATTCTGAATTTACAAAGAACTTGTGACTTATATCTTTTGTGACTAAATCATATAAATCACATACTATGCATCGCATGGACTATATATTAATGTCCAAATTAAATATTCATATTACCACTATGTTAGATGATAATAACACAACTTTATTAATTACAACATTAAGTCATACATAATGTCATATATAGCATCATACAATAGGATTTAAGGGCACTAATCCTAACAATCTCCCATTTGCCATAAAGACTATTGTGCAATAATATAACTCCCATTCCCTCCAAATGTGACTCAAAGTCCTTTAAGGCAAGACTTTGGTAAAGAGATCTACTAGATTATTTGCACTATCTATCTTTACTACTACTACATCTCCTCAAGCAACAATGTCTCGAATGATGTGGTACTTACACTCAATGTGCTTTCCTTTCTTGTGATTCCTTGGATCTTTGGATTATGCAACCGTTCCACTACTGTCGCAAAACAATGTGATTGGAACTTACTCCATTCTCACAACACCAAGACCAGAAAGGAATTTCTTGAGCCAAACAGCTTCCTTTCCTACTTCACAAGTAGCAACATATTTAGCTTTTATGGTGGAGTTAGCAATATAAGATTGCTTAACACTCCTCCAACTTATGGCTCCACCTCATAAGGTGAATACACAACCTGAAATGGACTTTCTAAAATCAAGATCTGATTGAAAATTTGAATCGGTGTAGCTAATAGGTATCAAATCTAATGGAAATAAATGTGAACACAGTGGAAAAATAACAGATCTACATTGTTCGAAATTGAAAACATGCGTTAAGTAAATTTCAAAATTTGAGAATAAGAGAGCGTACCTTGAAGCGGTGAATTTCAAAACTGAAGATTAAAGCACTTAGGAATACTTTTAATTTTCACTCCAATTCCACTAACGCCCAAAAAGTGTGGACTCTCAATTAGTTACAAAGGGATGGTTAGATACTGAGATACACTTACTTCCATAACATTACAATGTTGATTTTTTCTCTTCAAAAATTCTGTACATTTTTTCCTTTGTATCTAACCAATTATCTAATTGGGTTGGCCTTTTGAGCCTTTCCAATTGGGCGGCTTGGAGTGGGACTAAAAGGGACCAATAAGACACTAACTCCAATGGGCTTAGGCTTTTCTGTCAACTCTTGATAAGTTCAAAGTTACCATTAACTATATTTAATATCACTATATAAATATAGTTGCACTCTAGGCCTTATCTATAAATTATATCCCAAGACTTTATTATACATGGAACCCCTTCATAAAATATTCGTAGTAATACAAAGCCATTAATGTAGATTGCCACTTTGTAAGTTACTACATCTTAATCCTTGAGTACCCGGTTAAATCTTTTAATGTTATTTATTATATATTTATGAAATCCAATTCCATAAATATATACTTTAGTCTTACTAAAGTGGTTAAGCCTAACTCTCTGAATAACAAACTCATTAAACTTATCTCAAGAGAATACTTTATATCTCCGTTAAGAAACTTTATATTTCATCTTGAGAATACATGTTCCATTAACACTAAATGTGGTTACCCAACATACTGAGGTTTTAACCATTACTATAGATCTCACTCCTAATATATCAAAGCAACCTACACCTCATGATCAGGTCCATTATTCTCTCAGGATTAAGAGTCCATGCAAATACAAGTCGTAAGATTTATTATTCATATGATAGTCCTTAGGAAAGTAATAAATCTCACAGCGGTCCAGTTTAATATGTCTTAACTCTTAAAACATATTAACACATCAACCAGAAGTCTCAACTTCCATGATCAAGACAAATCATCGTGGTTGATATGTTATAGTCTTCGCAGATAAAATACCCAATTTCATCTCCGATTACAAATTATAATTTTGAGTTTACAAAGAACTTGTGATTTATATCTTCTATGACTTTTCACTTAAATCACGTACTATGCATCTCATGGACTAAATGATAATGTTCGAATATTCATGTTACCATTATTTCAGATAATAATAAAACAAATTCATTAAACACAATATTAAGTCATACATAATGTCATACAAAATTTCAAACTTAATATCATACATAGTATCATACAATAGGATTTAAGGATACTAATCTTAACAATCTCCCACTTGCCCTAAAGACTATTGTGCACTAATCTAACTCCCATTCTCTCCAAATGTGACTCAAAAGTCCTTTGAGACAAGGCTTTAGTAAATGGATCTGCTAGATTATTTGCACTTTCAATCTTTGCTACCGCTACATCACCACGAACAATAATATCTCGAATGATATGGTACTTCCTCTCAATGTGCTTTCCTTTCTTATAATTCCTTGAATCTTTAAATTGTATAATTGCTCTATTGTTGTCACAAAACAATGTGATTGGAACTTGCTTTATTGTCATTACACCAAGGTCAGAAAGGAATTTATTGAGCCATACAGCTTTGCTGCCTCACAAGCAGTAACATATTCTACTTCTATGGTAGAGTCTGCAATACAAGATTGTTTAATACTCCACCAACTTATGGCTCCACCTCCCAATGTGAAAACACATCCTGAAGTGGATTTTTTGAAATCTAGATCAGATTGAAAATCTGAATCTGTATAGCCAATAGGTATCAAATCCTCACTTCGGTAAATAAGCATATAATCTCTTGTTCTCCGTAGATACTTAAGAATATGCTTTACAGTTTGCCAATGTTTTGGTCCTGGATTTGATTCATATCGACTGACCATGTCAACTGAATAACAAATATCTGGTTTAATACAAAATATGGCATACATGAGACTTCCTACTGCCGAAGCATAAGGAACTTGTCTCATCATATTTTCTTCCTCTTGAGTCTTAGGCCTTTGGTCATCAGACAGAGGAACTCCATGTCTGAAAGGAAGTAATCATTTCTTGGAGTTTTGCATGCTAAACCGTTCTAGAACCTTATCTATATATCCAGCTTGTGATAAGCCTAACATCTTATTCTTGCGATCTCGCCAAAGCTTGATCCCTAGAATAAAGTTAGCCTCACCTAAGTCCTTCATATCAAATTGGCTTGACAACCAAACCTTTACTGATAATATTACCCCTACATCATTTCCAATGAGTAGAATATCATCAACATAAAGCACTAGGAACATTACTACTTTATCACAATGTCTTTTGTACATACATGGTTCATCAAGATTTTACTCAAAACCAAATGACTTGATTGCTTGATAAAATTTGATGTTCCATGACCTAGATGCTTGCTTAAGTCCATAAATGGACCTTTTCAACTTGCATACCATATGCTTTTGGTTCTTTGCTATGAAACGTTCCGGTTGCATTATATACATTTCCTCTTCAAGATTGCCATTGAGAAATGCAGTCTTGACATCCATTTGCCAAATCTCATAATCATAATGAGCAACAATGGATAAGAGAATTCTGATAGATTTAAGCATTGCTACTGGAAAAAAGGTTTCATCATAATTAATACATTTTTTTTTTAATATACCCTTTCGCCACTAGCCTTACTTTAAAGGTTTCAACCTTTCCATCTATCATTCTCTTCCTCTTGTAAGCCCATTTGCAACCAACAGGTTTAATGCCGTTAGGCGCCTCTATAAGATCCCAAACTTGATTGGAATATATGGAATCTAATTCAGATTTCATAGCTTGGACCCAATGATGTGCATCTATATCATTCATTGCCACTTCATAGGTGTAGGGATCCGATTCAGCCTCTTCTAAGATAGCTTCATAAGTTTCTCCTAAACCTATGAATCTTATAGGAGGCCAAACAATTCTCCCACTACGACGAGGCACTTGTGTACTAGACATGTCATGAGTAGTATCTTGTGGTGTGTCTAATACAGCCACATCATCCCTAGTTTCATCCATTAGTTGTTCATTTACAGGTTCATTCATTTCAACTAACACAACTCTACTTCTAGGAGTAAAATTATTCATATAGTCATTTTCCAAGAATTTAGCATTTGTACTAACAAAAACTTTGTTATCTTTACGACTATAGAATAAATAACCTCTAGTTTCTTTTGGATAACCTACAAGCAAACACACTTCTGATTTTGGTTCCAATTTATCAGGCTTCCCTTTTAACACATATGCAGGACAATCCCAAATGTGGAGATATTTCATACTAGGCTTACGCCCACTCCATAATTCCATGGGTGTTTTGGGAACAGATTTTGATGGGACTACATTCAAAATATGTATTGCTGTATTTAAGGCATAACCCCAAAAAGAAATCGGTAAAATTGAGTAACTCATCATGGACCTAACCATTTCTAAAAGAGTCCTATTCCTTTTTTCTGCTACACCATTCTGTTGGGGAGATCCAGGTGCAGCCAATTGGGATACAATCCCATTTTGAGTTAAGTAATCCTTGAAAACCCCAAGAAGGTATTCACTACCACAATCAGATCGAATGACTTTTATGGGTTTACCCAATTGATTCTCTAATTCAGCCTTAAACTCTTCGAACTTTTCAAAGGCTTCGAACTTTCATCTCATTAGGTACACATAACTATATCTTGAGTAATCATCGGTAAAAGTAATGAAATACTCATAACCTCCTTTTGCTTGGATTGACATAGGACCACATACATCAGAATGCACTAGCTCTAGCAAATCTTGAGCTCTTCTACCTTTTGCATTAAAAGGTCATTTGGTCATTTTACCTTTCAAACAAGATTCGTAAACTAGAAATTCATCAAAGTCCATGGGCTCTAAGAGTCCATCTTTGATCAATCTTTGAATCTTATTTGAATTAATATGACCTAAACGCAAGTGCCAAGGATATGCATCACTAGTAGAAAGAAACTTTCTCTTTAATGATTTTACATGAGAGTTATTATCTAATTCAGAATTATCTAATTCCTGCTTATCAGGAGTTAAAATATAAAGACCATCCACAATATTGACAGAATAGATAAACATTTTATCCTTCTTTATTATAACATTGTCTTTCAAGATAACACAATATCCATGTTTACCTAAGTAAGTAGTAGAAATTAAATTCCTACGAACATTAGGTACATACAAACAGTCTTCCAATACTAAAACTCTTGACTTAAAACATAAATTAAACACTCCAACAACTACAATTGGAATCCTGCTCCCATCAGTCAAAGTAAGAAACAACTCCCTTTCTTTAAACTTTCTAGTCTCCTAGAAGCCCTGCAAGAAATTGCAGATATGATTAGTACAACCTAAATCCATACACCAGGAATCCGTGGGATTCTGTACCAAACATATTTCAAGAAGGAATGTATTAATCATACCTTTATTCTTGGCAGCCTTGAATATTGGACAATTTCTTTTCCAATGTCCTTTCTCACCACAATGGAAACACTTTCCTTTGATCTTCTTTCCTTTATCAGCAACCCCTAAGGCAATTTGTTTACCTTCTTGCTTGGTGAAGTCCTTCTTCTTCTTCTTCTTACTCTTGCCTTTCGACTTAGGTTGAGAAGTAAAAGCTTCACCAACATTGGCTTCAACATTGGAAGTACCAAGAATGCCTTCTGCCTTACCAATTCATTCATTAATTCAGACAAGGTATAAATCTTTTTGTTTATATTATAGTTAAGTTTGAATTCCTTGAATGATTCTAGTAGCGACTGGAGTATCATATCCACTTAGGATTCTCCATCAATATCGGCACCTAAAACTTCCAATGTATTCAGATTAAAGATCATTGTAAGACAATGCTCCCTCACTGAAGTACCTTTAGTCATTTTAGTCTTATAAATTTGCCTTACGGTCTCTTGCCTTGCAGAATGGCCTTACTCACCAATCATCTCCTTTAGACTTAGCATGATGTCTGAAGCTAGTTCTACATCCTGCATTTGATGCTGTAGAACATTTGAGATAGATGCTAGGATATAGCACTTGGCCATCTCATTAGATTTCTGCCAACGATCATATCGTTGTTTTTCCTCAAGAGGAGCATCTAATGAAGGAAAGCTAGGACATGGTTTGGTAAGAACATATTTATGCTCTTCAGCAGTAAGAACAGTATCCAAATTTCTTTTCCAATCAACATAGCTGGATCCAGTCAATTTGTTTTGATTAAGAATAGTAACAAGTGGGCCAAATGATGCCATGTTCTAAATCTGAAAACAATAAACATGAATATAATCAATAAACTGGACATTATCTATTTAGCATATAAACATATAGTATGAAACCTTAATAAAACAATAATATAATATATGCAATGACAACCCAATCCCACAATTAATATTCCTCGGAAGCGAGGTCATACCAATCACTATGATTAGGTGAGAAACATTCTCATTATTAATGCTATCATGATAACTCTTACCAAACAAAAATAATTTGTTGTTTTCCCTTCAGCCTCTAAGTAATAATGACATAGCTCCAAAGGGAGGTTAACATTACACTTAGTCTAGTGTACACCATTGCCTAGAATCAATATGAATAACCAAATAACTCCAGGGAAGCATGGTCGTTCTCAATGTTAAAACACATTTCATCTATCTTTAAGAAGTTTAACCTATAGTACCGTGAATCAAATACCCTCCAAAGGGAGCAAGGCATATATGCCAAGGCGAGGTGCTTAATCACACTACTTTAAACCGACAATGGAGGCTGTGAGATGCAACCCTTGTATCTCTCTCCCATTAGATGTTTTAAAATAAAGGTTTTTTTGAAACATGCACAATCTAATTACACATAGCCTTGCTATTTCTACATGTGAAAACACTTAGAATAAATTATGATATTCTTTCTTTCGATCGATCAAATGTGCCCCTCAATCAATCGAAAAAATTAAAAAATTCGAACTTGACTTCCTGACTTGTTCGATTGATACTCGATCGCCTCTCGATTGATCGAAAAACAAATTCAATTGATCGACTAGCAATCAAAAATCAATTTATTTAAAAAGTCTGATCACTGTTTCACTCGATCGATCGAAAATTGCGAAACTCGAATTTCCAAAAATTTTTCTAAAGCAGTTTTCTTGGTTTTTCATGAACAAACATTCAACATATGAACATTACAGACAGTGATTGATGTTAGAACTGAATTCTATTAATGATCTAGCCTTAAAATTCAATTTAACGTACTTAAATTTAAATTTAAACAACATCATAACATCAATTTCAGTTTTCATTAAATCAGAGTTTCAACAATATGCAGAAAATTAAAACATAATCTTCTAACAATATGAAACTATCATCTCTAATTCTAAAATTCACAAAACATGTTTTACAATTCGAAATTGATGACTGCTCTAATACCATTTGATGGAAATAAATGTGAACGCAGCGAAAAAATAACGGATCTACATCATTCGAAATCGACAACATGCATTAAGTAAATTTCAGAATTTGAGAACAAGAAAGCATACCTTGAAGCGGTGAATTTCAAAACTGAAGATTGAAGCACTTATGAATACTTTTAATCTTCACTCCAATTCCACTAATGCTCAAGAAGTGTGGACTCTCAATTGGTTACAAAAGGATGGTTAGATAGTGACATACACTCACTTCCACACCATTACAATGTTGTTTTCTTCTCTTCAAAAATTCTGTATGTTTTTCCATTTGTATCTAACCAATTATCTAATTGGGCTGACCTTTTGGGCCTTTCCAATTGGGCTTAAGTGTGTGGCTTGGAGTGGGACCAAAAGGGACCAATAAGACACTAGCTCCAATGAGCTTTGGGCTTTTTTATCAACTTTTGACAAGTCCAAAGTTACCATTAACTATATTTAATACCACTATATAAATATAGTTGCACTCTAGGCCTTATCTATAAATTATATCCCAAGACTTTATTATACATGCAACCCCTTCATAAAATATTCATAGTAATACAAAGTCATTAATGTAGACTGTCACTTTGTAAATTACTACATCTTAATCCTTGAGTACCTGATTTAATTCTTTAATGTTATTCATTATATATTTATGAAATCCAATTCCATAAATATATATTTTAGTCTTACTAAAGTGGTTAGGCTTAACTCTCTGAATAACAAACTAATTAAACTTATCTTAAGAGAATACTTTATATCTCCGCTAAGAGACTATGAATTCCATCTTGAGAATACATGTTCCATCAACACTAAATGTGGCTGCCCAACATACTGAGGTTTTGACCATTACTATAGATCTCACTCCTGATATATCAAAGCAACCTACACCTCATGATCAAGTCCATTATTCTCTCAAGATTAAAAGTTCATGCAAATACAGGTCGTGAGATTTATTATTCATATGACAGTCCTTAGGAAAATAATAAATCTCACAGCGGTCCAGTTTAATATGTCTTAACTCCTAAAACATATTAACATATCAACTAGAAGTCTCCACTTCCATGATCAAGACAAATCATCGTGGTTGATATGTTATAGTCTTCACAGATGAAATGCCCAATTTCATCACCGACTATGAACTATAATTCTGAGTTTACAAAGAACTTGTGATTTATATCTTCTGTGACTTTTCACTTAAATCACATACTATGCATCTCATGGACTAAATGATAATGTCCGAATATTCATGTTACCATTATTTCAGATAATAATAAAATAAATTCATTAAACACAATATTAAGTCATACATAATGTCATACACAATGTCAAACTTAATATCATACATAGCATCATACAATAGGATTTAAGGGCACTAATCTTAACAAAATCTTCACACCGATAAACAAGCATATAATTTCTTATTCTTCGTAGATACTTGAGGATATGTTTTACAGCTTGCCAATGTTTTGGTCCTGGATTTGATTGATATCAGTTGACCATACCAACTTAATAATAGATATCTGGTCTAGTACAAAGCACATAATAAGACTTCCCACTACAGAAGCATAAAGAACTTGTCTCATCATATTTTCTTCCTCAAGAGTCTTAGGGCTTTGGTCATTAAACAGAAGAACTCCATGTCTGAAAGAAAGCAATCCTTTCTTGGAGTTTTGCACACTAAACTATTCTAGTACCTTATCTATATATCCAGCTTGTGACAAACCTAACATTCTATTCTTGCGATCTCACAAAAGCTTGATCCCTAGAATGAAGTTAGCTTCACCCAAGTCCTTTATATCAAATTGGCTTGAAAACCAAACCCTTACTGATGACATTACCCCTACATCATTTCCAATGAGTAGAATATCATCAACATAAAGCACTAGCAACATTACTACTTTATCTTGATGTCTTTTATACACACATGGTTCATCAAGATTTTGTTCAAAATCAAATGACTTGATTGCTTGATCAAATCTAATGTTCCATGACCTAGATGCTTGCTTAAGTCCTTAAATGGATCTTTTCAACTTGCATACCATATGCTCTTGGTTCCTTGCTATGAACCTTCCAGTTGCATCATGTAAATTTCTTCTTCAAGATTGCCATTTAGAAAAGTAGTCTTGAAATCCATTTGCCAAATCTCATAATCATAATGAGCAGCAATGGATAAGAGAATTTTGATAGATTTAAGCATTGCTACTGGTGAAAAGGTTTCTTCATAATCAATACATTCTTTTGTGTAATCCCTTTCACCACTAACCTTGCTTTAAGGGTTTCAAACTTTCTATCTATCCCTCTCATACTCTTGTAAACCCATTTGCAACTACCAGGTTTAATGCCGTCAAGCGCCTTTACAAGATCCCAAACTTGATTGGAATACATTGAATCTAATTCAGATTTAATAACTTTGACCCAATGATGTGCATCTATATCATTCATTGCCTCTTCATAAGCGTAAGGATTAGTTTCAACTTCTCTTGAGATAGCTTCATAAGTTTCTCCCAGATCTATAAATCTTATAGGAGGCCAAACAATCCTCCCACTTCGACAAGACACCTGTGTACTAGACATCTCATGGGTAGTATCTTGTGGTGTATCTAATACAATCACATCATCCCTAGTTTCATCCATTGGTTGTTCATTTACAAGTTCACCTATTTTAACCAAAACAACTTTACTGCTAGGATTAAAATTATTCACATAATCATCTTCCAAAAATTTTGCATTGGTGCTAACAAACACTTTGTTATCTTTATGATTTTAGAATAAATAACCCTTAGTTTCCTTTGAATACCCTAAAAACATGCATACTTCTATTTTAGCTTCCAACTTATCAGACTTCCTTTTCAACACATGTGCTGGACATCCCCATACATGGAGATATTTCATACTAGGCATGCATCCACTCCATAATTCCTTAGGTGTGTTGGGAACTAATTTTGATGGAACTAAATTTAAAATGTGCATTGCTATTTTTAGTGCATATCCCCAAAAGGAATTTGGTAAAGTTGAATAACTCATCATGGACCTAATCATTTCTAAAATAGTCTTATTCATTCTCTCTGCTACACCATTTTGTTGGGGAGTTCCAAGTGCAGTCAATTGGAATACAATCCCATTTTGATTTAAGTATTCCTTGAAATCCAAGAAGGTATTTGCCACCACGATCAGATCGAATGGCCTTTATGTTTTTACCTAATTGATTCTCAACTTTAGCCTTAAACTCTTTGAACTTTTCTAGGGCTTCAGACTTTCGTCTCATTAGGTACACATAACCATATCTTGAGTAATCATCGGTAAAAGTGATGAAGTACTCATAAGCTCCTTTTGCTTAGATTGACATAGGACCACATATATCTGTATGAACTAATTCAAGCAACTCTTGAACTCTTCTACCTTTTGCATTAAAATGTCGTTTGGTCATTTTGCCTTCCAAACGAGATTCACAAACTAGAAATCCATCAAAGTCTAATGGCTCTAAGAGACCATCTTTGATCAATCTTTGAATACTGTTTGAATTAATATGACCCAAACGTAAGTGCCAAAGATATGCATCATTAGTATAAGGAAACTTTCTCTTTAATGATTTCACATGTGAATTATTATTTAATTCTAAATTATATAATTCATGCTTATTAGGAGTTAAAATATAAAGACCGTCAACAATATTGCTAGAACAGAGAAACACTGTATCCTTTTTTATTATAATAATGTCTTTCAAGATTACACAATATCCATATTACCTAAATAAGTTGCAGAAATTAAATTCCTACGAATATTAGGTACATATAGATAGTCTTCCAATATTAAAACCCTAGAATCAAAGCATAAATCAAACACTCCAATAGCTACAACTGGAATTCTACTTCCACCAGCCAAAGTAAGAAACAATTCCCCTATACTCAGCTTTTTGGTATCCTGGAACCCCTTCAAAGAATTGCATATATGATTAGTACAACTTGAATCCACACACCAGGAATCCGTGAGATTTTGTACTAAACATATTTCTAGAAACATTGGACTTTTCATACCTTTATTCTTGGCATATCTACATATTGGACAATTCCTCTTCCAATGACCTTTCTCACCACAATCGAAACACTTTCCTTTGGCATAATCCTTTTTCTTTCCCTTGTTGGCAACTCCTAAGACAATTTGTTTACCATCTTGCTTGGTGAAATCCTTCTTCTTCTTCTTCTTACTCTTGCTTTTTGACTTAGGTTGAGAAGTAGAAACTTGAGCCATATTGGCATCAACACTAGATGTACCAAGAATGCCTTCCACCACTACCAATTCATTCATTAATTCAAACAATGAATAAATCTTTTTGTTCATATTATAATTAAGTCTGAATTCCTTGAATGATTTTGGTAGTGATTGGAGTATTATATCCACTTGGGATTCTCTATTAATATCAGCACCTAAAACTTCTAGTTTATTCAGATTAGAGATCATTCTATGACAATGCTCCCTCACTGTAGTGCATTCAGCCATTTTGGTATTATAAATTTGCCTTATAGTTTCTTGCCTAGCAGAAAGGCCTTGTTCACCAAACATCTCTTTCAAACTTAGCATTATGTTTGAAGCTAGTTCTATATCCTGCATTTGATGCTGTAGAACATTTAAGATAGATGCTAGGATATAGCACTTGGCCATCTCATTAGATTTTTGCCAACAATCATATCACTATTTTTTCTCAAGAGGAGCATCTAATGATGGAAAGTTAGGACAAGGTTGACTAAGCACATACTTCTACTCTTTAGCAGTAAGAACAATGTCTAAATTTCTTTTCCAATCAACATAGTTGGACCTAGTCAGTTTTATTTATTTATTTATTTATTATTATTATTATTAAGAATAGAAACAAGTTGGCTAAATAATGCCATGATTAAATCTAAAAACAATAAACATGAATATAATAAGTAAATTGGACATTATCAATTTAGCATATAAACATATAGTATGGAACCTAAATAAAATCGTAATATAATATATGCAACAACAACCCAATCCATGTCTATAATTCCTTGGTAGCAAGTATATTATAAACACCATAATTGATTGAGAACTATTCTCATTATTAGTGCTATCATGATAACTCTTATCAAACACTAATAATATGCCGTATTACCTTTCGCCTCTAAGTAATAATGATATAGCTCCTTTGGGAGGTTAACATTACACTTAATCTAGTCTATACCATTATCTAGAATCATGTGTAGCCACATTTCATCTCTCTTATAGTGTTTAAACTTGTAGTACCATAAAACAAAACACCCTCCTTTGGGATTGCGAGGCATATATGCCAAGACGAGGTGCTTATTCACACTACTTTAAATGGGTAAGTTCAATCTTGTAGTACTATAAAGTAAACACCCTCCTTTGGGATCACGAGACATATACACCAAGACGAGGTGCTTACCCACACTACTATGAACTGATAATGGAGGCCATGAGATCCAACCCTTGTATCTCTCTCTCACTAGATGTTTTAAATAAAGGTTTTTAATTAGAAATCATGTGTAATCTCATCACACATAACCTTGCACTTTAACCATGTGTATCTTGATTGGTTAAAAAAAAATTAAAAATTTCGTACGAAATAATCTACCTGGCTCGATTGGTACTTGATCACTGTTTGATTGATCAAAAGAGAACATTCGATCGATCGACTAGCAATCGTATATCAATCGAATCAAATAGATTAGTCACTGTTTGACTCAATCGATCGAAAGTAATTTTGATCAATCGAAACTCGTGAAACTCGAATTTTTCAAAATTTTTCTAAAGCATTTTTCAACGGTTTTTCATGAACAAACAAACATCATATGAACATAATAGAAAGAATTTGATATCAAAACTAAATTCCATTGATGCTATAGCCTTAAAGTTCAATTTAACATACTTAACATCAAACTTAAACAATATCATAACATCAATATCAGTTTTTATCAAACAATAATTTTAATGACCATTCAGAAAATTAATTGTATAATCTTCTAACAACATGAAATTACTATATCTAATTCCAAAACTCACAAAACATGTTATACAGATTCGAAATTGAAGATCACTCTGATATTAATTGTTGGAAAAATTCATGTTTGTATTACATACTGTAAGGTTGAATTTAATCGACCATCTTGTTGACTTTATTCCGTGTCAATTTGCTTATATTCCAGCACTTAGAAACCCTGTATTTAGGTGGGATTCATGTAAGGGTAATGAGTGAGAGAGTGTGAAGAAATGCTCAAGATTGTGCAAGGATGCAGGGTTTCGTGGCTGGGACTCGTGGGTGACTTACGACTGGCAAGCCGCCAAATGCAGCACACAAGTGAAGCGTGCGAGAAGATGAACAGTTGCTCCAGCTAGAGCACTACAGACAAAAAGTCTAGCCTGGCCATTTTGTTATCTCGTAGCTTGAACTCGCGACTCAGCCAAGCTGCCAACCAGCTTTGTTTTGAAAAACATGACTCTTCACATTCCTATTTCACCTTAGTATAAATACCCCTCATACCCACAAAATGTAGAGTGCTTCCAGAGAGAATTTTGAGAGAGAAGCCCTAGAGAAAAACAAGATTGATTCATCCACAATCTTCACATAGAGACTCTTTAAATTCCTCTACTCTCACCCTCTCCATTGATACATCCTTGAGAGGCTCTTGAACAAATCCTTTTCTTACCATACTCATGTTTGTGAGAAGGTCTTTTGGTGCTAAGAGAAGCAGTTTGGAAGGGATCAATGGTTATTGGTTGATGCTATGGTTTATGGCGGAATTTGACAAGCTAGAAAAGACAAAGGTTCGGCGTAACTTCGTTGGAGCAAGAAGCTTGGAGGGCTTAGGTACCTAGGTAGATTAGGCTTGGATGGTCTACTGCTATTCATGTATCCCAACTTCATTTTCTAGTGGATTATTGACCACTTGGAGGGCGGCAGAGAGGTTTTACGCTGTGGGCTTCAGTTTCCTCTTCGATAACACATCGTTGTGTTGTCCTTATGTTTGCATTTCTCTTCCCTTAATCTTTACTATTTAATTTCTATTGTGGATATGATTTTAATTGGTTTAGATTGTTTATCGATTCTATTATAAGTTTGTTATCATTTTCCGCACATACATTGTTTGATATAAACCTTGAATTGGTAATTTGTTGTTTGGAGGTCTAAACGTTCGTAGTGTTTTTCAACACTATTTGAACTTTCAATTGGTACCAGAACGGGTGCACTTGTTGTGGTTTAAACACCTTAGTGCGATTCCTGACCCCGCATTGAGATGGATAGGTCTTAATCTCTAAATGTGCCACCATTTTTCGATGGTAATAATTATGCATTTTGGAAAGTCCGAATGAGGGCATTTTTGTGTTCTATTGATGATGCTGTGTGGGATGCAGTTGAAGTGGGTTGGACAAGGCCAAAAGCTGCCAAATCCACTTGGGATAAGGCAGCTCTTGCAGCAGCTAATGCTAATAGTAAAGCCTTGAATGCTATTTTCTATGGTGTCTCTCTAGAAGAATTTCACAGAATTTCGCATATCACTATTGCTAAGGAAGCATGGGAGATTCTGGAGACTACTTATGACAGAACAAAAAAAGTGAAAGACACCAAACTACAGATGTTGACCACTCGCTTTGAGGAGCTCAAGATGAGCGAGGATGAGTCTTTTGACTCTTTTTATAGCAAGTTGAACGAGGTGGTCATCGACAAATTCAATTTGGGAGAAAAGATGGAGGATTCTACAATAGTAAGGAAGATCCTTCGGTCACTGTCGGAAAGCTTTCATGCCAAAGTAACAGATATTGAAGAGAGCAAGGATCTTGACGACATTAAAGTTCAAGAGTTGGTTGGTTCATTGCAGACATACGAATTGTCACTTCCTACGCAAAAGAAGAGCAAATCTCTTGCTCTTAAGACAATTGATAAGAAGGTAGTATCTCATGATTATTAGGAAGAAGATATTGTAGATAAAGATGTGTCATACCTTGTGAAAAACTTCGGGAAGTTCTTAAAACTTAAGAACAGTGGGAAATCTGGTGACAAAGGAAAATTTTAGAATTTCGAGAAGGAGAAAAGGGAATTCAGAAGGAAAGATGGTAGAGAATCCCAATCTTCGCAGAGATTCACATGCTTCGAGTGCAACGGACATGGGAAAGAATGTCCCAATTATTTGAAATCGAAGGGCAAAGTCTATGCCACTACTCTTAGTAACTTTGACTTATCTAATTCTAACTCTGAGGAAAGCTGTGACGGAGAAGGAAACTACTCCACGTTTATGACCATTGCTCATGTTGAGTCCTCGGAAGACCTGAATAAACTTGTACAAGAACTTGGGGAGCACAATGATGAAGAATCAATGGGAGTTGTTGAAGAATCAGATGCTGAAGAAGACGAAAGCACTGCTGGTTTCCAAGAGAACTACAACTCATTTCTTGAGAAGTCTGGAGAGTACACAAGGGTGGCCAAGGCGGCCATGAAGAAGATGAAGAAAGCAAAGGAGGACTATTGAAGTGTCCTAATGTGGCATAAGGAGGCAAAGTGTGAAATAGAAGTGCTGAATGGAGAGCTGACCGAAGCATATGCTAAGATAAAGTTTCTTGAGCATAAAGTGCTTCAAGTAAATGCTAAGGTAGACCGTGTCTCCTCCAAGAAACTCAATAAAATGCTTGCACATCAAAAATCAGTCTCTGACAAGTTCGGAGTGGGATATACCAGAGGGAGTAGCTCATTAGCCAATGTCACCAAAGAAGTGAGGTTTGTGAAGGCCAAAGAACCAATTGTACAAGAGTTTATTCCTGATAAAGTTAAGACTGGAAAGAAGAAAAATGTGATTGATCAACGGGTGTTAAATACATTCTGTAATCCATCAGAAGCCATACTTGAAGCTAGAGGAAAATCACTTCCAAGATTACAACGGGGTCCTAGAATGAATCATATTTGTCACTATTGCGGATTGCGAGGACATACCAGACCCAACTGTCATAAGCTGAGAGTGTTAAACAATGCAAGCGCTCCTTGATCACAAGGAAGAAAAAATGACAAGAGGTCTTGGGGTGGTGAGCAACGAAGAAGTCAAAACTATGATCCTGGAATGATGGACATGATGAAGATGATTGGTGCCTTCACCACTTGCTTGGAAAGCTTCACAAAAAAGTTTGAAAGTCCTAACTCTCGTACCCAATCTGTCAAGGATATCACCTCAAATGCACGTGATGTGTGAGTGACAAAGGGTACTCATGCATAAGCATTTCAACGTGTCCATGCATTAATTCTTCCCATATTTTGTGTATATGCTTGGTTGTGTGCTTCTTGTGAGTTTGAGTTTTTATATTGTATGTTTATTTGCTTTCAAATGTTTTTACATTTTTTGTTTTTTTATCAACCTTTTACTGCTTTTGTGTCAAAAATCTAAAAACACATAAAAAGTAGAAAATCCAAAAAGTTTGATCGGCGTTATTGAGCTTTATCTCAAAGCATGTTTTGTCTTGTACCTTTGTACTAATGGTTTTGTGCATCTATGAGTTTAGCTTGTCTCATATGTACTCATATCATTGTGGGAGAAATCTTGACTTGTATGTGACTGTTGTAAATAGATCTTTAATCTTGTCATGAATGATTAGTGAATGATTTTGTTAGTCTTAAGACATGCATAGACCTATGCCTATATATCTTCCCACTCTTTATGTTGTTGTTTTTACTTAAAGAGCTCACCAAATGTAAATCTCCAAATGAAAAGTGATATTGAGCTGCAAAAGCCTGTCGCATATACTAGTATTTGATTAGGAAAAAGGAAAAACAATCAAAATAAAATGTATGATGTCCAAAAAGCCAAAGGCTAACTCATCAAATTGAAATATTAAAAATTTCAGGCATCGATCTCACAATGAGGTATATTGATTCAAAATGATCAAATGATATGATATATATGGAGCCAAATGAAAAGCTTCAAAGAAATGTACTTAAGTTTATGTGGGAGGTCATATATGCATACTTCTATAATTGAGATAGATCACATTATCTAGTACTAGTTGTGTATGCCTTGGTTGAATTGATCATTGAAGCTTCACATTAGATTAAGGACTATCTCATTTTTGATATCCACACACATCACACAATTCTATGTTCAATGAATGCCATATTCATTTGTGTGATTGTACTTAATTAAATGTGTTTTCACATGCTCAATCTTTGTTGATCAAACACAAAAATATTTTTGAGTGTTTTAGTTGTTTTTGGAAAGTATTTTATTTTTACAAAAATTTCAAAAGCAGTGTTGTCTTGTTTTGGCGACTCAGTCGCGGGTTGGTCCAGTCACATACTCTAGTCACAAGCCCACTCCGAGATTTTTCACAGCTCACTGGCAAGTCAAGGTCTCAGTCGCAAAAAATACTTAGAAAATTTTTCAAAATTTGAGTTTTTATGATTTTTGCCGCTTAGTGTGGCAACATGTTCGCAGGTGGAAGGTTTGGTCGCGAGAGGTACAAAGAGATTTTCGCGGCTCACCTGGTGACTCCCTCACGGGTAGACCTTCCAGTCGCGAAAAACACTTAGAAAATTTTTCAGGAATCTGAATTTCAAAGTGTTTCGCAGCTTATCCTGACGACTTGACTCACTTGCGAAAAATGCGTGTTTCGCGTTTTAAGGACAGTTTTTCAAAAACTTTATAGTTTTCCCTAAAATTTTTGTGACTGTTCATTGTCTTCCCTATTTCTCTCTCTCAAACACTTCGAGTCTCTCTTCAAAAAGCATCCATTTTTGCATCACTTCTACTCCAATCTTCAAGAAAAAGGTATGGGTTTTCTCTGTCTCACTTCATTTTTCATGTTTTGAGTGTGATTTTCTTAAATCTATAGGTGTGTTGTTGCCATTATGCTTTGTGAAATATCATGTTCATACGAGGGTTTGCTTTATTTTTTGAGTGTTCTTTGTTTAAGTGTTAGTGATTTTGATTGTCAATTGATTATATTACTGTTGTTTATATGGAGTTTGTGCTTTGTGCTTTATTTCATGAATGTGTTGCTCCATTCATATCATGTTCTTGGAATTTTGTCACAATATTTGTCATTTGAGTCTTTGTGATGCTCATTGCCTACTTGATTTTGAGTTATTACTGATCATCATCTTATTTGAATGCCTATTTCACTAAATACGTCAGTGTTGCTTATGATTTCTTGGTGTTGACCTGGTTCATGTTTTTGTGATTGAGTGAAATCTCTCTGTTTCACATTCTTATATTTGAATCTAATCAACCTGATGTTTGTACCTTGTGGTATTGCATTTGGTTCTTTGTTGTGTGTTTGTTCTCTTGCAAATGACTCGTCATTCCTCTAAAGGCAAAAACATTGTAACTGATGATCAATCAACCCCGATTGCTAAACGGACACAACTTTCGTCTCAGTTTTCTAGAGACTCTACCACTGAGAGATTCAGGACACCTCTTAACTCAAAGACCTACACAGACATTTTTGAAAAGGCTCCTCCCATTGTGGAACGAATAGTCAAATTTGATACTCTGGGGAAAACATTTATCTCTAAGATCTTTGAAGAAAGAAATTGGGCTGACCTGTTTGGGAATTTTGAGGATCCAATTGAAGAATCGGTTAAGGAATTTTACTCTAATGCCAGATACACTAGGGTAGAGTTGAAATGATGGGTATGTGGAACAGAATTTTCCATCAATGCAGACTACATTGCTAAGGTTCTTCGCATAACCAGACTAGTAAATGTGGATCTAACTCGTATGATGATAGAGTACTCAAGGCTCAAGACATTCTTCAAGTTCTTGGAACTGATCATGAAGTTGTCAGCAAGGGAACCTCTATAGGTACTGGACAGTTTTCACCTGAACTGACGACTCTAAAGTTGATTATGTTCTCCAATCTCTACCCATTGTCAAACACTGCTTACATCAATCTAGGAAGAGCTAAATTTCTGTGTGATCTCATTATTGGAGTTCCAATTGACATTTGTGCACACATGTTTCAAATCATTGGGAAAATAGCGGCTCGATCAGCAACACGAACAAATCTTCCATTTTGTAGTCTTATCATGAAAAGCACACTTCGTGAAGGTGTTAGTCCACCATTAGATGGGAAAATTGTGCCTCGTCCTCAACCAATATCCATGTGCACTCTCCAAGCAAGTAAGAGCCACTCCTCTAAAGCACCTAAGAATGAACCAGTCACTCCATTTGGTTAATGTTCGGCTACACCTATGCAATCAACTGGTACTCCATCTGTTCTCCCTGGATTTCAACCAACCAAGCAAAGCCACTTGATTGCAAATGTGTTACATCGGATATCTGATTTAGAACGGCTTCTTCACTCCTTTCACAATCAAACTCAAATGCATCTCACAACTATTGAGACGCAACTAGATGCTATTCAACAGAAGCTAAAAGAAAGCCTTTAGCTATTTATGCCAAGAAGGCGAAAAGTAGCACAAGAATAAGGAGTGTGCATATTGAAAGGGGGAGTTGTGTGCTCACACATATGTATACTTGTCTTGTTTATAGATAATCTGTTTGCTAGTTTTTTTAAACTCCAGTATGGTTTTAATACTTTTGGGAAAATTTGTGTTTCACTGGTATATATTTATTTATGATGTTTTTCAGTAGGTTTTATGAGTTTGTACCTGTTGCTTTTGTAAGCTTTTAAGGTTTTTAGGTCTTTGTACCCATGCTATATAGCTTTTGTACTTGACGGTAAATGTCATGTATTTTTTTTTCAGTACACCATTCTTGTGCCCTTGTTGGATCTTGTTCCTAGATGCATATATGTTCTGTGCATTGGTTGAGTGTTGAACACGCAAATGATATTTTGCAAAGCTTATCAGCTTGCATGTCTGGATGTTCATTCCTTGAGTGAATGAGCATTGTGATCACTAATATATAGTGATTACTGTTTTGGTCAAGCCATGGTTTATTATTTTATACCATTTTTGCTTGATCGCATTCTGCTTGCTCCATAAGTATTACAAGTTTTCTGCATACAATGAACTTATTGTGTCATTGTGTTTTAGGAGATTTTTTGGTCTTATGGTTCAAGAGCTTCACAGATTCTAGAGTTAGGTGTGAGTGAGTTTTCTAACTGTTCTTAACTCATGCGTTAAGTCTAGAGTTTGTTGTAGGGTTTTGTCATAGAATAGCCAAAGGTGGAAATTGTAAGGTTAAATTTAATCAACCATCTTGTTGGCTTTATTCCGTGCTAATTTCCTTGTATTTCAGCACTTAGAAATCCTGTATTTATGTGGGATTCATGTAAGGGTAGTGAGTGAGAGAGTGTGAAGAAATGCTGAAGATTATGCAAGGATACAGGGCTTCGCGGCTAAGACTCGCGGGTGACTTGCAACTGGCAAGCTGCCAAATGCAGCACACGAGTGAAGCGTGCGAGAAGATGAACAGTGTCATCAGCTGGAGCACTATAGGACAAAAAGCCCAGCCTGGCCATTTTGTTATCTCGCAACTTGAACTCGCGACTCAGCCAAGTCGCGAGGCTATGCCATAAACCAACTCTGTTTTGAAAAACCTAACTCTTCGCATTCCTATCTCACCCTAGTATAAATACCCCTCATGCCCACAAAATGTAGAGTGCTTCCAGAGAGAATTTTGAGAGAGAAACCCTAGAGAAAAACAAGATTGATTCATCCACAATCTTCACATAGAGACTCTTCAAATTCGTCTACTCTCACCCTCTCCATTGATACATCTTTGAGAGGTTCTTGACTAAATCTTTTTCTCACCACACCCATGTCTATGAGAAGGTCTTTTGGTGTTAAGGGAAGCAGTTTGGAAGGGACCAATGGTTATTAGTTGATGCTATGGTTTATAGCGGAATCCGGCAAGCTAAAAAAGACAAAGGTTCAGCGTAGCCTTGTTGAAGCAAGAAGCTTGAAGGGCTTAGGTACCTGGGTAGATTAGGCATGGAGGGTCTATTGCTGTTCATGTATCGCAACTTCATTTTTTAGTGGATTATTAACTGCTTGGAGGGCGGCGGAGAGGTTTTACGCTAAGGGTTTCGGTTTCCTCTTCGATAACACATTGTTGTGTTATCCTTGTGTTTGCATCTCTCTTCCCTTAATCTTTACCATT
Source organism: Quercus variabilis (assembly GCA_030445155.1). Taxonomy (NCBI): domain Eukaryota; kingdom Viridiplantae; phylum Streptophyta; class Magnoliopsida; order Fagales; family Fagaceae; genus Quercus; species Quercus variabilis. Next base: position 44,659,811 of record CP129447.1, on the reverse strand, counting down.
TAATTTCTGTTGTATATGTGATTTTAATTGGTTTAGATTGTTTAACAATTCTGTTATAAGTTTCTTATCATTTTCCTCATATACATTGTTTGATATAAAGCTTGAATTGGTAATTTGTTGTTTGGGGGTCTAAACATTCATAGTGTTTTCAACACTATTTGAACTTTCACATACAAAACATACACAGTGAAAAATTAATGAATCTACTTCATTCGCAATTGATAACATGTACTATGTAAATTTCAAAATATAAGAACAAGAGAGTGTACCTTGGTAAGGTGAAATTCAAAACCAAAGGTTAGAAGTACTTGAGAACACTTTTAATCCTCACTCCAATTCCACTTGTGCCCAAGAAGTGTGGCCTCACAATCAGTTTATATGTGTGTGTTCAAGGGAGAATAATAGTGTCCTACACTCACATATAAAGCATTTCATTCTCTTACAAAATTCTGTATGTTTCTCTCCTTGTAACTGATTATCTAATTGGGCTAGCCTTTTGGGCCATTCTAATTGGGCGTTAGTATGTAGTTTGGAGTGGGACCAAAAATGAACAAATAAGACTCTAGGTCTAATGGGCATTGGGCTTTTTTGTCAACTCTTGACAAGTCCAAAGTTACCATTAATTATATTTAATACCACTATATAAATATAATTGCACTCTAGCCCTTATTAATAATTTATATCCCAAGACTTTATTTTACATGCAACCCCTTCATAAAATATTCATAGTAATACGAAGTTATGAATGTAGACTGTCACTTTGAAGATTACTATATCTTAATCCTTGAGTATCCGATTTAATCCTTTAAGTTATTTATCATATATTTATGAAATCTAATTTCATAAATATATACTTTAGTAACTCCTTGCTAAAGTGATTAGGCCTAACACTCTGAATAACCAAACTCATTAAACTTATCTCAAGGGAATATTTTATATTTTTGTTAAGAGATTATGAATTCCATCTTGAGAATATATGTTCCATCAACAATAAATGTGACTACTCAACATACTAAAATTTTGATTGTGATTTTAGATTTCACTCTTGATATATCACAGCAACTTACACTTCATGATCAGGTTTATTATTCTCTCAGGATTAAGAGTTCTTGTAAATAGAAGTTGTGAGATTTGTTATTCATTTGACAGTTGTTAGGAAAATAATAAATCTCACAGCGGTCCAGTTTAATATGTTTTAACTCTTAAAACATATCAACATATCAACTAGAATTCTTTACTTCCATGATCAAAACAAATCATCTTAGTTGATATATTATAGTCTTTGCAGATGAAATGCCCAATTTCATCATCGACTACGAACTAAAATTTTGAGTTTACAAAGATCTTATGACTTATATCTTTTGTGACTAAATCACATAAATCACATACTATACATCTCATGGACTATATGATAATGTCCAAATATTCATGTTACCATTATTTTAGACAATAATAATACAACTTTATTAATTACAACATTAAGTCATACATAAATTCATACAATAGGATTTAAGGGCATTAATCCTAACATCCTTATCTCTAAAAAGTCGGGGCTAGACTGAAAATTTGGGCCAATCGGCACTTGCCATGTGCCGATCAACACTCCAAGAGTGCTGAATGGCCCTCTTGGGTGCCGGGTTCACATTTGAGTTTTGGTCCAATTTGGACTTATTTTTTAAGGATTTTTAAGCTGGGAATTGTACCTAGATGCACTTTTAATCCGTATTCTAAAAATTAATCCCTTTTTCTGGATATTTAGGTCTTTGAAGCGATAATTATCTTGTAGATAAATATTCCAAAAAGACTTGATTATCCACTTTATTCCTATGCAAGCAGACCTATTTTTGTCACTAACCAACAGCCAATCACAAAATTATTTAATTAATTTTAATTGTTTAACCAATCAAAATTAATTTAAATTAATCATGTGTGGTTTGTTCCACCCAATCAAAATGCATGCAAACCACGAAAACTTGATCAAGTGTTATCTTTCAATTTGACGGTCTGATTTGAAAATCGGACATACCGTCGCAATCATTAGAATCTCAAGATCATTTTTATGATATGCAATGAATGAATTGATACATGTAATGCAACTCTAAATTTTAGGTATATGGATGATCACTCTAGTCATCTTCCTAGATTAAATTATGGGTGCAAAATCGAGAGTCTACGGAATGCCCCTGATTGGTAGAGCTTCTAAAGAGAGTTTCAATGTAAAACAAAGACACTAATTTTAGTAGCCATGATTTAATTGGGGTTGACTTTTCAAAAATTACCTAGCCCTAGAACCTAAACCCTTAGGGCATAGAACTAGTGTTTTGCTATTTTGAAAAAAGATAAGTGTGAATACTCAACCTACTTGATAACTGATAAATTTTGAAATAAATCTTGAAATCTAGGGTGACTGAGAGGCTTCTCTATCTTAATCCGCATGTGTGGGTGAACAAGGGGCTTTTCTACCTTGATTTGTATGGAAGGTATCCAAGAGGCTTCTCTATCTTAGAACCTAGGGCAATTGAGAGGCTTCTCTATCTCAATCTTGAATTGCGGCAACCATAGGGTTTCACTACCTCGATCTGAATGAAAGGTAACCAAGGGGCTTCTCTACCTCGGAATCTGGGGCACTTGAGAGGCTTGTCTACTCAATCTTGAATTGTGGTGACCAAGGGACTTCTCTACCTCGATCTGAATGGGAGGTAACCAAAGGGCTTCTCTACCTCGGAACTTGGGGCGATTGAGAGACTTCTTTGATAGGAAAAAAATGTATTAACCCCTTTGGCAAATTAATTAATTAATTATCCAAGTTAATTAATTGAGTCAATTTAACATGCAATAGTGTGGTAACACAAATAAATCACTAAAAAACTAAATGCAGTAGAAATCAAATTTGATACAGGTAATTTGTTTACGAATGGGGAAAACCATCGAGGCAAAACTCCACCGGGTGAATTTAAGATCACCACTCTTGAGAATCCACTATTATCAATAACAAGTGATTACAAGTAAAAGGAATCTCAGTACCCAATGCCAACCTACAATTGAACCCTTACCCCAATACCCAATTGGACTTGTATTATAGCAGCAATTTCTCCATTCAATGCATGAATCCCATTACATAACTAACTAATGATGCATGGATCCTAGTACGTGACTAATACACTAACTTGAGGAAGATGTTGGTTACAAGGTTCTTCAGTTCATCCAACAATGAATATTAGGAAGCTCCTTGGTCACAAAACCCATAGCGTAAAGACGCAATAGCTTCTACAAAGAATATGATGAACTAGAGCAATTTTTGTCTCCGATCACAATATGCATGTATTATTACTTTTGCATCACCTTTCATCCCTTGTGATAGTTTTTAAAATAATCCTTATATATGTCTAGGGTTGTAAGAAAAGAAACCCAACAAAAATACTCAAGGATATGCATGTAATCAGATCTGGAAAACCTGATTTTGTAATTCTCAACAGATAAAGCTTATGTAGAGATTCTGTTGAGCTTCAATAGTAATTCTCAATAGAAAAGATTCTGTTGAGACTTCTGTCAAGCTTTAATGAGTGGCACATTCTTCACTTGTTTCTTGGTCAGATTTGCATGACTTTAATACTAAACTTGAACACTTGTTTATTGAAGTACTAAACCCATCCTAAATCTACCTAATTACAAGTAAAGTGCGTTTTATTAAAATATTAGCCAACTACATCAAATATATCCCTAACAATCTCCCCCTTTGGCAATCCATAACAAAAAAAAAAAAAAAAAAAAGAATCATAAGAGAAGTCTTAAAACACTAAACTCATAATCACTTGTTGAAATACAAAAATAAATCTAACCCTAATACAAACTCTTGAAAAACGTTGTACGAAGAAAGTTCATGGCATGGTAGACTTTCACAACCTGTCTTTCTAAACATTTATACAAAACTCATTAAGGCATCATGTGTGAAACAGAAATAAAGTTGCGTACAAAAAGAAACATTTGTATAAAGAGAGAAAAGAAATAACACATGTAGAGATAGGTGATGAAACATACATCATTATCATATATATGTGAAAAGATAAATACAATGTATGTCAATAAAGGGTCGCAAGACCAGTATACAAGAGGCTAATGTATAAAGAAAGAAAAGAAAAGAACATATAAACCTCACTACATCCCTCAAGATCTATAAACATTCTCCCTAACAAAAATGTCCTCTACTAACTCTCCCCCTAAGTAGAAGACTACTCTTAAACCCAAAACTAATCCCCTTTTTCTGTCACGAATGACAAAGGGTAAGTCACTGAAAGGTTGCCATCTCGTTATCACCAGAAGAGCTAGCATCATTATCCTCATCATCACTAGCATCGTCATCCTCAGCCGAAGCCTCTAAATAAGGAGATGCAGAGGGAGCAAAACTGCCAAGGCGAGCTTGTCGGTGGGCAATGTGTTTGACATGGGTGTTCACCTAACACATCTTATCAGTAAGAGAGTCAAGATGAGCATCCATTGTGCCATGATGGCCTCCAAGGTCACATCAACTACCGAAGAAGAAGGAGCAGAGGTGGAAGGAGCCGAGAAGGAGGGAGGAGTAGCAGAAGAAGTAGGAGCATTCATCTTTGTCCGTGCCTGCTTCAATAGAAGCTAGGCCTCGCTTTATCGAATAGAATTGGCACTGATGGTACCCATGATGGTGAATTAAGGAGAGTCAGGAATAGGGATGGAGAAGTGGCGAAGGATCTGTGTGATAGCTAAAAGAAAGATAAACTTGTCATGGGTCATCGTATCCCGATACGCATTGATGACAGATGTGATGAAGTGAGAGGGAAAGTCTAGAGAGGTCCTCAAGAAGAGACAAAAGAAAATGAGCATGTGACTCTGTGATAGAGTTATAGTGAGACAATGGAGTAAGAGTAAATGTCATCACCATGTTAAGGAACCTTGGACCTTTTGTAAAGCCCGAGCATGGGGTGTTTTGCTTCCTACCCTATGTGGAAGGTGTCTCATAAAAGTGAGAATGAAGCTTATCTCTGGACACAATCCAAAGACACTCATAACCAGGGTAGTTAGGATGCACTACCCACGGAACATGTAGTACCTCAGATATAAGATCCAGGGTGACTACGATACGTGTACCTCAAAATGTAGTAGCAAACTGAGGTATAGAGGTATCGATACTGTGTATATTGGAGTAAAACTCCTATATAAACATGATGGAACACCTCAAAGGACTCTCAAGTAGTGATTCCCAGCCTTGAGTCCGAATGACGGTAGGGAGAGGAGTGTCGAAAAAGTTCAACAGAATAACATGGTGCTCCAGACGAATGCCACGTTTCTGAAAGTTCTCCAAGAAATCCTTTCAAGCCTTCTCATCACAAAATCAAAACGTGAAGAGGGGGAGTGGGATCAAAAGAAGAAGACCTGGAACCAAGAGGATTTCGAGTCAAAGTGGATTTACGTGCTTTGGGTGCCATGGCGCAGTTCATCCACGAGAAAGAGAGAGAGAGACAAACAGACAAACAGACAGATAGATAGACGGACAGACAGAACAAAACACAATCATAACCAAAAATAAAGAAGAGAAAAGAAAAGACATATGCATGAACATATGATGCGAAAGACACCATGGCCAGAACCCAATCTAAACCTATCAGCACACAATCAACAATAAACAAACACACATCTAAAATGCATGAAACATTGTTGAAATGCAAAGAGAATGTTAGAAAATCTGGTTTTGTATCTCATACAAAACACACAACGGAAGCAACAAAAGATGGATCTACTTCAATCACTACAAGATAACATGTAACCATGAATTCTAGAATAAAGAACAAAATGCGTACCTTGATGCAGTGAATTTCAAAACATGACTTGAGAATACCTTCAATCTTCATCCCAATTCCACATGGTGCTATGCTGTCTCTCAATTAGTCTTTTGTACATAGACTCTCAAAGAAAAAAGAAAAAACTTCTTTTTCTCCTTATGAAGAAAATCTGATTTCTTTTCTTTTTTTTTATCATACGTACATTTAAACTATTCTCCGTAGTTTCTTTATTTAATAACTCTTATTAAATAATGACTAATTATCTAATTGGGTTAGCCTTTTGGGCCTAGCCAATTGGGCTTTAGTTTATGGCTTAAGATGGGACCAAAGGGAACAAATAAGACTCTAACTCCAATGGGCCTTGGACTTTTCTATCACTGGGCCTTGAAATCATTGTAATCTAATCACAATTTTAACCCTACACATCAAATGTGTTTAATTGTTTAAATTCAATGTGATGTTACTAAGTCACGTCACAATAGCGTAATGAACATTCGTGCAATTACAAAGAAGTTTAACCTTGTAATCCATGAAGTAAATACCCTCCGCATGGAATGCAAAACTCAAAGTCAAGACAAGGTATCTATTCTCATTACAATAAACTTAACAAAAAAGGGTTATTTCAGCACTCCTACTCGTTATTTGAGTTTTTCTTAAATAATTGTGATCCCATCACAATTTATAACCTTGCACTTGATAAAGACTCTAATCTTATTAGAATCACTAACTAAACTGGAAGTCCTAAACTATTTAGGATTCCTTAAACACTAATGAATCAAAAATTAGTTATATAGAACTCTATCCTTAATTTACTAGACAAAGTATTCTAATTTCATTAGAAACTATATAATTTTAATTAGAATTTTAATCTCATTAAAAACCTCTAATTAAAATAAATTAAGGACTTTTAATCATAAAACAATTTAGTACTAAGAGTTCTATTTAACTAACATCTTTGATCTCATTAGGTCTTTTAGTTAGAACCATGTGTAATCACATCACACATTGCCTTACACCTTATACATTTGAAAACATTTAGAAAAAAAATTCTAAATTCCCTTCAAATGCATTTTCGTGAGAATCTCGTGACTAAGCTCTTCTCGCGAAAAAAGGCGTATCTCACAGGTATCTCGCGACTAAGTGCTTTCTGCGAAAATGAGTTAAGCAAAAAATTGAAAAACACAAAACTCAGATAGAAACTTTCGCTACTGTCTCGTAGGTATGTCACGAGTAAAGTTTAACCGCGAAAATTTTTGTGTTTAAGTGGCATTTTTCGCGAGTAGCCTCGTGAGAAGCTAACCCGCGAAAAACCCGTGTTTTCAGTTTTTCAAGTAACCGTTTTTGACATCTTCATTGTTCTTCCATCAAAAACACTTTTTGATTTTCTCAACGAAGATTTACAGATCAAACATTAAGGTTTTCAAGATGAAGATCAAGAACCCTAATATGCTAGAAACCCTTGAAAATACAATCCTAATCTCATTAGGAATAAATTTCATAATCCTAACATTAACTTACTGTTTGATCACAAAATAAATATATATAATGTAAGGCAAACAACAATAGGATGAATCCTTCGGTGCAAAACATCCATGCGACGCAATAAAGAAACTTATGCACATGATAGTTATTCCACTTACATTCAATAATTATATTCATGTGAAAATCTATAACTTAGACTCATATACTCATATAAATCCATATATATATATATATATATATTAATAAACAATATCAATGAAACAACGTTGAACATCATCATGCAAACAAATTCACTGAAACATTATTAATATAATATAGAGACAAAAAAAAAAAAAAAAACAAACTGTTATTCTACATTCAATAAAGTGTAATCAACGTTGTCAGATGTATATCGTTTCTAATGACCGTATGCCCACCTACACAATCTATGTTGATTAGAAACATAGCAATTCTTAACCACCGTGTTCCACTTTAATACAAAGATTAGAAACGCACGACATCTGGTTTTAATGAACAATAGTTTTAAAACAAAATTATGCAGAAACTTTTACTGTAGGAAACTTGAAACAACAAGCAAACGGTTTTATTTGATTCTAAAACCCAATTACATGTTATACAAGCATGATATTGAAGACCACTCTAATACCATTTGTTGGAAAATCTAGTTTTGTATCTCATACAAAACACACAGCGGAAGCAACAAAAGACAGATCTACTTCAATCACTGCAAGATAACATATAACCATGAATTCTAGAATAAAGAACAAAATGCGTACCTTGATTCAGTGAATTTCAAAACATGACTTGAGAATACCTTCAATCTTCATCTCAATTCCACATGCTGCCCAAGATGTGTGGCCTCTCAATCAGTCTTTTGTACATAGACTCTCAAAGAAAAAAAAAAAACTTCTTTTCCTCCTCATGGAGAAAATCTTTTTTTTTTTTTTTTTATCGTACATATGTTTAAACTATTCTCTGTAGTTTCTTTATTTAATAAATTTTATTAAATAATGATTGATTATCCAATTGGGTTAGCCTTTTGGGCCTACCCAATTAGGCTTTAGTTTATGGCTTGAGATAGGACCAAAGGGAACAAATAAGATTCTAACTCCAACGGGCCTTGGACTTTTCTGTCAACCCTTGACAAGTCCAAAGTTACCATTAATTATATTCAATACCACTATAAGAATATAATTGCACTCTAGGCCTTATTAATAAATTATATCCCAAGACTTTATTATACATACAACCCTTCATAAAAATATTCGTAGTAATACAAAGTCATAAAATAGACTGTCACTTTGAAAATTACTACATCTTAATCCTTGAGTATCCGGTTTAATCCTTTTATGTTATTCATCATATATTTATGAAATCCAATTCCATAAATATATACTTTAGCAACTCCTTACTAAAGTGGTTGGGCCCAACACTCTGAATAACTAAACTCATTAAACTTATCTTAAGAGAATATTTTATACCTCTGTTAAGAGATTATGAATTCCATCTTGAGAATACATGTTCCATCAACATCAAATGCGGTTGCCCAACATACTGAGGTTTTGACTGTAATATAGATCTCACTCCTAATATATCAAAGCAACCTATATCTCATGATCAGGTCCATTATTCTCTCAAGATTTAGAGTTAATGTAAATAGAAGTTGTGAGATTTATTATTCATTTGACAGTCATTAGGAGAATAATAAATCTCATAGCAGTCCAGTTTAATATGTCTTAACTCTTAAAACATATCAACATATCAAATAGAAGTCTCCACTTTCATGATCAAGATAAATCATCTTAGTTGATATGTTATAGTCTTTGCAGACGAAATGCCCAATTTCATCACCGACTATGAACTAAAATTCTGAGTTTACAAAGAACTTGTGATTTATATCTTTCTGTGACTTTTCACATAAATCACATACTATGCATCTCATAGACTAAAATAATGTCCCACTAGTTCATAAATAGTCTCATATAATTAAACAACTTAATTATTCATGACATGCCAATAAATTGGATTTTAGGGCACAAACCCTAACAGAGAATGCAATGCATGAATAGATAACATTAAATCAATAACACCCAACCCAACAATTTCACAAAAATCTCAACAACCCCAAAATTTTTTAAAAACCCCAAAACCTAGGTCTAAAATGCATGAATGCATGTAAATGAAGGGTTAAAGAACACATACCAAGTGATTGAGGCTTGATCTAGGCTGAAAATCAGAAGGGTAAAAGGTTTTGAGTGAAAGAAAACTGTTTGGGAGGAGAGAAAAGAAATTCTGTCAAGAGAGAGAAGTGAAAAATGAGATCTAATTTGCGCTCAGCCTATATATAGAAATCGCATCTCGATGTATCAAAGTATTTGTCGAAACCTATCAAGCACTAAATCTTGGTAGAAATTAATCTATCGAGGTGCTGTCGAGGATCTATCGACGGCAAAATCACCTTAATGGATCAAGAATCTGTCTAGAATATATCGATGGATCGAGAAGCTGTCGAGAATATATCGAGAAGAAACCTGGAAATCTCGATGGATCGAGAATCCGTCAAGATCTATCAAGAAAAGGAGAAAGAAGGGCTTGATAGATGAGAATCTGTTAAGGATCTGTCGAGAAGTTGTCGAGCTTAAAGAAAACAAGGTTTTTTTTTTTTTTTTCAAGAAGGAAAAAACACATAAAGCTGAATGCAATAAACAAGCAACTCAACCAAAAATTCAATCAACATGTTAAGCTCTCAAAACATCTCTCAACATGTATGTAAAGCATTCAAGATCCTAAACACACACACACACACACTCTAAACAAGTCTAACCAATTTTATATTTTAAAAATAAGTTAAGGCAGTTTAGTAAGCATATATTAACACATGTATTCCTTGTGATGATCAAATCACATTGTACCTGCACATGTATCAAAAGTAACAAAGAGTTTGCATGTTATGTGTGAAAACATAGCAAGAGCGCATAAGTGTCTCATAGTATGACGATTTGAGATATGAGAAAATCAAATACACTCACATGGAATCATAACTGCTTGATGGGGACTATCACCTTTGAGGTATATCATATAACTCCCACATCTCTTAGAAACACACTTACAACCATATTTAAAAGCATTTTGATTCTTTTTGCTTTTTTTTTTTTTTTTTTCATATTTTTCTTTTGAGCATAGCATGCATGGGCATATGAGAGAGAAAAGAAATACCTAATTATGTAAGCTTAAATATCACAATTTTGCTATGCCAAAGCACACAGATGTTATACATGATTGGCAGGTTTTAGTGGTGAGATGGTTCTTTATGCATTTCTCTTAGGATTTTCTAGTCCTTCCAATTAAAAAGAGTGATATGAGTGTTAAGAAATAAGAGACAATCTTAATTGTACTCATCACAAATACGAGCCACAAAGCTCACTTGCTTAGTTGTGCATTGAGATGCTTATATATGGTACAAGAGATACAAAATTTAGAAAACTTTCTTTCAATGGCCATCCAAGGTACACAAGTACCAATACATTGTTTTTGTATTTTTCTAATTTTTCATTTTTTTTTTCATTTTTTTTTATGCAAAGAAAAATAAACCCAAAAAAAAAAAAAAAAAAACTGAAAAAGAACCAAACAAAAACATAAAGAAACACACAAAGCATAAAACTAGACTATCTCAAAATAAGAAAGCAAAACAAACAAGTAATGCATAACCATAAGGGAGGGGGGGAGAGAGAAAAAGTGACTAAATCACTTTAAACCTATTTCCTTCTACACCTTGGAAGAACCTTTCCTTTGCGTGAACCTTTGATCTGAAGGTGAGGGAGAAGAATTGAAATCATTTAAGTTCGAAAGGAACATGAAGGCCTTGAGAAGATCTCCAAGAGGAGCAAAAGAGGATGGAAACTGATTTTGGTTTCCGAATGAGAGCATACTATTGCTTTGTTGAGTGGCTAACCACTTGTAGCAATTTGGATGAGTATGCCCTAAAGCTCCATAGTAACGAAAAAAATGTGGCTTCTTTTGTTGAGACTTTTTGTTGTTTTCCCTTTTAGTCCTAGGGTTTCTAGCCTCTTTCTTTCAACCTTAGGGGGTGCTCTTAAAATAGATTTGCCTTTATCTAAGTTCTCACTAGCTATTTCAATTTTAGCTTTATCATTCTTAGAATTAACATTATCAGCAGGTGAGACAAACACAGTTGTACTAGATCAAGCAATATTAGGAGAAGAGAAATCATATCCTAAACCGGTTTTATTAGAAGCAGCTTTTTGAAAGCTTAGCATCTCCTTGAAATGCCAAGGGTGCTCGTCTCATACAACGGACTCCAATTTGATAACACATGTTGGAAAGTCTGGTTTTGCATCTCATACAAAACATATAGCTGAAGCAACAACCATGGATTTACTTCATTCATGAGAGATAACATGTAATCTTGAATTCTAGAACAAAGAATAGAAAGTGTACCTTGATGCAGTGAAATTCAAAATCAAGACTTGGGAATACCTTAATCTTTGTCTCAATTCCACATCATTCCCAAGAAGTGTGGTCTCTCAATCAGTCTTTATACATTGATTCTCAAGGAAAAATCCTTCTTCTTCTCTTTTTAGAGAAAAATTGTTTTCTTTTCTTTTCATCGTACATACATTCTAATTACCTTAGTAGTTACTTTATTTAATAACTTTTATTAAATAAAAATTGATTATCTAATTGAGTTAGCCTTTAAGCCTACCCAATTGGGTTTTAGTTTGTGGCTTAAGATAGGACCAAAGGGAACAATGGGCATTAGGCTTTTCTGTCAACTCTTGACAAGTCCAAAATTACCATTAATTATATTTAATACCACTATATAAATATAATAGCACTCTAGGCCTTATTAATAAATTATATCCCAAGACTTTATTATACATACAAACCTTTCATTAAAATATTCGTAGTAATACGAAGTCATGATTATTGACTGCCACTTTGAAGATTACTATATCTTAATCCTTGTGTACCCAGTTTAATCCTTTATGTTATTCACCATATATTTATAAAATCAAATCTCATAAATACGTACTTTAGTAACTCCTTAATAAAGTGGTTGGACCCAACACTCTAAATAACCAAACCCATTAAACTTATCTCAAGGAAATATTTTATATTTCTGTTAAAAGATTATGAATTCCATCTTGAGAATATATGTCCCATTTACACTAAATACAGTTGCCCAACATATTGAGGTTTTGATCGTGTCTTATAGATCTCACTCTTGATATATCAAAGCAATTTACACCTCATGATCAGGTCCATTATTCTCTCAGGATTTAGAGTTGATGTAAATAGAAGTTGTGAGATTTATTATTCATTTGACAGTCATTAGAAGAATAATAAATCTCACAACAGTCTAGTTCAATATGTCTTAACTCATAAAACATATCAACATATCAACTAGAAGTTTCCACTTCCATGATCAAGACAAATTATCTTAATTGATATGTTATAGTCTTCGCAAATGAAATGCCCAATTTCATCATCGACTATGAACTAAAATTCTGAGTTTATAAATAACTTGTGATTTATATCTTCTATGACTTTTCACATAAATCACATACTATGCATCTTATGGACTAAGATAATGTCTTATAGTTCATTAATAAATAGTCTCATATAATTAAACAATTTAATTATTTATGACATGCCAATAAATTGAATTTTAGGGCATAAACCCCAACAACACACCCTTCAAAGAGTTTTGCAAGCAATTGGGTATCAAGAATCACTACTCCTCACCCTCCCTCCACAGGCTAATGGACAGACAGAAGTTGCAAACCAATCCTTGTTGAAGATCATCAAGACTTGGCTTGAGGGGGCAAAAGGGATATGGCCAGATGAATTACCTAATGTCCTTTGGGCATACAAGACGACAATAAAGACTCCTACTAGAGAAACTCATTTTAAGTTAGCATATGGAAATGATGTAGTGATGCCCGTGGAGGTTGGTTTGACTAGCTACGGGGTGGCCCATTATAAGGATGAGGAAAATGAGAAACAACTCCATGTAAGACTTGATCTCATTGACAAGGCAAGGATGGATGCGGAACAAAGGGTGGCGTGTTATAAGAACCTTATGGCTAAGCACCATGATGCGTTGGTCAAACCAAGGCAGTTCGACATAGAGGACCTCATCTTGAAAAAGGTGTACCTAGCCACTAGGGACCCCGCTTATGATTAATTGGGACCTAATTGAGAAGGACCATACAGAGTCATCAATTTCAAGAGACGAGGATCGTACTATCTAGAAGCCTTGAATAGACGAAGGCTAGAGCACTCGTGGAATGTGGAGCACTTGAGGAAGTACTACCAGTAAAAGATTTGTCAAGAAGGTCGGGCTGGACGAGACTAAAGATTACTAGTGACCACTTGTAGTCCATTTATGTTATCTTTTAGCACTTATATTTTCTAGCAGTATTTTATGTTTTCTAGCATTTGAACTCCTAAAAACTCCAAGCTAATAGCGTGTGCTATGTTTATGGACAATGTCATAAGCGAAAAGTAATTTGAATTCCCTAAAAAAGAACTAGGTACTAACATTAATGATGTCTATAGACAGTGTTATGTACAAAGTTCTCTATTGTATATAAATTAGTTTGAATTTTCTAACTTAAGTGTTGTTGATTCTCTATGAAACTAAAGTCCATAAAAAGTTAAAGACGTCTAAAATATCTGGACGTAGAAATGTATCATCATGAGCCATCCTTAGACAAGGAAAAGGCAAATTATCATAAAACCTTAAGGTAAAAACATAAGTACAATGGGAAGGAATAGACACCTCCCAGTATGTTTGTCCAATAGTGAAGGACGAGGAAAGGCATGCATGCAATATACAAAGAATTTCTAAGGACAACAAATGTCCAAGCCACTAGTAATCCAAACTATGGATGAAAAGAAAAACTCAGCTAGTTAAAAATTCTAGAAATAAGTCCAAATTAAGGATGAGGAAATATTTAGCCACTCCAAAGTAAAGTCCTAACTATGGACGAGAAAATACTTGGATACTAAAATTGGCGAGACAAAAACAAGCATTCAAACATGGATGCAAATATATTTATAGATAAACTAAGGGTAGACGACCATCATCCAAAAACCCTTTAAAGTAACAAGCCTAAAAAGGCAATTGTATGAGCACCCGTCCGTAAACATGGATGAGATAATGTACTTAAAAGAAATTAAGAATAGTCCAAAACAATGGACCCCTAAAAATACAAATCAAAGAAACAAATAAAGACAAAAATAATTTTTTACTTTAGAGATAAACCACTAGGGACAGTGCCCCCAGACTTTGAGTCATCCTTCATGGGATGAGGGGTAGAAGCACCGTCCTCGATATTTACGTCCTCAGAGCTCATCTGGAGTAAAGAACTTTTAGCAACAATGGAAAGCTTAATGGGGCTAAAACCCACCCCAAGAAAGGATTCAATGGCGTCCATGTGAAAGTCCTTAAAACTTGAAGCGTAGTTCCTGTCCAAGAGGTCAGTTAACTCACTAGACACCTTAAACTCTCTGATAGCTTCCTGCTTAGCCTTCCTTAAGGAAGAGCAAAGCTTGTTGCTTCTCTTTTGAAGATGGTCTAAACGAGTATCCTTCTCGATGACGTCTGCCTTCAGCTCCTTAACGAGGTTCTTTAGCTCTTTTGTCTCATCCTCCAACTTGACCCTCTCCCCAGTTCAACGGCTAGATTCCTTCTCCATATCACAAACCTTTGCCTCAAGCCTAACCCTCTCCTTATCCAACTCATAGGCTTGTCTGGACGCCGCCAAAACTTAGACATATCCTATATTAAGAAATATGGACGTGAGATAAAAGAGTACATTTCAATTTATGAATAGTTAAGGATGAAACAAAGTACCTTGAAGAGGTCATGAATTGTAGATCGTTCAAACTCCTTCACAGACATGTCATAACAGATGGCAATGTCCATGTCAATCATAACTTGCTTGAACTTGTCCCAAGCAAGGCCTTCACTTCTTAAGAGGGTCATAGGGCCACTGTCAGGAGGTCCAGTAGAAGAAGGATTGGATGGGCTGGCATTAGGAGGATTGGATGGGTTCACATCAGGAGTTTTCACAGTAGACGATTGTTTAGCAATAACAGGAAGGACGGAAGGGCCAGTCTCAACGACCATGATTTTGGATGAGCCATGTCTTGGCTTTTTATTACCTTGACAGCTAGGAAGACTTCCAGTATCCAAAGTCTTAGATAGCATCTTCCTTTTCTTTGAAGCAGCTAGACGAGGCTAGGTGTGAACATCTTCCCCATCCTAGACGGATTCCTTGTTTGCTAAACCTTTTCGTTTATTCTCCTTCATGGTTGCCGTTCCTCTAAAAAAAAAAAAAGACTTGTTATAGTCTAGACGAATTAACTAGCCAAAGTATAGTGAAACGAATAACTTACTTCTACAGGTGGTAAGCTCGTGGGCAAGTGCTTCTTCTGTAGGCTCAGGTCCAAGTCCCCAACTCACTAAACGACGGAGTGTCGCCAAAAAGTGAAAAGTCCCGTCTGCGAAAGAGCTTGCTTGTTGGACACGGTCTAAGAAGAATTTGGTCAAAGAAGGTAGTCTTAAAGCTAAAAAAAATGAATTTAGGCAAATATAACAAAAGGAGTAAGACAAGCAATGAAAAATAATGTACCCTCTGGATGTAAACAACCCATCTCACTAGTTGAAAGCTCGAAAATGTGTTGAAAACACAAGAGCTATTTAGACCCCCAATTAAAATTACGGCTCGATAGATTTTACACAACTTTAATACAAAGTGCGGAATAGTGTAAAAGCGAGCGGATGAACAAGTAAGCTACTCTAATCCATAAACTAAGCAACACAGCAGTATAATGGAATTAAACAAGAGTAGGGAAGAAGAATGCAAACACAGAAAACACCGAGACGTGTTTTCGAAGAGGAAACCGAAGAACTCGGCGAAAAACCTCTCCACCGCCCTCCAAGCGGAAATCGATCCACTAGACAATCAGTTGGGATACATGAGTAAGCAAGAGACCCTCCAAGCCTAATCTACCCGATGTACCTAAGCCCTCCAAGCTCCTACTCCAACAAGGCTTCTCGGAACCGTGTCTTGTCTTAGTTTTCCAGATCCCGCAACAAGCTCCATGTTGCATTTGCCATCCTTGGCTTCTTCCAATGCTTCCCAGCAACTCCAAAGCACTCTCTACACTCTGAATAGGTGTGGGTTGTGTTTGGGTACAAATCTCCTCTCAAGGTATGATAATGGAAGAGGGATGGAGAAGAGGCTACAATGATTTCTCACTAAGGAGGAGTAAATCTCTCTCAAAAGATGGGTGTGTGTGTTGTAGAAAATCTATCTAGGGTTTTTCTATCTGAATAGCCTCTCATACATTTGTGGGTAATGAGGGTATATATAGTATGGGTGAAGGTAAGAAATTCACTCATTAAAATCCTCCAGGTAGAATGTTTCGCGACTGTCTCGCAAGAAGGCCTTACCCGCGAGACACTCGCAAAAACGACAGCCTGGCATGACTCTTCAGCTTCCAGTCATGTGCTTCTCACATGACTCTTTCGCGGCTTAGCTTCCAGCGACACACCCGCGAGATCCACTGATCTTCAATAAAGCTTGAGTCTTCACCAACTTGATACTAAACCCTATACAATTAAATCCCACAAAATACAAGGAAGTGAAATAAAGTAATTACAACACATTTTGTCATGGAATAAAGCCAATATAAAACATAGTTGTAAATCACAACTTTACAATCTCTCCCTTTGGCTATTCCGTGACAAAACACCCTATAACAGACTCTAGACTTAAACATGAGTTTGGGAACAAAGGCAAAACTCATTCACACCTAAATCTAGAAGCTGTGATGAACTTGGAACATGTATACCTGTAACCTGAAACACTTGCACAAAACACATTAGACCCTCAAGGTAAATCAGGTGATAAAAAGACAAGTATAATGCAACAAGTAAACTACGATCAAGCAAAATGGAATAAAACATTAGACCATG
Organism: Quercus variabilis; assembly: GCA_030445155.1. Lineage (NCBI taxonomy): Eukaryota > Viridiplantae > Streptophyta > Magnoliopsida > Fagales > Fagaceae > Quercus > Quercus variabilis. The sequence continues at coordinate 44,642,504 of CP129447.1, read as the reverse complement.
GCAAGATCAAACAAGCAATCACTATACACAAGTGATCACTATGCTCATTCACACAAGGAATGAACATCCGGACATGCAAGATGATAAGCTCATTTGAAGAGTATCATTTACAAATCCAACACTCAACCAATGCAAAATACTTGAAGTATTTGCATCTAGGAACAATCCTACTAGGGCACAAGAGTGTTCATCACTCAACCAATGCATAGAATGTATATGCATCTAGGAACAATCCTACACGGGCACAAGAGTGTTGTAGTGAAGTAAATGTATGACATTAAACTTCAACAACACAAGCATAGAGGCTGCATAAGCAACGAATTGCAAATACATGGCACAAACCATAAAAGCCTACACAACATGCAATTAAACAAACAACCCTTAAAGCTTACAAAAGCAACATGGGTACATGGGTGTTCCAACACATAAACAAGATGCAAAGCATAGATACTAAAAGTAACACAAAGCATCATAAAGCAACGAGAAAACAAGCATAAAGTAAATCAAGGTTTTCTCAAAAAACAATGTCTTCTCCCCCTTGGTATATGCATCTCCCCTAAGGCTTTCTCCCCCTACGAATGTGCACAAGGTAGAATTTCTCTCCCTAAGAGTGTGCACATGAGTCATATAGAAATGACAATACTCTCCTCCTTTTTGTCACGAATAGACAAACTAATCAAGAGGAATGAGGAAAAGAAAAGAAGATAAGAACAAGGGTAAAAGATGATGCATGAAGGGTGCATGATGAATGAGAAAATGAAACTCAAACATAAGACAAAAGCATTTTAAAACAATGTTACAAAACATAAAGAACATGACATGCTTAGGATGATGGAACATGATGTAAACCTAGACATGACATGGACACAAGAACATATTATATGTGCTAAAAGGTCTAAAAGAACTTAACTAGCATGAGTTAAAGCAAAAACATGTCAAGTGTTAGAGTGTGTGCAGCAAGATGCAGCTACTGTGCATCTAGTATGCATGTGAGATGCATGACCAATGCATGAGCAAGGCACTCAAGGGGCAAAGTGTACAAAACACACCACCAATGATCAAAACATGATAAACATGAACAATTATGGTGATCCCCAAAATTTGGTACTCATCGGAGTCCAAAACAACGAGAAAATGCCATTTGGGCATTTTATCAAACACTTGAAGTGCACACACTATCTATGTATGATGAACAATGCAAGAACATATGAAAATCTTGCCTAAATACATGTTATTTTTGCCACAAGGAGGCAACATCCAAAGCAAATTATCATTTAAAACAAAGCCCAATCAAAAAGATTGACAGAAATTAAGTTTTCCAACTCCCATTTGAGAAAATCCCAACTATGAACATAAAACCCCCAAAACGTAATCTAAGAATCAAAATCAATGAAATGAGTTAAAGATTACCTTAGAGATGTTTATGGAATGAAAAACACTTGAATTTAGTTGGGTTTTGATGTAGAAACATTAAAACAGGGGTTTGGGAGAAGACGAGAGGCGTTTAAAACAAATGACCCACGAAATGCCCTTTAAAAAGCTGATCTGGAAATTTTCGCGGGAAGCTGACTCACGAAAGTACTCGCGAAAATTTTCGCGGGTAAGCCTTACTCGCGAAAGTACTCGCGAAAATTTTCGCGGGTAAGCCTTACTCGCGAGCTACTAGCGAAACAATCACGAAACTCTCTGTCCAAAGCTGAAAAAGCTTTAAAATTGGACCATTTAACTCCCAGTTGAGCCTATACATGAAATAGATCACAAAAACACCCAGAAAACATGTTTTTCACACAAAAACACTTTAAAAACTTTGAAAAACATGGGTGATACAAATCACTTCCAAAAGCAAACAAAAAGAACAAAAATCTTTTTGGTTTGAACCACATATGATTGAGCACACACACATCACATTTGAACATGTACAAACACACAAATGAAATAAGCATTCATTGAACATTAAACTTGTGTGTTGTGTGTGGGAATCAAGTGTGGAATAGTCCTTAGACTAGAGTGAAGCTTCAATGATCAATTCAATCGAGTCATACACAATTGATACAAAATCAAGTGGACTATCTCCATTATAGAAATGAGTATATATGACCTCCAACACATTGAATACATAACTTCAGAAGCTTTTCATTTGGCTTCTATATAAGGCATACCAATTGGTCCATTTTATTTTGTTTGGACAAAAACATCTCATTTTGAGATTGGTGCTTGAAATTTATGATATTTCAACATTGATGATTAGCCTTTGGCTTTTTTGAGCACCATACAAAACATATTAAAAAGAGTCGCTTTCCCTTTTTCCTAGTCAAATACTAGTATGTGCGACAGGCTTTTGCAGCTCAATATCTCTTTTCATTTGGAGATTTACATTTGGTGAGCTCTATTTGCAAAAAAAATAAAGTGGGAAGAGATATAGACACAAGTCTATGCAAGTATCAAGACCAACAAGACTGTTGACCAATCATTCATGACAAGCTTGAAGATCTATTTACAACAGTCACACATAGTATTCAAGATTTCTCCCACAAAGAACTAGGTGCATACAAAACAAGCTAAGCTCGTAAATGCACAATGCCATTAGTACGAAGGTACTAGGCCAAACTCACATGTGAAATGTGCTCAAACATATACGATCAAACTTTTCGAATTTTTCACTTTTTATGTGGTTTTGGATTTTTTACACACACAAAACAAAGACATAAAAGTAAGATCAAAACAAAAGCAATGCATAAAAATAAATGCAAAATGCACAAATGCATGAAGATATGACATTTAATGCATGAAAGGTCCTACAAAGATCGAAAGAATTAGATCAAGGACCAAAAGAGTAAAAGCTCAACCATAAGAACCCTTCCTCATCCAAACGGAATGATTGCTTGGAATGAGTGTCTCAAGAGAAGTGAGTCGAGGGTTGGGAGAATAAGAACCAGAGATGCACATAGTCAAGGAGTTAAGAGCATTAAACACTTTCTTTAACAACATGCTATTTTTACTCAAATCCGGTTTATCATTTTTAGCACAACTTGCAAGAAGCTCAAGTTTCTCTTTTCTTTTGATTCTTTTAAAAGCTTGAAACTGAGAGCAATGAGGTCTAAGATGACCAAGGGCACCACAATGGTGACAAACAATGTATTTAGGTCCATTAGGCTTTTTGGGAATGGATCTAGCAACTTGGGTTTGTTCTCTCTTCAACTTAGAACATTGAGGCCTTATATGACCAATCACACCGCAATGGTGGCAAGTTGGAACAAACTTAGATCCACTCAATTCCCTAGGATTGGACCTAACCAAAGGCTTAGGCTTAAGAGCCTTTCTCTCCACTTTTTGATTTCTTTTATGTGGAGGAATGTACACCGATTTGTCCTTTGAGGCAAAACACACATTAGGCACAAAATCGGGTACCACAACATGATTGCAACATATATTTTCATCATTTTTAACAGTAGGTTCAGCAATCAAACACTTGGCATGCATCTTAAAAGATTCATTTTCAGATTTAAGATCATCAACAAGTTTGTTAGACAAAACAAGTTTAGCATCCAAGTCCATATTCAAACACTCAAACTCTTTTAGCTTTTCAAGAGAATTTTCAGCAAGCTTTTTATATTTTTCAACCAATTTATTGAATTCATTGAGCTTAGCAATCAAATCATCCTTTTCACAAATGAACTTGCTCAAATTCTTTTGAAACTTCTTAGCTTCTTTCTTCAAGAGTTTGTCAACAACACCCATGGATTCATATAACATGGCATCACAATCATGAGGATAAATACTCATAGAGGCATTTTCACAAACACATGGCATGTTACAATCAACAACATCCATACAAGCATGTAAAGCATTATCCATGACAAAACACACAAGGGGTCAAGGATCACACTTAGGTATTAAAACCACAGCAAGTGTACCCGCTCTGATACCAATTGAAAGCTCGAAAATGTGTTGAAAACACAAGAGCTATTTAGACCCCCAATTAAAATTACGACTCGATAGATTTTACACAATTTTAATACAAAGTGCGGAATAGTGTAAAAGCGAGCGGATGAACAAGTAAACTACTCTAATCCATAAACTAAGCAACACAACAGTATAATGGAATTAAACAAGAGTAGGGAAGAAGAATGCAAACACAGAAAACACCGAGACGTGTTTTCGAAGAGGAAACCGAAGAACTCGGCGAAAAACCTCTCCGCCGCCCTCCAAGCGGAAATCGATCCACTAGACAATCAGTTGGGATACATGAGTAAGCAAGAGACCCTCCAAGCCTAATCTACCCGATGTACCTAAGCCCTCCAAGCTCCTACTCTAACAAGGCTTCTCGGAACCGTGTCTTGTCTTAGTTTTCTGGATCCCGCAACAAGCTCTATGTTGCATTTGCCATCCTTGGCTTCTTCCAATGCTTCCCAGCAACTCCAAAGCACTCTCTACACTCTGAATAGGTGTGGGTTGTGTTTGGGTACAAATCTCCTCTCAAGATATGATAATGGAAGAGGGATGGAGAAGAGGCTACAACGATTTTTCACTAAGGAGGAGTAGCTCTCTCTCAAAAGATGGGTGTGTGTGTTGTAGAAAACCTATCTAGGGTTTTTCTATCTGAATAGCCTCTCATACATTTGTGGGTAATTAGGGTATATATAGTATGGGTGAAGGGTAAGAAAGTCACTCATTAAAATCCTCCAGGCAGAATGTTTCGCGACTGTCTCGCGGGAAGGCCTTACCCGCGAGACACTCGCGAAAACGATAGCCTGGCATGACTCTTCAGCTTCCAGTCATGTGCTTCTCACATGACTCTTTCGCGGCTTAGCTTCCAGCGACACACCCGCGAGATCCACTAATCTTCAATAAAGCTTGAGTCTTCACCAACTTGATACTAAACCCAATACAATTAAATCCCACAAAATACAAGGAAGTGAAATAAAGTAATTACAACACATTTTGTCATGGAATAAAGCCAATATAAAACATAGTTGTAAATCACAACTTTACACTAGTGTAGAGAAGGAATGGGTCCCTACCTACCTCAACAGGGTTCCCTGCCCAAAACCCTGAGACAAAGAAAAACTCCGTCTTTCGTCTCCTATCAGACGAAGGAAGAGATCTAATCAACCTACACTAGAACCTCTGGCTGAAAACTGATAGAAACCTAAGGATCGACTGATTTCAGAAGGTTTATAATAGTATAGGAACTCATCCATAGTGAGAGGATGATTCTCATCAAAGACCTCCCACCATAACACCCGCATGAATACAATGAGTCTCCATATATGGAGGATCTCCCTAGCAAAGGCATTAACAGGTAACCTAAGACCCCCTAATAGGTAGGCCTCATATACACCAACCCCTAAGTTGGGAGTATAACACCAATGTGAGAGACCTCGCCCCCAGCCCCTTTTTATGAATGTTGGGCCAAACCTACGTGAATGGGTGGAGTCGTGTTATTGCCTTTCAAAATGTTGGTTCGACTAGTTATATTTTCCCCCTTAGATTAAAGGTTTTACAATAAAGTCCCCACTTATTTAATTATTGGAAAAATAAGAAAACCATAATTGAAAATTTTCTCACTTTATTAATTTGAAATTTACATTGATCATAGGAAAATTACATGACTTTAGTCCTAGATACAATCTAAGATAAAGTATATGGCTTTGTTTCCTAGTTACAATCTAAAAATCAAAAATTACATGGATAAGCATTTGATCTACTAACCCTTGATCTAAGTTCGGAGGCTATGTTACAAGATGGAAATGTGTTAGGCACCCACCTTGCCCGGTAAAACCAGTCTTCTAGACTATGGTGGCCAACATTCATATCATATCATCCAATATGTCAATCAATTTACATTTCAATTCAAAGTGTGTGCATGTGATAAACCCTAATTCAATTTATTAAGCATTGCATTTGGATTGAAAAATAAATTCTAGTGAATGTGTGTGGATGGTGATAACCTAGATTCAAGGATTTGAAAAGATTATTAAACAAACATGTTTCTCATATTTTTGACGTGGATTTAATATCAAAACTAGTGTTTATGCATGAACATGTGATGAACAACCAAGAACATGTGAAGAACACATAAGAACATTTAAAAACATTCAAACATATTCAAGAGAATTTAAATAATTACTATCATGCTTTAATCTTTAATTCTCATCATGACAACATAAAAAAAAAAGTTAGGAAAAGAGATTATACCTTCATGCAAAATCCATACGGTGGAGGAGGAGACTCTTGGTGGAAGTCCTAAGGGTGGAGGAGAAAAGAAGAACTAGGAGAGGGAGAGTAAGTCTCACTCAATACCTTGAGTCTCAGGAAGACCAAGATATGACAAGATTACTTAATTTCACTAAAACTCAAGAGAGGAGATTTTTTTGTGTGGTTTGGAATGAAGGAGAGGAAGGGTTTATATAGTAGTGGTGAAGGAAATATGAATGGAAGGCCATTTAATAAGGGTTGACAAAAAAATCATGAACCTAGACCTCATTTTAGCATTAGAAAAAATCTGGTGCAATAAATGGAAAGACTGGTAGGAGTGGAGAGCAAGCCAAAATTTGGTTTTCCCGTAGCTACTATAATAGTTTGTAGAGCCAACTTCGAAAAATCATATCTGACTGAATTCTGATCAAAATTGTCTCATTCTTATGCTCAAATTGAAGCCCCAGATGTCTAGTTTCTAGAAACATTAATCTAATTCACAAATTCAAAATATTCTGAGAGATATCAATGAAATGGTGAGCATAGGTCATTTGTTAGAAAATGGTTTCAGCACAATTAACATCAATAAGTTCCAAATTAGCTCCCAATTAATATTAAATGGCTCTATCACTCCCATTTCAGACTTAATTGATTCCAAATTTACTATAATTAAAAGATAATTGTACAAATTATTCATTGAATAATTAATGTTTAACTATCTAATTAATTAGATGTATGCAACCTCACATAAAATGTAGTCCTAACCAAAGATATTAATATCGTTTCGAAGCTCGTTTCGGTTTGTCCAGTGGAATAGAATATTTCGATACCAGCCGATTTTGACGTACCATTTCAAGGTGTTTTGGGGTTCATAAAAAATAATTTTTATATATTCTTGTAGAACATAAAATTGTCAATTCCAATAAATAAATAACTAAATATCAAATAACACAAATCATTTAGTCTTAACTCTTAAGTCTTAAACATCAATATAACATCAATTTAACATCACACAATAAGAAGATTAACAAGATAATAACTAAATATCAAATAAGACAAGATTTACTCCTCATCATCATCATCCATGAGAGAAGGATCAAATTCATCATCAAAAGAACTCCCACAAGAACTACCAGCACCCATTGTAAGATTTGTCAAGCCATGCTCATTGTTGTTGTCGTCATCATCATCATCATCAACATCAATAGTTTCAAGTTCAACATCCTCTTCCACATTCACTATGCCTACTGGTTCATTAAGACAATCCCAATTTATGTCATCTGGATTAAGAAGTGCAGGTTCTTCAGCCACCCAATCTCCCATCAAGTCAATGTTATCCAAGCTTATAGGATCCAATGCATACTTATTCCTTTGAATGTTCCTACCAATGAGAATATTAAACATTAGTAACATTTTATAAATTATAATTATTTGAAAGTACATTTCATTTACATATGAGTAACAATGCAAAATTTACCTTTCTCAAAGCCTAAAATTATAATGGACAAAGACCAAATCATTTACTCATTTATGTTCTAATCTATTTAACTTCTTTGAGTGAACATATTCAAATGTGCTCCAATTTCTTTCACAACCAGTTGCATTACAACATTGACTTAGCACACGAATGGCAAATGATTGTAAATCTGGAGCTCCAAGTCCAAGTTGCTCCCACCATGAAACTACAATAACAAATATGAATGTAAAATAAGCATTGCCCATGTAATCTTACAATAACAACTATAAAGGATAAATAGACATATTGAAAGGAAATACTATTAAATTATTAATGTTTACTTGGATTTAGTCTCTCTCGTTGGCGGATTGCTAGTGATGTGCCAAAGTCACCAATTGACTTTTTGTACTCATCAAGTTGTGAAATTATTTTGTCTTGAATGTTAGGATTGGGAATCAACCTCATTAGAGTGCTTAGCAACCCTCTTTGAAATTTATTTCTCCTTTTAAATGAAGGCCTAAAGTAAATTGCAGGGTTAAGAAAGCAACCTATTGTATGCAAAGGACTATGAAGTTGTTTGTCCCATCTAGCATCAATAACTCTAATATAATTTCCATACAAAGAAACTTTGTTCTTCAACCTTTTTTTTTATTTCCTCTTTTGCTTTGTCCATTGCTTCATACAAGTACCCCATAGCAAGTTTCTCATCCCTATCAACAAGATGAAGCACTCTAACTAAAGGCTCACTAACTTTCACTATGTTCTTGCATTGAGACCAAAATGAATAATCTTCCAAAACAATTTTACTTATCTTCTTCCCAACGGCAGTCTTAGCATGGGGGCGTGAAAGCCATTGAACAAGTGAACATTTGTCTAAGCTCTTTTTTGAAACTTAGCATGCTCTATAGACTTAAGAAGTTAGTGGCAAACCTTGTAATTGCAGGACGACATAACTCCCTTCCATTTGTAAAATCTTGCCTTATCAAGTCTAAAACAACTCCATGGTTGTAAATGAACTTTGTTATCTTTTTTGCCTTCTTAATTGCCTCATCAACAAGAGGGAACCACCTAGGATTAGCAATATTCTCCAACATCAAGTCTATGCAATGAGCTGCACAAGGAGACCAAATAAAGTACCATACTTCTACTATAATTTTTTTCCAGCTTTTTTATAGGTAGAAGCATTATCTGTAATCAATTGCACAATATATTCCACACCAATTTCTTGAACAACAGAATCAAATATGTTAAACAACGTTTCAGCATCCTTTGTAAGGCCTGAAGTGTCAATAGATTTCAAGAACATGGCAACCCTTGGACAATACACCAAAAAATTCATTATTGGTTGTTGTTTTTGATTTATCCACCCATCAAACATTACTGAACAGCCATATACTTTCCAATCATGTTTTATATCTAACAAAAAATCATTAACTTCATGCACAACATTTTTCAAAAGAGGTCCCCTCAACTCATAAAAAGAAGGCCCCTTAAATCCCGGCCCAATAGCAGCAATGGAATCTATCATAAGTTGATAATAGAGTTGAAAGTTCAAAATGCATATAAAACACCTTTGAACGTTTAGACCCTAAATATCAAAAAATCAATTCAAGCTTATAATCAAACAATTTATGTGCAGAACATGAACATAAGCTAAATACAGAATTGATAAACAGTTTAAGCCAATTATAATCACATCCACAACAGAAAATAATAGGCAAAGATAAAGGAAGAGAGATGCAAATACAAAGACAACACGTGATGTGTTATCGAAGAGGAAACCGAAGCCATCGGCGTAAAACCTCTTCGCCGCCCTCCAAGCAGTGAATAATCCACTAAAGAATGTAGTTGGGATACATGAACAGCAAAAGACCCTCCAAGCCTAATCTACCCAGTGTACCTAAGCCCGCCAAGCTTCTTGCTCAAATGAGGTTGCACCAAACCTATTTCTTCTTCAACTTACCAGATTCCGCTATACACCATAGCATCAACCATAGTCATTGGTCCCTTCCAAACTGCTTCCCTTAGCACTAAATGTACCTTCTCACAGATGTGGGTGTGATGAGATAAGGATTTAGTCAATAGCCTCTTAAGGATATATCAATGGAGAGGAAGAGAGTAGAGGAATTTGTAGAGTTTCTTAGGTAAAGATTGGGGATGAGGCAATCTTGTTTTCTCTAGGGTTTCTCTCACAAAAATTCTCTCTGGAAACTCTCTTGATTTCGTAGGTATAAGGGTATATATATAGTGGTGTGTGTCTAGAATACGAAGAGTCAGTTTTTGCCAAACAAGGTCACTTGGCAGCTTGACCTCACGACTTGTCCAAGTCACGAGGTCAAGTCGCGAGGTAATGGCCTGGCCAGCCTGGGACTTTTGTCCTGTAGTGTGATAGCTAGCGCGACCCTTCAGCTTTCCTGTGTGCTTCTCATGTACTTGCAGTTGGCGGCTTGCCAGTCGCGAGTCAGCCACGAGTCCTAGCCGCGAAACTCTACTTCTTTGCATAAACTTGAGCTTTTCTTCACACTCTCTTCACACACTACCCTAATCCCACCTAAATATAGGGTTACTAAGTGCTAAATTACAAGCAAATTGGCACGGAATAAAGCCAACAAGATGGTTGATAAATTTCAACCTTACAATCTCCCCCTTTGGCTATTCCGTGACAAAACCCTAAAACAAACTTTAGACTTAACGCGTGAGTTAGGAACAGTTGGAAAACTCACTCACACCTAACTCTAGAATATGTGAAGCTTTTGAACCATAAGAACAAGAACTCCTGAAAGACAACAACATAATAAGTTCATTGTATGCAGAAAACTTATAAAGCATAGGAGCAAGCACAATGCGATTAAGCACAATGGAATAAAGAAATAGACCATGGCCAAACCAAAACAAGCAATCACTACATACAAGTGATCACAATGTTCATTCACACTTGAAATGAAAATCCGAACATTCAAGTAGACAAACACAAGGCAAATCACTTGAATGACCAACACTCAACCAATGCACAATACAAGAAGTATGTGCATCTAGGAAAAATCTTAAAAGGGCACAAGAGTGACAGTAATTAAAAAGAAATGCTGAACATTAAGTTAGAAGTACTGATTTAGCAAAGCACACATGTTGCATAAAGCATGGTACAAACCACAAAGGCCTACAAGTGTGCATAAATGACCCTAAAAGCTTACAAAAGCAACATGGGCACAAAACATAAACATAAACCTTAAAAACCTACAAAGGTAGCAGGTACAAACACAGAAACTCATAAAGAAAAAGCTGAATAAACATCATAATATATACTATGTAACTACTAAAATAAAACTATCCAGGAGTTTTAGCCAAACCAAAAACGAAAACCACTGAGTAACAAACCTATACTAACAACAGTCAACCAACACAATATCAAAGCTTCAAAGCTATAAACAAAACATCATAAAAATGAAAGCTCCCCCTCAAGAACTGCCCAAAAAATTCTCCCCCTTTTTAACCGGAATGGCTAAAGGGTCACTGCTCCTAGTTGGTGTGAAAGCTGTTGATCTTAGCTGAAAGAACATCAAGCTAATCCTGCATTGCTGTCATCCTCTCAGTATGTTGATTTTGAACCTCTTTGAGTGTATTAAGCCTCTCTAGGATGATTTGAAATGCATCAAGAGGTACAACTAATGAAGTTGAGGCTTTACCTGTCTTTCTTCTGCTCCTGGGTGTGACTGATTGTTCTGTAGCTTCTGTTTCAGTCTCCATTTGATCCTCTTCTTCTTGTATATCCTCCTATTCTTCACCTGGAAGATAACTTTGTATCCTTGTGAGGGTAAACTTGTTGATGGCTAACAGAGGAGCCATAGGACTGATATCCTAAGGGATAGCAACACCCTTTGCTCTGAAAATCCTCATGAGAAGACTAGGAAATATCAGCTTGGGTCTTGAGGTGGTTCTAGTCTCATCCACTATAGTATCAAAAATGTAAGAACTGATGTCAGTGAAGGTTTTCTCCTTAAGTTCCATGAGAAAGATAGCTCTGGCATTTGTCAGTGTAGTCATCTTCCTTATAGGATACAGGGTGTACATCATTATGGTGGTTAAACACCTCATGTCTTTAGGAAAATCAGAAGTGTTGAGACATCTCTTTTCTATAACCCCACCAATTCTTTTTTGGATAGTTTCTAGAGAAAGCATTTTGTCCATGTAGTTAGTGAATTCATAATCTTCCAAACCCTCAAGCTCTAGAACCCTATCAATGTCATGAGCATCTAAGGTAAACTCCTTTCTTCTCACCCAACAACTCAACTCCTCCTCCCTTATCACAACATTTGCATAGAATTCTCTGATTAGAGGTTCACAAACAGGAGGTAGGTCACTCAGCAAATTTTCCCAACCTCTACCCTCAAAACAATTTGGAATGAAGGTGTCCTTCAATTCCCTGAAATCAACAAATCTCTCCTGAATGATGATTCCTCTTGAGAGAGAATCCCTATATCTCTCAAAGTATTGGATTGACCAAAATAGGTTAGGGTCCATTTTTAGTCTTTTGTCAGTTTTCTTAGCAACAGTCTTCTTCTTTGTTGGAGATGCAGTCATCTGTAGACAAGCATAAAAGGCCACAACAAGACATAGCACAGAATGGGGAAATGTACATACATTAGTAACAAGTTAGTTACACAGTGAGAAAAAAAGTGACCAGACAAAACACAGAATAAGCACAGTTGATAACCAAAAATTGGATAGAACAAGTTAACCAAGTTTAAACTGTTTGTACGCAGACAAATTCAGTTGGATTTGAGCAAATGTCAATGAGACATGACCTAATGAGAATGATATGACAAGTATGAAATAAGCATGAAAACCCTAATGCATCAGTACACACTATATATGGTGAATGAAAATCAATACAATACTAGCCACACATATCACAAACTCATATAAGCTGATATACCCAAAGACCACATTCAGAGAGAAAACACTGAAAACCTAAACCCATATGTAAAAAAAATCTATCAAATATCAATGTTCAGACCAAATATTAGCAACCTGATGAAAACACAAAACTCTAAAACATTTCTGCAACAAGATTTAATAGCCTAACACAATCCATCTCAACATTTTAGGCAAACCCATGTTTGAACACATTATATCGCAGAACACAGATGTAACATTCAAAACAGGAAACTAAAGACCAAAACAGTAAGAATGAAGTAAGGGAAAGAAAACCCATACCTTTTTCTTGGTGTTTGAAGAAGACATGATGCAAAAATGAGAGCTTTTTCAAAGAAACACAAGTGTTTGAAAGAGTAATTTGGGGAAGATAAAGAACAATCATAAATTTTCGAGGGAAAAACTGAAAAACAATTTTAAAACTATCTTTAAAACGTAAAACAAGTGTTTTTCGCGACTGAATTAAGTCGCCAGTCGGTCACCAGGGTAAGCCGCGAAACACTAGAAGGCCAAGATTTTCAAAAAATCTTCTAAGTGTTTTTCGTGACTGGAAGGTCTACCCACAAGATAATCACTAGGGGAGCCACAAAAATCTTTGTGTATCCCTCGTGACTGGACCTTCCACCCAGGAACAAGTCACCACACTGAGCTGCGAAAACCACAAAAACTCAAATTTTTGAAAAATTTACTAAGTCTTTTTTGTGACTGTGGCCTTGACTCGCCAGACATCTGCCTACCATCTCAGAGTAAGCTCGCAGCTTGAGTATGCGACTGGACCTACTTGCGACTGAGTCACCAAAACAGGGCAACACTATTTTTGAAATTTTTGACAATTTTGTGAAAAACAAAATACTTTCCAAAAATAAACTAAAACACTCAAAAATCTTTTTGTGTTTGATCAACAAAGATTGAGCTTGTAAAATCACATTTAAACAAGTACAATCACACAAATGAATATGGAATTCATTGAACATAGACTTGTGTGTTGTGTGTGAATATCAAAAGTGAGATAGTCCTTAGTCTAATGTGAAGTTTCAATGATCAATTCAATCAAGACATACACAATTAGCACCAGATAATGTGACACATCTCAATTACAAAAATGTGCATATATGACCTCCCACATAAACTTGAATACATTTCTGTGAAGCTTTTCATTTGGCTCCATTTTCAACATATCATATGATCTTTTTGAAGAAAACATATCTCACTGTAAGGTTGATGCCTAAAATTTTCAATATTTTAATTTGATGATTTAGCCTTTGGCTTTTTGGATATCATAAATTTTATTTTGGTTGCTTTCCCTTTTTCCTATTCAAATACTAGTATGTACGACAGGCTTTTGCAGCTCAATATCTCTTTTCATTTGGAGATTTACATTTGGTGAGCTCTTTAATTAAAAGCAATAAAACTAAAAGTAGGAAGATATATAGACACAAGTCTATGCATGTCTCAAAATCAACAAAACCATACACTAATTATTCATGACAAGGTTGAAGATCTATTTACAACAATCACATAGATTTCAGAATTTCTTCCACAATGATATGAGTGCATGAGAGACAAGCTAAGCTCATTAAATGTACAAAGCCATTAATACAAAGGTACAAGGCAAAACATGCTTTGAGACAACACTCAACAAAGTTGATCAAACTTTTGGATTTTTTACTTTTTATGTGTTTTTGAATTTTTGACATAAAAGCAATGAAAGATTGATCAAATGCAATGTAAAAACATTTTAAACACGAAACAAATGCACAAGCAACAAAACAAAACAAACAGAGGCATAAAGCATGCAACAAAACATATTCACAAAGTATAGAAAGAATTGATGCATGGACATGTTATGATGCTTATGCATGAGTACCCTTTGTCACCCACACGTCACGTGTGTTTGGGGTGATATCCTTTATGGATTAAGTACAAGAGTTTGGACTATGAAATCTTCGTGTGAAGCTTTTCAAGTAATTTGTGAAAGCACCAATCATCTTCATCATGTCCATCATTCCTGGCTCACAATTTTGACTTCTTGGTCGTTCACCACCCCACAACCTATTGTCGTTTCTTCTTCCTCGTGACCAAGGAGCACTTGCATTGTTCAATGCTCTCAGCTTGTGACAGTTGGATCTTGTATGTCCTTGCACTCCGCAAAAGTGGCAAATATGGTTCGATCTAGGACCTCATTGTGATCTCGGAAGAGATTTTCCTCTTGCTTCAAATCTGGCTTCTGATTGATTACAGGACTTATTCAACACCCGTTGATCAGTCACATTCTTCATCTTCTCATTCTTAATATTCTCAAGAATGGACCAATCCACAGTCGTCTCTTTAGCCTTTACAAACTTCACTTCTTTGACGACCTTGGCTGATGAGCTACGTCCTTTGGTGTAACCCAACCCGGACTTGTCTGAGGAAGATTTTTTAAATGAAATAACATCTTCTAACTTTTTGGAGGAGACTCTCTCTATCTTAGCATTAGCTTGCACTATCTCTTGCTTAAGAAATCTCATTTTTGTGTAAGCTTCTGATAGTTCACCATTTAGTGTTTCAATCTCACACTTTGCCTCCTTGTATCGTGCCAGAAGACTTTTGTAATCTTCCTTAGCCCTCTTCATCTTCTTAATGGCTGCATTAGCCACCTTAGCATATTCACCGGTCTTCTCAAGGAGTGAGTTATAGGTCTCTTGTAACCCCACTGTTTCTCCAGCTTCCTAATCTTCAGACTCTTCAACTATTCCCAAGGACTCCAAATCAGAATGCTCACCAAGCTCCTTCACAAGTGTACTCAAATCATCTGAGGACTCCACATGTGCAATGGTCATGAATGCGGAGTAGTTTCCTTCGCCGTCACAACTTTCCTCCGAATCTGAGTTTGATGAATCTGAGTCACTTAGAATAGTGGCATAGACCTTGCCCTTTGACTTCAAATAGTTGGGACATTCCTTTTTGAAGTGTCTATGTCCATTATACTCAAAACACACAATGTCCGAAGGAGATTGAGAATCCTTTCCTTCTTTCCTCGTAAACTCTTTTCTATCACCTCTTGAAGATGAAAATTTTCCTCTGTTGAATGGTTTCCCACTATTCTTCATCTTCAAAAATTTGTGGAAGTTTTTCACAAGATATGCTACTTCCTTCTCCACTCCATCTTCTTCGGAAGGATCATCTATTCTTTCAATGATGGTTTTGAGAGCAAGTGATTTACTTGTCTTGTGGGAAGGCAGTCCAAGCTCATACGTTTGAAGAGACCCAATGAACTCTTGGATCTTAATTTCATCCAAATCTTTACTCTCTTCTATGGCTGTGACTTTTTCTTTAAAACTTTCAGGCAAGGATCTCAAGATTTTTCTCACCACCTTAGTGTCTTCAATCTTCTCTCCAAGATTGAGCTTAGCAATGACAATTTCATTGAGCTTCCCATAAAATGAATCAAACAATTCATCTTCACCCATCTTGAGCTCTTCAAATTTTGGGATAAACATTTGGAGCTTTATGTCCTTCACATTCTTAGCCCCTCATAAGTTGTCTCCAAAATCTCCCAAACTTCCTTGGCAACTGTCATATGAGATATCCTGTGGTATTTATCTGGAGACACACCACAGAAGATAGCATTTAAAGTTTTTCTGTTAGCATTGGCTACTGCAAAAGCTGCCTTATCCCAAGTAGATTTAGCAGCCTCCGGCCTAGTCCAACCTATTTCAACCGCATCCCACATGGTGTCATCAATAGAACATAGAGATGCCCTCATTCTAACTTTCCAGAAGGCATAGTTGTTACCCTTAAAAAATGGTGGAACATTTAAGGATTGAGACCTATCCATCTTAAAAAGGGTTAAGGATCACACTCAAGTATTTAAACCACAGAGAGTGTACCCACTCTAATACCAATTGAAAGTTCAAAATGCGTGTAAAACACCTTTGAACGTTTAGACCCCAAATATCAAAAAATCAATTCAAGCTTATAATCAAACAATTTATGTACAGAACATGAACATAAGCTAAATACAGAATTGATAAACAATAGAAGCCAATTACAATCACATCCACAATAGAAAATAAAAGGCAAAGATAAAGGAAGAGAGATGCAAACACAAAGACAACACGCGATGTGTTATCGAAAAGGAGACCGAAGCCCTTAGCGTAAAACCTCTCTGTCGCCCTCCGAGCAGTGAATAATCTACTAAAGAATGTAGTTGGGATACATAAATAGCAAAAGACCCTCCAAACCTAATCTACCCAGTGTACCTAAGCCCTCCAAGTTTCTTGCTTCAACGAGGTTGCGCCGAACCTATTTCTTCTTTAGCTTACCGGATTCTGCTATACACCATAGCATTAACCAATAGTCATTGGTCCCTTCCAAACTGCTTCCCTTAGCACCAAATGTACCTTCTCACGGACGTGGGTGTGCTGAGATAAGGATTTGGTCAATAGCCTCTCAAGGAAAAGAGTAGAGGAATTTGTAGAGTCTCTTAGGTAAAGATTGGGGATGAGGCAATCTTGTTTTCTCTAGGGTTTCTCTCACAAAAATTCACTCTAGAAGCTCTCTTGATTTCGTGGGTATAAGGGTATATATATAGTGGTGTGTGTTTGAAGTACGAAGAGTCAGTTTTTGCCAAACAAGGTAACTTGGCAGCTTGACCTCATGACTTGTCCAAGTCGCGAGCTCAAGTCACAAGGTAATGGCCTGGCCGGCCTGGAACTTTTGTCTTGTAGTGTGACAGCTAGCGCGACCCTTCAACTTCCCTGTGTGCTTCTCACGTGCCTGCAGTTGGCGGCTTGCCAGTCGCAAGTAAGGCACGAGTCCTAGCCGTGAAACTCTGCTTCTTTACACAAACTTGAGCTTTTCTTCACACTCTCTTCACACACTACCCTTACATGAATCCCACCTAAATACAGGGTTACTAAGTGCTAAATTACAAGCAAATTGGCATGGAATAAAGCCAATAAGATGGTTGATAAATTTCAACCTTACGAGGGTGACTAAGATGCATAAAAGGGTACATTAGAATGATACCACCATCTTGCCACATTCATTTTTGCATTATCAATCATTGCTTTTGTGGCCAAAGCACTTCTGATAGAGGGTTGAGCATCGGGGGTTGTTCTAGGAGCAAAATAACCCTTAGTTTTCTTCTTTCCTCTTGTTTGACCTATATCTATGTTAACATCCCTTCCCCTAGATTTTCTTTTACCTAATGTTTGAGGTGGAGTCTTTTGAGTCTTTTCAACAACCCTAACCTCCTCCTCCTCCTCGTCCTCCTCATCATCATCAACATCAAATGGATCATCATATGGGTCCCCAATTTCTAATTGAATCCTCTTTTTAGTTTGTTTAGATTTTTTCAAGTCTTCAATCATTTGTTTCATTTGAAACCTAATATCAGATGAAACAACTTTACATGGTTCAACTTGACCCCTAATCCCAGCAAGATGATACTTAAGTCTAGTAATACCACCCCTTTTAATCAACTTATTACAATGCAAACAGATAGTGTTATTTTTTGCATTAGGCACTACACGGGCATAAGCCCATGTGGGATCCTCTGATCTTGCAGGGGCAGAGGCCATAGAAGCAGAAGAAGTACCAGCTGAATCATGATGAAAACGATGATCAACCATAGTTTACTGTTCAATGAAATGAAATGAAATTCAATCAAATGCAGTAGTTAAAATTTAATTTAATTTGCATAAAGTGGATGAACAAACAAATCACATATCTTAAATTATTAACTCTTACGTCTTAATCTTAACTCCTAAGTTCTTAACCACAAAACAAATCATAAGAAAAAAAAAATTATGACAATTCGAGAGAAATGAACCAACAAAAGACTACAGCTTAAGTTCTTAACAGTTAACACTTAATCACACATATCTTAAGTTCTTAACACTTAATCTTAAGATTCTTAACAAATCATAAGAAAAAAATCTTAAAAAATCGAAGAGAGTGAGAGTAGAGAAAGAATACCTGTTTTGGCTGAAGTAGAGAAAGAGTGAGAGAGTTAGAGATAGAAGCTTAGGAGCAAAGAGCACAGCACGAGAGAGTGAGAGACTGAAGCTTAGGAGCAGAAAGCACACTGCACAGCATGAAGACTCCATAGAGAGCACGACGGTAGTGAGTGAAAGAGAGATTGAGAGTGAGAATAAGAATAGAAGACCTGAAGTGAAGAGGAATATAAGATTAGGTTTTTTAGTACTGTCCAAAACGGCGTCATTTTGGAGTCTTTGGACCTTTATTATTATTTTTTTTAAATAACAGGCCAAATCATGTACCGGCCAAAATTCACATCTCCATCGGAATTTGCCGGAATTTACCAGAATGACCCAAAACGGCCCAAAATTTGACCCAAGGTAGAACATAAGGTATTCCAGTACCGGTTTGCATACCAGTACAAAAAATTTTGGCCATTGCAGTCGGAACGGAGCAAAATCAATAACAATGGTCCTAACCAATCAAATTATGACACATCATTGATCTCCAATTAATTACACTTATAACCAATTAAAATTAATTGTTCATAATCACATATAGTCGGACTTAATTTGTGATAGTGCATCCCAGCCATTAAAACTTGATTTGATAATAACTTTCAATCTGGTGAACGATTAGGGCTTATGACCAGTCGATTTGATTGTTACAACATCAAAATCATTTTGGTAAAATGAGATTAAGGATCTAATGGCTAAAGTTAAGATGCATATTTCCAAGGTGAAAGTAAAATTTTACCCTCCATGTGAGATTAAATGCGGGTTGTAAAATGGGATGTCAACAGAATGCCCCTCATTGGCAGAACTTGAAAAGCGAATGTCAATGTATGAAAGAGACACCTAACTTTGCAATTAGTATTTAACCGTGGTGAATGTATGATGCATGTAGATAAAAATGTAGATGGTCATGTTGCAGATCAAAATGTGGACCGAATCTCAAGGGAGATTCCCTATGTACCTTTTAGTGGGAGGATCAGGTCCCAACGTAGTTCATGCATGCAAATTTTTTTTTTTTTAATGAGTATAAGACATGCTTACCTGAGGTCAAGAAAATATGGAGGACCAAGGATCCTGGCTCATGTTTTCAAAGGACCTAGGATTTTTGTATCTTGGCTCATGTTTTCAGAGGACCAAGTGTTTTTTGGGCTTTGGCTCATGTTTTTAGAGGACCAAAGGTTCTGGATCCTAGCTCATATTTTCAAAGACCTAGGATTTTTAGATCTTGGCTCATGTTTTCAGAGGACCAAGGGTTTTGCCAAAGCATCTGCCTCTATATTTTCTTCTCTTGGGACCTGAACGAAGTTCACTTTTTCAAACTTTTTGACGAGGTGCATCACCCTGTTTAGATATTTTCTCATCCGTTCTTCCTTTGCTTCAAATGTGCCATTCACTTGACCTATGATTAGCTGAGAATCTCCCAGGACGAGGAGTGATCTTGCTTCAACAGACTTGGCCAGTTCTATCCCTTTGAGAAGAGCTTCATACTCAGCTTCATTATTAGTTGTCTGGTACTGCAAACAGACCCTGTATTTTAATTTATCTCCCTGTGGTGATTGTAGGACTACACCTACTCCTCCTGCATGTTGAGTAGACGAGCCATCCACGTAAACTACCCACTCAATGTTTTCTTTCTCGTTCGCCTCGTCACAATCCGAAGTAAACTCTGCAATGAAATCTGCCAGAACTTGGGCTTTTATGGTGTGCCTTGGTTGATATTTTATGTCAAACTGACTGAGCTCGACGGCCCATTGGATCAGACGTCCTGCAGCCTCCAGCTTGTTCATAGCTTTCTTGAGTGGGTGGTCTGTCATGACATTAATGACATGAGCCTGAAAGTAATGCCTGAGCTTTCTGGAGGCTGTTATCAATGCAAAAGCCATTTTCTCCGTCAACGGGTATCGTCCTTCTGCTCCCCTCAGTGCCTTGCTGGTATAGTACACAGGCCTTTGGACTTTGTCTTCCTCTCTTATTAATGCTGAACTTACAGCATGCGGGGTGACTGCCAGATACAAGTACAACTCTTCCCCTTGCACGGACGGGCTTAACAAGGGGGCCTTGGTAAGGTACATCTTCAAATCTTCAAATGCTTGCTGACATTCATCAGTCCATTCAAATGCTTTTTTAAGGACCTTAAAAAATGGTAGGCATTTGTCAGTTGCTTTGGAAACAAATCTATTGAGGGCGGCGACTCGTCCAGTAAGAGATTGAACTTCTTTAACACTGCTTAGAGGCTTCATATTCAATATTGCTTGGATTTTATCAGGGTTTGCTTCAATTCCCCTGTAAGAGACCATAAACCCCAGGAATTTCCCTGATGACACCCCAAAAGCACATTTGCTTGGGTTTAACTTCATGTGATAATGCCTCAGTGTATTAAATGTTTCCTGCAAGTCGTCCAGATGCCTGTCCTTGTCCTGAGTTTTCACCAGCATGTCGTCTATATATACTTCCATATTCCGCCCGATTTGTAGACGAAACATATGATTGACCAACCGTTGGTACGTTGCTCCTGCATTCTTCAAACCAAAAGGCATCACTTCATGACAGAATAATCCCTGACTGGTGACAAAGGATGTCTTCTCCTGGTCTGCTTCGTCCATCCGTATCTGATTGTACCCTGAAAAAGCGTCTAAAAAACTGAGTAATTTATGGCCCGCAGTAGAATCAACCAGCTGATCAATGCGTGGTAACGGGTAACTATCTTTTGGGCAAGCCTTGTTTAGGTCCGTGAAATCAACACACATCCTCCATTTGCCATTCGCTTTTTTGACTATAACTACATTGGCCAACCACTTAGGATAGTATACCTCTCGAATGAATTTCGCCGTGACCAGCTTCTGAACTTCCTCCTTAACAGCATTTTCTCTCTCTGGGGCAAACACTCGCTTCTTTTGTCGGACTGGTTTGAAGGAAGGGCATACGCTCAAACGGTGGGTAATGATGCTGGGATCTATGCCCGGCATATCATCGTGACTCCATGCAAACACATCTCTATTTCTTCTCAACAAACAAATGAGATCCGTTTTGACTTTTACTTCTAAATCTGCCCCTATCCTGGTGCACCTCTCTGGGTCATTATCATCTAAAAGAACATTCTCCAATGCTTCGACAGGTTCTGCTACAACCCTCTTTTCTTCAATCGTCATTGCCTGAATTTGGTCGTCCGCAGCCAACATGGCCAGGTAACATTCTCTTGCCGTTAATTGGTCTCCCTGTACTTGGCCTATCCCATGCTCCGTTGGGAACTTGACTGACAGGTGGTAGGTAGATGTTATAGCCTTCCAGCTATTTAGGGTTGGCCTCCCAATTATAGCGTTGTAAGAGGACAAGCAGTCAACCACAAGAAAATTCACCTCCCTGGTAACTTGCTGCGGATATGCCCCCACTGTTACTGGTAACAAGATGCTGCCCACAGGTTGTATCTTCATTCCGCCAAATCCCACTAAAGGGGAGCTTACTTGTCGCAGCTGATCTCGTCCTATCCTCATCTGTTGAAAGGCTGGATAATACAAAATGTCAGCTGAGCTTCCGTTGTCTATCAATACTCTTCTGGTTTTATAATCAGCAATGAAGAGAGTGATGACTATAGCATCGTCATGGGGGTGATGGATTCTCTCTGCGTCCTCATCCGTAAAGGTAATTGTCTGCTCGTCTGTAGTTTTCTCACCTGGTAATCGCCCTGAGAGTTGAACATTTTGTACTGCTTTCAGATATGCCTTCTTTGACTTGGACGACTGTCCTGTAGGACTTCCCCCTAGGATGAT
Source organism: Quercus variabilis (assembly GCA_030445155.1). Taxonomy (NCBI): domain Eukaryota; kingdom Viridiplantae; phylum Streptophyta; class Magnoliopsida; order Fagales; family Fagaceae; genus Quercus; species Quercus variabilis. The sequence goes on along the minus strand of CP129447.1, from coordinate 44,620,170 downwards.
CCTTATTTCTCCAAGTGGTGGCCGTGATGTCTCTTCTACCTTTGCTTTCAGTTTCTCATCTTTGTGGTTTCGTCCAAGGAAATTCCTCAGCTTTCCTTGTCTGATGAGATTTTCTATTTGCTGCTTCAAATCAAAACATTCATCTGTATCATGCCTGTGATCCCTATGGAAACGACAGTACTTGTTCCGATTGCGTTTGTTGGGATCCCCTTTCATCTTCTCTGGCCACTTCAAAGTAGGCTCGTCTTTAATTTGCATCAGAACTTGGTCAAGTGTCATGTTCAAGGGGGTATACTGTTGGTTTCGGGATGAAGGTCCTGCTTTCTTTTCTCGATCCCTTCTATCTTCCGTCCGTCCCTTGTTGGGACGAGGACCTTGATCTGACTGACGCGGTGGGTTGGCTTCAATCTTCTCAATTCTTTTCCTTTTTTTGGCTATGATAGCATCTTCTGCATTCATAAAATTCTGGGCTGAATGAACTAGCTCAGCCATTGACTGGGGGGCCTGCTCATACAACTTATGAATAAATAGATCAGAATGAACGCCATTATAAAATGCAGCCAAGAGGAGTTTGTCATCCACTTCGTCCACAGCCAAGGCATCCCTATTGAAGCGTGTGATGAAGGACCACAAGCTCTCATTTTCCCCTTGTTCTATGGTCAGCAAACTGGACGAAGAACGTGTTGGTTATATTTGGTTTTGTATCTCATACAAAACACATAGCGGAAGCAACAAACAAAAATCTATTTCATTCATGATTGATAACTTGCATTATGTAAATTTCAGAATTTGCGTACCTTGGTGCGGTGAAATTCAAAACAAAAGATTATAAGTCCTTGGGAACGCTTTTAATCTTCACTCCAATTCCACTTTACGCCCAAGAAGTGTGGTCTCTCAATCAATTTCCAAGGGAGAATAACTGAGTGGTTTCACTCGCACATACACACCACTTCACAATGGTTTCTCACTTTTTCTCTAATCTCTAATAAAAAATCTGTATGTCTCTCCCTTTATATATAATTGATTATCTAATTGGGCCGGCCTATTGGGCCTTTCCAATTGGGCTTTAATGTATGGCTTGGAGTGGGACCAAAAAGACTAATAAGACACTAGCTCCAATGGGCCTTGGGCTTTTCTGTCAACTCTTGACAAGTCCAAAGTTACCATTAATTATATTTAATACCACTATATAAATATAATTGCACTCTAGGCCTTATTAATAAATTTTATCCCAAAACTTTATTATACATGCAACCCCTTCATAAAATATTCGTAGTAATTCAAAGTCATAAATATAAACTGTCACTTTGAAGATTACTACGTCTTAATCCTTGAGTACCCGGTTTAATCTTTTTAAGTTATTCATTATATATTTATGAAATCTAATTTCATAAATATATACTTTAGTAATTTCTTACCAAAGTGGTTAGGCCTAACTCTCTGAATAACTAAACCCATTAAACTTATCTCAAGGGAATATTTTAAATCTCTGTTAAGAGACTATGAATTCCATCTTGAGAATATATGTTCCATCAACACGCAATGTGGCTGCCCAACATACTGAGGTTTTGACCGTTACTTTAGATCTCACTCCTGATATATCAAAGCAACCTACACTTCATGATTAGGTCCATTATTCTCTCAGGATTAAGAGTTCATGCAAATATAAGTCGTGAGATTTATTATTCAATTGACAGTCGTTAAGAGAATAATAAATCTCACAGCGGTCCAGCTCAATATGTCTTAACTCTTAAAACATATTAACACATCAACTAGAAGTCTCCACTTCCATGATCAAGACAAATCATCTTAGTTGATATGTTATAATCTTCGCAGATGAAATGCCCAATTTCATCACAGACTATGAACTAAAATTCTGAGTTTACAAAGAACTTGTGACTTATATCTTCTGTGACTAAATCACATAAATCACATACTATGCATCTCATGGACTAAATGATAATGTCTAAATATTCATGTTACCATTATTTTAGATAATAATAAAACAAATTTATTCATCACAACATTAAGTCATACATAATGTCATACATAGCATCATACAATAGGATTTAAGGGCATTAATCCTAACAATCTCCCACTTGCCCTAAAGACTATTGTGCACTAATCTAACTCCCATTCACTCCAAATGTGACTCGAAGGTCCTTTGAGGCAAGGCTTTGGTAAAGGGATCTGCTAGATTATTTGCACTTTCAATCCTTGCTACCACCACATCTCCACGAGCAATAATATCTCTAATGATGTGATACTTTCTCTCAATGTGCTTTCCTTTCTTGTGGTTCCTTGGATCTTTTGATTGTGCAACTGCACCACTATTGTCACAAAACAATGTGATGGGAACTTGTTCCATTCTCAATACACCAAGGTCAGAAAGGAATTTCTTGAGCCATGCAGCTTCTTTTGCTGCTTCACAAGCAGCAACATATTCTGCTTCCATGGTGGAGTCTGCAATACAAGATTGTTTGACACTCCTCCATGTTATGGCTCCACCTCCCAAGGTGAATACACATCCTGATGTGGACTTTCTAAAATCTAGATCCGACTGAAAATCTGAATCTGTATAGCCAATGGGTATCAAATCCTCACACCGATAAACAAGCATATAATCTCTCGTTCTCCGTAGATACTTGAGAATATGCTTTAGAGCTTGCCAATGTTTTGGTCCTGGATTTGATTGATATCGGCTGACCATGCCTACTGAATAACAAATATCTGGTCTAGTACAAAGCATGGCATACATGAGACTTCCTACTGCAGAAGCATAAGGAACTTGTCTCATCATATCTTTTTCCTCTTGAGTCTTAGGCCTTTGGTCATCAGATAGAGGAACTCCATGTCTGAAAGGAAGTAATCCCTTCTTGGAGTTTTGCATGCTAAACCGTTCTAGAACCTTATCTATATATCCAGCTTGTGATAAGCCTAACATCTTATTCTTACGATCTCGCCAAAGCTTGATCCCTAGAATAAAGTTAGCCTCACCCAAGTCCTTCATATCAAATTGGTTTGACAACCAAACCTTTACTGATGACATTACCCCTACATCATTTCTAATGAGTAAAATGTCATCAACGTAAAGCACTAGGAACATTACTACTTTATCTCGATGTCTTTTGTACACACATGGTTCATCAAGATTTTGTTCAAAACCAAATGACTTGATTGCTTGATCAAATCTAATGTTCCATGACCTAGATGCTTGTTTAAGTCCATAAATGGACCTTTTTAACTTGCATACCATATGCTCTTGGTTCTTTGCTATAAAACCTTCTGGTTGCAACATATAGATTTCTTCTTCAAGATTGCCATTAAGAAATGCAGTCTTGACATCCATTTGCCAAATCTCATAATCATAATGAGCAGCAATAGATAAGAGAATTCTGATAGATTTAAGCATGGCTACTGGCGAAAAAGTTTCATCATAGTCAATACCTACTTTTTGTGTATACCCTTTCGCCACTAATCTTGCTTTAAAGGTTTCAACCTTTCCATCTACCCCTCTCTTCCTCTTGTAAACCCATTTGCAACCAACAGGTTTAATGCCATTAGGCGCCTTTACAAGATCCCAAACTTGATTGGAATACATAGAATCTAATTCAGATTTCATAGCTTTGATCCAATGATGTGCATCTATGTCATTCATTGCCTCTTCATAAGTGTAGGGATCCGATTCAGCCTCTTCTGAGATAGCTTCATAAGTTTCTCCCAAACCTATGAATCTTATGGGAGGCCGAACAATTCTCCCACTACGACGAGGCACCTGTGTACTAGACATCTCATGAGTAGTATCTTGTGGTGTATCCAATACAACCACATCATTCCTAATTTCAACTATTGGTTGTTCAACTAAAGGTTCATTCATTTCAGCCAAAACAACTTTATTTCTAGGATCAAAATTATTCATATAATCATCTTCCAAAAATTTGGCATGTGTGCTAACAAACACTTTGTTATCTTTATGATTATAGAATAAATAACCCTTTGTTTCTTTTGAATACCCTAAAAACATGCATACTTCGGTTTTAGATTCCAACTTATCAGACTTCCTTTTCAACACATGTGCTGGACATCCCCAAATGTGGAGATATTTCATACTAGGCTTACGCCCACTCCACAATTCCTTTGGTGTGTTGGGAACAGATTTTGATGGAACTAAATTCAAAATATGCATTGCAGTTTTTAGTGCATATCCCCAAAAAGAAACTGGTAAAGTTGAGTAACTCATTATGGACCTAACCATTTCCAAAAGAGTCCTATTCCTTCTTTCTGCTACACCATTCTGTTGGGGAGTTCCAGGTGCAGTCAATTGGGATATAATCCCATTTTGAGTTAAGTAATCCTTGAAATCCCCAAGAAGGTATTCGCCACCACGATCAGATCGAATGGCTTTTATGCGTTTACCTAATTGATTCTCAACTTCAGCCCTAAACTCTTTGAACTTTTCAAAGGCTTCGGACTTTCGTCTCATTAGGTACACATAACCATATCTAGAGTAATCATCAGTAAAAGTGATGAAGTACTCATAACCTCCTTTTGCTTGGGTTGACATAGGACCACATACATCTGTATAAACTAATTCAAGCAATTCTTGGGCTCTTCTCCCTTTTGCTTTAAAAGGTCGTTTGGTCATTTTTCCTTCCAAACAAGATTCACAAACTGGAAATTCATCAAAGTCTAATGGCTCTAAAAGTCCATCTTTGATCAGTCTTTGAATTCTATTTGGATTAATATGACCCAAACGCAAGTGCCAAAGATATGCTTCATTAGTAGAAGGAAACTTTCTCTTTAATGATTTTACATGAGAGTTATGATCTAATTCAGAATTATATAATTCATGCTTATCAGGAGTTAAAATATAAAGACCATCCACAATATTGCCAGAACAGATAAACACTTTATCCTTCTTTATTACAACATTGTCTTTTAGGATAACATAATATCCATGTTTACCTAAATAAGTTGCAGAAATTAAATTTCTACGAACATTAGGTACATACAAACAGTCTTCCAATACTAAAACTCTAGATTCAAAACATAAATTAAACACTCCAATAGCTACAACTGGAATCCTGCTCCCATCAGCCAAGGTAAGAAACATTTCCCCTTCATTCAGCTTTCTGGTCTCCTGAAACCCCTGCAAGGATTTGCAGATATGATTAGTACAACCTGAATCCACACACCAGGAATCTGTGGGATTCTGTACCAAACATGTTTCAAGAAGGAATATGCTTTTCATACCTCTATTCTTGGCAGCCTTAAATATTGGACAATTCCTCTTCCAATGTCCTTTCTCACCACAATGGAAACACTTTCCTTTGGTTTTCTTTCCTTTGTTGGCAACTCCTAAGGCAACTTGTTTACCATCTTTCTTAGTGAAGTTCTTCTTCTTCTTCTTCTTACATTTGCCTTTCGACTTAGGTTGAGAAGTAGAAGCTTCACCAACATTGGCTTCAACACTAGAAGTACCAAGGATGCCTTCCGCCGCTACCAACTCATTCATCAATTCAGACAATGTATAAATCTTTTTGTTCATATTATAGTTAAGTCTGAATTCCTTGAATGATTCTGGTAGTAACTGGAGTATCATATCCACTTGGGATTCTCCATCAATATCGGCACCTAAAACTTCTAATGTATTCAGATTAGAGATCATCCTAAGACAATGCTCCCTCACTGAAGTACCTTCAGCCATTTTGGTATTATAAATCTGCCTCATAGTTTCTTGCCTAGCAGAACGGCCTTGCTCACCAAACATCTCCTTCAGACTGAGCATAATGTCCGAAGCTAGTTCTACATCCTGCATTTGATGCTGTAGAACATTTGAAATAGATGCTAGGATATAGCACTTAGCCATCTCATTAGATTTTTGCCAACGATCATATCGCTGTTTTTCCTCAAGAGGAGCATCTAATGATGGAAAGCTAGGACATGGTTGAGTAAGCACATATTTGTGCTCTTCAGCAGTAAGAACAATGTCCAAGTTCCTTTTCCAGTCAACATAGTTAGATCCAATCAGTTTGTTTTGATTAAGTATAGCAACAAGTGGGCTAAATGATGCCATGATTTTAAATCTGAAAATAACAAACATGAATATAATAAGTAAACTAGACATTATCAATTTAGCATATAAACATATATTATGGAACCTTATAAAACCATAAAATAATATATGCAACGACAAACCAATCCATGTCTATAATTCCTTGGTAGCAAGTTTATTATAAACACATTAATTGATTGAGAACTATTCTCATTATTAGTGCTATCATGATAACTCTTATCATACACTAATAATATGCCGTATTAGCTTTAGCCTCTAAGTGACAATGACATAGCTCCTTTGGGAGGTTAACATTGCACTTAGTCTAGTGTACACCATTATCTTGAATCATGTGTAACCACATTTCATCTCCCTTATAATGTTTAAACTTGTAGTACCATGAAACAAAACACCCTCCTTTGGGATCGCGAGGCATATACGCCAAGACGAGGTGCTTGTCCACACTACTTTAAACAGGTTAGTTCAATCTCGTAGGACTTGAAGTAAACACCCTCCTTTAGGATCACAAGGCATATACGCCAAGATGAGGTGCTTACCCACACTACTATGAACCGATAATGGAGGCCATGAGATCCAACCCTTGTATCTCTCTCCCACTAGATATTTTAAATTAAAGGTTTTTAAGATCAAGAACCATAATAATGCTAGAAACCCTTAAAAACATAATCCTAATCTCATTAGGAATAATTTTCATTAAATGAATACTTTAATCCTAGCATTAATATATATATATATATATATATATATCCATGTATCTCTATATGAATTGCAACATATGAAATACACCTTAATATATGAATCCAAGGCATCCAAGGCATGTAAAATTTGAATGCATGTTTCATCCAATCCGTATAAACATATGCATGTGTCATCCTATAAGAACATGACAATTTAATGTTAATTGTTTATAGGATGGCCAAGCGGTGCAATAACTAAATACATGCATATGAATCCATATAAAATTATATATATAATATACGGATTGATGAATCCTTGTACCACTTCCTTATATTAGTCAATTCAACAATTCAATAACGTTCAATTAACTCAATATAACCAAGTGGTGTAATAAAGTCCAACCAATGCAATCATTTAGTCCGTGCACATGACAGTTATTTCAATAACTGTATCCAAACAACTAGAAGTTTATGGAAACTTCAATCTATATGTAACCGAATGGTTCTTGTTATATAACAAGGATTCAAGAGAATCCTTGAAGATAACAAATTCATCCGTAGGCCATGATACAGTGCCTTTCAATCTCGAAACAGTGCCTTTCAATCCGTGGGCTATTATACTTTCATCAAGGCGGTTATTTGGATAACTATATCCAAATAACAAATCTTCTAAAAGTCTATAGCCAAGGGATAAACTTCGAAACTGACAAATAGATTCATATAACCATATCTAGGCAATGAATAAGTCACGGCATCAAACCAATGCAATATGATTGTCATCATCATGAATGGTTATCTTAATGACTTTCAATAACTATACTTGAAACAACGTTAAACATCAAGAAACCGTTTTTCCTTTTATTCTAAAATCCAATCACATGCTATACAATCATGATATGAAAACCTGGCTCTGATACCAATTGTTGGTTATATTTGGTTTTGTATCTCATACAAAACACATAGCGGAAGCAACAAACAAAAATCTATTTCATTCATGATTGATAACTTGCATTATGTAAATTTCAGAATTTGCGTACCTTGGTGCGGTGAAATTCAAAACAAAAGATTATAAGTCCTTGGGAACGCTTTTAATCTTCACTCCAATTCCACTTTACGCCCAAGAAGTGTGGTCTCTCAATCAATTTCCAAGGGAGAATAACTGAGTGGTTTCACTCGCACATACACACCACTTCACAATGGTGTCTCACTTTTTCTCTAATCTCTAATAAAAAATCTGTATGTCTCTCCCTTTATATATAATTGATTATCTAATTGGGCCGGCCTATTGGGCCTTTCCAATTGGGCTTTAATGTATGGCTTGGAGTGGGACCAAAAGGACCAATAAGACACTAGCTCCAATGGGCCTTGGGCTTTTCTGTCAACTCTTGACAAGTCCAAAGTTACCATTAATTATATTTAATACCACTATATAAATATAATTGCACTCTAGGCCTTATTAATAAATTTTATCCCAAAACTTTATTATACATGCAACCCCTTCATAAAATATTCGTAGTAATTCAAAGTCATAAATATAAACTGTCACTTTGAAGATTACTGCGTCTTAATCCTTGAGTACCCGGTTTAATCTTTTTAAGTTATTCATTATATATTTATGAAATCTAATTTCATAAATATATACTTTAGTAATTTCTTACCAAAGTGGTTAGGCCTAACTCTCTGAATAACTAAACCCATTAAACTTATCTCAAGGGAATATTTTAAATCTCTGTTAAGAGACTATGAATTCCATCTTGAGAATATATGTTCCATCAACACGCAATGTGGCTGCCCAACATACTGAGGTTTTGACCGTTACTTTAGATCTCACTCCTGATATATCAAAGCAACCTACACTTCATGATTAGGTCCATTATTCTCTCAGGATTAAGAGTTCATGCAAATATAAGTCGTGAGATTTATTATTCAATTGACAGTCGTTAGGAGAATAATAAATCTCACAGCGGTCCAGTTCAATATGTCTTAACTCTTAAAACATATTAACACATCAACTAGAAGTCTCCACTTCCATGATCAAGACAAATCATCTTAGTTGATATGTTATAATCTTCGCAGATGAAATGCCCAATTTCATCACAGACTATGAACTAAAATTCTGAGTTTACAAAGAACTTGTGACTTATATCTTCTGTGACTAAATCACATAAATCACATACTATGCATCTCATGGACTAAATGATAATGTCTAAATATTCATGTTACCATTATTTTAGATAATAATAAAACAACTTTATTCATCACAACATTAAGTCATACATAATGTCATACATAGCATCATACAATAGGATTTAAGGGCATTAATCCTAACAGAACGTTTATGCCTCTGCCCTCCAATGAAGTTGTTGACGAACAGCTTGCTCAACTCCTCAAAGGATGCCACTGTGTTAGGAGGTATTTTGCTAAACCACACTCGTGCTGGTCCTTTCAGGGTAGTAGGAAAAGCTCTGCACATTATTTCGTCTGGAACTCCTTGGAGATGCATAGTAGTTTTGAAGGTGGCAATATGGTCAAAAGGATCTCTCGTCCCGTCATACGAGTCTAACGGGGGCATCTTGAACTTAGGTGGCAATGGATGCGCATTGATGGACGCCACAAAGGGGGAATCAGTTCTGTGAACCAAATCTTCCACAGGGTTTGTTTTCTTCATATTTTCTCTCATCTCGTCCATGACCCTTCTCATTTGGTTCATTTCCCTTTCTAAATGAGGTACCCTCCGTGAAGCAGTGCCTCTTGACTGATCGTCAGTCTCAACATTCCTTTCCTCCTCTTGACTCTGGGCCCGCTCTTCAGCGTTCCGTTCATGAGGCTGCCTTCTTAACTCAAGTTGCCTAACCAACTCCTGGTTTTGGCGAGTCAATTCTGCCATAGCAGCAGCCATGGGCTGCATATGCTGAAAAGAGGGTGGATGCATGGCTGGTGCTGACTGACGGTCGCGGTGAGGATTGTTAGATGCATCCCTGCTATGTTGAGGGCCTGGACTCGTTGCTCTAGACCTTGTCCGAACCATTTCAACCCTTGACTGGAGAGAACAACTATAGAACTTAGTGAATCAAACAAGATTTGATAACTACTTTTTCCCCACAGACGGCGCCAACTGATAATCACTAAGTATCTAACGGGTTGAATGAACTTCGAACGCTCTGGATCTAGTAGAGTGAATCCTGAAAAACCAAAAGAAATCAGAAAAGCAAACCGGTGGATGCCGGCCTTTGATTCTCCGATGGTAAAGTCAGTCAATTGAAGGAAAAAAGAACCCTCAATACTTAACTTATCTCCTATTCTTTACCAAAGAAAAAAGTCCCTTTACCTCTATGCAGACTGGCCTTTATATAGTGTTGGAAATCGGTTATCTTTCTTAATCGTCGTAACGTTTGGAAGGTTCAGAGGGTAACTCCCTTAACTGTCATGAAAGTCACTTCTTCGGGAACTGTGTTGAGATTCAAGTAATACAACTCTTGGCTGTATGTATACTTAAGTTTTTAACTCTTGGTGAGTTTATGCCTTCTCGTCCGTGATGATTCGTTCGTCCATGATGAATAGTCCGTCCATGATGAAGGACGAGGTTTAAAGCATACTCGGCCTTCATTGGACGAACATAGTGGAGAGGACTAATGGTAATCAAATATGGACTAGTGTTGATATGGACGACAATATGGATGAGTGTCTGGCGCAATGTTTTTCTTGCACCATCAGTCTTCATTGGTCACTTGTATCAATAATCGTTTTTATGCTCATTTCTCTTGAATCATACCTCAAGACTTTCATCTTGTAAAATTATTCTCTTTTTAGGTTGCATCTTCAAGTTTCCAAATTGTGAGAGACCGCGCCTCCGACCTCTTTTTTTGAAGTGTGTTGGGCCAAACCCATGTGAATTGGTGGAGTCATGTTATTGCCTCTCAAAATGATGGTTCGACTAGTTATATTTTCCCTCTTAGATTAAGGGTTTTACAATAGAGTGGCGACTTATTTAATTATTGGAAAAATAAGAAAACCATAATTGAAAATTTTCTCATTTTATTAATTTGAAATTTACATTGATCATAGGAAAATTACATGACTTTGGTCCTAGATACAATCTAAGATAAAGTATATGGCTAAGATAAAGTATATGGCTTTGTTTCCTAATTACAATCTAAAAATCGAAAATTACATGGATAAACATTTGATCTACTAACCCTTGATCGAAGTTCGGAGGCTATGTTACAAGGTGGGACGGTGTTAGGCACCCACCTTACCCAGTCAAACCGGTCTTCTAGACTATAGTTGCTAACATTCATATCATATCATCCAATATGTCAATCAATTTATATGTTGAATTCAAAGTGTGTGCATGTGATAAACCCTAATTCACTTTATTAAGCATTGCATTTGGATTGAAAAATAGTTCTAGTGAATGTGTGTGGATGGTGATACCCTAGATTCAAGGATTTGAAAAGATTATTAAACAAACATGTTTTTTATATTTTTGATGTGGATTTAAGATCAAAACTAGTATTTATGCATGAACATGTGATGAACAACCAAGAACATGTGAAGAACACATAAGAACATTTAAAAACATTCAAACATATTCAAGATAATTTAAATAATTACTATCATACTTTAATTTTAAATTCTCATCATGACAACATAAAAAGCAAGTTAAGAAAAAAGATTATACCTTCATGCAAGATCCATACGGTGGAGGAGGAGACTCTTGGTGTAGGAGAAAAGAAGAATTAGGAGAAGGAGAGTAAGTTTCACTCAATACCTTGAGTCTCAAGAAAACCAAGATATGAGAAGACTACTCAACTTCACTAGAACTTAAGAGAGGAGAAGAGAGAGGATTTTTTTATGTGCTTTGGAATGAAAGAGAGGGAGGGTTTATATAGTAGTGGTGGAGGAAATATGAATGGAAGGCTATTTAATGAGGGTTGACAAAAAGTCATGAACCTAGACCTCATTTTAGCATTGGGGAAAATCTGGTGCATTAAATGGAAAGATTGGTGGGAGTGGGAAGCAAGCCAAAATTCGGTTTTCACGTAGCTGCTGTAACAGCTTGTAGAGCCAATTTCAAAAAATCATATCTGGTTCAATTTTGATCGGAATTTTCTCATTCTTATGCTCAAATTGAAGCCTCGGATGTCTATTTCTGGGAAAATTAACCTCATTCACAAATTCAAAATATTCTGAGAGATATCAATGAAATGGTGAGTATAGGTCATTTGTTAGAAAATGGTTTTAGGACAATTAACATCAATAAGTCCCAAATTAGCACCCAATTAACATTAAATGGCTCCAATCACTCCTATTTCAGACTTAATTGGTTCCAAATTTACTCTAATTAAAAGATAATTGCACAAATTACTCATTAAATAATTAATGTTTAACTATCTAATTAATTAGATATATGCAACCTCACCATAAAATGTAGTCCTAACTAATCAAATTATAACACATCATTGATTTCCAATTGATTACACTTATAACCAATTGAAATTAATTGTTCATAATCACATATAATCAGACTTAATTTGTGATAGTGCATCTCAGCCATTAAAACTTAATTTGATAATAACTTTCAATTTGGTGGTCTGATTAGGGCTTATGGCCAGTCGATTTGATCGTTACAACATCAAGATCATTTTGGGGAAATGAGATTAAGGATCTAATGGCTAGAGTCAAGATGCATATTTTCAAGGTGAAAGTACAATTTTACCCTCCATGTGAGGTTAAATGTGAGTTGCGAAATGGGGTGTCAACAACCACACACTAGGAACCACTAAACGAGGGTTAAGATCGTCAGGAATTTGGTATGTACCCCTAAGAAAATTAATTTTTTTTTCTTTTCTATCTTTGAAGGAATACCTATTGCACAACAATACAAAATATCTTCCTCACTTGGGGAGGGGATGGACGTGGGGGTACTAGTGGATGAACCAGTAAACAAACCAGAAACAACCCTCGTCCTCATTTCTTCCTGAAGGACCTCTAAAGGAACCCCAGGGACTCTAGACGAGTATTGCTCGTTTGTGGTATTCCTCCCACTACTGTTATGATAGCTACTATCACTCTCACTGCCATTACCACTACCACCACTATTACTCTCGTCGTGATACTCGTCTATTTCTCTCTTGTCCCTATCACTAGATGAAGACACTACAATCTCAACCATTTGTAAAGAATACTAAAGAAGAAAACCTACAGATGGGAGAAGGAGGATACCTAATTCTAGACAGAGAGGACTAAGGACAGGAGGAAAATTCTAGATGAGGCGCAGAGGACAACTAACGTCAGAATGGAAAATGTGAGAAAGTGACAGGGTAAGAGAGGTATTGGACTATTTATAGGAGACAGAAGTGGACATTAAAGCAACGCAAGCCAACTAGAACACACCACGTGGAAGCTTTCCTCGAAGAATGAAACAACATGACCAATGGACCTCTAGGATTGAGCCACGTGTGAAAATCTAGGGCATCTGATCTTAAACCACCTTGACATGCCACCTGGACAATCTTCCAGCCAATAAAGGCAACGGTGGCATAGATGACACAAGGACAAAGGGGAAACTGATAGGGTCCAAACCAAGTTTAGTTCGTCCACAGAGGTTGTCCATGACCAGATTGCGTCCATAAGGTTTTACAGGAAAAGAAGCCTAATAGAAGCACCCTTGAACATGAACAAGATCCCTCCATAAGATATTGTAACCGTCCAAATTAGGATGGTTGTCCATAACTCATAAGGGTATGGACGACCAAGTATAATCGTCTAGGGCTCATAAGGGTATGAATGACCATACAACACTTAGTAAATTTCAGAGGAATTCTCTATAAGCTCTACACAATCAAACCACGATTTGTCATTTCAGAACGTGGAGAGAATTCCTCGAAACCTGCTCCATTTTCCTCCATTAACTCCACACCTTTCCTATGATGATAGTGGATCCTAACAAGTAGACCCACTCCTAACTCTCTATAAAAGGATCAAGTCACATTCAACCAAGGTAAGTTTTTACTATTCACTAAACCACCATCCTTGTGTTCTAGAGAGAAAACTAACTTAACCATCAGAGGGTCCTTTGCCGGCTCACATCGGTCACCTTTGACAGGCTTTTATTTCCTTTCAAGTCCTAAAACCATCACCATAACCCGAAGCATTCTAAACTATTGATTTTCGTGCATCATTAACCTCCATTCCAAATTGGTTTGATCTATGTTGGATTTGTCAAGGTAGAGCCTTTAACAAATTAGTTACGCTTTCTTTCTATTTCTTGTCTGTATTATGGTTTTATAATTTGATTTTTAAGTGTTTCTTTACACAAATAGTCTCAATTGCAAAATTATCTAGTCTTAATTTAATTTGCACCAACTCAAATTATATATACATATAATATATATATATATATATATATATATTATGTGTTTCAAATAAATTTAGGTGAAAAATACTATTTTGGACTTTACATTTTGGGGTCATGATCAATTTGGTCCCTACATATTGGTAGCAATCAATTTAGTTCCTGTTATTTTCAACTTATAGCCAATTTGGTCCCTACCGTTAACTTACTAGCGGAAAGCATCTAAGTGGTAAATAGTCTATTACTAGCACACTTAAAGCTTTATGCTACTACTAAACTAAATTAATTAAAAAGTATATATATTAACATTAAAAAATGCCACCTCAACTAAAAAAAAAAAAAAAAAATGAATTCAAATCCTTTAGATTTCCTAAAGTACTCTACCAAATAAATTTCATTAAATCTTAACCATTCTTTAATGATTTAATGGTCTATATTTTGTCATGTTAGCATTCTACTAATAATAATCTTAATAGTTTTGTTTGCAACATTATTTTATTATTTTCAGAATATTATTAGTGGAATGCTAACATGACAGAATCTGGACCCTTAAATCATAAAAGAGCGGTTATGATTTAAGGAAATCTATTTGGTAGAGTACAATAGGAAATCTAGAAGATCTCAATCCAAAAAAAGACCAACAATCATTCTCTCTTTCTTCACTAATCTCTCTCTTCTTCATCTTCATCTTTACACTATTGGGATTTTGACCATATTTTATGATCAAGACATGCAACTGCCTCCACTTCATTGATTTTCAGTTAAAGATCTATGAATTCTCATGATCTCTTCAACCACAAGAGTCTACTAGTTTTGCAATGAACGACAATGTGTCAATTTTCCTTCTCACACCAAATTTGAAATCAAATCCCAAATTTTTGTTAGATCCACATTTGCTTATGGAGTTCCATCCATGGGAGTTACTACAGAGCTAGGCGATGTGATAAGGTGGTGTGAAAGCCGAGATGATGGGGTTGAAAATCTATCGGGGATGATTTTCTGGGGGAAATTGGTTTGTTCATTGTGTTTGATTTTCTGGTTTTGATTTGCTAGGGAAAAATGGTTTGTTGCTGGTTCAAATTTTATGTGCTTGATTTTTCTGGGTTTAATTTCTTGGTTTGTTCATCGTGTTTGATTTTTTGGGGAAAATTAGTTTGTTCATCTATTCATGGTCATCGTGTTCATCTCTCTCTCTCTAGTTTGCTCTTTGATTTTTGGGGGTTTTGATTTGTGGCAGGTAAATTTTTAATTTGATCGAAGTGGACCATGGCAGGTTTGGGTTTTTTGTACAAACATCTTAATTTGCTCTACTTATCACTGAAATTATTAAAACTAGCTTGTAACCTCATGCATATGTGTGGATATACTTAAAGATATACAATAAAATGCATAATATAATTCATATATATGATTTTAATACTATTGATAGTCATTTTTATATTTTGTTAACTCTTTAAAAATTTTGTAAGGATATTATTATGTATAAAATGTAAATTGTCCATTTTTTTTAATTATTGTGAAGTACTTTTTTTTATGATTCATTTGTTCTAGGCTCTTTGGTTTTTGTACTTAATAACTCATTTGGATGAATATTTATGATGTGGTCCCACATTTTATTCTAAAATTAAGAAATAAAACTCTTTAGGAATAAATAATTTAGGACACGTGGCACAAAATTGGAACTCTAATTTGTAATTCTAATTTGAGTTTCTCTCAGTTTCACCTATTATTTTATACTAATCGCTAAACCATGTTATGCACGAGAAAGCTATTAAGTATGAGAGTTTAAAAAATATTAAGTTAAATTTTTATGTTTTTATGTTTGTGTGTGTGTGTGTGTGTGTGTGTGTGTGATAGTCCGATTTGATAGGCACTTCAAAATATGAACAAAATAACACACTTCTTTGTAATAAGAGAGAGAGAGAGAGAGAGAGAGAGAGAGAGAGAGAGAGATCAACACCTTTTCTCTCTTGCTATTTTGCTTGAGAACGGACCGAGAACATATAGAAAACATAGTGAAGGTAGTTGTCACAATTATGATTACAGTAGTTTTTGGTGAGTCTAACCAATGCCAAATTCTAGTTGGTTCATTAGTCCAATTGTGGGTCACATATTTTTTTAGAGCTTCACATTAGGATTCTTAGAATTTCCTGAATCAGTTGTAGATTTTTCATTAGCCACACTTCTGCATTTGTGAATGATAATAATAATACCTTCAAAACTTTTACTTTGCTACAGTTTTTCCCCCAACTAAGTACCTAAACAAATAACTAAAATAGAATACAACATGCAAAATCTATAAAAATCCAATATGACATCCAATATAGCAACTTGTTATGAGCACTCTGAAGATCAATAACTAAAATATAAATTGACCTTATATTAGAAGGAAACTCCCACTCCTTTTTTGTGATAATATACAGAGCCTAAAAGGCTTGAGAGAGCTGATATTGAAATGACTTCATATTTCAAATTGCAGAAATATTTGTAGATTTCATAAGATTTTTTTTGCCCCATGTAAAACGTATGATCATGGAAATTCTCTCCTATTAATTTTGTTAATTAACTTTAAACTATAAAACTTATACAACAAATGCAATAAAGATGCATTGGTACGGAAAATTTCTTATAAAAGTATTGTTTATACATAAAAGCTTTCTAATTTACGTGAACTATCATAATTTTAATAATAATTGAAAGAAAATAAAAAATAAAAAGTGAATATTCTACATTGTGTGAATACCATATTCGGAAAGTTATTATAACATATTATAATTCCAAAGGTTGAAAAAGAGCACTTGAGTTAATTATTTCAATGATTGTTTTGGCTTTTTCCATCATATGATAGATAATAATGTTTCACCACAGGACAATAAAAGAGATGAAAAATAAGATTCATGCCTTTACAAAATCATTGCTAAATGATTTAGCAACAAACATAACAATTTTAAAGAAGAAACTCTTCCAAATTATTGCATTCAAGTCAAGAACAATTTGTTTGTGAAAGCAAAAAAAAAATGTACATAACAAAAAAATTATTAAATACTTTGATGCATATGAACATTACACAATAATCAACCACGAATGACTAACCAATGCACTTTTACTTGCTATCTTTCCTTTTCCCTCAGGCATAACCACCATCAACCAAAGGCTTATTTAACATCAGATTACTACAGCAAGCCACAACCTAGTTCCAAAAAACAACAAAAAAACAAAACAAAAAAAAAAACAAAACAAAACAAAAAATAAATAAATAGCAATCATAAGTACTAAGTACTAATGTTTGGTCTATCTTTTACTTAATGCTGAAAGCTTGAAAAATGTGTTGAAAACACAAGAGCAATTTAGACCCCCAAATTAAAATTACGGCTTGTTTGATTTTACACTAACTTAATACTAAGTGTGGAATAGTGTAAACACAAGCGTATAAACAAGACAACTACTCTAATCCATCTTTAAAGCAACACATCAGTAAAAATGAAATAAACAAGAGTAGGGAAGAAGGATGCAAACACAGATAACACCAAGACGTGTTATTAAAGAGGAAACCGAAGAACTCAATGAAAAACCTCTCTGCCGCCCTTCAAGTAGAAATCGATCCACTAGACAATTAGTTGGGATACATGGGTTAGCAAGAGACTCTCCAAGCCTAATCTACTTGATGTACCTAAGCCCTCCAAGCTCCTACTCCAACAAAGCTTCTTGGAACCGTGCCTTGTCTAGCTCTCCGGATCCCGCAACAAGCTCCATGTTGCATCTGCCATCCTTGGCTTTTTCCAATGCTTTCCAGCAACACCAAAACGTCACACAACACTCTCAAAGGGTGTATTAAGTGTTTGGGCTATCAACCTCTCAATTGTATGGAAATGGGGAGGGAAGAGTTGAGGAAATACCACAAGCAAGTGTATAGAGAAAAGTGGGGATGACAATCTCTAATTCTCAATGTGTTTGGCTAGGGTTTTCTCTCTGAAGTATTTTTCAACATTTGTGGGTAATGAGGGTATATATAGGATAGACATAGAAACTGTGAGTCATTCAGTACAGGATGGTAGAACAGATTACCTCACGAGTGTCTCGCGAGAAGGCCTTACCCGCGAGATACTCGTGAGACACAGCTGTCTCCACCTGGTTTGACTCTTCGAATTCTAGCATGTGCAGGGCACATGACTCACTTCGCGGGAAGCTAGGTCGCGATATACCCGCGAGAATTGTTTAGCCTTCAAATGCTTTAGTCTTCTCACTTTCTCTCTATCACACAACCCTTACAACAAATCCCACAATAGATACAAGGTATAAACGATTGATAATAATTACAATCAAATTTGGCACGGAATAAAAGCCAACTAAATACATAGTTGTAAATAACAACTTTACAATCTCCCTATTTGGATATTCCGTGAAAAAACCCTAAAACAGACTCTGGACTTAAATGTGAGTTTGGGAATAAAGGCAAAACTCACTCACACCTAATCTAGAAGCTAAAAGGCTCTTGAAACATATGAACAAGTATCTCCTGAAACACAACAACACAGTAATATCATTGTATGCAGAAAAACTTGAAAAGCATATGGAGCAATATTAGCATGATCAAGCAAAATGGAATAAAAACAATAAACCATGGCAAGATCAAACAAGCAATCACTATACAAAAGTGATCACTATGCTTAGTCACATAAGGAATGAACATCCGGACATGCAAGATGATAAGCTCATTTGAAGAGTATTATTTGCAAATCCAACACTCAACCAATGCGAAATACACAAAATATTTGCATCTAGGAACAAACCTACATGGGCACAAGAGTGATGTACAGAAGAAAAATGCATGACATTAAACATCAAGTACACAAGCAAAAAGGTTGCATAATCAAGATACTTCATATGGCACAAACCATAAAAGCCTACAAACATGCAATGAAACAAACCCTAAAAGCTTACAAAAGCAACATGGGTACAAATGAACCATACAAAATGTAAAATACTTCCCTAATCATATCACTCCCCCTATCATGAATCATAGGAGTTGTGATGAGCTTGGAACATATATACCTGTACCCTGAAACACTTGCATAAAACACATTAGACCCTCAAGGTAAAGCAAGTAATGAACGGACAAGTATGATGTAACAAGTAAATTGCAATCAAGTAAACATGATGTGAAATTTGTGAGCAACTTGATCATACACCAAACAGTTATATGGAAATGACTACAATGATCATATGGCAAAGAAAATGATCATCCGAACATGCAACCAATAAAGCACAATAGCATAAGGATAAAAGCATGTCCAACACATAAGCACGATGTAATGAAAGTAATATAGCATATCAAAGCACCATAAAGCAACGAAAAAACAAGCATAAAGTAAATCAAGGTTTTCTCAAAACAATGTCTTCTCCCCCTTGGTATATGCATCTCTCCTATGGCTTTCTCCCCCTACGAATGTGCACGAGGTAAAATTTCTCCCCCTTTTTGTCACGAATAGACAAATGAATCAAAAGGAAGGAGGAAAAGAAAAAAATATAAAAATGATGCATGAGGGGTGTAAGATGAATGAGAAAATGAAGCTCAAACATAAGACAAAAGCATTTCTTTAAAAATGCTACAAAGCATAAAGAACATGACATGCTAAGGATGATGGAACATGATATGGACCTAGGCATGACATACACACAAGAACATGTTAAATGTGCTAGAAGGTTTAAAAAGACTTAACTAGCATAAGTGAATGAAAAAAAATGTCAAGTGTTCAAGTGTGTGCAGTAAAGGTGCAACTAATGTGCATCTAGTGTGCATATGAGATGCATGACCAATGCATGAATAAGCACTCATAGGAAAAAGTGTATAAAACACACCACCAATGATCAAAACATGAATAATTATTGTGATCCCCAAAATTTGGTACTCATTGGAGTCCAAAAAAATGAGAAAATGTCATTTGGGCATTTTATCAAACACGTAGAGTGCACACACTACACATATATGCTAAACAATGTAAGAACATATGAAAATCTTGCCTAAATACATGTTATTTTTGCCACAAGGGGCCAACATCCAAACCAAATCAACATTTAAAACAACACCCAATCAAAAAGATTGACAAAAATTAAGTTTTCCAACTCCCATTTGAGAAAATCCCAACTATGAACATAAAACCTCCTAAAAACATAATCTAAGGATCAAAATCAATGAAAGAGTTAAAGATTACCTTAGAGAAGTTAATAAAATGAAAAACACTTGAATTTAGTTGGGTTTTGATGTAGAAACATTAAAAAAAAGGTTTGGGAGAAGATGGGAGGCGTTTAAAAAAAATGACCCACGAAATGCTCTTTAAAAAGCTGATCTGGAAATTTTCACTAGTGTCTCGCTAGTGTCTCGCTGGTATTTCGTTGGTAAACTTTACTCATGAAACAATCGTGAAACAGCCACAAAACTCTCTGTCCAAAACTGGAAAACTTGAGAATTGGACCTTTCACTCGTGACTAAACTTAAACATGAAATAAGTCATGAAAATATCCAAAAAACATGTTTTTCACACAAAAATAATTTGAAAACTTTGAAAAACATGGGTGATACAAATCACTTCCAACAGCAAACAAAAAGAACAAAAAACTTTTTGGTTTGATCCACATATGGTTGAGCACACACACATCACATTTGAGCATGTACAATCACACAAATGAAATAAGCATTTATTGAACATTAAACTTGTGTGTTATGTGTGTGGATCAAGTGTGGAATAGTCCTTAGTCTAGAGTGAAACTTCAATAATCAATTCAATCGAGTCATACACAACTGATACGAAATCAAGTGAACTATCTCCATTATAAAAATGAGGATATATGACCTCTCACACATTGAATACACAACTTAGAAGTTTTTCATTTGACTTCTACATAAAGCATAACAATAGATCCAATTTTTGGACAAAACATCTCATTTTGAGATCGGTGCTTGAAATTTTTGATATTTCAACATTAAGGATTAGCCTTTGGCTATTTGAGCACCATAAAAATTACATTAAAAAGAGTCGCTTTCCTTTTTTCCTAGTCGAATACTAGTGTGTGCAACAGGTTTTTGCAATTCAATATCTTTTTTCATTTGGAGATTTACATTTGGTGAGCTCTTTTTGCAAAAACATAAAAATAAAGTGGGAAGAGATATAGACACAAGTCTATGCAAGTATCAAGACCAGCAAGACTATTGACCAATCATTCATAACAAGTTTGAAGATCTATTTACAACAGTCACACATAATTTTCAAGATTTCTTCCACAAAGATAAATGTGCATACATAACAAGCTAAACTCGTAAATACACTACGCCATAAGTACGAAGGTACTAGGCTAAATTCACATGTGACATATATAAAACAAGTTATCAAACTTTTTGAGATTTTTTAATTTTTATGGGTTTTTGAATTTTTTGAACACACTCAAAAACAAATTGAAATAAAGAAAGATCAACAAAGCAAAAACAAAAATAGGCATAAGCCAAACAGGTAAAAGAAACACGCTATAAAATCAAGACAATGCATGATAAGATGCAACAGCAAGTGTCCTTAAACATCGGAAGAATTTATGCATGGACATGTTATAATGCTTATGCATGAGTACCCATCTTCACCCACATGTCATGTGTATTTTGAGTGATATCCTTGATGGATTGGGTACGAGAGTTTGGACTTTCAAACCTTCTAGTGAAACTCTCCAAGCAAGTGGTGAAGGTACCGATCATCTTCATCACGTCCGTCATTCCGGGATCACCCAATGACGCCAACCAATGCATATATGTTTTATGCATTGGTTAAGTGATGAACGCTTTGATACCAATTGAAAGCTCGAAAAATGTGTTGAAAACACAAGAGCAATTTAGACCCCCAAATTAAAATTACGGCTTGGTTAATTTTACACTAACTTAATACTAAGTGTGGAATAATGTAAACACAAGCGTGTAAACAAGACAACTACTCTAATCCATATTTAAAGTAACACAGCAATAAAAATGAAATAAACAAGAGTAGGGAAGAAGCATACAAACACAGATAACACCCACACGTGTTATCGAAGAGGAAACCGAAGAACTCGGCAAAAAACCTTTCCGCCACCCTCCAAGCGGAAATCGATCCACTAGACAATCAGTTGGGATACATGGGTTAGCAAGAGACCCTCAAAGCCTAATCTACCTGATGTACTTAAGCCCTCCAAGCTCCTTCTCTAACAAGGCTTCTCGGAACCGTGTCTTGTCTAGCTCTCTAGATCCCATAACAAGCTCCACGTTGCATTTGCCATCCTTCTCTTCTTCCAATGCTTCCCAGCAGCACCAAAACGTCACACAACACTCTCAAAGGGTGTGATAAGTGTTTGGGCTATCAATCTCTCAATGGTATGGAAATGGAGAGGGAAAAGTTGAGGAAATACCACAAGCAAGTGTATAGAGAAAGGTGGGGATGACAATCACTAATTCTCAATGTGTTTGGCTAGGGTTTTCTCTCTGAAGCATTTTTCAACATTTGTGGGTAATGAGGGTATATATAGGATAGGCACAGAAAGTGTGAGTCATCCAGTACAGGTTGGCAGAACAGATTGCCTCACAGGTGTCTCGCGGGAAGGCCTTACCCGCGAGATACTCGCGAGACACAGTTGTCTCCACCTGGCTTGACTCTTCGCATTCTAGCATGTGCAGGGCACATGATTCACTTCGCGGGAAGCTAAGTCGCGACATACTCGCGAGAATTCTTCAGCCTTCAAATGCTTGAGTCTTCACACTCTCTCTCTATCACACAACCCTTACAACAAATCCCACAATAGATACAAGGCATAAACGATTGATAATAATTACAATCAAATTTGGTATGAAATAAAAGCCAACAAAATACATAGTTGTAAATAACAACTTTACAAATGCTAATAAAGTGATATTTAAGGAAACATTTAAACTTACTAGAATATGTAATAACTACTAACTAAAATTAAAACAAAAGAACCAAAGAACATTGACAGTATAAGGAGTTCTATAGCCTAAAAATTATGCTAGGGAAGAATGATAGTAAACTCCATACTCTAATGAAAGTAAGATAGAAATATTAAAGATGAAACAAATCAGCCTCTAATGATGAAGAAAATAATAACACAAGGAAACATCAAGTAAAATTGTATCTAGACTCAACTATTCGATGTAACTTACAGCATTAGACTCACGTCCACCTGTCAGATTGATCCTTGCAAAACACCAAAGTGCCGTATCTGGTAAAGAACATTAGAAATCTGTGTTTAAACAAAAGGACATATCACAAAGCATAGCAAAATAAGAATGCACTATATTAAATAGAGGCTACAAAAAGAAGCTAGAGCAGTCATTGTAAGGAATTCGATCACGGCATAGCAAAAAAAAAAAAAAAATCATAACAATTTTACAGTTCAGTTGAATACAAAATAAGAATTTATTGAATTAAAAAAATGAAGAAAAAAAGCAAATTAAAATAAGCAATTCAGAGCCAAATCAATGGACAAAATTTAATTCAAATTATGAGATAAATAGAGGGAAAATTAGGCTATCCTAACCTCTTAGTTTGATGCAACAACTCTGCTTGTAAAATACCCGTATTGTACCTAGCAAAGAAATCAGTATTTAACAAAATGACAGGATAAGAAGGTTTTTAAAATCACAGCAAAGAAAGATGAAAGAGAGACTACAAAAGAAGTGGAAACAAACATTGTAATATGGTTTGAGTTACAAAAATATGAAAGATTGTTCCCATAAAAAAGGTAATTTATCAGTCCCAAAAAATATTTTAGCATAAATATGTAAACATACAACCATATTTAGTGAATCTTCAGTACAATGTTTAACATTTTGTTGGCTAGTTTTTAACAATCTACTGGTTATTTCCCATATGATGATGGCTAAGGAACATAAAGATTTTAAACAATCCAAGGTGAAATTTTACTTTTAATTACAATAAATCAAAGGATAAGTCCCTAATGTTACCAAAAGAGAAAACCAAACCAAAGCATCGAAAGAAAGAGAATCAACCAATCTATTTTTTAAAAAGGGTAAAAGAAGAACCCTAGACAATTAAGTAGGGATAAAAATTTTGATATAGATATATTGAAGAAGACAGATTGTAATTTGAGTAGTATAAGCATCAGATTTTAAATTAAAACATTGATATATTGAAAAGAAGAACCGTAGACAATTAAGCAGGGAAATTTTTTTAATATAGATATATTGAAGAAGACAGATTGTAATTTGAGTAGTATAAGCATAAGATTTTAAATTAAAACATAGATATATTGAAGATTGAAGATGCTAATTCAAATACGAGAAGAAACGGTGAGATGATGTGGACCTTCCATATATGTTGCAGAGAGGAGATGGGGGAAGAGCACGAACACAAATAGCAAATGCTGCAGAGAAGACATAGGGGCAGAGCACAAACCCACCTATTAGACTCAACCCTGTTAGTCCTTTATTTATTTATTTATCATTGAGTTACACAAACACCTAATCAATTTTAAAATCCACGATCTCACCCTACAACTTGGGGGAAGGAAGTGTCATTTGTGCCAAAGCTCATTCCTATCAAAACTCACAAAAATTGAGAATGGCACACGCATTGTCAAATACACAAAGGATTTGAACCAAGTATAATAGCTATATATACCCAGAAGCTCCAAAAGTACAAAGAATTCCCCCACCACCAAAAATAAAAATCCAAAGACAATCCATTAAAATTACTTGAAGCTCCTTAGCAAGGGCCACTACTTCATCCAAGTTTGCATTACTTGCTGTTACAAAGATAACAATGCCAAATGACTGGTTTTGTGGGAGATTCTTAAATTCTATAAATAAATTAAAAAAAAAACAGAATATTATTTAAAAAAATTAGAAACAATAAAAAAGCAAAATTTTCACATCTGCTTTTGATTCCATTGATTAAATTGAGTAAGCAATAGGAATTTCACCTCCTATTAGCACAATGACCTAAAAGATGACTCACCTTCAGGGTTTTGCCATTGGGGGCTATATTCCTGTCATGGAAGCACCACCAATCAACTAGCTTGTTTATGAATTCAAAATTGGCTTTCACTGTTATATGCATTAAGAATTTTGAGGGGGAAAAAGTTCATATCATTTCCACTGGTAAATTATCAATGCCAAGTGTACAAAATTGGACAAATAAAGATCAATCTTACTTCTTCTCTTGGTCATAGCCACTGAATTTGTACCATTGCTTCAGTATTTTCTATTGAAAATCCACTTCGTTCTTCAAAAATTTCTTCTAATGCAATGTGCTCCTATAAAACAAAGTATTTCAAAGATTTTATAATTTAAAATAGAACTTTACAGGTAACAATTTCAACAATTTGACCATGTGTGAAGACTGATTTTTCTTTCTCTACTTTATAATCACAAATCTCTACATCACTATTCTAAAAGCCCCAAATTTTTCCTGTTTGATGCCGAAACAGTTTTTAACAGCAACTGTGGTTCTACCTTTCAATAGAAACTACCATAGAATGGTTGCAGACCCAAAAAAAAAAAAAAAAAAGTAAGAAGAAAGAAAAGAAAAACCAAATAGAATTCAGAGAATAAGAAGAAAGAAAGAAGATAACAATAGTATTAACCCCCCCCAAAAAAAAAAAAAAAAAAAAGAAAGGAATATACAAATCTAAAAAATAAGAATTAGAACTAATTTTTTTTTCCCCTTAGAACTTTGAGTCTCTCTCATTCTGTTTTGCGCCTTACAAACTGTTTCTCTTTGTGATTGTGGTTCTGTGGTCTAAGTTTGGTGAGGGAATGAATGTTAGAGGAAAAACTGATGGTTATGGCCAGCCTTAGATATTTATCTCTTGGCACCCTACGAACTATGTCTCTCCTATCTCTGTATCTCAAGCCTTTTGAGTTTCGATTGCATTTTGAGTTTTTAAATGAAATAACTAAATCTAAAGCAATCCAACCAAAAAATTCAAACCTAAATCATATTCAATCCCCAGATTTGAAAAAGAAAAGGAAAAAAACAATAACAATAACTTTACTAGTTATAGGTATACGGCAAAAAACCTAAAATAAATATCAATGCAACGATTTCATTAAGATTAGAAACAGAAGTAGCCAAACTAAAATCAATATTTTTAGTGATTTCTGTAATCTAAAAAAACAAACAAAAAACAAAACAAAAGCAAATATCTAAAATTGAGAAAAAAAAAAAAAAAAACATTTTGATAGTGATTCCAAAAACCCAAAACAAAAACAAATCAAATCTAAACCTATCCAACAAAAAAACTCAATTAAAAGTAAAGTTTTATACCCAAAACCTACAAAATTGAGAAAAAATGTACCGTTGTCAATGTCAGTTTTGGCAGTTTGGTGGTCTAAGGGTATAAAGGAAGAGATTGATGATTCTAAAGATGAAGATGAAAAAGATGATTAGGATGAGGATCTAACCTTCATAGCTAATGAGATTATCAAGCTTCTTCAATATAGGAAAAAGGATAAGGAAAAACCTCTTAGGAAATCTAAATCCTCTAGGAAGGGTAAGAGTAAGAAAGCCCTTATCCAGTGCCATGAGTGTAAAGGTTTTGGTCATATGAAGATAGAGTGCCCAAACTACCTTATGAAGGAAAAGTCCAAGAAGTCAAAAGATAAAGGGTTAGTTACTACCTTGAATGATACTGAGAATGACTCTTCTGATGAGAATGTGGATGAATGTGGTCACTTTATGGTTTTTGCTGCCACAACCGATAAGGTCATTAAGGAGAGTGCTAGTAACAGTGAGGATTCTTCTGATGATGAAGTACCCAAGAAATTGAACCTTTAGGAAGCCTATAATAAGCTATGTACTGAGTTTATAAAATCTAAAATGGCTTTAGATCTTTGTCGAAAAGAGCTTAATGAGGTAAAAACTGAAAAAGCTCATCTATTAGTCAAATTAGATGAGACTACAAGGTTAGTTGAGACTCTTGTGTTGGAGAACACCTCATTTGATGAGAAGGTCAAGATTCATAAGGTAGAGCTTAGTCAAGCTAGAACTCAAATAGAGAGGATGTCTAGTACAAAGCTTGATGAGGTCTTGAGTGCTTAAAAGCCTAGTTCTGATAAGGTTGGCTTAGGATATGTTAACTCCTCTGGTACCTCCTCTTCCATGGCTTCTAGATTAAAGACTATCTTTGTGCCCCAATCTGAGAGGTTTTCGACATTAAATTTCTTCACATATTTGGTAATATCTCTCTAACTCTTTTCTTTTTAAGTAGTTTAGTTTTCCTTTAGAGTTTTTCTTTTCTTTTTCTTTTATACTTCTTTTTATTGTTAAAGGTATATGTTATCTTTTCTTTTTCTTTCTTGCTTTACTATTGCATGCATGTTTGGTGTCATGATAGTGATAAATGCTTGGTTAGAATTGAGTCTAATAATTTCTTTGGCAATTTATCTGATTCTTTCACACATTCTCACACACTTGATATCATGGTAGACTTAGAGAGTAATCATGGTGATGAGAATAATTTAAATAATTAAAACTTCCACGCTTACCAACCCATTAGAACTCTCAGGGATTATTTGCAACCTACTAAGAGTAGTGCACCATCATGCATCATTTTTCCAACTAATGCAAATAATTTTAATTTTAAGCCCGGTATGATTTCATTACTTCCTAAATTTCGTGGCTTAGATTCTGAAAATCCTTACCTACACTTTAAGGAATTTGAGGAGGTATTTTCTACCTTCTATGACCAATCATGTAATGAAGAGACCATTAGGTTGAAGTTATTTCCTTTTTCTCTTAAAGACAGGGCAAAAACTTGGCTTAATTCTTTGAGACCTAGGTCAATTGGTACTTGGCAAGAGATGCAAACTAAGTTTTTAAAGAAATTGTTTCCAATTCATAGGACTAATGCACTTAAAAGACAAATAATGAAGTTTTCACAAAAAGATAATGAGACATTTTATCAATGTTAGGAAAAATTTAAAGATTTGCTTAATGCTTGTCCACATCATGGTTATGAAACTTGGCATATAATTTGTTTTATCTATGGAAGTTTAACTCCAAAGATGTGCCAATTTGTAGAGATGATGTGCTATGAAGAGTTTTTGAATAAATATTCTGATTAGACTTTTGATTATTTTGATCTCTTAGCTGAGAATGCCCAATCTTTGGATACCATTAATACCTCAGATAGGTCTAAAGCATCCACCAACCCCTCTAGGGGTGGTGAGTACTAACTTAGGGAAGATGATGATCTCAGTGCTAGGGTGGCTAGTATAACTAGGAAGCTTGAAGTCATGGAATTAAAGAAAGTCAATGGAGTCAATATTATGCCTAGAATTGATGAGGTTTGTAGAATTTGTGAGACCATAGAACACCCTACCAATGAATGTCCTACAATTATAGCTTTTAAAGAGGAGTTGCATGATCAAGCAAATGCTATGAACATGGTGAAAAAATCATACCCTTCCCCCTATTCAGAGACATACAATTCAGGGTCGAAGAATCACCCAAATTTTAGTTGGAGGAATGATAATGTGGTTCCTACACATGTTTCTTTAAATTTTGCTCCTTATAATCCCCCTCCAAAGATAAGTCTTGAGGAAACTTTGCAAAAATTCATGCAGACTCAATACACCACTAATAATCAGAACTCACAAGCCATAAATGACATTAGCAGCACTCTCACTGAATTGACCACATCCATGAGCACAATAGGAAAGGGTAAGTTTCCATCTCAAGCACAACCAAACCCCTAAGGTCAATTTTGTGTTGATGATTGTAGTTCCTCTAAAAATAAAGTGAGTCAAGCTAAATCTATAACTTCTCTTCTTAGTTGAAAAATCATTTAAAAATATATGCCTAAAAGCAATACACATGATGAATCTTCCAAAATAAAGAGTAGTGATGAGGCCCTTGAGCCTAAGTCTAATGAAATTGAAAGGTGACGTATCCCTGCACCTTTTCCCCAAAGATTAATTCCACTTCAAAAGGTGAATCAAATTTTGAAATCCTTGAAGTGCTTAAGCAAGTTAAAGTTAACATTCCTCTTTTGGATGCCATAAAGCAAATTCCATCCTATACTAAATTTTTGAAAAATTTGTGTACAGTTAAGCATAAGCTTAATATAAATAAGAAGGCATTTTTGACTGAACAAGTTAGTGCAATCATTCAAAACAATAGACCTCCAAAGTTTAAAGATCCAGGTTGTCCCACTATTTCATGTGTGATTGGTAATTCAAATTAGAGAAAGCTTTTCTTGATCTTGGTGTGAGAGACGTGTCCCTAAAAAAAAAAAAAAGATTCGGGTACCTTTTACGGCACCTCTCATTTTGGGTAAGTGGTGTTAGGACGTATGTGGTTCACTTGTTAAGAACATATGTCATTCTTCTATGTAATTGACTAATCCTTTGACAAAATGCACTCAACTTGTAATTGGGTAGTTCTAGGTGTTTTTAATACTTCAAGAAAAAGGTTTCAAGATCAAGTGTTAAAGTCATCAAGTCTGTCTAAGAAAAAAGTTGAAGAAGTGCACAATCATTAAATCTCGACAACTGCTCGACACCTTCTATCTGTCGAGGTTTATAAAATTAGAATTTCTGATTTGATTTCTTAGGATCTGTGGATGTGTCTTTCGGCCTTCTTTTCTTCTAACCCTCGACATATAAAATGATTGTTTTAAGGGCCGTCAAAGTGTTCACAAGTTGCATAAGCATTGAGCAAACTCTGTTCAAGCAAATTGTGACTAGAGACAAAGTTTTGCCCTAATTCATCTCTTCTGAAAAAGTTGCTGTGTATGTGCACCTTTAGGTTTTTTGACCAAGCATCTTCTTGATCTTCATCGTGGATGAGCTGAAGAACTTTGTAGCCAACAACTCTTTCTAGTTGGTGATTGAAGTCACGTACTAGGATCCGTGCATTGGTTAGTCACGTACTTGGGAGCCATGCATCAAAAGGGGAACTGTCACTACAGAACAAGTCCAATTGGGTATTGAGGTAAGGGTTCAACTATATGTTGGTAAAGTACTTGGGATTCCTTTACTTGTAACTACTTGTTGTGATAATAGTAGAGTTTTGGGAGTGGTGACCTGAAAATCAACCGATGGAGTTTTTACCATCAGGTTTTCTCCATTCGTAAACAAATCACCGTGTTATTTATTTTCTGCTGCATTATTAGTTTCTTGATGATTTGTTTGTGCTACCACGCGTTTGCATGTTAAATTGATTAATTAATAACTTGGCTAATTAATTAATTAATTTAATCACAACAGGTCAATACATTTTTAATGTGTTAATCCATTGACCCCTGTTTGTCATGGATAGAGGACAGTCATTAATCATACCTCCTTTATTTGATAGCATTAACTATGCATACTGGAAAATACACATAAGAGCTTTCTTGTAGTCCTTAGATGAGAATGTGTGGCAAGTTGTAGAGATTGGCTAGACCAAGCTAAGAGAAGCGTCGACCGATTGGGATGAAGCAAAGATCAAGGCAGTAAACTTCAATAGCAGAGCATTGAATGCCTTATTCAATGTAGTCACCAATGAGGAGTTTAAGAAGATATCCTCCACAGAAACTATAAAGGAAGCATGGACCATTCTCCAGACAACCTATAAGGGTACAAAGGTTGTCAAGGATTCAGAGCTTCAATGACTCACTACAAGCTTTGAAGAAATAATGATGGAGGGGG
Source organism: Quercus variabilis (assembly GCA_030445155.1). Taxonomy (NCBI): domain Eukaryota; kingdom Viridiplantae; phylum Streptophyta; class Magnoliopsida; order Fagales; family Fagaceae; genus Quercus; species Quercus variabilis. The sequence continues at coordinate 44,589,376 of CP129447.1, read as the reverse complement.
ATGAGTCATTCGATGAGTTCTATGCCAAGCTCAAATACATAGTGAACTCAGCCTTTAATCTTGGGGAAACCATTCCTGAACCCAAGATTGTGAGGAAAAGTGCTAAGATCTCTACCCGAGAGATTCCATGCGAAGATTACTGCTATAGAGGAATCGAAGGATATTGACAAGATTTCTTTGACTGAGTTAGTTGGAAACTTGCAGACCTACGAGTTAGGATTATCTAGGATTAGCAAGTCAGGTAAAGGTATGAGCATGGCCTTGAAGGCCAAAAGCAGTGACACAGATGAGTCTTCTGATAATGAAGATTCCAAGATAAAGTCCTGTATTATAAGGCAGTTCAAGAAGTTTATGAAGAATGCAAATGGGAGGAGCTTCAATAAGGACCGCAGACAATCCAGTTCTTTTTAGTCTAAGGGCTAAGACAAAGAAAAAAAAGGATGCTGAGGATGGTGGTCAGTACACTGTTCCTGCAGGACTAAAGTGTTTTGGATGTCATGGATTCGGTCACATAAAGCAAGAATGCCCCACATATCTCAAGAGCATTGGGAAGAGTAAGGCACTTGCTGCAACCTTGAGTGACACTGAGCCTGAAGATAATTCCGACAATGAGGATGATGGAATCTTAAATGCTTTCACTGCCACAGTCAATCCTACTGAAGGGATTGTTGAAGACATGGAAGAAGAAGAAGAATCTGTGGATTCTAAGTGTGAGAAGATGGATGATCAAGATGATATCCATACAACCTATGAGAAGCTTTACAAGCTCTCTGAGAAGCATGAGAAACTGTATAGGCTGGCCACCAAGAAACTCAGTGATGTGAAACTTAATCGTGAAGAGCTTTCCATAAAGTTAGATAAAGCTAATCAAACAATTGGTGCACTGAGATTTGAGAACAATTTCTTGGCTGAGAAGACCAAGAAACTTAAAGCAAAACTGTTTCAAGTCAGAGCTCAATTGGAGAAAACTTCAAGAGCAAAATTTGATGAGATGCTCAGCATTCAGAAATCTACTTCGGATTAAACAAGTTTAAGGTATAGTCTTTCTTCCTCTAATATTGCTTCTACTAGTGCTACTGTGTTTATTTCTCCTGTTAATAATACTGAAATTGAGAACACTGATGTTAAAACTGAATTAGTTAGTGAGAACTTAGACAAGGATAAATCTATCTTAGAAGCACCCCTTAAGCAAGATAAGAAAGATGTTGAAAACCCTAGGGCTAAGAAGGCTAACTCTCAAAAATCTAAATAGAAGAAGCAGCATCTCTATCATCATTGTGAAGCTGTCGGTCATACACAACCAAATTGCTACAAGTGGTTAGCCACTCAATAGAGCAACGGCGTGATAGCATCTGGAAGCCAGAATCAGTTTTAATCCTCTCTTGCTCCTCTTGGTGATCTTCTAAAATCCCTCATGTTCTTTTCGAACTTAAACAGTTTCAATTCTTCCCCCTCACTACCAGTTCAAGGGTTTAATCAAAAGAAAGGTTCTTCTAAGGTGTGGAAGAAAAATGACTCTAAGTGATTTTATCACTTTCTTCTAACTTCTTGTTTTTGTTTGTTGCATTACTTATGTATTTTGCATTGTTTTTTAATCAGTCTACTTCTATGCTTTGCTTTGTTTAACATGTTTTTGTTTGTTTGTTTTCAGTTTTTTTTTTTATTTTGTTTTTCATATAAAAATAAATAAATAAAAATTGAAAAATCAGAAAAATACAAAAATAGTTTGTGTTTTGTGTACATTGGTACTTGTGTACCTTGGATGGCCATTGAAACAAAGTTTTCTAAACTTTGTATTATCTATAGCTTAGACAAGCATTCTTATGCACAAATAAGCAAGTGAGTTTTGTGGCTCTTGTTTGTGATGAGTAAGATGAAGTTATCTCTTGAACTTAACACTCGTATTACTCTTTTTGACGGATAGGACTAGAAAATTCTAAGAGAAAGGCATAAATAACCATCTCACCACTGTTGCCCCCCAATCATAATAAGACACCTGTATGTTTCGGCATAGCAAAAGTGCAATGTCAAATGCTTAACATCTTGAGAATTTCTTTTCTCCCTCTTATATACCCATGCATGATGTACAAAATAAAAGAATATATGCAAAGAAAATAAAACGCAAAAAGATAAAAAAATGCTTTAAATATGATTGCAAGCGTGTATTCCAAGAGATGTAGGAGTTATAGGATATACCTCAAATGTGAAAGTCCTCATCAAACAGTTATGATTGTGTGTGAGCTAAAGTGATTTTCTCATATCTCAAATCGTATAACATGTATACACATATACAATCTTGCGATGTTTTTCGCACACAACACGCAATATTCTTTGCTGCTCTTGATACATGTGTAGGTACAATGTGATTTGGCCATCACAAGGTTTTACATGTGTTAATGTATGCTCACTAAACTATCTTGACTTATTTTTGAAATATAAAATTGGTTAGACTTATTTAGTGTGTGTGTGTGTGTTTTTGAGGATCCATGTGTTTAAATTTTCTGTTAAGAGATAATTTTTGAGAGCTTAATATGTTGATTGGATCATTGGTTGAGTTGTATGTTGGATTACATTCATGTCCATGTTTTTCTCTTCTCAAAAAATCGTTTTGAAAAGTTATTTCAACACCTCCTCGATACCTAGTTATCTGTTGAGCTTCTCAAGTTTTTTCTTATCGCAATCTCGACACCTCCTTGACACCTAGTAGATCGATCGAGAAAGTTTTTGCCTCCTTGATAGCTTCTTGACACCTAGTGGATCGATCGAGCTTCTGTTTTTTGTCAGGTGTTTATTGTTCTTCGATACCTCTCGACACCTACAGTTGTCAACGTTCATCTTTCTCGATACCTTCCTTGACACCTTAGCTATCGAAATTTATTGAGGTTTGTATATAAACCCCTTGTGCGATCTGCCTCTCTTTTTTGTTGATCTCCTTCTGGATAGCTCTCTCTTTTCTCTCCCAAACACTCTCATCTCACTCCAATCTTGCTCCTCAAAGTTTCCACAAGCTATTTCAAGTCTTTCTACACTTGCTAAGCTTCTAATCTATCATTCTTCATGCATTTCATGATTTGAAACCTAGGTTTTGGGATTTTTGAAAAATTTTGGGGTTTTTCAAAATTGATGAGTGTTTATTGAAATTTTGGGATGAGTTTTCACTTACATGTGTTTAAAATCTCACGTATTGCATCACATTAGCATTATAAAAGTATTTTTATGCATTTAGATGTGTGTAATATAATTGTGTGCTGGTAGGATTGGATTGGACTGAGCCCATAATGTATTTTCTTTTGCATGTCACATGTTCATGCATTCCCCATGCATACGTACTTTCTTTTTAATATATTTGATATATTTGAATTGCTTGGGACTTTTCTGATTGTCTTTCTTTCTCTCTCTCTCTCTCTAGCTCTATTTACGATAGTTGTGTCTATGGTACCTAAACGTAAGTCTGCTTCATCCCAAAACCCTCTGCGTTCTAGGACATCTTCATCTTCTAATCCTACTCCTTTTAACATTAGATTCCGTGATGAGGATGCTCGTAAGGCTTTCTTGGAGAACTTCTCTAGATGAGGTATTCATTCGAAACGCCAAGTCATTTTGGCGGACTTTACCGACACTGACCTTCCCTCTGTCATTTACAGTTTGGGATGGGAGTCACTGTGTGACGTTCCGGTCACCTGTCCTCTCGTGCTTATTCAAGAGTTTTACTCCAACATGCAAAGGATTGATCGTTTAGTACCTCTTTTCTTTAGTCGTGTTCAAGGTACGCACATTCCTATCACACCCCAGCTTGTTGCGGATGTGCTGACTATCCTAGTTGTGAGCGTTTGTGGACTATGTCCAAAGATGAGCTCATGGCTACTTTTTGTGAGTGCCCTACTGATTGGGGTGAGCGTCAGTATACACCATGTAAGGCTTTTACTAAAGGCCCTCACTTCATGAACGTAGTGATGACTTTTGTACTCCATCTACTCTCTTACTACAACTCCATCACAGAGCCTCGTGCTTGATTTTTTTTATCTCTTATTGAGCATTTTACCATAGACTTCCCTTCTCATTTCATTCTTTCTACCACAGATATTCATTTAGATTTGGCGTCCCATAATAAGCTCATCTTTCCTTCCGCTATCACAAGAATCTTACACCATTTTTCTATCCCTTTTCCTATGTCCGACCACTTCATACACATCTGTGCCATAGACGTTGCTACTGTAAAATGTAATGCAGTGCAGTTTAGGTCGCGGCAGCCGAATTCCACTCCTCCTTCCCGTCCGGCTCCATCTCGTTCAGCTCCATCCATATTCGCTCCATCTACTTCCATGGGCGATGTATCACTTGGAGACATTATGGTACAGCTATAGCACATGGATGCTCGCCTTAATACACTCTCTACTGAGTTGTATTAGGTGAACGTTCGTGACGGTTGCATTGCACGACGGTGGGTGGCTTTACTCTTGAGGCTTCTCCTCTACCACCTCCTCTAGTGGCTTCTGATTTTGATGCTGAGGATAATGATGATGATGGTGATGACGATGACGCTTCGGATGATGATGGAGATGTTAGCTCTACTGATGAGATGTCTACTTGACACTCTTACCCTTTGTCATTCGTGACAAAAAGGGGGAGTAGTTTTGGATATTGAGAGTAGTCATACTTAGATGGAAAGTTAGAGTATTACATTTTGTTAGGGGGAGAGTGTTGATATGAGGGATGTAGTGAGGATATGATGTATCTTTTCTTTTCTACCTTATTAGATACATTGTTCTTGTACATTAGGTCTTGTGACTAGTTTTTTACATATATTGTACTTATTTTCTCTATATGTGGATGTATGTTTCTTTCATCTACCTCTACATGTGTTGTTTTTTTTCTCTCTTTATACACATGCTTCTTATACTTGTATGCAATCTGTTATTTTTGTTTCATACTAAGATGCCTTGATGAGTTTTGTTTAAAGTATTTCAGAAATACAGGTTGTCAAAGTCTACTTGCCATAAACTCTTTTCTTGCAAAGTTTTTCAAGAGTTTATGTTAGGATAGATTTTATTGTATTCAACAAGTGAGTCTGAGTTGAGTGATTTATGACTTTTCTCATATGTTCATTTGTTAGCTGTAGTTTTGTCACGGATTGCCAAAGGGGGAGATTGTTAGGACATATGTGGTTCACTTATTAAGAACATATGTCATTCTTTTATGTAATTGGCTAATCCTTTGACAAAATATACTCAACTTGTAATTGGGTAATTTTAGGTATTTTTAATACTTCAAGAAATAAGGTTTCAAGATCAAGTGTTGAAGTCATCAAGTCTATCCAAGAAACAAACTGAAAAAGTGCACGATCATTAAATCTCGACAGTTGCTCGACACCTTCTATCTGTCGAGGTTTATAAAATCAGAATTTCTAATCTAATTTCTTGGGATCCGTGGATATGTCTTTGAGCCTTCTTTTCTTCTAACCCTAGGCATATAAAAGGATTGTTTTAAGGGCCGTCAAAGTGTTCACAAGTTGCATAAGCATTGAGCAAACTCTGTTCAAGCAAATTGTGACTGAAGACAAAGTTTTGCCCTAGTTCATCTCTTCTAAAGAAGTTGCTATGTATGTGCACCTTTGGATTTTGTGACCAAACATCTTCTTGATCTTCATCGTGGATGAATTAAAGAACTTTGCTACCAACAACTCTTTCTAGTTGGTGATTGAAGTCGCATACTGGGATTCGCGCAATGGTTAGTCATGTACTTGGGAACCGTGCATCAAAAGGGGAATTGTCACTACAGAACAAATCCAATTGGATATTGGGGTAAGGGTTCAACTGTAGGTTGGTAAGGTACTTGGGATTCCTTTACTTATAACTGCTTGTTGTGATAACAATGAAGTTTTGGGAGTGGTGACCTGAAAATTACCCGGTGGGGGTTTTTACCGTCTGGTTTTCCCCATTCGTAAACAAATCACCGTGTTATTTATTTTCCATTGCATTATTAGTTTATTGGTGATTTGTTTGTCCTACCATGTGTTTACATGTTAAATTGATTAATTAATAACTTGGCTAATTAATTAATTAATTTAATCACAAGGGGTCAATACGTTTTTGGCTTATCAAGTGGTATGGAGTCACCACTTATTTTTCTTTATACAAAAAAATAATAAAAACTAAATACATGACTGAATTGTTCTTTTCATTGACTGAATAAAAATTACATATCTAGAAAATTGAAAAGTTACATAACTTTGGGTCCTAGTTACAATCTACCAAATATTTACATGGCTTGTTGTCCTAGTTACATTCTACCCAAACAAAAAAAGACAAGGTTAGATCTACTTAGCTAAAGACCTAAATTCAGAGGCTAGGTTACAGAATTGGAAAGTGTTAGACACTCATTCCGCATAGAAAAAATCTAGTCTTCTAAACTCTTGTAACCAATGTATTATGCTATGCATGTCATGCATGATATGTTGAACATGTGAATGAAAAATTAAATCACACAAATTTATTTATGAATAAATTCTCTTATTTTGTTTAAGAAAATTCAAATCTATTTTGGTGATTAAAAAAAATTGATTTTGGTTTGTCAAAATACCAGATCTGTTTTATGAGATGTAGAAAAAAAAAAAGTGGTTTCTCATGACAAAATTCAGATCTGCTTTTATTACACAAAATAAAGTCTTGATTTTTTTAAAAACATCAGATCTGTTTTTAGGAGCTAAAAACAGTGGTTTTTGATAACAGAAAAATCAGATTTGTTTTATAAGGAAATAAAAAGGGTTTTCGACAATAGAAAAATCAGATCTTTTTTTTATATGTTTTAAAAGAATGAAAAAGATTTTTTTTCAAAGAAGAGAGTTTCACTCAGAATTTAAATTCGTGCAATCATGAATTAAATAAACAAAAGCAAACTGTAAGGTTGAATTTAATCAACCATTTAATTGGCTTTATTCCGTGACCAATTTGCTTGTAATTTAGCACTTAGCAACCCTGTATTTATGTGGGAAAATTGTAAGGGTAGTATGTGAGAAGATGTGAAGAAAAGCTCAAGAGTGTGCAAGAAAAACAAAGGCTCGCGGCTAGGGCTCGCGGGTGGATCGCGACTGGCAAGCTGCCAAATGCTAGCACGTGAGAGGCACACTGGGAAGCTGAAGGGTCATGCCAACTGTCACGCTACAGGACAAAAGTTCCAATCTGGCCAGGTTGTTACGTTGCGACTTGAACTCGCGACTTGGACAAGCCGCGAGACCAAGTCGCCAACTTGCCCTGTTTGGCAAAAACTAACGTTTTGCATTCCCTTCTCACCCTACTATATACACCCTTATACTCATCATATTGAGAGAGCTTCCAGACAGAATTTTGTAAGAGAAAACCCTAGAGAAAAACAAGATTGCCTCATCCCCAATCTTCATCTAAAGAGACTCTACAAATTCCTCTACTCTCTTCCTCTCCATTGTCATACCCTTGAGAGGTCATTACCAAACCCTTATCTCACCACACCCATGTTTGTGAGAAGGTCCATTTGGTACTTTGGGAAGCAGTTTGGAAAGGAACCAATATACATTGGTTGATGCTATGGTCAAGTAGCGGAATCTGGCAAGCTAAAGAAGAAATAGGTTCGGCGTAACCTCGTTGGAGCAAGAAGCTTGAAAGACTTAGGTACTTGGGTAGATTAGGCTTAGAGGGTCTTCTGCTGTTCATGTATCCCAACTATATTCTTTAGTGGATTTTATCACCACTTGGAGGGCGGCGGAGAGGTTTTACGCCGAGGACTTCGGTTTCCTCTTTGATAACACATCGTGTGTTTTCTGTGTGTTTGCATCTCTCTTTCCTTTATCTTTACCTCATATTTACTACTGTGGATGTATTTATCTTTGGCTTAGATTGTTTTATCAATTCTGTTATAAGTTGGTTATCTTATTCCGCACATTACTTGTTTGATATAAAGCTTGAATTGATATTTTGTTTCTGGGGGTCTAAACATTCAAAGGTGTTTCATACCCATATTGAACTTTCAATTGATATCAGAGCGGGTACACTTGTTGTAGTTTTAATACCTAAGTGTGATCCTTGACCCCTTGTTGAGATGGATAGGTCTCAATCTCTCACTGCTCCACCATTTTTTTATGGTAATAACTATGCTTTTTGGAAAGTCCGAATGAGGGCATTTTTGTGTTCTATGGATGAGGCTGTGCGGGATGCAGTTGATATAGGTTGGACAAAGCTAGTGGATGCCAAATCCACTTGGGACAAGGCAACTCTTGTGGCAGCTAATGCAAACAGTAAAGCATTGAATGCCATTTTCTATGGTATCTCTCCAGAAGAATTTCACAGTATTTCTCATATTACTGTTGCTAAGGAAGCATGGGAGATTCTGGAGACGACCTATGAAGGAACCAAGAAGGTGAAAGACACCAAACTTCAGATGCTAACCACTCGCTTTGAGCAGCTAAAGATGGATGAGGATGAGTCCTTTGACTCTTTTTATAGTAAGCTAAACGAGGTGGTCATCGGCAAATTTAATTTGGGGGAAAAGACGGAGGAGTCTAAAGTTGTAAGGAAGATCCTTCGGTCACTACCAGAAAGTTTTTGTGCCAAAGTTACAGCCATTGAAGAGAGCAAAGATCTTGATGAAATCAAGGTTCAAGAGCTGGTTGGTTCTCTACAGACATATGAGTTGTCTCTTCCTTCAGCGAAGAAGAGCAAATCCCTTGCTCTTAAGACAATTGATGAGAGGATAGTGTCTCATGAATCTTCGGAAGAGGATACAGTAGATAAAGATGTGGCGTATCTTGTAAAGAACTTCCGAAAATTCCTAAAGCTCAAGAATAGTGGAAAATTTGGTGACAAAAGAAAATTCCAGAGTGCTGAAAAAGAGAAGAAAGACTTCCGAAGAAAAGATGGTAAAGATTCCCAATCCTCACAAGGAATTACATGTTTTGAATGTAATGGGCATGGGCATTTTAAAAAGGAATGTCCAAACTACTTGAAGTCGAAGGGAAAGGTATGCCACTACTTTAAGTGATATGGACTCATCAAATTCTGATTCTGACGAGAGCTGTGATGGAGAAGGAAATTTCTCCGCATTCATGACCATTGCTCATGTGGAATCCTCATATGACTTGGATACACTTGTGAAGGAGCTTGTGAACATTCTGATTTGGAGTCTATTGGAGTTGTTGAAGAATTGGAAGCTGAAGAGGATGAAGGTATATTGAGTATTCAAGAGAACTACACTTTACTCCTTAAGAAATCAGGTGAGTATGCAAGGGTTGCGAAGGCGGCTGTAAAGAAGATGAAAAGGGCTGAAGAGGACTACAAAAGTCTACTAGCTAGATATAAAGAGGCTAAATGTGAGATTGAGACACTAAATGGAGAGTTATCGGAAGCTTACACCAAAGTAAGATTCCTTGAGCAAGAGATGGTGCAAGCACAAGCCAAGATTGAAAGGGTCTCCTCCAGAAAGCTGGAAGATGTTATCTCGTCTCAAAAACATTTCTCAGATAAGTCCGGATTAGGGTATACCAGAGGAAGTAGCTCATCAGCCAAAGCTACCAAAGAAGTGAAATTTGTGAAGGCCATAGAACTTACTGTAGAAGAAACCATCCCTGAGAATGTTAAGGCTGAGAAAAAGAATGTGAGTGAGCAACGGATGGTGAATAAGCCCCGAAATCAATCTATGGGCAGACATGAAACCATAGCAAGATCTCTCTCAAGACCATAATGGGGTCCTAGAACTGAGTATGTGTGTCACTATTGCGGACTGCGAGGGCATACTAGACCCAACTGTCAAAAGCTGAGAGTAGACAACAATGCAAGCATACCTCGGTCACGAGGAAGAAGGAATGACAAGAGGTCTTGGGGTGGTGAGAAACCAAGAAGTCAAAACAATGATCCAGGAATGACAGACATAATGAAGATGATTGGTGCCTTCACCACTTGCTTGGAGAGCTTCAACAGGAGGTTTGAAAGTCCTAACTCTCGTACCCGATCCGTCAAGGATATCACCCCAAACGCACGTGATGTGTGGATGACAAAGGGTACTCATGCATAAGCATTATAACATGTCCATGCATCAATTCTTCCTATGCTTTGTGGATATGATTGGTTATTTGCGTTGTGTTTTTGAGTATCTGTTTAATTTGTGGTTTGTTTGTGTTCAAAATGCATTCTCATTTTTCTTGTTTTTGATCATTCTTCTACTGCATTCGTATCAAAAATCCAAAAACACATAAAAAGTTGAAAATCCAAAACGTTTGATCACTTTGTTGAGTTTTGTCTCAAAGCATGTTTAGCCTTGTACCTTTGTACTAATGGCTTTGTGCATTTAATGAGCTTAGCTTGTCTCTCATGCACCCATATCATTGTGGAAGAAATTTTAAAATTTATGTGATTGTTGTAAATAGATCTTCAACCTTGTCATGAATGATTAGTGAATGGTTTTGTTGATCTTGAAACATGCATATAGACTCATGCCTATATATCTTCCCACTTTTTATTTTTTATATTTTTTAAAGGAGCTCTCTAAATGTAAATCTCCAAATGAAAAGAGATATACAGCTGCAAAAGCCTGTCGCACATACTAGTATTTGACTAGGAAAAAGGGAAAATGACCATAATAAAATGTATGATGCTTAAAAAGCCAAAGGCTAACTCATCAATTGAAATATCAAAAATTTCAGGCATCTATCTCTCAATGAGAGTTTCTTTGCTCAAAAATGGCAAATGTTATGTTGAATATGGAGTCAAATGAAAAACTTCAAAGGGTTGCTATCAAGTTCTTGTGGGAGGTCATATATGCATGCTTCTATAATTGAGATAGGTCACATTATCTAGTGCTAGTTGTGTATGCCTTGATTGAATTGATCATTGAAGTTTCACATTGGACTAAGGACTATCTCATTTTTGATATCCACACACAACACACAAGTTTATATTCAATGAATGCCATATTCATTTGTGTGATTGTACTTGATCAAATGTGCTATCACATGCTCAATCTTTGTTGGTCAAACACAAAAAGATTTTTGAGTGTTTTGTTTTGTTTTTGGAAAGTACTTTGTTTTTACAAAAATGCGAAATTTTTACAAAAACAGTGTTGCCCTGTTTTGGCGACTAAGTCGCGGGTTAGCACAGTCGCAAGCCCCAGTTGCGAGCTCAATCAGAGAATTTTCGTGGCTTACTGGCGAGTCAGTATTCTAGTCGCGAAAAAGAATTAAAAAATTTTTGAAAAATTTGAGTTTTGCTCTTTTCGTGGCTCATTTTGGCGGCCTGTTCGCAGGTGGAATTTCCAATCGCGAGGGTTACTCAGAGATTTTCGCGGCTCAGCTCATGACTCTTTCGCGGCTAAACCTTCCAGTCGCAAAAAACACTTAAAAGATTTTTCTAGAATCTTACCTTCACAGTGTTTCGCGGCTTGCCCTGGCGACTTACTGGCGACTTGGTTAAGTCGCGAAAAACACGTGTTTTGTGTTTTTGAAGACAATTTTAAAAAAAAAAAATTCAATTTTCCCTCGATTTTTAGCGACTGTTTATTGTCTTCTTCACTCTCTCTCTCAAAGCTTTCGATTCTCACAGAAAAATCCTTCATCTCTGCATCATTTCTGCATAAATCTTCAAGAAAAAGGTATGGCCTTTCTTGTTCTTCACTCCAATTTCATGTTTTATGTAAAATATTCTTGAATCTATATGTTTTACTGTTCGGATTGCTATTTGGGTATTCTAAACATTTATGCTTAAAAATGTTGTTTTGATGATTTGGTTTGTTCCCTCCTGGTTATGCCTAGTTTCTTGAGTTTGCTCCATTATGGGTTTCCATGCTTTCACCTTCTCATTCATGGGTTTTCATGCTTGAAATTTGATATTTGAATGTTTATATCCATTGGGTATACGGTTGTTAGTTTCAATCTGTGATGTTTCCCTAAATGAAATTTGAGTTTGCCATGTGTATGACCTTATGTTTATGTGGTTCAATCTATTCTGTGTGTGTATTAACACATCTTGAGTGTGACCCTGCCTCTAGGGATTCTCTTGCACATTCCATGTTCCTTTGGTTAAATATCAGTGACAGTTGCTTTCATCTGTCTGTATGAAAGTTTCATCTTTACAGACTGAACTTGTTTAATCTGTTATTATTATGTGATGTCTTTGTTATCATCTATTCTTGGTTTGTGTTTTTGCCCAACACTCTGTTCTTTCTTATAACTACATGGTTACTAATTTGAGTATACTTCCACATATTGTGTTGTGCCCTTGTTGTAGACTTTTTTGAGTGTTTACAGATGGCTTCCACATCCTCTAAGAAGAAGACTCCTGCTAAGAAGGCTGATAAAAGATTGAAAATGGACAACAACCTGTTTAGATCAGTCAAGCATTTTGAGAGATACAGAGATTCCTTCATAAAAGGAACAATTATCCAGGAGAAATTTGTGGATTTACATGACTTAAGGGATACATTCATTCCAAATTGCTTTGAAGGAAGAGGCTGGGAGAAACTTCTGGGTGAGTTACCTTTAGTGTGTGAACCACTAATCAGAGAATTCTATGCCAATGTTGTGATAAAGGAAGAGGAGTTGAGTTGTTGGGTGAGGAAAAAGGAGTTTACTTTAGATGCTCATTCCATTGATAAGGTTTTAGGACTAGAGGGTTAAAAGATTATGAATTCACGAACTACAAGGACAGAATGGTCTCTCTAGAAACTGTCCAGAAAAAGATTGGTGGAGTTTTAGAAAAGAGATGTCTCAACACTTCTGACTTTTCTAAAGACATGAGGTGTTTAACAACAATAATGATGTACAATCTGTACCCTATAAGGAAGATGACTACATTGACGAATGCCAGAGCCATCTTTCTTATGGATCTTAAGGAAAACACCTTTATTGACATTAGTTCCCACATTTTTGATACTATAATGGATGAAACTAAAACCACCTCGAGGCCCAAGCTGGTGTTTCCAAGTCTTCTCATGAGAATTTTCAAAGAAAAAGGTGTTGTAATCCCACAAGATATCAGTCTCATGCCTCCTTTATCAGCCATCAACAAATTTACTCTAATACGGATACAAAGTCATCTTCTAGGTGAAAAAGAAGAGGGTTTCCATGAAGAAGGTGATCCTATGGAGACTGAAGCAGAAGGGGCAGGACCAGTTTCCACACCTAGAGCAAGAGTTAAGAGGAGCAGACCTTCTACCTCATCACCTGTACCTCTTGATACCTTTTAGATCATCCTAGAGAGACTTGATACAATCCGCGATGTTCAGAATCAACAAACAGAGAGGATGACAGCAATGCAGGAGCAGCTTGATGTTCTCTCTATCAAGTTTGACAGCATTCATACCAGCTAGGATCACTGACCCTTTGGCCATTCCGGTTAAAAAGGGGGAGAACTTTTGGGGGGCAGCTCTTAAGGGGGAGTGCTCTTTTTGAGGGGGAGTTTAAATATGTGTTTTCTTATAAGTTTGATACACTGGTTTTTTAGTCTGTTTTAAATATTTGTGTTTTAAGTTTGATACACTTGTGAATCTTTGGTGCTTACTTATATAGTATGATGTGATTCAGCTTTAAGCACTGTTTGATTGTTGATTTGTACCCATTGTTGCTTTTGTAAGGTTTGAGGGTTGTTTCTTGTTCTTACGCACTGTTTGTAGGCTTGTATGGTTTGTGCCATGTATTTGCAAATCTTTGCATATGCAGCCTTTGTGCTTTGTGTTTTGGTACTTGTTAATGCCTTGCATTATCTTAAGTACAACACTCTTGTGCCCGTGTAGGATTGTTCCTAGATGCATATATGTTTGTATGCATTGGTTAAGTGTTGGACTTGCAAATGATTCTCTTCAATTGAGTTTATCATTTTTGCATGTCCGGATGTTCATATCTTGTGTGAATGAACATAGTAATCACTTTTGCTTAAGTGACTATTGGTGTTGATCTTGCCATGAATTATTGCTTTTATGCCTATGTTCATTTTTGCTTGATCATGCTTATTTTGCTCCATATGTATATTAAGTTTTCTGCATACAATGATATTGCTGTGTTATTGTGTTTCAGGAGTTACTTATTCATATGTTCAAAAGCTTTACAGAATCTAGAGTTAGGTGTGAGTGAGTTTTCCAACTGTTCCCAACTCACGTTTAAGTCTAGAGTCTGTTGTAGGGTTTTGTTACGGAATAGCCAAAGGGGGAGATTGTAAGGTTGAATTTAATCAACCATTTAATTGGCTTTATTCTGTGACCAATTTGCTTGTAATTTAGAACTTAGCAACCCTATATTTAGGTGGGAAAATTGTAAGGGTAGTATGTGAGAAGATGTGAAGAAAAGCTTAAGAGTGCGCAAGAAAAACAGAGGCTCACGGCTAGGGCTCACGGGTGGATCGCGACTGGCAAGCTGCCAAATGCTGGCACGTGAGAGGCACACTGGGAAGCTGAAGGGTCGTGCTAGCTGTCATGCTACAGGACAAAAGTTCCAGTCTGGTTAGGCTGTTACGTCGCGACTTGAACTCGCGACTTGGATAAGCCGCGAGACCAAGTCGCCAACTTGCCCTGTTTGTCAAAAACTGACGTTTTGCATTCCCTTCTCACCTTACTATATATACACCCTTATACCCATCATATTGAGAGAGCTTCCAAAAAGAATTTTGTAAGAGAAAACCCTAGAGAAAAACAAGATTGTCTCATCCCCAATCTTCATCTAAAGAGACTCTACAAATTCCTCTACTCTCTTCCTCTCCATTGTCATACCCTTGAGAGGTCATTTACCAAACCCTTATCTCACCACACCCACATCTGTGAGAAGGTCCATTTAGTACTTTGGAAAGCAGTTTGGAAAGGAACCAATATACATTGGTTGATGCTATGGTCAAGTAGCGGAATCCGGCAAGCTAAAGAAGAAATAGGTTCGGCGTAACCTCGTTGGAGCAAGAAGCTTGGAGGGCTTAGGTACTTGGGTAGATTAGGCTTGGAGAGTCTTTTGCTGTTTATGTATCCCAACTATATTCTTTAGTAGATTTTATCACCGCTTGGAGGGCGGCAGAGAGGTTTTACGTCGAGGACTTCGGTTTCCTCTTCAATAACACATCGTGTGTTGTCCGTGTGTTTGCATCTCTCTTTCCTTTATCTTTGCCTCATATTTACTGCTGTGGATGTATTTATCTTTGGCTTAGATTGTTTTATCAATTCTGTTATAAGCTGGTTATCTTATTTCGCACATTACTTGTTTGATATAAAGCTTGAATTGGTATTTTGTTTCTGGGGGTCTAAACGTTCAAGGGTGTTTCATACCCATATTGAACTTTCACAAACACAACAAGGTTTTATCTTTTTCTTTATTTTAAAAATCAGCATGTATTAAGAAATCAAATTTGTATCTTAAGAAAGATACAAATCAGTTTTGATTTGGGAAAAATTTAGATCTGCATCTCATAAAGATGCAGATCTATTTTTGTTTGAAGAAAAACTCAAATCCACATCTAAGAATGATGCAGATCTGTTTTTAGCTTAAGAAAAATTCAGATCTGCATCTAAGAAAGATGCGGGTCCGCATCTAAAAAAGACGTAGATCTATTTTGTTTGAAGAAAAATTCAAGAGATCCATTTTTTTTGTACAAATATAGTTGACTACATGCATATCTTTAAAATTAAGAAACAAATTATATCAACATTAAAGAAATTAAGAACATGTTTCGATAATCTGAATTAACAAATTAGAACATGGATATTTAAAACAAGAAAGCACGCATCATCATGATGAAAGAACATAAGAGCAAAAGGGTTAGAAAGCAACCTCTTTCATGGGCACTCTTCTACTTGAGAGGATGTTTTAGGGTTCAAAGAAACTTGTTCAGCTATCTTTGAAACCTAAAAACCCTAATTCTTCTAGAAAATCTCAAAGAAGATCATGGGTGCAAAATCGAGTGTCTACAGAATGCCCCTCATTGACAAAGCTTGTAATGCGAATGTCAATGTAAAACAAAGACGCTGATTTTAGCGACCATGATTTAATTGAGGTTGAATTTTCAAAGATTACCTAGCCCTCGAATCTAAAACTTTGGAACGTAGAACTCGTGCCTTATCTTTTGACAAAACAATGAAAATACTTGACCTAGCTGGTAGTTATTAAACTTTGAAATGAATCTTGACAATTGATATGATTGAGAGACTTTCGTTTTTCATTCTAATCTTGATAATGGGGGAGTCTATGATCAACTGGCATGATCTTGACTAAAGGAATGTTTGTGACCAACAGGCATGGTCTTGACTAAAAGGAACGTTGGCGATCAACAGGCATGATCTTGACTAAAAGGAACATCTGCGACCAACAGGCATGGTCTTGACAAAAGGGAGCATCTGCGACCAACAGGCATGGTCTTGACTAAAGGAACGTCTGTGACCAGCAAGCATGGTCTTGACAAAAGGGGTGTTTGTGATCAACTGGTGTTTGCGATCAATTGGCTTGATCTTGACTGAGATAATCAAGGGCTTCTCGTCCTTGAAACCAAGTTGTTGCCTGCAAAAATTAGTCTCTAACTGATGAATGTTTTGTTGTCCCTTTGCTCTTTGAGACGTGTGATCTTCAATCACCCTTTCTTGATTTGAACTTTATCAAGAAAAGTTTAATTGACAAAAGATTTTTCTTTTGAGAAACATTTGATTTTTGATACTTTGGAAATTTTGAATTTTTTATTTCAAATTCTAAGACTTTTGATCTTAGAAATTTTTACTTGAAATCTAGAACTTAAAATTTGAAATTTTGAGCCTTAGAATTTTGAAAATTAAGGCCTGAAATTTTGATCATGAAATCTGAGATTTGAATTTTTTGTAACTTGAAATTTTGAAAACTAAAGGTTTGGATTT
Organism: Quercus variabilis; assembly: GCA_030445155.1. Classification (NCBI taxonomy): domain Eukaryota; kingdom Viridiplantae; phylum Streptophyta; class Magnoliopsida; order Fagales; family Fagaceae; genus Quercus; species Quercus variabilis. The sequence goes on along the minus strand of CP129447.1, from coordinate 44,572,546 downwards.
AAAAATTGAGCATTGAGAATGTGGAATTTTTTAATCTTGGGAATAAAAACTTTGAATTGACAATTTGGGATTTGGAGTTGTTCTTGAAGATTTGTTAGGGAGATTTGTCCTTTGAAGATTTGTTCAAGAGATTTTTCCTTTGAAGATTTGTTCAGGAGATTTGTCCTTTGAAGATTTGTTCATGAGATTTTTCCTTTTTAAGATGTGTTTATGGAGATTTGTCCATTGAAGATTTGTTCAGGAGATTTTTCCTTTGAAGAATTGTTTTGGAGATTTTGCCTTTGAAGATTTATTCAGGAGATCTATCCTTTGAAGATGTGTTTATGGAGATTTGTCCTTTGAGGAGATTTTTCCTTTGAAGATTTGTTCAGGAGATTTTTCCCTTAGAAGATGTGTTTATGGAGATTCATCCATTTAAGATTTGTTCTTGAGATTTTTCCTTTGAAGATTTGTTCAAGAGATTTTTTCTTTCGAAGATTTGTTCATGGAGATTTTTCCTTTAAAGATTTGTTCATGGAGATTTGTCCTTTTGAAGTTTTATTTAGGAGATTTTTCCTTTTGAAGATGTGTTCATGGAGATTTGTCCTTTTAAGATTGATTCAGGAGATTTTTCCTTTTGAAAATTTTTTAGGAGATTTGTCCTTTGAAGATTTGTTCAAGAGATTTTTCCTTTTAAAGATTTATTCATGGAGATTTTTCCTTTAAAGATTTGTTCATGGAGATTTGTCCTTTTAAGATTGATTCAGGGGATTTTTTTTCCTTTTGAAAAGTTTTTTAGGAGATTTGTCCTTTGAAAATTAGTTTAGGAGATTTATCCTTTTGAAAATTTATTTAGGAGATTTATCCTTTGAAAATTTTGTTTAGGAGATTTATCCTTTTGAAGAATTTGTTAGGAGATTTGTCCTTTTGGAAATTTGTTTAGGAGATTTATCCTTTTGAAAAATTTGTTAGAAGATTTATCCTTTGAAATTTTGTTAGGAGATTTGTCCTTTGAAAATTGAATTTCAGGAGATCTTTCCTCTTTTAATTTCCTGATGAAGCTTTGTGGTGCGAAGGTTTGAATTTACCTGACAAGTTTTAACATGGGTGATCTCACTTAAATGAGGCATAGCTAAATGCCCCTAGACTATAAATTGAAGCATGATTTTGAAAACCTTGACTTTTGAGGAAAAGATGATTTTTTTTTTCAAAATGGATGAGACATGGCCGAATGCCCCTAGTTTAGAAATGAATGCATGATTTTTTGGAAATCTTGATTTTTTTATGAAAAGATGATGATGATGATTTTTTTTTTTTTTAAATGGATAAGGCACGGCTGAATGCCCCTAGTTCATAAATCAATGTGAATTTTGAAAAATCTTATTGTGTAGGGACCTCAATAAAGAAAAATTTGAGTAAAACAAGATCAAAATCACAAAACTAAGCAAAACAAGGATTGTTGGAGATGATGGGCCAATGGGCTCAATTGAAGTGCCAATTGGCACATTTAAACTGAAGATTGATGGTGATTGTTGAGTAGATGAAAGATCCATGTTCACCTTCTGCAAAAGATTCTTCTCATGAACTTGTTAGTACTCAGTTATTATAAAAACTAGTGTTTAACCCGCGCAATGCACGGAATCATTTTATGAATTAGAAAACAATCAACTTAAAATAGGGAAAGGAATGGATGGTTAGTTGTTCAGAAAATGATGTTAATGTATAGGTGTTCTTCTAAAAGACAAACATAACTTAGCATCAACACATAATCTAGAAAAACTGTTAATTGAAATCTCGTAAGTTCTAACTAATTGGTTCTAGGTTTTTTATACCCTCCTTATTAACTATTAATAAATTAATAAGTCCTAAACTATCAAAATCTTGCAGATGTCCACAAAGCAATTGATTTTACGGAAGATACGCTCAATCTATTTGTTGGGAAAGGTCCTTAAAAGATATTCCTTCAATAATTTAAAAATATAAATATAAAATAAGGAAAAGGTTGCAATGTTTGGTTGCTAAGAGAATTAATCATAAATTCCAAAATTTTGTTGCTAATATGCCAAATTCATGACACATTAGTGTCTAGATTAGCATAGCAATCAAATTAGTTCATTTTGCAAACTTCAAAGATAACTATTACGTATGAAACACTACTAATTAATACCACGTTTATGTCCCTTCTTCAACCTGGATTTTTGCCCAAAATATGGAGTTTGGACCATTCATTCAACACAAAAAATATCATATCCTCTCTAATAGTACCCACATTTACTATTCCACACGATCCAACTGATTGCTTTCACATGTTAAAAACATGGGGAAAATAGCACTAAGTTGAAAATTCCATATGATCATTGACAGACATATTTTAAAATGGTCTTTAACCAAAATTAGATGTCCATATTTTATTGGTGTAGCAGAATTTTTAGCAAATTTTTAGCCATTATTTCATTTTCATAATGACTAATAAAGTATCTATATATAAATCACTTTCTCAATAAAAATAAGTATCTGCAATCTGCCACATTGGCTGCTGCATACACTATCTACAATTATCTACCATTAAAATAAAAGTTTAAAGTATCTAACCCTAGTAATTATGCAGATAGAGTGGAATATTAACTAAAATCTAAGAGATAATCAACTCTGTATAAAAAAAATTACACTTTCATATTTCAAAGTTCTACAATTTCAATCGCTCTTCACAAACAGCAGAACAGGTAGGATGGAAAACAGAAACTGAAAATTAAATTGAACTATGTATTACACATTCTCTTTCTATTTCTTTGCTTCAAATTCAGGTCTCCAAAAAGAAAGTTATTGGAACCCAATCCACCACTCTTTTTGATCTGTATAACAAAAAAGGTAAATCGCAAGCACATTATGCTGTTAAAAATCAACTTCTCAATTTCATAATGTCTTCCTTTATTTTAACTCTAAGAAAATTTGGAAGCGTACTATCTTGCATAGGTCTAAAGCAAATTTGAGAGAAGCCAGGATGGATGGATATTAGAAAGAAAACATGAGTTCCATTTTGATCATAGAAGAAAAAGCAATTCCTTTTATACCCAGTAAACTCTTCAGCCGAAATCGGTAAACAAAAATCATTACCCAAAACAAAAGCTCAATCGCCCAAGTTTTTTTTCCAACTCCCATCAACCCCACTCTTCATCCAACTTATACACTTTCAAATCAACCACTTTGGGACCAAAGATAACAAAAACGGCAGACTCATTTACATTAGTTCAAGGCGAATTGGGAAACATAACTACATTATTGGCAGACCTACATTCAATCTGAGTTTATGGTTTGGAACATTAAAAAATCTTATGGAGAAACAATAATCACAGAAAAATGTATCATTAAGATAAGCAAACAAAGGGAAGAAAAATCTCTTCAAAAAACAAAGTAGAGAAACAAACAAACAAAGATGGCGTAAATCAAATGGACGCTGTTTCTTAGGAAGATACAAAGAGAGGTATCGTGCAAATGTTACACTATTTCTTAGGAAGATACAGATTCTCACCAAAACTAAAAGGAATCATAGATTCTCACCAATGTGTCTTATATTTATTTGATTTAGCACCTCTTGAAAGCAAGAAAAAGCTTTCAAATCACCATAGTGAACGTATTATGTTCTTATAATACAACAAATAACCAAAACAAATAGGGTGAATTGCAAGTGTATTCAATTTTCAAAATTACGAATTCTGCACCCAAAACAACGAAACTTACATAGGAATCAGTGACTAAAATTATTTGAAACTTACACGAATCAACATGCTGCTTCCGCATAATACTGATCGTGGACAAATATAATCTGGCATAACTGAATTCAGAGAGAGAGAAAGAATTGTATATCAAATGGTGTGTGGGTATTCATAATCTTGAAAGTTTAATAAGAATTTGGAAACTTTCCCCTGCGCTCATCAAGCCAACAAAAAATATAAAAAGCAAAAACAAATATAGATAATGTTTGACTATGGCAAAGAAATAAGGAACCAAGCCAACAAAAACTTAGGTATACGCTGCCAATATATATATATATTGGCTTCTTCTAATTACCTTCCACAGTTAGGATGCTATCTTTTTTAAAAAGTGACGTGCAAAACTTTTCATTTTAAAAAGAGATGCAAATGATAAAAAATAAATAAATAAAAAGAATTCAACACAATATAAAACTTTAACAAATAACTCACTGAAACCTTGACCATTAGAAAGAAACAGATATTGGCAAACAAAGAATAGATGAAAAAAATATTTTCAGAAACTAAGTAGGATAAAAATAAATGTATAAGAAGTTCTTAAGAAGCACTTTAATATATCAATCACAGTACCTTATACCTTTTAGGTTGATGACACGAACAAAAGTGACAATATCACTGACAAAAATTTATTACGTTATCAATATTTTGCATAATCAAACTTCCCAACAATGGGGAAAGAAATACTCTTTCTTTATCCCAAATTTAGGCCTCTTATAAACTTCATTTTCCTCTTTTTGTAACAATGACATCACCACCTTAACAAAAACAGTTCCCATGAATCAAATTTCTTAAGAAAATCTAAATATCCCCATAAAGTAATCTCCAAAAGGATTATAAGCAGAGCACTTACCTATAGACTGCTATATTATCAGTGGTATACTTAGGCGCAAGTTAGAATGGCACAAACCATAACATTTAGGCTTTAGTACCTCTATCGATTTGTACCAATCATTCTATAATCAAACCCAAGAAAAAAAAAAACAGCCACATCCCCTAAGAGGAAAATAAAATCTGCATTTGATGACGCCAAATCATAAACTATCAAATGCATATTATATAACAACAATCAAATGAAAATAGTGTTTGAAAAGAAAACTTTAAATTTTGTATTACCGTTCCCAAAACTACCTATTGCAAAGAACAGAAACCTCTTTCTACACTTGCAACCCTTTGTTTCGCCCAATTTGGAGGTTTTCTTGGCAGATCTAAAAAAAGTTAGTCCAATAAGAGAGAATAGAGTGAGAATCAAAATTTGCTTTCAAAGATTGAAATATGACTCAATAACTTGAATAAAAAAAACTATTAAAAAAAAATTGTACCAACGAAAAGCTCACTGTTAAGAGCAAGAGAGTATGAAGAATGAACTAAAGTTTTAGGTTTTTTGTCTAAAGAAATATAATTTGAAACAATGAAACTGAACAACAATGGTGGCAAAGATAGTACTGAAACAGTTTGCTTAAAGGGCCAAACAAATAGGTACATTTTTCTGTGATGGTGTCCATCTGTAACAAAACATGGAATGCATAGTGAACAAATCATCATATGTTGTTCAAAACAACCAAAGGCAATAAACTAATGCAGATACCAACAAAAAAGGACAACAACTTAAAAAAGAGTATGTGTTTTTTTTAAGATAAATAGAGCCTAGACAACAACAAAGACACTTCTTCTTCAACGTGATTAACTTTAAACGGGACATGAAAGAAGATAATAAAATATGAGACGGCAACAAACAATAAAATTACAACTTCCAATGTTCAAAACCTTACATGACATAGAAGTATTAACTCAATTTCTTTTCACTTTGCTGCAAAATATGAAACAGCAAATACCAACATACGAAACAGAAAATTGGTTTACAGAAAGTTATTTAAAAACAATGCAAAAAGTTATTCAAAACAGTGAAGATTTTATAAAAGTGTACTGCAGTACAGATTTTTATGAGACTGTGTAGTGCAGATTTTTGAGACATTTTATCAAACACACATCATGCATTATAGTTGTAACCATTCCCTGCCTATAATATGATCAGAGAACTACCTTGTTGTCAAAAGAACTACCTATAATTTCAAAACAAATAGAATACCTTAATACCCCCAAAACATAGTCAAATAAAAATTTCAACAATAAGTGACTCTAATATAAAGTATAGTCGAAACAGACAACACAATAGTTACAGTTCCAAAGCCAAAAAAAAAAATGCCATTTCGAATCCTTTCAAAATCATCTATGTTTGTATATGCAATCAAGGAAGACTCCATTCAGCCTTGCAGTAATAAGTAATAAGTGCAACAAAATATCCAATAATGAAAACCCAACAATATCCAACAAAATATCCATAAACTACTGGCAGAAACAATATTTGATTAAGAGAAGAAAAAAAAAATTATGCTAACCTTGGGTATATATGGTTAAAGTATATTCAAATTAAATATAAGTAAAGAAACTTAGAAACATCTGGTAGAAGTCCTATAAACGAATAGAAAAGAGAATAGAATACCCCATATAAGCAATGTGTAAAATTATAAGTACCTATTTAGTGACAGATTGTTGTAGAGAGAGAAGTGGCATCTGACAAAGAAAATATGGTTGGCAGCATAGTAAGCATATTGTAAAATTAATCACATAACAGCCTAACCATACACCAAATCTAATCCAATAACTTTAATCAAAATCAAATCTAACCCAAATGCCTAGATCGAATCTATAGTACCAAACACCCAAACATAAATCATAATTATGGCATAATTTGAGTAAAGAAAACTTTTACTGGTAACAGTTCCAGCTGCACTACGGTGGTGGCTGCCCAAACCTAAGCCTAAATCAAAATCAATTCGATTGAAATAGCCAAGCCTAAATCATATTTAAATGATATAATTATAACAAAACAAAAAAACCTTACTGGTAAAGGTTTCGACGAAGTGATAGAACGGTAGAAAAAATAGTGAAGCGGTTTGCATAATCGGCCAAATGAGAAGTCTGGATCTTTATCCTTATCTAGCAGTGGGTTTCTCACAACCCACAAAAATCTTTGATCACTGTTTTCTTTCAACTGTTTCTCCGAAATAGATCCCAAGCTTCCGAAACATAGAGACACAAACACTTGTGCTCTTCTCCATCTTGATTGGTGTCTGATGTTTTGGGTTTCAGTTTTTAGAGTGTGCAGTTTTAGAGCCCAAAAATCTTCAGTTGGGCTTCAACACTTTCTGATTAAAATCCACTTCGTTCTTCAAAAATTTCGTCTAATGCAAATGTGCCCCTATCAAACCAAAGTATATCAAAGATTTTAAGAATTAAAAACACAAATTTACAGGTAACGTTTTCGGCAATCTGAATGTGTGTGAAGACTTTGATTTTTCTTTCTCTACTTTAAAATCTCAAATCTCTACGTCATTATTCTAAAAGCCCCAAATTTTTCCTGTTTGATACCGAAACAGTTTTTTACAGCAACTGAGGTTTTACCTTTCAACAGAAACTGCCATAGAATGGTTGCAGACAAAAAAAAAAAAATGTTAAAAAGAAAGAAAAGAAAAACCAAATAGAATTCAGAGCATAAGAAGAAAGAAAGAAGAGAACAATAGCATTAACAAAAAAAAAAAAAAAAAAAAAAAAGGAATATACAAATCTTAAAAATAAGAATTAGAACTGATTTTTTTTCCTTAAAACTTTTAGCCTCTCTCATTCTGATGTGCGCCTTAAGAACTGTTTCTCTTTGTGATTATGGTTCTAGCGGTCTAAGTCTGGCGAGTGTAAAGCAATCCAACAAAAAAATTAAGTCATATTCAATCCTCAGATTTGAAAAAGAAAAGGGGAAAAAAAAAACAATAACTTTACTGGTTATGGGTATACAGCAAAAAAACCCAAAACTAAAATCAATATTTTTAATGATTTATGTAATCTAAAAAACAAAACAAAAGCAAATATCTAAAATTGAGAAAACAAACATTTTGATAGAGAATCCAAAAACCCATAACAAAAACGAATCAAAACTAAACTTTATACCCAAACCTACAAAATTGAGAAAAAAATGTACCGTTGTCGATGTCATTTCCGGCGATCTGGCGATCTAAATCTGGAAAGGGAACGGACGGTGGTGGGGAAACTGAACTCTGCCTCTTTCTCTGTTTCTTTCTCCGAGTTCCAAGCCTCATCGCCTCTCTCTCTCTATTTCTATCTCTATCTCTGTGTGCATAGTATTTTAACCGGTTTATTTTTGAAATTGACTGATTTAATTCCAAAATAGACGAATTGGAAAAAATCTATTACCGAAAAAATTAAAAAAAGAATAGTCACATATTAAAACCTGATTTCCTTAGCCCTAATTTTTGAATCCAAATCTAGAACCAAATTGAAAAAATTGAATGCATATAACAGATCTAATTTACCTATTAAAAAAATCAGAGAAAGAATAGAACCCATCAGAGGCGTTGTTTGTGGGCAGAGAGGCGTTCTGTCAGAAACAGAGAGGCGATCTCTTCTTTCTCCGTGTACCAGATCGCCTCTCTCTTTTTCTGTTTGTTTCACCGTGTCTTCATCGCTTCTCTCTTTTTCTGTTTTTTTCTCCGTGTCTTCATAGCCTCTCTCATGATTTCATCGCCTCTCTCTCAATACCTCTAGGACGAACGTTTGATCGCACGATTCTTCACTGGATTGCAAGTTTTTTTTTTTTTTTTTGTCCTTCCCTTTCTCTGTATCACGGTATCGCTTGTTTTTTTGTTTAGAGAGAGAGAATGTTAAGCAGTCTGATGAAAAGAAATCAGTAGGGTTTACTGAATTGCAATGCTTTTTTTTTAATTTATTTTAACGGGGTTTTTTTCTAACCGGTTTTTTAATTGCAAGCGTGGCAGAGTCAAACGTTGTAACGTGCGGGGTTTTTTTTTCTGATTTGTCAACCCTACCTTAAACGTAGGGAGTAACTTTCTCTCAGCTTCGTCTATTATATATACTAGTGTTTAACCCGTGCAATGCGCGAGATTGTTTTACATGACAATTAAAACTTACATGAGAGACTAAAAAAAAAAAAGAATCTGACTTTATGCAATTAAAACTTACATGACAATTTCAAATAGCAAATCTGTTATTCCTAGGAACCACAATGAATCACACCGAACTAAAGTTCCTCAAATTTTTTAGGCTTTGCTTCAAAATAACACAGAGATAGATTAGATTATACAGACACCCAAATTATTGAATTCATGAAGCTTTTCACCCATTATTATGTAATCTTCTATTCATATAATAAATAAATAAAATTAAAGCATCTATAAGTACTCAATCCAAAACACTAAGACATGCACAATAAAAGCAAATGAATAAAGAAAATAAACAAAGCTAATTGCAACAACATTAAAAAAAAAAAAACCCTACCAATAAACTGAGCCTTATAGAACAATTTTGAAATATATGAGAAATTATTTTTAACACAAAAGGAATGCGTAAGATGCTCCAAAAAAAAAACAAAACAAAAACAAAATAAGCATTCTAGTAAATTAGAGACATATATCAATAGAGAAATAATAGTAGATTTAAATATCAAGAAGAAAAACAACAAAGGAGATTAGAGGAAATGCAGTTCAATCTGCAAAAACTCAGTAATTAACATAAAACACCAATAATTTTATTTACAAAAAATTACAAAATAACTGTACTCCCCAGACATTCAGATTTTAAACCATCCATCTTACAAATATGGCTATTAACAAAATGTAGAATACAAAACATAGGTGATTAGAGATGACACCACAAAATTGGCTCTAGTAGCCATATATGAAAAAAAAAAGCCAACAGGAAATAACAAAACACTATTCTAAAAGAGATCCAAGTAAAAGCATTGTTAAATATTATGTACCATGTCACCATAAAAGTGTGTTTTTAGGGCAACTAAATCTATAGTTGGTGATGTCTAAGCCCACCAAACTCCAAAATTGAAGCAGAAAATATATATTGATAATTAAAAAAAAATATATGTATATATATATATATAGGCAAAGATTCCCTCAGGAAAAATCATTACAGGTCCACACAGAAAATCTTAAAAGAAAGTTACGACCTATTAAAAAAATCAACTCTTAATGGGCACAAAGGAAAAGCTTCATCTATTATTACCTCCAAATCATGTCACTCTGCAAGCACTTATGTAAAAATGAAAACAAAATTTAACCTTTCAAATTAATTCAGTAACTCTTATTGAAGTATAATAAATGGTCTTATCAGTGAAAGGACCCTTGTAGCATTAAGTAGTTAGGAATGAGAAGTTAAAGACTTTAGATAAACTGAAAAAAGACTTTGGTTTAATAATCCCTTAGCATGCAGTTATCGACAAAACATAATTAGTTCAGGAAAACTAAACAAAACAGAACTCAAGAAATTGGGGGAAAAAAAAAAGGAATTAGGGAAAAAGGTAGCCAAACCTTAATCCTTGATTGAGTAATGCAGCAAAACAGTGTTTAACAAAGTCTTAAAAGAAAGCTACAATCTATTAAGAAAATCAACCCTTAATGGACACAAATAATAAATATAACCTCTATTAGCTTTCGTAAGAATTAATATTCACAACAAAGCATCTCAAGAAAGAGAATGGGCATCCAAATTTCAATTCAAATTTGAACACAGTAAATTGATGCGTACCTTTCATTCATCTATGTTTAGTTCCGATTATGTTGGTCACGAAGTTGCGCCGATCTCTGTCTCCGTATCTCAAATCTCTAAATTGATAGCAAACCTAAAGAAGACAATAAGGTAAGAGAGAGAAAATGTTAAGCAAAGAATGATGAGAAGAGATCGCTAGTGTTTTTTTAATTGCAACTTTTTTTTTTAAATTTTAACAGGGTTTTTTTTTTAATATACAAAAAACACCCAAATGTCTTATCTGAAAGAGAACATAAATTTGTGCTTCAACAAAAGGATGGAAAAAGGAGGTTTCTTAAATTATAGAAAATAAATTGAAGTTGTAATCTGGCTTGAATTGAAAAATGTGCAAGATTAATCCCATAGTACCATTGACTGCTCATGGGACACCAAGACTGAACTGGTTCAAAACATATTTCTAAATTTATCCATTTAAAAAATATTAAATTTCTTAATACTCTGCATATCAAGAAAAAGAAAAAATATACACAGATTTAGGAGTAAGCATTGTTCTAAAAAAATTACTTAGAAACAGATGGACGGTGGGTAAGAGTTCGGAAGACTTTTCCAAAAGACACCATCTCTAAATAAATGGTAAAATTTATAATATTTGACCAAATATAATAACATCCCAAAACAATAACTAAATATATCCTTTTGTGTCACTCTTGTAAACAACATCCATCCCATAGAGCATCTTGCCAAAGACAACATAGCATTCCATCAAGAGAAAAAAAAAAAACAAAAAAAAACAAAAAAGACAACATGGCATTCCATCCAATCTTTTAAAGGAAACAAAAGGCAAGCATGTAAGAAGGAAAAAAAAATCCAGGCTATAAAAACTGTGCACTAAACAGATGGTACAAATTATCATTGTTCAAATACATTTTAAAAATAATATAAAAAATCCTCCATGCCATTAATACAGCCAGCAAATGTCACAAAGTCTTAGTCTTCTTCTCCTATGTTATCTCATGTAAAGATATTGCCTTAAGGTGCACACATGTTACTAATTCAGCACATGGACGCTCAAATTCATGTAATGAGTCTACCTATGCCTAAATATGAAAAAAGATCTTGATCTACCTTAATCGATAAAGGCTGTGTTTGTTTCGTGTAAAACGTTCTCCGGAAAATACATATTTTCCGGAAATGCTATTTTCCGGAAAAGGAAAATATTTTTAAGTGTTTGGTTGAGTTATGAAAATTGTTGTGGAAAATATTTTCATGTGTTTGGATGTATTCTAAAAATGCTATTTTCCGGAAAATTTTCACATTTTCTCAGCATTCAAACAAATTTTATTACAAAAAATTTCAACATCACAACCAATTCAACAACAAATTCCGGCAAAAAACACAACACAACAACAACAACAACATCAAATAATTCCGGCAACAACAATCAGTTCATCCAAAACAAAAAACAACGACAACAATCAAATTAAAAAAAAAAAAAAACAAATTGAGAGATCGAGGATGAGAGAGCGTGGAGGCGATGGGTGGATCGACGAGCTCGAGGAGGCGATGGGTTCGTCATGCTCGTGCTCGTGGGTCTGGGTCTGGGTTCGCCGAGCTCTGGGTTCGTCATGCTCTGGGTTCGTCGTGGGTGAAGGCGTGCTCGTGGGTCTCGGTCTGTGCTCGCCGTGATCTGGGTTCGTCGTGGGTGAAGGCGTGCTCGCCGTGATGGGTCTGTGCTCGCCGTGATCTGGGTTCGTCGTGGGTGAAGGCGTGCTCGCCGTGATCTGGGTTCGTCGTGGGTGAAGGCGTGCTCGCCGTGATGGGTCTGTGCTCGCCGTGATCTGGGTTCGTCGTGGGTGAAGGCGTGCTCGCCGTGATCTGGGCTCGCCTTGCTCTGGTCGTTCTCTCTGTCTCTTTCTCTTCGTTCTCTTGGTTTGTTTTCCGAAAAATTTTATTTGAAGTGAAAATAACTACTGAAAACGTTTTCACCCGATTTTGGCATAATTTTCGGTCAACCGGAAATCATTTTCAGTTTGACCAAATTTGAAGTAGCAACCAAACACACTATTTTCCGTAAAACCATTTCCTGAAAACAATTTCACCCGAAACAAACGGACCCAAAATCTTCAAATTAGCACTTGAATCAAGCCATTCACTTACAAACCAACAACTTTCAGCACAACACTACTTATTTAATAGGGAAAACAACAGCCTGAGCCTATATGCAAAAATTAGCGAAATTAAGATGGATGCACAGAGTTCCAAAATAACTGAACAAAACAAAATATTCAACAATATGAAAGATAGAGGCTAATAATTAAATAGATACTAATCTAAGATACCCAAACTTGTAATAAGTAATAAATAATCTGCTACTATCGCAACTCAAATCTTACAAACATGGGTGGGGAAAAATGCTAGAGATCACAAACCATATATATAAGAGCTCTATTTGAAATTGAAAGTTTCATTCACAGAATCATCACAAATAGCAACTGAAATCCCTCAGAATCAAGAAAATTTAATCTTTCCTTAGAACTATCCCAAATACATCAATCAACAAAATGTAATCCAAAATATCAGATAAATAGAGGGATAGTAAGCCCGTCCTAAGGTGAAACAAAGTCTACAAAAAGAAGCTGAAGTAATCATTATAAGGAAGTTGATCACAAAGCATGACACCAACAACAAAAAAACATAACAATTTTACAGGTTAGTTGAAAAAGAATCATGGAATGCATTTTTTTCTTTTTAGAAAAAGCTGTCTAAAATATGCAAAAACAGAGGAAATTCAAACAACGAATACATAATGAACAGAATTTTCAGATAAACAAAGGAAAAATTAGACTTTCCTAACCTATCAGTCTGTTCCAGCAACTCTGCTTGCAAATTACTCAAGTTTTGTACTTGACAGAGAACTGCAGCAAATCTGAATTTAAATAAAATGACAGAGTAAGAAGGTTTTTTATAATTTCAATAACACAGTGTCTAACAATCTGCTGGAAGGTGTATAGTAATCAGTTGGTTATTAATTTATTTATTTATTTTTCAAAAACGCAGTAATTACTATACACTCTAAACTTTCAGATTTTAAACCATCCAAGTAATCAAGGGCGAAATCCCTAATGTTACCAAAACTTAAAACCAAAAATAATAATTTCAGATCATATCATCCATAGAGAGAGAATAAACCCATCATTACACACTCTAAACTTTCAGACTTCCATCCAAGTTGAAATTTGGCTATCAAAATCAAGGGAAAAATCGCTTATGTTACCAGTACGTAAAACCGGAAATTATAATTTTCACATAGAAAGAGAAATAAACCCATCTATATTTCAAAAGGAGTCAAAGAAGAACCCTAGACAATTCGGTATGGAGAAAATTTTGAAATACAGATATATTGAAAAGGAAGATGGTAATTCTTGTAGTATAAACATCTGGTCTTAAACTAAAAACATATACATATTGGAGATTTAATATGCTAATTCGAAAAGGAAAATCAATGTCAAAAAGTTTCAGAAAGCCAAAACAGTATTTGAAGAAGAAAAGAGTACACTGACCTTTAGAGATATTTTGTTGCAGAGGAGAGATAAGGCAAAGCAGCAGATCAGATGGCGATGGCCGGCCGTTCGAAACTCCACTGGATCACAAGTTTTTTTTTTTCCTCCTTCCCTTTCTCCGGGTCGCAGTATCGCTAGGCATTTTCTTTTAGAGAGAGCAAATGTTAAGAGTAGACTGATGAAAAGAGATGGCTAGGGTTTTTTTAATTGCAATTTTTTTTTTATTTTATTTCAACCGGTTTTTTTTTTTTTTTTTGATATATCAAAAAAGCTGTCAAACGGTGTTAAGCGAGGCGGAGTTTTGAAAGACCAGACGTTGTAACGTGCGGCTCATTTTCCCTATGTGAAACATTAATTGAAGACAATTAGTGAATTAGTGGATCAATAGAAGCACGCAGAATATTGTTGTTCTTCGGTCATTCAGGTGGAACCAAGAATTAAAGACATTTGCATAATATTTAATTGGCTTTTAAAATAAAATTATTTTTCCCAAAGATTAACCAACTAATTGAAACATTAATGCGCACACCACATAACAATATTTTAAAAATAAATGGCAAACATGTTTTTCACTACATATATTCAGAGGCAAAACCCCATAACGCCACTCACAAAGAAATTGGATTATGATTAATCAAAAAGAAAGCATCAAATGCAGGCTACTATGTAAAAATGGTGGAGGTACCAAATGCAGGTCAATAAAAGTATAGAATTTTAAAAAGCTAATGACAATTTTACAATTCAGTAAAATACAAAATAAGAATTCATTGAATTTTTAAAAAATGAACAATAAAACAGATTAAAATATGCAATTCAGAGCCTAATCAAAACCAATCATTGTAATATGGTTTGAGTTGCAAAAAGTATGAAAAACTGATTTAGTTTTTAACAATCTACTGGCTATTTTCCATATGATGTTGGCAAAATATTTGGCTTCCATTAGCCAAAGATGTATAAAATAAATACTTGAAGCAAAATTAACCTCTAACAGCAACACTATTTGGCACAAACTTGAACTGGAAAGTTTGTTTTCGTTGTATACATACAAATTACAAACACAAAACCCATTAATTTTCTCTTCTTTCTTAATTAATATCAATCATTAAACCTGGGCGTAAATCTGATTAGCTTTGGCCACAACCAATCAGTACAGTCTCAAAAGTACTAATAAATTCTCAACCAATTTTGTATGATAATGCTTTTACCGGCAAATTTTTTGTAAATACAACATAATAGTTCAACGTCATATGACCAGCGAATTTTATGAATAAGTAAAGCTTTAACCTAATTCCATGAACTTACAGATAAATATGGTTGCTATTATACTAACAAAATAGCAATTAAACAATTAGAAAATAAATACATCAAAACATTAAAACAAAGCCATTTTTTTTGCAAATGAAGAAGAATCCAACAAATGTAGACAATATTTATACATTTTGATGAAGATAGATTCAGCTCTTACAAAAGCTGATCTTGAACATTGAACAAACAATTATAATTATGAAAACAAAGAAAGTATTTTAACAATAAATAAACAAAAGATAGGTGAACAAACAAAACAAAATTGACAGATACAGACTAATACAAATTAAAATCATACCTCATTTTAAATAAAACTCACCAATTTAAAGAAGTAGGTTCACCCTCTCTCTCAAACCAGTTCTAAATCAGAATCAATCAAACCAAAATAACTACGTCTAAGTCATTTCCCTCAATAGACTAATAATGCAGTTTAAAAAACTGTTAGCTTTGACTATAATTAAATCATAATTAATATCAAAACTTAAAAGGTTAACTACTATTCAGCAACATTGGCACCATATGACCTGGTATTGCCTCTGTTAGTAAAGAGTCTGTGATTGGCTGCAAGTATCTTCAAAGGGAGATTTCTAAATAGTAGAAGATGAATAGTTTTTTGCGAGTCAACACCATTTTCAATTTCTTTTACCCAAAAACAATAATCTCAAAAAGAATCAAATCTAAACCAAATACCCAAAACAAAAACAATTCTAATCCAAAAACCTTAGCTAAAATAAAATCTAACCCATATAATCATGAACTGATATCAAAAAACCAATAGTAAAATATATATATATATATATATGTATATTTATATTTCCGCACATGAATCTATATATATTCATTTAATCTAAGGATATAAAAGCATACGAATGATGTCAAGCATATAATTCCATAGATATATCAGAATCATAACAAAAATTCTAGTGCTTAAATTTTCACTTGACAAAACAAAAAAAAAATATATCATATCTCAACAAACCTAGCAATCTCATTAGCGGTGTGCATCTATAACCATAGCTTTTACGAATCAAATTTGCACCCATATAAAATTATATACATGCCAAGCCATAGTATCCAAAAAATGAATGAATATATCACATATATCAATCACAGCACATAGTTTTTTCGATAAATAAATCTAATACAAAATTATGCAGGAAAATTACTGCAGTAATTTGAAGTACCCAAAATCTAAGGTTTTGCATTCTTGTTCATGCCGTAAGAATCAATTTTCACAACAAAGCACCAAAAGAAAAAGAATGAACACAGAATTGATGCGTACCTTTAGTCGGAACAGCGCCAATTTCTAATTCTGTATCTCAGAACCTCTCTGACGTTTGATTCAATTATTACATAACAAAACAAAAAAAAAATTATATCATACCTCAACAAACCTAGCAATCCCATTAGCAGTGTGCATCTGTAACCATAGCTTTTACGAATCAAGTTTGTACCCATATAAAATTATATACATGCCAAGCCATAGTATCTGAAAATTGAATGAATATATCACATATATTATTCACAGAACACAGTTTTTTTGATAAATAATTCTAAAACAAAATTATGCAGTCAAATTACTGCAGTAATTTGAAGAACCAATATTCTAAGGTTCTGCATTCTTGTTCATGTCCGCAAATTCACGGAAACAGGGGAAACTTATCCCGAAATCTCTGAGAAGTTTTAAAACCGATAGAAGAAGGATGAACACAGAATTGATGCGTACCTTTAGTTGGAATAGCGCCGATCTGTTACTCCGTATCTCAGAATCTCTCTGACGTTTGATCGTATTTATGTTTGACGGATGCCTTTGATCGTATTTAGGTTTGACGGATGCCGGTTGTGGTGGTCTAAGTCCGGCAGGATTTGGCGGCCTGAAGAGAAGAGATCGTTAGGGTTTTAATTGCAAAACAGATCTACAATATTCTGCGAATTAACGGAAATAGGGGAAACTTATTCCGAAATCACAGAGTAGTTTCAAAACCGAATCAAAACAACAAAAAATCATGGAGAGAAAGAGAGGGAGAGAGCGAAGGACGTACCTGGAAAACTCAAAAGGGGATGGCGATGGCCGGCCAAACGAATCTCCAGGGCGGCGCAAGTTTTTTTTTTTTTTTTTTTTTTTTTTCTGTTTCTTCTTGCAGAGTTTGACGGGAAGAGATCGGTAAAGTTTTTTTTTTTTCTCCTTCCCTTTTGTCTCTGTCGCAGTATCGCTGGTTTTTTTCTTTAGAGAGAGAGAATGGCAATAAGGTTCTGATGCGAAGATGGTAGGGTTTTTTTTAGATGTGACGTTTTTTTTTTCTTTTAAATATATACACCATCTCTGTTAAACGGTGTCACCCCTGAAATTCAACACAAAGTATCGGCTTTTTTTTTTTTTTAAATGACGTCACTTTTCTGATTTGTCAAGACGTCCTTAATTGTAGGCACTCACATTCTCTTAGCTTCGTCTATTATATATATATAGATGTTTTAGGCCAATGCCCCTAGTTTAGACATGCTTGCATAGAAAATTGATGATATTTTTAATGCAAAACAAATGCCCCTAGCCTAGATTCACACACACACCAAAAAAAAAAAAAATTTTGATTTTGAGCCTTTGAAAAACATGTTTTTTGGATGATTGTGATCGGGCTTTTGGAAAAGCTGCCTACGTATATCTTTCATAAAGGGTCAGGTTCAAACATAGTTCAAAAGAAAAGTTTTGAAGAATGAAGTTTTGAAAAAACCTTTTTTGAAATGAAGTTTCTTTTTGGGTAATTGTGACCAGGCCTTTGAAAAGGCTGCCTACGTACATCTTTCATAGAGGATCAGGTCCAGATGTAGTTTGAAGAAAAGTTTTGAAAATCTTTTTTTTTTTAATGAATTTTCTGAAATGAGTCTCTTTTTTTCTTTGAAAGCAATATACTTATAATGAGATTTTTTGAAATTCTATCCTTTTCAACTGAACAAAAGGTGATCCTTTTAACAACCTTTTTGACCAATCATATTGCTCAATTGTTAACTCGATCTCATTGGTTAGAAAGGATTTGAAATCATTAAAAACATGTAATCAAATTTGCTTCTCCATTCTAAAATTTTTTAGATTAAGTCTTCAAAGAAAATCAAAGAAATGGAATGCTTGGGGATCACACATATTGGGAATAAGCAAGAAAGGGAAAAATTCCAAGTTTGAAGATTTGAAAATTTTTGAGAATTTGGAAATTTGTTCTCTTAAGAGTTATTTTCTGTTGGGAGCAAACAAAGTGGGTGTTTGGAGCTTAGAAAAAAAAAAATCAGTCACTTGAGAATTTGTGAAATTTGTCTTTTAAAAATATCAGCCAGTGGGGCTTGATAATCTTGAGCAATTTTCCTTCTTAATCCAAGAGAAAATATTATCAGAGCTAAATGCATGCTTTCAATCAGCAGGACATCAAGGAGGGCTTTATTTAAAGGTTGTAATGTAGGCCAAGTTCGGGTTATTGAAAGGAAGGATATAAAAGGCTCAAAAACCCTTATGATGTTTCCCCAAGTATGCAATATTTTAAATTCAAGCATTGGAAGATTTTTCCACTATTTCCATCATTGACTCTTGTGCTAAAATCCTTGTCATATTCATCATCTTCTCATTGGTCTTCATTGATTCCTTTCATTTGGTCTTGATCTTTTCAGTTTGATGACTTCCTCTTTTTGGTCTTCTTAGCATCCTATCTTGTGATTAGATCACTCTCTCATTTTTGTCTTTCTCATTTTTGTGAAAGATTTGTTTTTGCCCTAATTTTGCCTAAACCTCCCTTTCAAGTTTTTAGCCTAGCAGGCTTTCTCTTTTTTTCTTTTTTCTTTTTTTTTGGTTCTAATTTGTTGGGGACATATTTTTATGTAATTGGCATATCCTTTGACAATACGCACTTTACTTGTATTTAAGTAAATCTAACTAGGTTTAAGATAATCATCACAAGTGGTTAAATTGAAGACATGAAGATTACTCAAGAACTGCTCAAGAAAAGTGCAATTTGCAGGTCTCGATACCTCCTCGACAGAATCTCGATCTGTTAAGATTCATTAAAGCTCGATAGATGTCTCGATCGATTAAGCTTACAGATTTTCAGATTATAGCCATTCTAAAAGGCTATTTGTTTATGGGTTTGTAAAATCCTTTTTGGACAAGGAAAAGCCCAAGGCTTGTGTAAACCTATTTGGAATAGGAGAGCCCATTAAGCTCCTATTTGAAGGAGGTGGGAAAAAGAAAAACCTAATCCTAGAGAGCTTCATAAGGTTTTCTTTTTGAAACCCTAGCCTCCTCCTACAGAAGAAAGAGTTCTTGCCGCGTTTCTTGTACGCCTTTGGGTTTTGTAACCAAGCAAAATCTCTTGCACCAACATTGAAGATCTTATTGGTGTTTCTATGTGAAGCTACTGCAAATCAACTACAACAATCAAAGGGTTGCTGTGGAGTTAGTCATGTACTGGGATTTGTGCAAAGGAGTAAGTCATGTACCAGGATCCATGCATCAAATTGGTTAGTCACGTACTTGGAAGCCATGCATCAAAGGTGGGAACTACCATTACAGATCAAGTCCAATTGGGTATTGGGGTAAGGGTTCAACTGTAGGTTGGTAAGGTACTTGGGATTCCTTTACTTGTAACCGCTTGATTTGATAATAGTGGAGTTTCGGGAGTGGTGACCTGAAAATCACCCGGTGGGGTTTTTGCCGCAAGGGTTTTCCCCATTCGTAAACAAATCTCCGTATCTTTTAATTTCCGCTGCATATTTAGTTTTTTGGTGATTTGTTTGTGCTTCCATGCGTTTGCATGATAAACTGATTAATTAATAACTTTGCTAATTAATTAATTGGTTTAATCACAAGAGGTCATTCAGATTGTGGCCTATCATAATTTTTGCCTAAGCCGCCCTTTTGGGTTTTCAGCATAGCAAGCTTTTCTTTTTTTTTCTTTCTTTTTTTTTCTTTTTTTTTTTTTTTTTTAATTTTATTGGTTTTCCCTCAACTGCATTTTTTTTTCAATTTGATAGACTTCCATCTTTCCTAGATGATTGTCCATGATACCTTCTTATCCTTTCTAATGCACTTTCATTTTTCTTGACTTGACTGAACACACTTTTTTGATGAAATGTGTCTTATTTTTTATTTTCCTCATCTTCCTCAATGTGATTAAATTTATTCTCTTGATGAATCTTCATTTTTGCTCATTCTTCTTGATGCTACACGGAATCAATAAGCTAAATGTTTCGACTTCAATGGGGCTACTGGTTGTTGTGAAGGCCCTCAAAGATGAACACACTATCAAGGGAGACCGGGGTGGACCGACCAAACACCCTCCGATGCTTAAGTTAGTTTCTTACAAGAATAGAGTTCCAAATTTTTAGAAGTAAAATCTCAAAATGCACTTACTTTGATTTGATACAGACCAGTCCTTATATGGAGAACCTTGGAGCTGTTATTGGCTTAGTAACTTCCCCAAGATTCGTGGAAATCAGTGAGTCCAGACATAACTTCCTCAACGGAGTTACAACTGCTGGTGGAAGTTAAGTACTTATAAAGAATTTGTGGTGATGAATATGGGTTGGGTAACCGCTCCAAGAGTTTATGGCTCGAATCCTTCACACATGTGAGTGGGTCTACTTGAGGATTTCCCAAGTGTTATGTGGTCGTCCATGCGCTTTGCCCATGGACGACTCTTTCGTTCATAGACAGTCTGCTTGAACATTTGGCTCAAGGTTCATGGATGATCCATATGGATGAACATGAGATATAATTTTCACTATCCCATCACTTCTCAACTTCAATGATCTTTCATGGAATCTCATGTCTCTTGTGTCTTTTGATGAATTAGTATTTTCTCACAACTTGATGAAAATTCTTACATTCACTTCTCTCTTTTTTTATTTTATTATTATTATTATTATTATTATTATTATTATGTTGTTGAAGTCTTTTCTAGCTTGATGGCCTTCTCTTTTTCTCACAATTTGATGCTTTCTCAAAATCTTATCTCTTCTTGATGGATTTCCTTTCTACATTGCTTTGATGAACTCTCCTTTTTGAACTTGATGAATCTTCCTTTTTTGAACTTGTCATATTGTCTCCATTGAGGACCTTACCAAGTGGTGATGGATCCATAAGGTCAACACTTCCTCATCTTGAGATTTAAGCATGCATACTTAATTTCCCCACCCAAGGTTTAAGTTTTTAGTGGGTTCATTGAAAAATAGGCTAACTGTTTAAAGGCACAAGTTGACTAGCAATAGATAATTATTGCAATAGGTGTCAAGGAATAATGTGGGTCATCGACGGCGGCCTCCTATCCCTAGTGATGCTTTCTTGTAAGCACAGCAACTTAAAGCCTTTTTATAAATTATTCTTGGAATAAGGGTTCAAATGCTCCAATGATATGGCAGAATCTTGAGAGGTTGGGATTGAGTGTATGTGGCTTGAGAATTATGAATGAATTGATGAATTTCTTTGATTGCCTTTTAGGACCTTTTTTTTTTTTTTTTTATCATATTTTGAATGTTTAGCAAAAGTCCTTACATGGATTGAATGAAGTAAAATCCCTCTTTGGAACAAATTGATTGGTAGAACAATTAATCATCATGATTTGGAAGAAGTTTTGCCAAATGGATCTTCTTGTATTCTCTTGAAAAGAAGGCTTTTGAAAAATTTTGGAGTCTTTGAAATCGAGGCTTTGGGAAAATCTTGGACTCTTTGAAAGAACAAAAAAGGGTTTTTAGAAAAAGGTTACTAAGAAGGCCCAATGCCTATAATGCAAAACAATTTTGTTTAAAAAAAATAAAAATAAAAATAAAAAACTTTTTTTTTTTAATTTTTTGATTTACATATGAATAACATGATGAATCAAATGCATCAAAACACTATATGAACTTTATTAAGCAAATAACCAACTAGAAAACAAATTCTAGGTAAACAATAAAACCAAAGAACCAAAATGAAATTCAAACAAAGTCAATATGGCTAGCTGATGATGGCCGAGTAATGACTTGTTGGTCGATCAGATTTTGAATGAAATGTCACAAATTGATACATTTGTCTATCTGATGGCCAGGTTCTTTGATGATTTTTGCAATGAGAGTTAGGATTGTATCTTCTAGGCATGTATGTGGTATTGGCTTGGGATCCAATGGCTTCAGTAATCCCTTAGCTTGTAGTTTCTCCAAGGCTTCGCTTAAAGACATGTGTAGTTCTGAAAATTTCTTCAATACCTACAATTGCCAATTGATGGTTTGACTGCACCAATTCTAATGTGGCCAGGCACCACTTCCTTGGGGATTAAGTCCATTGACATGTTCTTGTTGATTGGAGACGATAGTTGGAAAGACAACTTGTCAAAATCCCTGGCTCTTTTCTTTAGAAATTGGAAATGTGGAATCTCTTTGGGTTTTGGTGAATTATCCTTACACAAGGTAGAGATCATAGATTGATTGGCTAAGCTGACATGTAATGCAGAGTTGGCTATCTAGGAGATTTGGGCTAGCTCTTCATTTATCCTCTCTTGACCTTCCAGGATGGAGTTGAGGACATCTTTAATTTTTTTCTTGGCTCATTAGGGTTGAACCTTCCTTGGGCTTGATGGGCTTGAACTTATGATCCAAATGGTGAAATCTCAATGGACGTTGGCTTTAGGTTGTCTGTCTCCAAATGTGGGGGTTTGAAGTGTCTCCCCCTATTTGTAGGTATTGGGTTGCTCGATTGGGTTTGGAAGTGTCTCCCTTCGTTTGTAGGTATTGGGTTGCTTGATTGGGATTTGAAGTATCTCCCCCCATATGTTGGTGCTTGGTAATTTGATTGAGGTTTGAAATATCTCATAAGTCAGACATAGGATTGTGATGTTGCAACAGCGGAGTGTCCTCTATGCTCACTGGCTTTAGTGCCGTGATGGGGGTGATGGGCTTGGAACTAGAGCTACTATCTTGAGTGTCGGCTTTAGGTTTTCTTTGCAACCTTCCTTCGGATCTTGACCAAATTCTCCCCTCTCTCTCTCTCTCTCTCTCTCTCTAGAACAAGCTATTTTGGGTCAATTAAAGCTAGGTCACCATCTGCATCAAACAATCAAGCAAAACAAGCACACATAACGTGCAATGCAATTTTAACTGGGACCAACCTAAGGGTAGGTTCTAAGTCATTATGTTGCAGGGTGGGCTTGTTGTTTCATTGTTTCCCATAGCTAAAACGTTACACCTCCCAACTTGTAATGTAATGAACATTGCGTTGGTCCAAATGGCATGGTTTGTCCTTTACAGTCAACAAGAAATGATCCAGCGACTTTAGGCTACGAGTTGGTGAGTTCACCATTGGGTACCCAAATCTAATGAAGACCAGTGATCCATGGTTACTACTACCACAAATTGTTGAAACGGGTGCATACATTATTTTTTGGATGGCACACACTATGACAATTAGGGAAAGATTTTAACAACCAAAACAAACAACAAAGTATCATACACCAAAATACAACATCCCATCAAGCATAAATAAACAAACAAACAACTATATCATGCATGACCATGCAAAACAAAAGTATATATTTGGTCACTTAAGTCTAATACAAAGCTTAGCCCTCAACATCCCCAGCGGAGTCGCCACTATAAGAGATGTGTCCCTCAAAAAATGAGATTTTGGTAACTTTTAGGGCACCTCTCTTTTTGAGTAAGTGGTATGAAGCCGCCACTTAATTTTCTTCATAAAAAAAAAAAAAAAAAAAAAAAAAAAAAAAAAAAAAAAAAAATAAAAACTAAATACATGACTGAAATGTTCTCTTCATTGATTAAATAAAAATTACATATTTGGAAAATTGAAAAGTTACATAGCTTTGG
This sequence comes from Quercus variabilis, assembly GCA_030445155.1. Classification (NCBI taxonomy): domain Eukaryota; kingdom Viridiplantae; phylum Streptophyta; class Magnoliopsida; order Fagales; family Fagaceae; genus Quercus; species Quercus variabilis. The sequence continues at coordinate 44,548,515 of CP129447.1, read as the reverse complement.
GTCCTAATTACAATCTACCAAATATTTACATGGCTTGTTGTCCTAGTTACATTTTACCCAAAACAAACAAAGATAAGGCTAGATCTACTTAGCCAAAGACCTAAATCCGAAGGCTAGGTTACGGAATGGGAATGTGCTAGACACCCATTCTGCCCAAACAAAGTCTGGTCTTCTAGACTTTTATGACCAATGTATTATGCTATGCATGTCATGCACGATATGTTGAACATGTGAATGAAAATTTAAATCACACAAATTTATTTATGAATGAAATCTCTTCTTTTGTTTAAGAAAATTTAGATCTATTTTGGTGATTAAGAAAATCGATTTTGGTTTGTCAAAATACCAGATTTGTTTTGTCGGATGTAGAAAAAAAAGTGGTTTTTGATGATAAAAATTCAGATCTCTTTTTATTACATAAAATAAAGTCTTATGATTTTTAAAAACATCAGATCTGTTTTTAGGAGCTAAAAGCAGTTTTTTTTTTTATAAAAAAAAATCAAATCTATTTTATAATGAAATAAAAAGGGTTTTCGACAATAGAAAAACCAGATCTATTTTTTATGTGTTTTAAAAGAATGAAAAAATTTTTTTTTTCTAAGAAGAGAGTTTCACTCATAATTTAAATTCGTGCAATCATGAATTAAATAAACAAAAGCAAACATAACAAGGTTTTATCTTTTTCTTTATTTCAAAAATTAGCATGTATTAAAAAATTAGATTTATACCTTAAGAAAGATACAAATCAGTTTTGATTTGATAAAAATTCAGATCTGCATCTCATAAAAATGCATATCTATTTTTGTTTGAAGAAAAACTCTGATCCACATCTAAGAAAGATGCAGACCTTTTTTAGCTTCAGAAAAATTCAGATCTGCATCTAAGAATGATGCGAATCTATTTTATTTGACAAAAAATTTAGATCCGCATCTAAAAATGATGCAGATCTATTTTGTTTGAAGAAAAATTCAGATTTGCATCTAAGAAAGATGCAAATCCATTTTGTTTGTAGAAAAATAGTTGACTACGTGCAGATCTTTTAAAATTAAGGAACAGATTATATCAACAATAAAGGAATCAAGAAATTTTTTTGATAATCTGAATTAACAAATTAGAACATGGATATTTAAGACAAGAAAGCATGCATCATCATGATGAAAGAACATAAGAACAAAAGGGTTAGAAAGCAACCTCTTGCATGGGAACTCTTCTACTTGTGAGGATGTTTTATGGTTCAAAGAAACTTGTTCAACTATCTTTGAAACCTAAAACCCTAATTGTTCTAGAAAATCTTAGAGAGGATCAATTAATCTTAGCAATTTGTGAGTCTCCAAAACGTATGTCTCTCAGAGCATAAAAAAAAAAAAAAAAAGTGTTTCTCTCAAGATGGTGAAAAGTGTGCTCTCCCTGGGATGAAAGGTGTGCTCTCCTGGGGGGGGGGGGGGTCAAAGGTGTGCTAAATTATGAGATGCATACTTTATTTATAGAGGTTGGAATAAAAAAAAATGTATGGGGGGAAATCCTAAAAAAAAAAAAAAAAGAGATTTGGATAAGAGGAAGCTGATTTTTCAAATCATAACCAATTTCATATTTTGATCACATCTCTTTGCTCAAAATTCTGATTAAGATAAAATTTTGAAAGATGAAGGGAAATTTGATTCTCTACAACTTTTCCAAAAATAGCCTAGTCCTAATTTTGAGTTCTATGCCAAAAGTGCCTTGGAACGTGAATTTGGAATCTGTTACTTGATTAGCACGTTTTTGAAGTGTTTTCCAACTCTAAGACTGTATTTGGATGAATTTCAAAGTTATTTTAATGATAAACCTCATTCCAAAGTGATAATTATGACTTTTAAAATAATTATTTTGAATATGATTATCCTAAAAGCCTAATTATCCATAGTCTTTAAATATTATCAGCTTATTTGTTTTAATCCCATGCAACAAATCTTGCTTTAAGAAAAATACTGCACCAATCACTTAAATTCATTTAATTAATTTTAATCATCAACAATCAAAATTAATTTCAATTAATCACACGTGATCAGTTTCACCCTATACAATGCATGCTGACCATACAAACTTGATCATGCGATATCTTTTGATCCGACGATCCGATTTGGAAATCGGGCATACCATCACGACCGTTAGAACCTCAAGATCATTTTCAAGATATGCAATGAATGAATTAATGAATGTAATGCAAGAACAAATTGATGTATGAAGATCAAAATGATGCATGTGATGCAAGAATGATTTTTTTTTTTTTTTTTTGTATATGGATGGTCACTCCAGTCATCTTCCTTGATTAAATCATGGGTGAAAAATCGAGTGTCTACACTTGGGGCAAGTGTGAATCTTTTGCCATATTTAGTGTATGAGCAATTAGGTCGAGGTGAGTTAAAATCCACTTCCATAATTTTACAACTTGTCGATCTATCTATGATTGTTCTAAAGGGTGTTGTAAAGGATGTTTTGGTTCAATTGAACATATTTTATTTTCCTATTAACTTTATTATTTTGGACATGCATCCTGTTTCTAATACTAATTCTCAAATATTTGTGATTTAGGACGCCCATTTCTTGCTACTTCTAATGCATTGATAAATTGCAGAGTGGAGTCTTAAAATTATCTTTTGGGAATATGACCCTTGAGCTTAATATTTTTAAAACTTGTAAGCAGCCTAGGGATGAAGAGGATGTGCATGAAGTTGAGTTAATTGAAACACTTGTTCAAGAACAATTCAATAAAACATGTTTTTCAGATCCATTAGAAGCTTGTCCAGTCAATTCATGTGATTTTAATTTTGATAAGAATTCTGAAATTGCCTACACTGTCTTTTGGAATTTGCACAGGAATTGGAAGTAAGCAATTGGAAATTGAAATCTGAGGAGTTGCCACCTCGTGAGATGAAGTTGTTGCCATCTAGTGAGCAAGTACCAAAATTGGAGTTGAAGCCCTTGCTCATTGAGCTCAAGTATGGTTTTCTAGGAACCGATGAGATTTTTCCTGTGGTAATATCTTCTAAACTTGACTCTTTGTAAGAAGCTAAGTTATTAAATGTTTTGAGAAAACATATGAGTGCCATAGGATGGAACATAGCTAACATTAAAGGAATTAGCTCATTGGTTTGTACTCATAAGATTTATTTAGAGGACAATGCTAAACCATCTAAGGAGATGCAACATAGGTTGAACCCTACAATGAAAGAGATAGTTAGGACCAAAATGCTTAAATTGTTAGATGTGGGTATCATATACCCTATCAAAGATAGTAAATGTGTAAGTCCTACTCAAGCGGTGCCTAAGAAATCTGGAATAACTGTGATAAAAAATGAGAATAATAAGTTAATTCCAACTCGTCTCACCACAGGATGGCGCATGTGTATTGATTATAGAAAATTGAATGCAGTCACTAGGAAAGATCACTTCCCTTTACCTTTCTTGGATCAAGTTTTAGAGAGAGTAGCGGGTCATGAGTACTATTGGTTTTTAGATGGGTATTTAGGGTACTATCAAATTGAAATTTCACTTGAAGATAAAGAGAAAACCACATTTACTTGTCTTTTTGGTACTTTTGCATTTAGGAGGATGCCATTTGGTTTATGTAATGCACCTGCCACTTTTCAAAGATGCATGCTAAGTATTTTTAGTGACATGGTAGAGCATTATTTAGAGGTTTTCATGGATGATTTTTCTGTGTTTGGTGACTCTTTTGATGAATGCCTTTCTAATTTGCAAAAAGTCTTAACTAGGTGTGAAGAAAAGAATTTACTATTAAATTGGGAAAAGTATCATTTCATGTTCACAAAAGGATTGTATTAGGCCACATTGTTTCTTCAAAAGGCATAGAAGTGGATAAAGCAAAAATTGAGTTGATGCTAATTTGCCTACACCTAAGACTATTAAAGATGTGAGATCATTCCTAGGACATGATGGATTTTATAGGAGGTTCATAAAAGACTTTAGTTTCATATCTAGACCTATATGTAACCTCCTAACAAATGATACTCCCGTTGAATGGACCCAAGCTTGCCAAGAAACTTTTGATAAGCTAAAAGGCATGCTTACCACTGCACCTATTATGCAGCCACCAAATTGGACTTTACCTTTTGAAATTATGTGTGATGCAAGTGATTATGCAATTGGAGTTGTTTTAGGGCAGAGAAAGGATAAAAAATCTCATGTATTTTATTATGCAAGCTAGAATAAATTACGTAAGACTTTGAAGCTAGAATAAATTATTCTACAACTGAAAAAGAGTTACTTGTTATGGTATTTGCCTTAGATGAATTCTGTTCATATATTCTTGGCTCTCTTGTTGTTGTTTTCATTGACCATGCAACTTTAAAATATCTTCTTTCAAAGAAGGATGCAAGGTCATCATTTTTGCAAATCTTGTGAGTCTTGTCAAAAAGTGGGAGGAATAACTCGAAGAAATATGATGTCTTTAAACCGAATTTTAGTTGTTGAAATTTTTGACTATTGAGGCATAGATTTCATGGGTCTGTTTCCTCCTTTTGGATATCTTTACATTCTAGTGGCTGTAGATTATGTTTCAAAATGGGTTAAGGCTATTCCTTGCAAAAAGAATGACCAAAATATTGTTTTGAAATTCTTAAAGGAAAATGTTTTGTCAAGGTTTGGCATCCCTAGGGAAATTATTGGTGATGGGGGCTTGCACTTTTGGAATCGACCTTTTGAGGCATTAATGAGAAAATATTGCAAAACACACAAGGTTGCCACCCCATATCACCCTCAAACAAGTCGACAAGTTGAGCTTAAGGGAGATTAAACAAATTTTGGAAAAGATAGTTAACCCAAATCGTAAAGATTGGTCTTTGAGGTTGAATGATGCAGTTTAGGTGTACCGCATGCCTATAAAAATATTCTTGGTATGTCTTCCTATAGAATTGTTTATGGTAAAGCTTGTCACTTGCCTATGGAATTGGAACATAAATCATATTGGGCAATAAAGATGTTTAACTTTAACTTAGACAAGACTAGTTTATTTAGAAAATTGCAATTGAATGAGTTGGAAGAAATTCGGTGTGATGCATATGAGAATTTTAGGATTTCTAAAGAAAGAATGAAGATTTTTCATGACAAACAAATTTTAAGGAAATCTTTTGAACCATCTCAAAAAGTTCTTTTGTAAAATTCCAGGTTATATTTGTTCCCCAGAAATTTGAGATTTAGATGGACTAGACCTTTCATTGTTAAAAATATTTTCCCCCATGGTGCCATAGAAATTGAAAATCCTAAGAATGGTAACATATTTAAGGTGAATGGACAACGTCTCAAGCCACTTCTTGAGAATTTTTCACAAGAGGAGGAATCCATTAATTTGGAAGATCCCATTTATCAAGACTTGCCAAGCAATTAGCATTAGTGTTTGTGTCGTAGTTTTATTATTATTATTATTACTTTTATTGTTTTGTTTTCTAACCCATTTTGCAAGTGTTAAAGTTTTTTTTTTTCTTTTTGTTCATTTTTGTTCATCTCTTCAAGGTTGTCTTTGTAATCTTTACTCTTTATTGTTTTTCCTTGTTATCATTGAGGACAATGTAAGTTTTAGGTTGGGGGGAGGAACTTGAGATGATTTGCATTGGTTTTATTTTATGTTTTTTTTTGGGGGGGGGGGGGGGGGGCGGGGGTCGTTTTTAGTGATTTTGTTTTTGTTTTTGCTTTTAGTTCAATTTTCAACAACAACAACAACAACAACAACAAAAGAAGAAGAAGAAGAAGTGTTGCTTTAGCAAGAGTTTTAAGTCAAAGTTATTTATGATACTTCTATCTAAAGAATTCCACTGTTTTCATGCTCAACTATTATGCACATGCACTTTAGCCACATGAACATGTTTCTTGGTTGAGAGATAGAGATGACTTTGAAAATCTTGAAAATGAAATGTAGAGACTATAACCCAAGTGAGTTCTTGAGCCATTCATTTTTTTAGAGGGTTATTTTCTTTTGATCTTCTTTTTCATTTGGAAGCACATAACTTTGTTGTTACTTAGTCTCATTATTCTTTGATTTGGTCGAATGCTAAGAATTCGTCAATTTTATGCCACACTTGAATATGTTAAAGTCATGGATTTTGAAGAACTATCCCAATCCTTAAGAGATGATTTTAAAATCATCTCTTAAGGATTGAGATAGTTTAGGAGAAAGCTACCGTAGAACATAATTTAGGTTTTCTTAATGTTTCTTTACAGTTTTTAGAGTTTTATTTGTGTTATGGCTTACTAAAGGCTTTGCTAAGGCAAGAGGTGAAACCCAACCATTTATTGGTATGTTCTTAACAATTATTTGTTGGTTTTAATGCTTATGTTATTATGTTTTTTATTGATTTACTTATCTAGTAAAGTGTTTAGTTCTGCATAATTCTTTGATTTATCATAGACTCTAGACACTTTAAATGCTTAGTATTTTCTGTGAACTAATTCACTAGTTTTGTTTTGCCTAAAATCAATCAATTTCATGAAACTACCTTATACAATTAATTCTTAAGTTTTTATTGTTAAATCATCTAACTAAGATCATCCTTCATATGAATTTTAGTTGAGTTATAAAATAAATATTGTTAAGACTACTGATGATGCGAAGAAAATCAGCAGGCTGAATGCTCTGGGCTTCAAAGATCTAACAACTTTTTGGAAGGCCTGAAAAGGAAAACATGTGATCAAAGGGAAATAGGGCACACCGGCCAAGAACCCTTCTATGCTTAAGTTAGTTTCTCTCTTAAATTCTGGAATTCCAACTTTTTGGGAATTGTGAAAAACTTACCTTCATTTGATGTAAATAAGCATTTATATAGTGTACACTTAAAGTGGTTATTTGTCTAGTAACTTCCCCTATTTTTGAGGAGGTCCAAAGGTTCAGGGTTAACTTCCACAACCACCATGGAAGTTAGACCATTTGATCTTATCTTCCATAACCGTTATTGGAAGTATTTAGTAAGAAGTTGTGGCAACGATCCTCGATTTTCACTCATGCCTCAGAATAGGAATGTGTGATCCAATTCATTAACTCTTATAGAGAAGCACACTTTGAATTTCCTAAGTGCCTGGGGCCGTCCAACTGTTTTCTTAATAGATGACCCTCATGATGGAAACAAGAGTCTACGCAGCGGAAAAATTAAATTGACGGATCTACTTCATTCACAATTGTCAACATATGCCATATAAGTTTCAAAATTAGAGAGTAAGATTGTGTACCTTGAAATAGTGAAATTCAAAATGGAAAATTCAGAAGTTTTTGAGAAGACTTTCAATCTTCACTCCAATTCCACTAACTCCCAAGATGTGTGGTCTCTCAATCAGATATATGAGTTTATTCTACAGAGAATTGAAGAGTGTCCAACACTCACATACATCCAAATCATTGTCTTATTATTATTCTTATTAAAATCTATATGTTTCTCTCTATATATCTGATTATCTAATTGGGCTAGCCTTTTGGGCCTTCCCAATTGGGCTTTAGTATGTGGCTTGGAGTGGGACCAAAAGGAAACAAATAAGACTCTAGCTCCAATGGGCCTTGGCTTTTCTGTCAACTCTTGACAAGTTCAAAGTTACCATTAATTATATTTAATACCACTATATAAATATAATTGCACTCTGGGCCTTATTAATAAATTATATCTCAAGACTTTATTGTACATGCAACGCCTTCATAAAATATTTGTAGTAACACAAAGTCATGAATGAAGACTGCCACTTTGTAAATTACTACATCTTAATCCTTGAGTATCCGGTTTAATTCTTTTAAGTTATTCATCATATATTTATGAAATCCAATTTCATAAATATAAATTTTAGTCTTACTAAAGTGGTTAGGTCTAACTCTCTGAATAACAAAACCATTAAACTTATCTCAAATGAATATTTTGTATCTCCGTTAATAGACTATGAATTCCATCTTGAGAATATATGTTCCATCAACACTAAATGTGGCTGCCTAACATACTGAGGTTTTGACCGTTACTTTAGATCTCACTCCTGATATATCAAAGCAACCTACACTTTATGATCAGGTCTATTATTCTCTCAGGTTTAAGAGTTCATGCAAATGAAAGTCATGAGATTTATTATTCAATTGACAGTCATCTATATATATATATATATATATATATAACCGAAACTTTTGAAACTCCCACAATTTTCCACGTCAGCAATACTTAAATAAATATATATATATTTTTTTAAGATTTCAGCCAATACTTAAATAAATAATAAATCTTTTATTTTTCCACCAAATACAAATTGCAAGCCGTAGGTAGGTTTTAGCCAGTACTTAAATAAATAATAATAAATCTTTTATTTTTTCCACCAAATACAAATTACAAACCGTAGGTTTCAGCCACAGCTATCTCAAACCTATCTCTTAAACGCAAACTCAACCCTAGCAAAACCCTCAATCCAACTCTCTCTATTTCAAGCTCACTCCCATCTCCTTCTTCTTCTTTAACTCTCTCATTCAATGCAGCTCCCTCCTTTTCTCAGCCACAACTCCTCTGGCTGATGTCAATTTTGATTCATGGTTATTTTGTTCTTGAGTTTTTATCATCTGGGCATTGATTATTTTTTGGCCCCCTTTCTGGGCATTTGATTTTCAAGATTGAATTGAAGAATTTGGATTGTTTTCCGTTTCTAGTGTTGGACGAATTTGGATCCTTTTCTGTTTCTGATGTTGGACGATTTTTTAGGTATGAAGAATTCCAATCTGATCTTTTTCAAGTTTCAATTTTATTTGATTGATATGGGTTAAAATTCATATTGAGATTGGTTTAAATGGAACAGAGCATCAAAGTTATGTTTTAATTATATGTCTTCAATTAGGTTTTCTATCGATTTAGGGATTTCAAATTCTACAGGTTTTGTAAGAAAATATTGTAAATATCGATGGGTTTCATAGTGGAGATAGTATCAATTTAATGGTTTTTTTTTTTTTTTTGAAAGGCCTAAGAGTCGGCCTGATGATTAATTTATTTTGGCTGAAAAATTAATTCATATTGTTGTAGATTGTGGTTTCAGAATTTTCAATGATATGTATGGGCTGTGTGTTGCAAATATGGGCTGCTGCTGGGGTTTGTTTAATTAATTTATTTTGGGTTACTGCTGGGGTTTTTTTCAGTTTCAGGTTGCTGGATTATCAATTTAGGGATTTTAAATTCTACAGGTTTTGTAAGAAAATATTGTAAATATCGATAGGTTTCATAGTGGAGATAGTATCAATTTAATGGTTTTTTTATTTTCTGTTTTTTTGAAAGGCCTAAGAGTCAGCCTGATGATTAATTTATTTTGGCTGAAAAATTAATTCATATTGTTGTAGATTGTGGTTTCAATGTTTCAGAATTTTCAGTGATATGTATGGGCTGTGTGTTGTAGATATGGGCTGCTGCTGGGGTTTGTTTAATTAATTTATTTTGGGTTACTGCTGAGGTTTGTTTCAGTTTCAGTTGCTGGAGTTTTTAATATTGTTTTTTATCTGAATTTGTTTTAATTTAGGCTTATGTTTGGATTTATAAAAAATTTAGACTTATGTTTAGGCATGTGATTTTTTGAAAGAAAAATTCTTTTTGTTAAAAGAGAATGTTCATAATATATGATTGTTTAAGGTCCTCAGATATTGTCAAGAACTGTTTTTTTCTTTTTTGTTTCTCTAAAACTACACAGAAAATTAAAACATGCATTTCTCTTTACAAGAACAGTCCTATGGATAGTGAGATTGACATGTCTTTCCATTTGATTTTTGAATTTGATTGTGATTATCAATTTTTCATATACTTACTAATATATTTATTGTTTCTATGTCTTATTGTGGTACAAATCGAATACTTTAGTGGGGTTTTTCAAACTTGGGCTTCTTCCCAGTTAAGTGATGGTATTATGATTTCTTTTGATTACATTTTTGTTTATGGTATCTTAATTTCTAATGTTTTTTCCACTTTGCAACTTTTATTTCATGTTAAATTATGCTTGATATGACTTTTGATTTTAGTTCTAATATCACATTAGCTACTAAGCATGTGAATCTGTTTCCAACTTCTAAAGCTTAGAATGACCTGTTTTTGATGTTGTCTTCCAAATTTGCACATTTGTTTGCTGCCTCCTAAAGATTGCAATCTCTATAGTTCTGTACCTCTACAATCATAATGCACCTGAGCATGTGAATCAATTTCCAACTATTAAAGATTGCACAGCTAGTACCTCTTTTCTTTGAGAAATTGAACATTTTGGTACTACACAGAGACAAATATACATTGATCCATGCCTATGTTTAGAAATATATTATGTTACTTTCTTTTTTGCGTTCTTGGAGTTGCAAAGGATGTAGGAGTTAATTCTCTCGGTGTTGTTTTTGCGAGTAGGTATTAACTTGATTTAGGTGGTCATTTATTGCACTATTATTGATCTTCGTTATTCTGTTTTTGACAAATTATTTTAATTTAAAAACTAAAAAAAAAAAATACTTATTTTGCAAGTAACATTCATTTTTGAATAAAGAGCTGCATACTTAACTGCATCAGCTCAAGGTTTGTTAACAATTTTTGTAAAAATTCTTTAAAAAAAGTTCCTGTTGCATAAAAGTTATATATAAATAGTCAATATAAAACCATTTAGTAGATCATTTATTGCTTTGCTACTAATACATGTATTGCACTATTTGTTTGATGTAGATAGTTTTGTTTATGGAATCTATATTTGTTCATTATTCTGTTTACTTGCTAAATAAAAGAAAAAAGAGAAACAAAAAACAAAATGACTCTTTTATTTTAGACTATTTTCATTTTAAGATAATATACTCGATTTTTTTGTTCTTATTACAAAATCTGAATCTAAATTCCCAAATTTTTGAATGTTTACATAAATTTATGATCCTTTTCACTCATTTTTATTGTTTCCATGCTTTAATTTAAAAGATATTGCATTAAATGATGTCGTTGGGTTATTTTGGCATTTTAAAAGGTGCAGGAGTGGTGGAGAAAGTAGAAGTGGTGGTGGAGATAAGGGAATACAAGTAAGAAGAATTAGTTAAAGTCCTTGAAAACTTTGAAAATAGGTATTATATATTTCTATTCTTTTTGTCTCTTTATCTAATTCTTTGACTGGATTGAAAAGAATTAGATTCCCATAGGTGTATAAAATTATTTAACCCTGACAAACTTTAGTAGTTTTGGAAATCCTTAAACATTTTTGGCAGTTATAAATAAATAGTTAAGTTCTTTCTCAATCTAACATTTTAATCTATTTAGATTTTTATAATTTTGGGTGTGTTATTGATGGTTGATATACGTGCCAATTTGTTTGGTCTGTTATCCGCTCATCCTATAGCTCCCTTAATATCCTTACTCCAGGAGGTACAAAACAACGCAAGAAAGCTTGGCGAGCTAAAACTTTTAGAGTTACTTCCTTTAAAATCGAGTCTAAAATGTTAACAATTTATGATAGGTTTGTTAATTTTGCTTCGTTCTTGATATTTGGTTCTTCATTTTGTGAATTTAATTATTTTTATTTTACTTCATTCATCTCTTTTCAAATATTACGATTATTTGTTGGTGATATTTCGGCATTATGGTGTTTTTAAAATAAGGTTGCTTTTGAATCAATTTGTATCTATGCTAATGGTGTATCTATTGGGAATTTTAATAATAAAGGCATGCAAGATTTTGATAAAATCATGAATCTTAACTTTTGTTGAGGGCTGCAAAAGTAGGAAATGAAAATTCTAGAATTCTGCTTTTGTCTGCACAGTTTTGCAAGGTAGGAATCTTATGATGGGGGAGCTTTAGTTGTAGAGCACAAAGAAGAATGAAACAATCCAAGATAGACTCTTTGTGATACAGTGTAGAGTCAACAACAATATGCTTACACCTGTTTTCTTATATTTAAAATGATAACTTAAACAAGTCTTATGGAGAAAATTATTTTTATTGATAAAATATAGTTAGTGAAGCTACCCCCAGCAATTTAGTAAGATTTTGTTGTTGATTTACAAAACTCTTTGAATATTATGATCATTTGTTATAAGTGCATGTCATATATTTTACTTTCTGTTAGTGTTTCTTTTAAATGTGATATGTAATCTTATGATTTGAAATTTTACCCTTTTTGTTGTGAAGGCAATAACCAGTGATAGAACATCATATTTTTTTTCATCTACTCAAATTGTAAATCACAACAACAAAAAGTATGTAAGCTTCTGCCTAGAATGAACATGAAATTTGTATATTCCTTTTTGTGTGAGTTACTCCTTAAAATCCAAAGTGAAAAGGTTCATTTAAGTTGACTAAATTTCTCTCAACCTGACAAAAAATGCATTTAATATTTCCCATTTCTAAGAACTTCCCGTGCATCGCACGGGTTAGCGACTAGTTAGGAGAATAATAAATCTCACAGCAGTCCAGTTCAATATGTTTTAACTCTTAAAACATATCAACATATCAACTAGAAGTCACCACTTACATGATCGAGACAAATCATCTTAGTTGATATGTTATAGTCTTCGCAAATAAAATGCCCAATTTCATCACCGACTACGAACTAAATTCTGAGTTTACAAAGAACTTGTGATTTATATCTTCTGTGAAGATTTACATAAATCACATACTATGCATCTCATGGACTATATGATAATATCCAAATATTCATGATACCATTATTTTAGATAATAATAAAACAATTTTATTAATTACAATATTAAGTCATACATCATGTCATACATAATGTCATACATAATATCATACATAGCATCATACAATAGGATTCTAGGGCACTAATCCCAACAATCTCCCACTTGCCTTAAAGACTATTGTGCATTAATCTAACTCCCATTCCCTCCAAATGCGACTTGAAGGTCCTTTGAGGCAAGGCTTTGGTAAAGGGATCTACTAGATTATTTGCACTTTCAATCTTTGCTACCACCACATCTCCACGAGCAATAATATTTCTAATGATGTGATACTTTCTCTCAATGTACTTTCCTTTCTTGTGATTCCTTGGATCTTTTGATTGTGCAACTGCATCACTATTGTCACAAAACAATGTGATGGGAGTTTGTTCCATTCTTATTACACTAAGGTCAAAAAGGAATTTCTTGAGCCATACAGCTTCCTTTGCTACTTCACAAGCAGCAACATATTCTACTTCCATAGTGGAGTCTGCAATACAAGATTGCTTGACACTCCTCCAAGTTATGGCTCCACCTCCCAAGATAAAAACACATCCTGATGTGGACTTTCTGAAATCTAGATCCGGTTGAAAAATCTGAATCTGTATAGCCAATGGGAATCAAATCCTCACAATGGTAAACAAGCATATAATTTCTCGTTCTCCGTAGATACTTGAGAATATGTTTTATAGTTTGCCAATGTTTTAGTCTTGGATTTGATTGATATCAACTGACCATGCCAACTGAATAACAAATATCTGGTCTAGTACAAAGCATAGCATACATGAGACTTCCTACTGCAGAAGCATAAGGAACTTGTCTCATCATATCTACTTCCTCTTGAGTCTTAGGCCTTTAGTCATCAGATAGAGGAACTCCATGTCTGAAAGGAAGTAATCCTTTCTTGGAGTTTTGCATGCTAAACCGTTCTAGAACCTTATCTATATACCCAGCTTAAGATACGCCTAACATCTTATTCTTACGATCTCGCCAAAACTTGATCCGTAGAATAAAATTAGCCTCACCCAAGTCCTTCATATCAAATTGGCTTGACAACCAAACCTTTATAGATGACATTACCCCTACATCATTTCCAATGAGTAGAATATCATTAACATAAAGCACTAGGAACATTACTACTTTATCTTGATGTCTTTTCTACACACATGATTCATCAAGATTTTGTTCAAAACCAAATGATTTGATTGCTTGATCAAATCTGATGTTCCATGACCTAGATGCTTGCTTAAGTCCATAAATGGACTTTTTCAACTTGCATACCATATGCTCTTAGTTCTCTGCTATAAAACCTTTGGTTGCATCATATAAATTTCCTTTTCAAGATTGCCATTAAGAAATGCAGTCTTGACATCCATTTGCCAAATCTCATATCATAATGAGTAGCAATGGATAAGAAAATTCTGATAGATTTAAGCATCGCTACTGGTGAAAAGGTTTCTTCATAATCAATACCTTCTTTTTTAGTATACCCTTTCACCACTAGCCTTGCTTTAAAGGTTTCAACCTTTCTATCTATCCCTCTCTTCCTCTTGTAAATCCATTTGCAACCAACAAGTTTAATGCCGTTAGGTGCCTTTACAAGATCCCAAACATGATTGGAATACATGGAATCTAACTCAGGTTTCATAGCTTTGACCCAATGATGTGCATCTACATCATTCATTGCCTCTTCATAAGTGTAGGGATCCGATTCAGCCTCTTCAGAGATAGCTTCATAAGTTTCTCCCAAACTTATGAATCTTATAAGAGGCCGAACAATTCTCCCACTATAACGAGGCACCTGTGTACTAGACATCTCATAAGTAATATCTTGTGGTGTATCTAATACAACCACATCATCCCTAATTTCAACTATTGGTTGTTCTTTTATAGGTTCATTCATTTCAGCCAACACAACTCTACTTCTATGAGTAAAATTATTTATATAGTCATTTTCCAAGAATTTAGCATTTGTACTAATAAAAACTTTATTATCCTTACAACTATAGAATAAATAACTCCTAGTTTCTTTTGGATAACCTACAACTAAACATACTTCTGATTTTGGTTCCAATTTATCAGGCTTCCCTTTTAACACATGTGCTAGACAACCCCAAATGTGGAGATATTTCATACTAGGCTTACGCCCATTCCACAATTTCATGGGTGTTTTGGGAACAGATTTTGATGGAACTAAATTCAAAAGATGTATTACTGTATTTATGGCATAACCCCAAAAAGATATCGGTAAAGTTGAGTAACTCATCATGGACCTAACTATTTCTAAAAGAGTCCTATTCCTTCTTTCTGCTACACCATTCTGTTGGAGAGTTCCAAGTGCAATTAATTGAGATACAATCTCATTTTGTGTTAAGTAATCCTTGAAATCCCCAAGAAGGTATTCGCTACCACGATCAGATCGAATGACTTTTATGCATTTACCTAATTGATTCTCGACTTTAGCCCTAAACTCTTTGAACTTTTCAAAGGTTTCAGACTTTCATCTCATTAGGTATACATAACCATATCTTGAATAATCATCAGTAAAAGTGATGAAGTACTCATAACCTTCTTTTGCTTGGGTTGACATAGGACCACATACATCCGAATAAACTAATTCAAGCAACTCTTAGGCTCTTCTACCTTTTGCATTAAAAGGTCGTTTGGTCATTTTGTCTTCCAAACAAGATTCACAAACTGAAAATTCATCAAAGTCCATGGGCTCTAAGAGTCCATCTTTGATCAGTTCTTGAATTCTATTTGAATTAATATGACCCAAACACAAGTGCCAAAGATATGCATCATTAGTAGAAGGAAACTTTCTCTTTAATGATTTTACATAAGAGTCATTATCTAATTCAGAATTATATAATTCATGCTTATCAAGAGTTAAAATATAAATACCATCCACAATATTGCCAAAACAGATAAACACTTTACCCTTCTTTATTACAACATTGTCTTTAAGGATAACACAATATCCATGTTTACCTAAGTAAGTTGCAGAAATTAAATTCCTACAAACATTAGGTACATATAGACAGTCTTCCAATATTAAAACTCTAGACTCAAAACATAAATTATAAACACCAATAGCTACAACCGAAATCCTGCTCCCATCAGCCAAAGTAAGAAACAATTCCCCTTCCTTAAGCTTTCTGGTCTCCTAGAACCCCTGCAAAGAATTACAGATATGATTAGTACAACCTGAATCTATACACTAGAAATCTGTGGGATTCTACACTAAACATATTTCAAGGAGAAATGAACTTTTCATACCTTTATTCTTGGTAGCTTTGAAAATTGGACAATTCCTCTTCCAATGTCCTTTCTCACCACAATGGAAACATTTTCCTTTGAGCTTCTTTCTTTTGTCAACAACCCTTAAGGCAATTTGTTTACCCTCTTGCTTTGTGAAGTCCTTCTTCTTCTTCTTCTTACCCTTGCCTTTCGACTTAGGTTGAGAAGTAAAAGCTTCACCCACATTGGCTTCAACATTAGAAGTACCAAGGATGCCTTCCGCCACTACCAATTCATTCATTAATTTAGACAAAAAATAAATCTTTTTGTTCATATTATAATTAAGTCTAAATTCCTTGAATGATTCTGGTAGTGACTAGAGTATCATATCCACTTGGGATTCTCCATCAATGTCGGCACCTAAAACCTCTAATGTATTCAGATTAGAGATCATTGTAAGACAATGCTCCCTAACTAAACTACCTTCAGCCATTTTGGTATTATAAATTTGCCTCATGGTTTCTTGCCTTGCAGAACGGCCTTGCTCACCAAACATCTCCTTTAGACTTAGTATTATGCCCGAAACTAGTTCTACATCTTGCGTTTGATGCTGTAGAACATTTGAGATAGATGCTAGGATGAAGCACTTAGCCATTTCATTAGATTTCTGCCAACGATCATATCGTTGTTTTTCCTCAAGAGGAGCATCTAATGAAGGAAAGCTAGGACATAGTTTAATAAGCACATATTTGTGCTCTTCAGCTATGAGAACTATGTCCAAATTTCTTTTCCAGTCAACATAATTGGATCTAGTCAGTTTGTTTTGATTAAGAATAGTAGCAAGTGGGCTAAATGATGCCATGTTCAAATCTAAAATTAATAAACATGAATATAATAAGTAAACTGGACATTATCAATTTAGCATATAATCATATAGTATGGAACCTTAACAAAACCATAATATAATATATGCAACGACAACCCAATCCCACAATTAATATTTTCCAAAAGCGAGGTCATACCAATCACTATGATCAGGTGAGAATTATTCTCATTATTAATGCTATCATGGTAATTCTTACCAAACAAAAATAATTTGCCGTATTTCCTTTAGCCTTTAAGTAATAATGACATAACTCCGAAGGGAGGTTAACATTATACTTAGTCTAGTGTACACCATTATCTAGAATCAATGTGAGTCACTAAGTAACTCCACGGAAGCGTGGTCATTCTTAATGTAAAAACACATATCATCCATCATTAAGAAGTTTAATCTGTAGTTCCATGAATTAAACACCCTCCAACGGGAGCAAGGCATATACGCCAAGGCAAAGTATTTAATCACACTACTATAAACCGACAATGGAGGCTATGAGATTCAACCCTTGTATCTCTCTCCCACTAGATGTTTTAAAATAAGGGTTTTTAAATTATAAAATATGCATAATCTAATTACACATTGCCTTGCACTCTATACAAAAGAAAACATTAGAAAAAATTCAAAATTCCCTTCAGTGGCATTTTCGCGAGTATCTCACGACTAAGCTCTTCTCGCAAAAATGAAATAGTGAAAACACAAAATTCAAATAGAAACTTTCGCTACTGTCTCGCGACTAAGATCTTCCCGCGAAATTGAGTTCAAGCAAAATAGTGAAAACTCAAAAATCAGACAGAAACTTTCGCTACTGTCTTGTGACTGTTTCGCGAGTAAAGCTTACCTGCAAAATGTTTTGTGCTTCAGAAAAATTTCTAGCGAGTAACTTCGCAGGAAGCTAACCTGCGAAAAACCCATGTTTTTCAGTTTTTGAAGGAAAAATCTGAACAGTTTTCTATAGTTTTCTATGAACAAACTATCACCATATGAACATGATTGATGGAGTTTGATATCAAAATTGAAATTCATTGATGTTATAGCCTTAAAGTTCAATTTATCATACTTAAATTCAAATTTAAACAACAACATAATATTAATATTAGTTTTCAACAAATCATAGTTTCAACAAATATGCAGAAAATTAAATACAAATATAATCTTCTAACATTATGAAACTATTATCTCTAATTCCAAAACTCATAAAACATGCTAAACAGATTGGAAATTGAAGACTGTGCTCTGATACCATTTGATGGAAACAAGAGTCTATGCAACGAAGATATTAAATTAATGAATCTACTTTATTCACAATTGTCAACATGTGTCATATAAGTTTCAGAATTAGAGAGTAAGATTGTGTACCTTGAAGCAGTGAAATTCAAAATGGAAAATTTAGAAGTTCTTGAGAAGACTTTCAATCTTCACTCCAATTCCACTAACTCCCAAGATGTGTGGTCTCTCAATCAGATATATGAGTTTGTTCTAAAGAGAATTGAAGAGTGTCCAACACTCACATACATCCAAATTATTGTCTTATTATTATTCTTATTAAAATCTGTATGTTTCTCTCTATATATCCGATTATCTAATTGGGCTAGCCTTTTGGGCCTTCCCAATTAGGCTTTAGTATGTGACTTGGAGTGGGACCAAAAGTAAACAAATAAGACTCTAGCTCCAATGGGCCTTGGGCTTTTCTATCAACTCTTGACAAGTCCAAAGTTACCATTAATTATATTTAATACCACTATATAAATATAATTGCACTTTAGGCCTTATCAATAAATTATATCCCAAGACTTTATTGTACATGCAACCCCTTCATAAAATATTCATAGTAACACAAAATCATGAATGAAGACTGCCACTCTGTGAATTACTACATCTTAATCCTCAAGTACCCGGTTTAATCCTTTTAAGTTATTCAGCATATATTTATGAAATCTAATTTCATAAATATATACTTTAGTCTTACTAAAGTGGTTAGGCCTAACTCTCTGAATAACAAAACCATTAAACTTATCTCAAGGGAATATCTTGTATCTCCGTTAAGAGATTATGAATTCCATCTTGAGAATATATGTTCCATCAACACTAAATGTAGTTGCCCAACATACTGAAGTTTTGACCGTTACTTTAGATCTCACTCCTGATATATCAAAACAACCTACACTTCATGATCTGGTCTATTATTCTCTCAGGATTAAGAGTTCATGCAAATGAAAGTCATAAGATTTATTATTCAATAGACAGTCATTAGGAGAATAATAAATCTCACAGCGGTTCAGTTCAATATGTTTTAACTTTTAAAACATATCAACATATCAACTAGAAGTCACCACTTCCATGATTAAGACAAATCATCTTAGTTGATATGTTATAGTCTTCGCAGATAAAATACCCAATTTCATCACCGACTATTGAGTTTACAAAGAACTTGTAATTTATATCTTTTGTGAAGATTCACATAAATCACATACTATGCATCTCATGGACTATATGATAATATCCAAATATTCATGTTACCATTATTTCAGATGATAATAAAACAACTTTATTAATTACAATATTAAGTCATACATCATGTCATACATAATATCATACATAACATCATACAATAGGATTCTAGGGCAATCCCAATACTTGAAGTGCATGGACGACCAGTTCTATCAAGGAGGTCCATTCTTGCCTTCTTAACATGGACGACTCTCATGGACGAGCTTGGAGTTGGCTTAATTCTTAATTCACCATCAATTACCAATAAATGTGTTGTATGTGGATCCTTAAACCTTAGCACCTTAATATATTGTTATTTTATCTCAATTTAAATTAACTTTACTAAACCATCAAAAATCTCTTTAATTAAACTTTATTATTTTAGTTTTATTCTCTTATGGTTTGCTAATCAATTCCTTTTTCCCAGTGGATTTGACCTCAGACTTACTGAGTTATTATTTTGCGACAATCTTGCACTTGGGAGCATTACTTAAGTCGCAGCAGTAGGCCACCCTAAAGCTTATTAGTCCGACCTCTGTGGGTATCACTGCATCGTTTCCATATACTAACTTGAAAGGAATTTCTCGTACGGAAGTCCTTACTATTGTCATGTATGCCCAAAGGACTCTAGGTAGTTTGTCAAGCCATATCCCGTATGACCCCTAAAACTAAGTCTTGATTATTTTAAGCAATGATTGATTTGCAACTTCTACCTGCTCATTTGCCTGGGGATGGGAAGGTGAGGAGTAGTGATTCCTAATTCTAAGTTGTTCACAAAATTCTCTAAAGGGTGTGTTGTCAAACTGTCATCCATTGTTTAAGACGAGCACCTTAGGAATTCCAAAGTGGCAAATGATGTTCTTCCAAACAAAGCTTCTAACATTTTGTTCAATGATCTTTGCTAAAGGCTTTACTTCCACCCATTTAGTGAAATAATCAATTCCTACCACTAAGAATTTCATTTGCCTGGTTCCTGTTGGAAAATGACGAAGGATGTCAAGTCCCCATTAGGCAAAGGGCCAAGCGGTTGTCATTGGGGTAAGATACTCCAATGGTTATCTAGGTATGTTACTAAAGCACTGACATTTGTCACTATTGTGTTTTTGTATCTCATACAAAAAACACACGCAGCGGAAGCAACAAAAACACGGATCTACTTCAATCATGAAAGATAAACATGTAACCATGAATTACTAAAATCAAAGAATAGAAAGCGTACCTTGGTGTAGTGAATTTCAAAACCAAACTTGAGAATACCTTCAATCTTCATCTCAATTCCACATGGTGCCCAAGATGTGTGGTCTCTCAATCAATCTTTTGTACATAGATTCTCAAAGAAAAATCCTTCTTCTTCTCCTTATGAAGAAAAACTGATTTATTTTCTTTTTCATCTTACGTACGTTAAAACCATTCTCATAGTTTCTTTATTTAATAACACTTATTAAATAATGACTGATTTCTAATTGGGTTAGCCTTTTGGGCCTACCCAATTGGGCTTTAGTTTGTGGCTTGAGATGGGACCAAAGGGACCAATAAGATACTAGCTCCAATGGGCCTTGGGCTTTTCCGTCAACTCTTGACAAGTCCAAAGTTACCATTAATTATATTCAATACCACTATAAGAATATAATTGCACTCTAGGCCTTATCTATAAATTATATCCCAAGACTTTATTATACATTCAACTCCTTCATTAAAATATTCGTAGTAATACAAAGTAATTAATATTGACTGCCACTTTGAAGGTTACTACATCTTAATCCTTGAGTACCCGGTTTAATCCTTTATGTTATTCATTATATATTTATGAAATCCAATTCCATAAATATATACTTTAGTAACTCTTTACTAAAGTGGTTGGGTTCAATACTCTGAATAACCAAACTCAGTAAACTTATCTCAAGGGAATATTTTATATCTCCGTTAAGAGATTATGAATTACATCTTGAGAATACATGTTCCATCAACACTAAATGCGGCTGCCCAACATACTGAGGTTTTGACCATAACTTATAAATCTCACTCTTGATATATCAAAGTAACCTACATCTCATGATCAGGTCCATTATTCTCTCAGAATTTAAAGTTGATGTAAATAGAAGTCATGAGCTTTATTATTCACTTGACAGTCATTAGGAGAATAATAAATCTCACAACGGTCCAATTCAATATGTCTTAACTCTTAAAACATATCAACATACCAACTAGAAGTCTCTACTTCCATGATCAAGACAAATCATCTTAGTTGATATGTTATAGTCTTCGCAGATGAAACGCCCAATTTCATCACCGACTACAAACTAAAATTCTGAATTTACAAAGAACTTGTGATTTATATCTTTCTGTGACTTTTCACATAAATCACATACTATGCATCTCATGGACTAAGATAATGTCCCATTAGTTCATAAATAGTCTCAAATAATTAAACAACTTAATTATTCATGACATGCCAATAAATTGGATTTTAGGGCACAAACCCTAACAGTCACAAGCCTTGGCATCTGCTTGCATTAATGGCCAATAGTAACCTGTGCAAACTATCTTGTAGACAAGGGACATTGCTCTTGAATGATTTCCACATGCTCCTTCATGTAGGTCTCTTATGACGTAGTAAGACTCGTCTAGAGTCAAGCATCTCAAGTAAGGTTGAGAAAAACCCCTTTTATACAATACCTCGTCCGTGAGGACAAATTTCACTGCTCTAACCCTTAGCTTCCTTGCTTCTTCTTTATCTTCAGAGAGAAGTCCATCTTTGAGATAGGATATGATTGGTGTAGTCTAGTTAGCTTCTCTATCTATCTAATGCACCTCGGGAACGTCGACAGTGGCTATTTTAGATAGACTATCTACTTCTGTGTTTTCTTCCCTTAGAATCTAATGGAACTTTATTGTTGTGAAGCCTTTGATGCAATGCTTGACTTTGCTCAAATATCTTTAATCGTTCTTCCTTTGCTTCACACATTCCATTCACCTAACCTATGGTTAGTTGTGAATCTCCTTGAACAACCACTGATTTGGCTCCTAATGACTTAGCTAAATCTAGGCCCTTAATAAGAGCTTCATACTCAACTTTATTATTGGTTGTCAAGAACTGTAGACGACCAGCATACTTTAAACGATCCCCTTCGAGTGATTGCAATATTACTCCAACTCCTCTTACATGTTGAGTGGACAAACCATCCATATGGATGATTCATTCTTTTGCCCCCTGGTCTCTAGTCTACTAGTCATGGGCTAGAGTGAACTCTACAATGAAATCTACAAGTGCTTAGGCTTTTATTACTTCTTTTGGTTGATACCTTACGTCAAACTCACTAATTTCAACTACCCACTAGATCAGTCATCCAGCTGCTTCTAGCTTATTCATGGCCTTCTTGAATGGATAATCTGTCAGGATGTTGATGATATGAGCTTGGAAGTATGACCAAGCTTCCTTGCTGCTATCACCAACAAAAAGGCAAACTTCTCTATAAGGGTATCATCCTTCAACTCCTCTTAACGTCTTGCTGGTGTAGTAGACGAGCTTCCGTGCCTTTCCTTCTTCTTTGACTAAGGCTGAACTCACTACATAAGGAGAAATTGCAAAATAGTGGTATAGTTTAGCACTTGGCTTGGACAGGCTCAACAAAGGAGTTCTTGTGAGACACGTCTTGAGTTCTTCGAATGCTTGCTAACACTCGTTCATCCATTCGAATGCTTTCCTTAACACCTTAAAGAATGGAAAACATTTGTCAGTAGCCTCTGAGACAAATCTGTTGAGAGCTGCTACTTGTCCATTGAGACTTTGCTCTTCTTTGACATTTTTTGGTGGCTCCATGCTTAGTATCACTCGGATCTTATCAAGGTTTGCTTCAATTCCCCTCTATGAGACCATGCAACCGAGGAACTTTCCTAATGAAACTCCGAATGCACATTTGCTTAGGTTCAACTTCATGTTGTATCGTCTAAACATTTCAAAAGTCTCCTGGAGGTCATCCAGGTGCTATGCCTACTTCAACATTTGAACTAATTTGTGGATGAAACATATGATTAACCAACCTCTAATAAGTAGCCCCTGCATTTTTCAAACCAAAAGACATTACTTTGTAGCAAAACAAACCTTGGCTTGTAATGAAGGATGTTTTCTCTTGGTCTACCTCGTCCATCTTGATCTGGTTGTACCTTGAGAGTACATCCATGAAGCTTAGCAATTGGTGCCTAGCTGTTGAATCTACCAACTAAGTTAACGTGCGGGAGGGGATAACTATCCTTTGGGTATGCTTTGTTCAAATCTGTGAGTCCACACACATCCTCCATCTACTTAATCATTTTTTACCATCACTACATTTGCTAGCTAATCAGGATAGTAGACTTCACAGACGAACTCCACTGTTACCAACTTCTAAACTTCTTCTTTTATGGCATTATCTCATTCTAGGGCGAACACTCTTCTCTTTTGACGGATGGGCTTATAGGACGAGGACATATATAAATAGTGAGTAATCACACTTGGGTTTATCCCAGACATGTCTTCACGGTTTCAAGCAAACACATCCTTACTTTTTTTTAAGGAATTAGATGAGATCTTGCTTTGTCTTCTCCCCCATGCTTGTTTCGATTCTAGTAAACTTCTTCGGGTTGCATTAGTCCAAGGGAATCTCTTCCGATACTTTAATTGGCTTGGCAATTATTTTTCTTTCTTCAATATTCATCGTCTGCATCTGCTCGTCCATTGCTAACATAGCCAAGTAACATTCTCTAGCTGCCAATTAGTCTTTTGTACTTCTCCTATGCCATATTCCATTGGGTATTTAATGAACAAGTGATAAGTAAATGTTGCAACTCTCTAACTATTCAAAGTTGGTCGTCCTATGATGGCATTGTATAAGGATGAGCAATCTACAATAAGGAAGTTCACTTCCTTATTGATCTATCATGGGTAAGAACTGACCACGACTAGTAGGGAAATGGTGCCCACTGGTAGAACCTTCATTCCTCCAAACCTAATCCAAGGCACATTCACTAGCTGAAGTAATTTCTTGCTAATCCTCATCTATTGAAAGGCCGGATAGTAGAGGATATCTACAGAACTCCCATTATCTGCTAACACTCTTCTTGTTGCATAATTTGCAATCTTCAAAGTAATAACGATCGCATCATCATAAGGATGATGTAATCTCCTCGTATCTTCATATGTAAAAGTGATAGCTGGCTTATTTGCCTTGGACGTTCTTGGTGGGCAGCCAGTGAGTTGAACATTTTGAACCACCCATAAGTAAGTCTTTTTGGCTTTAGATGAACTTCTAGTTGATGTTCCTACCCACAATAACCATTATTTCTCTAAGTGGTTGTCACACTGGTTTTTCTGCTTTGCCCTTTAATGGTAGCCTTTCATCCTTGTGATCTCATCCAAGGAAATTCTTCAACTTTCCCTACTTGATAAGAACTTCAATTTTCTGTTTTAAGTCATAACACTTGTCCGTGTCGTGTCCATGATCTCGATGAAAACAACAGTACTTGCTTTTATTTCGCTTATTGCGATCCCTTTTCATCTTCTCTAGCCACTTCAAGGATGGGTCACCCTTAATCTGCATCAGCACTTGGTCAAGTGGGGCTTTCGAGGGTATATAGCTCGAGTACCGTCTTAAGAATGATCCTACTTTCTTGCCATCTCTATCTCTCTTTTCTCCCATCTTGACTTTCTTTGGATAAGGGCCCTACTTTGGATGACATGCATACTCAGCATTTGCTCGTTCAGCCCTTTTCTTTTGCTTAGCAATGATCACGTCTTCTGCATTCATGAAACTCTGGGCTGAATGAATTAGCTCAGCCATTGTCTATAGCTCTTCGTCATACATCTTGTGAATGAACAAATCTGAAGTGATTCCATTATGGAAGGTTGCCAACAAGATTTTGTCGTCCATCTCATCTACTAATAAGGCTTCTCTGTTAAAATGACTGATGAAATATCGCAGACTCTTGTTCTCCCCTTGCTCTATGTTCAGCAAACTGGACGAAGAGCATTTATGCCTTTGACCTCTGATGAAGTTGTTGATGAACAACTTACTTAACTCCTGGAAGGAAGTTATAATATTTGGTGATACTTTACCGAACCATACCTGAGCTAGGCCTTTAAGTGTGGTAGGAAAAGCTTTGCACATTATCTCGTCTAGAACTCCTTGGAGATGCATAATTGTCTTGAATGTGGCAATGTGATCACATGGATCCCACATTCCATCATATGAGTCCAAGGTAGGCATTTTGAACTTGGATGGCAAGGGGTGACTGGTGATAGACGCGGTGAAGGGAGAGTTAGTTATGTGGACGAGATCATCTACATGGTTCATCCTTTTCATGGAGTCCCTCATCTCTTCCATGGCCTTCTTCATCTAATCTATCTCCTTCTCTAAATGTGGCACCCTACGTGTGACGATGCCTCTTAACTGATCTCTACCTTCAGCATTATTCTCTGCTTCTCTAGCCTCTGAGTTCTGCCCAAGGCCTTCAATATGATGCTGACGAAATTGCTTTTTTTTTTTTTCACTTCTCGAGTTAACTCTTGGTTTTAGTGTGTTAAGTCTGCCATGGCAACTGCCATCAATTGCAACTGTTGCTAGACGGATGCTAGTAGCGGAGCAAATGCTAGAGATGGTGCACGGTTGGGATGATTGGAAGCGTTTCCATTCTCTTGGTGCTCTGGACTTATGGCCATTGAACTAGTCCGTACCATGCAACCTTTTGTTTTAGAAAACAAAGTGGTTAACACTTAGAAACTTCCCATAGATAGCGCCAACTGATGATGCAAGTAAATTAGTAGGTTGAATGCTTAAGACTTTATTGACGATTGGGTGACCTGAGAAGGAAGAAAGTAACTATCGAAGGTGACCGGGGTGAACTAGCTAAGGACTCTCCGACGGTTAAGTTAGTTTTCTCTTTAGAACACGAGGATATTGAGTGAATGAATAGTAAAAACGTACCTTGGTTGGATGAGGCTCGGTCCTTTTATAGAGAGTTCAAAGTGGGTTTACTTGTTGGGTGCCACTAGCATCATGAGAGATGTATGGATTTAGTAGGGAGATTGAAGCGAACTTCAGGGAATTCACCCCACATTCCAAAATGTGTGTTAGTGGTCTAACCATTTGAGATTGTAGAAAACACACAAAAATTTACTAAGTGTTTGTTGGTCGTTCATACTTGAATATGGTATGGACGACCGTACCTTCTTTGGATGACCAGATCCTTACTGGACGACTGACGCCCTGCTCGTAAGTCCACGTTTTTATATTTGTTGTGCATATTTCTTTTTTCTCCTTTCTGGAGGTTATTTTGGACGTTTTTGGTTATGGATGACCAAAATGGACGAAGAGCTAATTTTTTGATTTACCATCACATATGCTCACCCCACATCACATACAAACACACTCATTATCCATTTCATACTCATTTAAAATTTTCATTAAATCTAATATAAGTTTTGATAAACAAAAATATCATACCCATTACAAAAATATCAAACTAAACCATGAAAAAGACTCATGATCCATTACATACCCATGATAAAAACCTAACAATACTAAATATCTTAAATAATTTTTACTTTTTATAA
Source organism: Quercus variabilis (assembly GCA_030445155.1). Lineage (NCBI taxonomy): Eukaryota > Viridiplantae > Streptophyta > Magnoliopsida > Fagales > Fagaceae > Quercus > Quercus variabilis. The sequence goes on along the minus strand of CP129447.1, from coordinate 44,521,647 downwards.
AAACCTAGCAAATGTTTAACTTACACTAACAACTAAATAAATATACACAATATTTAGAATAATATCTTAAAAACCTCACTCGATAAATAAATGAAATTGTTAGAAGTTCTAAAGTGCAAATATATAAAACTCTTACCTAAAATGTGGATTCTGTGAGAGAGTGAGATTATGAGTTGTGAGAGACTGAGAGTGAGGGTGGGAATACAAGAGTGAAAAGTGTGAGAGTACAAGTGAAATAGGGACCACAAGAGTTCAAAAGGAGCTGGGGTCTGAAAAGTGTGTGAAATAGGGACCACCGAAAACCACATGGTCCCTATTATACTCAAGATGTTAGTTTTTTAAATAATTTGTTAACAAAATTGTTTGGAGCATGGCGTTATTTTCCAATTTGTTAACAAAATTGTTTGCCAATAAATCGTATGTATTGTACGCTATATAGACATGTGGGTTTAAAATGAGTTTTTATGTTAAAATTTATGATTTTATTTGATTTAAACAAGTTGTTAGACTTTGTTAAAACAAAATTTTTGAGAAACTTAATTAAGTCTAATGAAATAGCAAGTCCATAAGTTTTTTCCTCCCTTCTCTTTCTCCTAAAAAATTTAGACTATACTCATAACACGTACTTTCATATGTGCAAATTTATTTTCTATGCTATTAATAATGTATTAAATGAAAATATAACTATTTTTTATTTTGTTATTATTATTTTGAGTCTAAAAAGCTAAAATTTCGAGAAAAAATATAAAGAAAAAATTATTAGAATAGAAAAAAAAAAAAAAGAGTAAATGTTGATAATAATAAAGAAAATGTCTATGAAAAAATAATTTTATAATATACTAAACATGATGATAACATTGACTTAGATGAAGTTAATTCGTCAAGATGATGAAAATATATTATTATTTTGGTTTATATATCATGTATTACTTTTGAATTTAATTAATTTGAATGTACATATTATAAATATAAGATAATTTGATTTATTTAATTAATTTTATTAAATTTTATTATATAAATAATAATTAAATTGGTCATTAATTGAATATATTTTAAATTTGTAATAAATATATTTTTTTTATATACGTATATTTATAATTATTTTATAATTTTATTAAGTATTTGCGTACGATTCAGGAAAATAAAAAATTGACTCAATGTACGGTTTGACAACTATGGATACTGATATTACGTTCTTTCTCTTTCCCTTTCTCTTTCTCTTTCTCTTTCTATCGGCGCCTCCTCAGACAGATAGATTCTTGAATAATCCCTTAATATTCCATCCATTCCAAAAGAAATCACTCACTTCTTTTCGTTATTTAGATCTCTCCTCCAAATTCCAATTCCTGTTGTTTTCATTTTGAATTCTCTCTTTGTGTATTTGCTTTCTATCTATCTATCTATCTCTCTATGGAGGAGAATAAGGATTCCCTAGACAAATTAAATAATACCCAACAAGAACAAGAACAAGAACACAACCCTAATTCTTCTATCAATCTTGTTGTTGTTGTTGAGGAACAACAACAAGAAGAAAGAAATGGATCCGACGTGGACCAACCCCCTCAGTCGCCTCGTCAGCCCTCATCATCAACAACAACAAGAACTCCCTTTACTAATCTCAGTCAGGTCGATGCTGATCTCGCTCTTGCTCGTACCCTTCAGGAACAGGTCTCTCCCTCAATTGGGTTTTATTTTATAAATGTTATTTCTGATGCTATTTGAATTTTGGACCCAACTTCTTGTACTATAAATGACTGCTAGTAGAGTAGACTACAGTAGAGTAGTTATCTGTTCTGTTGTGGTTGTGGTTGAATTGGCCTTGATTGGTTTGTGGAGTAGGAAAGGGCATACATGATGCTCCGAATCAACAATGAAGGTAGTGATTATGGAAGTTGGGAGGCTGGAAGCTTTGTCCTTGATGATGATGACGATGACGAGGACGATGAGGATGAAGATTTTAATGATCCACATGATGAGACTGACGATGAGAGAATTGATGGTGCTGATGACCATGATGAAGATGCTTTTGATGTCCATGCTCATGGCAACAACGACTTAGCTGGAGAAGAAAATAACCCCGGTATTCAATTCGACCCTGCTGTCTTCTCTAGCGATGAGGCCTATGCAAGGGCCCTACAGGACGCTGAAGACAGAGATATGGCTGCTAGATTGTTGGCTCTTGCTGGGATAAATGATTGTGGGTGTTCCTTCCTCCTGTCTTACCTATTTTACTACTCTCTTGTCTTGTTATATTTTGCTCCTTTCACAATGACTACTAGAACTTCTAAGAACTGTTTGTTTGTGTTGTAGTGGAAGCTGATGAGGACCAGGACTTAGAGGATCATGGTGCCAACTCTCAGGTATCTATCTCTATCACTGTGGAAGCTGAAACCATGGCTTTGATTCCGCATGCTCACCACATTTCAGCACTTTTAATCTAACCTATCTACATTTAAAAATTTTGCCTAGTATAGTGTAATGGTGGATCCTTTTTATTTTGTTCTTGGAATCATCATCTCTCAATCCATTGTAATTGGGTGGTTGGGGGGAGTAGATAGAAGTTATTAATAATGTAAGATAGGATACGAAATCTAATGCTTTAATCCAATGTCCTATTTCCTCATAATAGATTATTAGAGGTTGACAGAATCTACTCAATTATATGTATTGAAATGTATACAGGGTTAGCTTTTGCTAACATGTCAGAACTATTCTATAATAGGAATGTTGAGAACAAGGAAAAGAGGCGCTTTATGGAGTTGGAGTTATTTAAACAATAAAAAAAAAAAAATGCTTTGCAGTTGAATAGAATTCCATATATATCATGGTGTTGAGGTACATGACTGAGATGGTTCAAGTCCTCACAATCAATAAATTGATACAACCCGTGGGTCAAGTGAATAATCAAAACATACGTGAGGTTTTAATATCAAGATTTGTAGCCCTCATCATCTTCTTCTCCATCATGAGGAGCATGTTGTGAACTAAAACTTGAACCTGGTGCTTGCCCTAGTGGCTCCATTCTTGATCTCAAGTTAAATCTTTCTTTGTCAACTCCAGAAGCTCAAGCAACACTACCTCATGTCAAAATATCATCATCGAACACAAGATCATCTTCAACAATTTCATCTATTTCATCTTCTTCTACTCTTCTAGTCAACCACTCAATGCTATCATCTATTAGGTGTATGGTAGTACACCACACTATTAGTTTTTAAATATTAAATCAAAGGCTTATATCAAACATATTTAGATCTAATGGCCAAAAATCAAATCAGGATTCTTTTCTTAAAAAATTACAAAAAGCTCAAAAAAGTGCACTTTGCGCTTAATAAAAAAGCTCAAAAAAGTGTGCCTAAAGTGCGCTTTTGTGAGGGCGCCTCACCTTAGAGGGAAAATGCCCCAAGGGCTGTGTGCTCTGCACTTTGCACCTAAGCGCGGTTTTAACAACACTGGGGTGAGAGCATGAGTTCAAGGCCAATCGACAAGATGTGCAATTACTAATTTCTAATAATAAAAAAATTGTTGGAACAGTTTTGGGTTTTAAATCTTTAGTTGCAGATATGTTTACTGAGTACATTTTGAGAATGAGGTCTCAAACACGTTTTTGAAGAGTTGACCATTTGGATATGTCTTGTGAGTACGGGTGTGCCTGCCTGAATGTTTGTCATCATGTTTTTCCTTTTATTTTTCTGAATTTTTATGTCGTGTGAGTGCAGGCCTACAAGCCTCTATGTTAATAATTATGGTTTCTCTAGTATTTCCTTGATTATTTTAAGGATGAGCTTGTAGTGACAATTGTAGCAGGTCCTACTGGCCATGAGAAACTTGAAGTTTCTGTTATGGCAATTAGCTGATGTATTTTTGCAGAATTTAGAGGTTAATGTAAAATTTTCTGCTAGGATTTGTTTTCCTGTTAATAATTTGTCTCCTAGGTTGGAAATAGATGGTTTATGGTTATATAGATTTCTTCTGTATTTTCCTGAAGAAAATTCTTCTGTAACATAAACTAATTGATTCATATATTGCCTTCAGATTTTCATTTTCCCTTTGATATTTTTGGTAACTTTTTCAAGTTAGATGCTATTTACAAGCTTCTGGTGTGATTTCCCCCCATAAAAACAGCAAACAAAAAAGAAGGATTTTTTTCACTGTGTCAGTTCATATAGATTTAATTAAGCAAGTTATTTCATTTATTATCAGATCCTATTCAATTTGGAATTTATTATTTTTCTACACTACATGGAAAAATGGCATTTTCACCAAGGGTTGTGTTAATGTGATCTAATCAGGGTTCTAAGTCTCAGCTGGTAATACTGTTAGTTCTTGAATACTACATTACGTAGGAGTAGCTCTTATACACTCCTTGCTAATCGTGAATCATGGTTATGGTCACTCATTGTCATCTGAATCAATATTTTCATAAGATACTTTTGTGAGATGTGTGATGATTGTATGAAAAGCTTCTTCTTTGTTCTTGTGATTAGTCTAAACAGTTAGATTGCAACAGTGGATGTATTATGGAGTCCCTTTTTGGTTTCATTATTTACTTCTTGATCATCCCCATGGTATATCAAAGTTAAATTTTTTTACTTCCTGGTTTTGTGTGGCATCTAGCTTATGTTGGGTACCACATCTTAGAAATGAGACTGGTTTTAAAGCTTGCCTTTTATAAAGCATAAGAGTACATTTGTATTATTTTATTCTTCCTTCTCTTCTTCTTGCTATCACTACTAGTGTGTTGGTCTTTTTTATTTATTTTTTGAGTTTTAGTTAAGTCTTCTTTCCACCTAATTCATCTTATCTACTCTTTTGAAGGATACATGGGAGGAGCTTGATCCCGATGAACTATCCTATGAGGTAAACTGGGTTTTGGATCCAAGTGCCTTTGGTGGAGCTTTGTTTTTTCCTAGCCTTTTTTAACCCTTACCCTAAGGTTATGATTATTATTTCAGGAGTTGCTTGCATTGGGTGATGTAGTTGGAACAGAGAGCAGAGGGCTTTCAGCTGATATAATTGCTTCTTTGCCTTCAATAAATTACAAGTCAGGAAGCAGTCAGAATGGAAGCAGCAATGATTCGTATGAACGCTAAACATTTTTTTTTTTTTTTGGATAAGTATGTAGTGATATTTTATTAAAAAATAGAATTACTTTATGTTCATGATGATGAACACAAAGATCCTTACAAATAATGATTCTGAGAAACTAAGAAAGTTATGAAACTTAAAACTATGTTGCGTGAATCCCCAAGCCCGTGCCTACTGAAACAGTACTTAGAAAGTAGGATTTCAAATGCTCTAGAGATTTCTCTATGTATTCAAATGTCCGAGAATTGTGCTCCTTCAATACTAGCCACATTAAACATGATGGCACCATATTCTATATTCCTGAAGATCTTTTTTACAAACCGGCTCCTCCAACCACAAAGAAGGGATGTCACTGTAGGAGGCATCACCCAATAAACCCCTAACATCCAGAATTCTTCACTCCACAATGCATAAGCAACCTCACAATGGAGTAGTAAGTGGTCCACTGTTTATCCGTTACAACAACATAAAGAACACCAGCCAACTAATGAAAAACCCCTCTTTTTGAGGATGAGCTTGTCAATAAAAAGAATTTACCCCATGCTGCTGTCCACATAAAGAATGACACCCTCCTTGGAGACTCCTCCTTGTAGACTTATCCCACCATATGCTTTTCCATGGGAATTAATTTCCATTGGTACCCTGGATAGCTTTATAATAGGATCTAACATCAAAATTACCATTTCCATTCAATCACCATCTCATCCTATCAACCCCACCCCCCCTAGGCATTTGAGAGTAAATATGATCTAAGGAATTCGCAGATTCCAATTCCCACTCATGAAAGTCTCTGTGGAAACAAACATTCCATCTCAGTAAATATGATCTAAACCTTTTTTTTTTAAAGGTTACATACCAGTTTCAGTACAACTAATTTTGTGTGCTCCTGTTTCAGCTGTGTAATTTGTCGGTTGGACTATGAGGATGGTGAAACCTTGACAGCGCTTTCTTGCAAACATTCTTACCATCCTGAGTGTATTAATAATTGGTTGAATATAAACAAGGTATGTGCATATGATTATTGTTCCCTGTGAATACATTAATCATAGTTCTGCATTGAATGTCTGGTTGATTCTCATTTTCATCATTCTACTCTCTCAGCAAGTATGCCTGCAGATTTGCTATGGTATAAAGCTTGATGCATTCCTGTTTAATTGAAGTTCTGATACTACTGCTCTCCTTAACTGTGCTTTATATTTGCAGCCTTTTTTAGATCTGCGAGATTTTTTAGAGGTCTCTTTAAGTGTTATGTCATTCCTTAACAATCACCATTCTCTTTTTTTTTTTTTTTTTTTTTTTTTTTTTAACAATCACCATTCAAAGTTATTGATTCCATTCAAGAATTTTTATTTCTCCTACTTCTACAGAGCCAGGTGAAATTTAAATATGCAGTTATTAGTTTTAGTAATTGAGAGAAAGAGAGATGGATATATGATTTTTTATGAGTGGTAAATTTCTTTTCTCCTCAAATGTTGTGATTAAGGATGGGTTTTGCAAAGAAAATATTTCTCACCATACTAGTTTGGAAAAAACCTTTTCAAACTTGTTTTATATCTTTTTATTGTGTGTGAATTTTGAATTATTAACTGTTGGATTGCATGTTCTTTTTACATTGTCCATGCTTGTAAAATTTTTCAAGAATGTCAAAGATCAATAGCTATGTTATCAATCAAATGTTTAAATTTTGAGCTTTTGTGGTCTTAGATTATATATAAAAAATAAGTTTATTAATCACATAGTAAATAAAATATAACTTGAATGAAATTTGATATGCATGTTAAGAACATAAAGAACATATAATAGTAGTTATATTTTCAAAATTCACATCTAATATAAAGATATAGGGCGAGTTTCTTTAGGACAATTCTTTTATGTTGGTACATGATGCTTCAAATGACCTGTTTTCTAGTTGCTAGAAAGATATGTATGTACTGTTTTAAATGTAGACACCTTTTATCTTTTGGGTTATTGTAATATCTCTCTCTCTCTCAAGACAGGTTCTATTCTCTTTGATTTTTGTACAATAACTCTGATATGTTAATGTTGTATCATGTATGGGTTTTAATACATTACTAATATGTGCTCTAAAGTGTATTAGGTGCTACAGCCGAATGACTGCTGCATTATGAATTGCTCTGTGAATTGGTTTTTTTTTTTTTTTTTTTTCAAATGACCTGCTCTGTGATTGCAGGTCTGCCCTGTTTGCAGTGCTGAGGTTTCCGTATGTGGCAACAGCTAGTACAATATATGGATGTCTTCTTCTACAAATCAGAGACCATTTGCATAAGTTTGGATCCAATATAAGCGCTTTTTTTTTCTTATGCACACAATTTTATCAGCTAGTGTAACACATGCCTGGTTGTATCTATGTTTTGAAGTAAAATCCATAATTGGGACTAGTTTACTATATTATATTAGATATGGCCTTTCTCTTTATTGAATTGCCGAGCATAGTAGCAAAGTTTTTATTGGATCTTTGATGGTAACCCCCTTTATATATATATATATATATTGAAGATGGTTAGTTTTGCTAATGGATAAATAGTATATATTGCTCGTTGCCTTCTTTGCACTTTCGATTAATATTTATGATGCCCAACACCTTAGGTATTTATTTATTTATTTTTATTTAGATACCATAGAAAACAGTTACAAGACACAAGTTACATTTGGAGAGATCCAATGGTAGTAGATCGGATTTTGAACAGCTAGAGAAGCTACATCCAACACATTACACAAGATAAGTTTTGGTACAAAAATGATGCAGAAAGTTAGACCCTGTTGAGTTAGAAAGCACAGGTCTGTCATCATAGGAATCCCCTGCCATCTTGGTTGACTCTTTTAATTTCAAACCTGGATAATTCTTTTGCAATTACTTAGGAACAAAATCCGTCTAAAGCCAAGATCTCTAGCTTTTATTGTTGCTTCCACGATAGCATCCTGAACTGCTATTGGAAAGGAAGAAGAGGCTGCTAGCTCCCCAACTGAAAATTATCTTTCCTTTCAAGTCCTTTGCCTTGTAAGCATAGCCAGTTCGTTTGCATTTCTTCTTGCAACTAGCAGCTTTGATAATAAGCTACCAATTCCTGGTAACAGCATGAGTCTGACCTGGTCTGTCATGGTCTTGATATTGGGATTGATCATTTCTAAAGGCCTCTTGGAACCTGCAAACAAGAGATTTGAGTAGTGAGAATGACATTCATTGGGTTTGGGTTGATCCCTTCATGAACCACTATATTTCTATTGTTCCAAAGGGACCTGAGAACACCTTAGGTTTTTAAGATAATAAGAACTTGGAAATTGGGTATGTTTTCTCACCCCTTTCTGGTACTAAGGAATGATGGGTCTTATATTGTTTTCTATTTTCATTTCATCCAAATTCTTTCTAACACATGGATTGTTAAAGCATTCACATCCGGTTTCTAAAAAAAATCTCATTTTACTATCTCAAGAGTTACTTTATCATTTTTACCATACTATTTTATAATACACCTAACATCTCAAACTTTATTTTTTTCCCCAGTTTATTTAAATATTCTTCTTTTATACTATTTCTCTCTCTCTCTCTCTCTCTCTCTCTCTCTCTCTCTCTCTTCCTTTTCTTCTCTTTCTCCCTCTACCTCTAGGCACCGGCCACAAAAGAAAAAAAAAAAAAAAAGCGACCACTCCACCACACCAGCCACAAACCCAAAGATTACAAGAAAGAAACACACACAACAACCACAATACATCAACCACCACAGTCACAATAGCTGCCACCATGCCACCCACTAAAACCTATTAAAAAAAACCGACAATCAACCATAACAACACACTACCACCCCCACATATCCCAGCACCACCCACCTATCCACCCAAAAATTTCCAATCACCACCCACTGATCCACCATCAACAACACCACCATCCATTAATCGACCATTAACAACACATCTATCACCCATCATCAACAGCACAACCAATAACCACAACATCACAGTGCCACCACCAGAAACACCAAGCAAACCCACTAGACCCACCAAGCAAACCTACCAAACACCAGAGCATCTACCGAAACTCAGCCCTAAGCCCACTATGACCCACGGCCCACCACATCGATCCACCATGATCCTCAGCCCTAGACACACTAAGAAAACCCACCAAACACCAAATCCACCACTGAAACTCAGCCCCAAACCCACAGACAAAACCGATTAGCAAACCTATCACCACCCATGGCCAAAATCGATTTGCAAACCTACAACCATGCCGATCTCGCCATCATGACAGCCACCAGATGCTTAAGCACACCGATCTCACCCAGAAAATCCAATTTGCAAACCCACACCATGGCCATGAGAGAGGGAATGATGAGAAAATGGGTAGAGAGACAGTGGCTAGTGAGAGGCATGGGGAGAGAAAGGGTCATTGGTAGAGGCATGGGAGAGAAAGAGAGTAAATGGTGGCCGATGAGAGAGGGAGAGAGGAGATGAGTTCTGAGAGAGAGAGAGAGGGAAAGATAGGAGTTGAAAGACAAAAGGGAGAGAAAACAAAAGGTGAAAAGGGAATAAAATAGAATATTTTGGTTTAAAATTGTGCTACAGCGTTATAATACATTTAGGATGGCACTGTAGCACAATTGCAAAATTTTTTTGCAATTGCAAGACTTTGCAAGACTGGGTAATGGGTTATTTTTGTGCCTTGATGCTAAAATATACCAATATATGGCATATGGAAGACTGGGTGTGAATGCTTAAAACATTCACATCACTCTTTGAAAAATGTTAGTTCCTTTTTTCTACTATATAAATCCACTTTTGTAATATATACTACATTCCATTCTTCATTTTTCAAAATACTCTATTAAACTATTCGTTAATTCATTTTTTTTTTCAATTTTTAATTAATTTTTTATCACTTCACATCTAATCGGTTGCGCGCACACCCTAATTTCTTGCCAAAATACAATGGCATTTAGTGCCTCAAGTTGGGCTCCTTCAACATGGCACTTTATATATATATATATATATACCTACAATTGTAACCTGTACTACATTTTATGTAATCAGATGGCCTCCCCCCATCACCCTCTATACCTGTAACTTACCCCCCCTTTTGGTATCAGAGCCAAGTTCAAGTTGGCTGGTAATAGTGTTGTAAGTTACATTTTCTTTTGAATTATTCAAGTTAGTAGCAGTGACGCCATAGTTATCCATTATTTTCGCATTATCATTATTTTGAATTATAATCATGTTATCTCCTAACAATTTTATTTTGTTTTACATCTATTTTCTAATAACTCTTCCATTATGATTCATCATCTTTTACATGTATTATCTCTTCTTTTGTACTATTCTTTTGATGGTAGGCTGAGCCTCCTTCTTTATCTATCTATTTATTATTCTGTGATTATTTTTCCATGTTACTCAGTTATATCCCAGCTATCTGCTTCTTGTTTCTGTTTTTATCCCTCCAGTTTGTTACAGATGTGTACTGTTGAGACACGTAAGACCAAAATCTGTGCCGTTGTCAACCCAGTAAGACCAGTATATCCCAGGCTGAGTGTGTGTCCCGTACCAAACAATAAGTCTCGACGGTAGGGTGTGAGCGAAAGGGAGTTATCTTAGAGTAAGGATTGTGGCGATAAGAGATTGAGTTGCATGAGATTAGGCAATTGTCTTGTTGTACCCTGTTTCAGATCTAAGGATAGATCTAGAAGTTTGAGGTTAAAGGTAATTAGGTGTTAATTGTTTAACTAGGTTTTTAATCCTGAACTATGAATAGGTTGTTTAGAAGTAACTCTTCTACCAGCATTAGATCTTCCAGTACATCCCTCCCTGAGATCCCTCAAGAAGATGAAGGAGTTCTCAATTCGGACTCTTATGAGTTGTCAGATACAGATCTAAAATTAGGAGATTGGAACATCCCTAAGGTACCTACCAACCAGATCTATAAGTCATCTTCATGGTCCTTGAAAAAGGCTTTCAAGACAGATTACCATGTTAGAACTATAGAACAGGTTTACAGCATCAACAAGGAGTATGAAACATGCTACTTGTTACTCCCCTTTCCCAAGTCTAGAAGAGACTTAAGACTAGAGCTCCATGGTGTCCAGACCAGATTCCAGGTTAGCACACCTTGCTACACAGCCAAGAAAGACTCAATTGTTCATCACTAGCTTCTTGTCATCAAAAAAGAGTTCACCCCAGATCTAGTTGCCCTAGGAAAAGAATTTGAGTCAAAAGAATACAAACTCAAAAGAGAAGCCTATAAAGCCAACCATACCTTAGATCAAAAGAAAGAAGTTCTTGAAAGTTGGAAAACATTCATGAAGGAGATATCCAACGATGTCCCTTTCTTTGAATATTTGGAGAACCACTTTCAATGGCACAATAAGTCTTGTGTTCTCACCAAGACCAATTGGACCAAACTTCCCAGCAAGGAGGTTAGTGGAAATCCTGACCCACCAGAAGTTGTTAGATCACACCATCCACCCCAAGAAGTCATAGTCTTTAACCACCGTAGAAGTGATTTAGTTGCCTTTCCCTTCAAAACCCCTACCACCTAACAAGAACAAGTAGTCAAGAATGTCATTAAGCAGAACAATTATACCAACCAGTGTTTAGGTGTTATAGGAAAACAGCTTAATAGGATAGAGGATATGATTGACAATAAGGTTATCCTCCAGCCAGGAAACCCTAGCAAACCTGTCCAAACCCTAGAGAAACCTCTCGTCAAGCTTTCTACCACCAAGCAGCCCAGCATTAGATCTAAGGATAAAACAGCCTTAGAAATAGTCAACCAAAAGCTTGAAGAACTAGTAAAGAAGGAACCAGTCACCTCTTCCCCAGTTAGCACTTCAACCAGTATTGATCCCAGATTAGATAACCGTCTAGTTACCCTAGACGTCTACACAGCCTCTAGTAGTTCTAGCAGAACCTCCTTAGACAATGAAAAGGAGATAAAACACCTAGAAAACCAATTCTGAGATTTAGACATTAAAAGACTTACCAATCAAAAGGTAACCCCCACTAGCCTAACCAATAATTGGTATCCTAGACCTACACCTCCTGACCTCCAGTTCGAGGAAAGGAATGTTAGTAGCCAGTTCTCCGTGTCTTCAGGAAAACTCTGTGAATGGAACATAGATGGCTTATCTGAATAGGAAATCCTAAACAAGATCCAGCATATGACCATGGTAGCCAACAACTACATCAGTGAAGGACATTCCCATACTGAGATCATAGAACTCATGTCCCTAGGATTCACAGGCAAACTTCTGCAATGGTGGAATAATTGCCTCATAGATGAGTCTAAAGAAGACATCAAACATGCTGTTCAGAAAGATGAGGAAGGAACCCCCATCTTTGATACAAACATAGGCCATGGAGTTCCCGACAAAGTCAATACCCTGATCTATACGATCATGAAACACTTCGTAGGAAAACCTAACAACATCACATCTAGGATTTACGACCAGTTGAGTAACTTTAGATGTAAAACCCTTGGTGACTTTAGGTGGTACGAAGATGTGTTTACTACCAGAGTCATGCACAGAAGTGATTGTAACTCTCCGTTTTGGAAGGAGAAGTTCATCAATGGCTTACCTACCCTTTTTGGAGAAAAGGTCAATGAAACCTTTTGTAATCCTTTAGGTGTCATAGATTATGATAACCTAACCTATGGAGACATCTCTTGTACCATTCGAAGTAAAGGAATGAAGATGTGCAAAGACCTCAAAATCTAGAGCAAAGCCAACAAAGACAAAGCCAAGTACGAAGTAGGAAACTTCTGTACACAATATAGCTTACCTTCAGTCATATCCAAAAGGAAATCCAAATACAGAGGCAAGGGGAATCCACTAAAGATTTCCATAGGAAGAAAACATCAGCCAAGTATTATAGAAAACAGAGGTACATCAAAGATGATTTCTATAAGAAAGGTAAATCCAAGTCCACAGGCAAGTTCATCCTAAAAGCATCAAGAAAATGCTTCAACTGTGGAAAGAAAGGTCATTTCAGAAAAGAGTGTAAAACTAAGGCCAAATCCCTTATCAACACCTTTGTTAGTGACCAAATCAGCAAAGATGAGATCTTAAGCTCCTAGAACTTGATCACGTAGATAATGAATCCTCTAGTAGTGAGATCTGACAGATCTACCACTCATCCTCTGAACCCTCTAGAGTTTCTTTTAGCACCTCTTGTAAACCAGATGAACCCATACCTTGCATGGATAGTTGTTGTAGGAACAAAACTATCAATGTAATTTCCAAGCAAGAAGAGCTTGTCTTAGATCTCATAGAACAGATCGAAGACTTAGTCATCAAAGCTCAAAAGCTTAGCGAGCTTAGCAAATTTAAGAGAACCTTAGTTAGGGAAACCAGCAAACCCGAACCTAAGTTTCAGGAACCTAAAGTTGATTTGGAGAAAATCTACAATAGGTTTGCCAAATCCAAGAAGGAAGTAACTATTAGTGACCTTCAAAAGGAAATCAAGGAAACCAAATCTGAGGTTAGAACCCTTAAGCAAGAGCTAACCATCCTTAGAGTTGATCACAATTTCCTTGATAAAAGACTCAAACATTTGGAAAACTCTTCTCATCAAGACAATGAGGAAGGACCCTTATTTCAAAACTCTTCTGATGATGAAGACAATGAAATAGTTAACCCCACTACAGACATGGTTCAGGAACAAAATTTGGATCAAGATCCATCCAGTAAACTGTTCTTACAAGCAATCAGTAGGATTAACTTCCAGAAATGGCACTCCAAAGTCAGGATTGTCATCAACAAAGATTTTGAATTCGAGGTCATAGCCTTAATAGATTCAGGTGCTGATCTCAATTGCATTCAAGAAGGAAGCATTCCCTCTAAATACTTCAGAAAGACCAAAGAAAGGTTAACTTCTGCTAGTGGAGGTAAAATGCAGATTGAATTCAAAATTCCAAAAACTCATGCATGTCAAGACAACACATGCTTCAAAACCACATTTGTCTTAGTCAAGAATATGATAGATAGATTGATCTTAGGAAATCCCTTTATGTGTCTGTTGTATCCTTTCACCACGGATAGTAAAGGAATCACTACCCATTCCTTTGGTTAGCTAGTTAAGTTTAAGTTTCTTAGAAGCCCTGAACCTCGAAATATTAATAGTCTCCAGGACGTTTCTGTCTCTGAGACCCTTAACCTTATTCAAGCCAAAACTCAGCATCTTAAGTATCTTCAGGATGATATGAAACACAAGAAAATTGAGGAACAATTAGCTTGTAAAACCATCCAAAGGAAAATCATAAAGTTTGAAGAAAAATTTAGACAAGAAGTCTATTCTGATCTTCCCACAGCCTTCTAGCATAGGAAGTGACATGAGGTTGCTCTTCCTTATGTCAAAGATTTCCAAGAAAAGGATATCCCAACCAAAGCTTGACCTATCCAAATGAACCAAGAACTCATGGATACCTATAGAGCAGAAATTAAGGATCTCCTTAAAAAGGGAATTATCAGAAAATCTAGGTCCCCCTGGTCTTGTTCAGCCTTTTATGTCTAGAAAAAAGCTGATATTGAGAGAGTTGTCCCTAGGTTAGTAATCAACTACAAGCCCCTCAACAAAGTCTTAGAATAGGTAAGATATCCAATTCCCAACAAGAAAGACTTAGTCAACAGGCTTCGTAAAGCAAAGGTTTTCAGTAAGTTTGACATGAAGAGTGGTTTTTGGCAGATCAAAATCAAAGAGTCTGATAGATACAAGACAACCTTCACCACACCCTTTGGCTATTATGAATGGAATGTAATGCCTTTTGGTCTCAAAAATGCACCTTCTAAATTCCAAAACATCATGAATGAGATCTTCAATCCATTCTCTAGTCATATAATTGTGTACATTGATAATGTACTCATTTTTTCAGAATCCCTACACCAACATTGGAAACACCTAAGAGCATTCCTGTCTACCATCAAGATCAATGGTCTAGTTGTTTCTGCCCCAAAAATCAAGCTTTTCCAAACTAAAGTTTGATTCTTAGGCTTTGATATTCATCATGGAGTCATCAAACCCATAGATAGAACTATCCAGTTTGTAGATAAGTTTCAAAATGAAATCCTAGACAAAGCCCAGCTCCAAAGGTTTCTAGGATCCCTGAATTACATAACTACTATCAAAATTTCAGGCAACAATGCAAACCCCTTTTTGATAGACTTCAAACGAATCCCCCTCCTTGGACCCCAACACATACCACTGTTGTCCAAAACATCAAAAAATATGTCAAGGCACTCCCATGCCTAGGAATCCCCTCAACTGATTCCTTCAAGATTGTCCAGACAGATGCCTTTAACATTGGTTATGGTGGTATTCTTCTCCAGCGTGTTAGTCCCACTTCCCCTGAACAGATTGTCTGTTTCCATTCAAGAATTTGGACTCCCACTCAGATTAATTATAGTACTATTAAGAAAGAAATTCTATCTATAGTGCTATGCATTTCAAAATTTGAAAGTGATCTTTTAAATCAAAAGTTTTTATTAAGAATTGATTGTAAATCTGCAAAGCATGTTTTAGAAAAAGATGTTCAAAACATTGCATCAAAACAGATTTTTGCAAGATGGCAAACCATTCTTTCAGTTTTTGACTTTGACATTGAATTCATAGAAGGAACTCAAAACAGTATCCCTAACTTCCTAACCTGTGAATTTTTGTAGAGTCCAAACCAGAATGTCCGGGAAAAAACCCGTACAACCCCAACCCCCCCAACTACCTAAACAGCAAACTACCAGTAGCACCAGTCAGGCAAAGAACCCTCTTAGTCAGCTAGTTTCTCTTTCTCCCTCAACCATTGCCAACAGATATGTAGTCTCCACCATCCCCAGACCAAATTACTAGAGACCACCTTATAGCTCCGCTTTAGCAGCCCCTCCTCCTAAAGCAATCACCCCAATATTGTCGAAGAACCTTTTGGCCCCATAGTACCCCAAAAGCGTTCTTCCTATCCATCCTAAAAAGGAAAGTCTTCTTATGTTAAGAAACCTTTTGTCCAACACATCTCTTATATTGAACCACACCTTGTTCATATAACAGATCCCTTAGCATTGGCCATGGAAGTTTTACCTTTAGGTTGACACTTCCTCCTAAAACACCTAGAGAAAAATATCAAATTCTATAAGAGCATCCTCCTCCAAGAAAAGTCTACTCGGATAGAAAACATCATGAACAAAACAAACCCTGCTGAAGTCCTCTACCATAAGTTCATCTTTACAGGTTTTGTAAGTTGCGAAGAATGGGGTCAACACCCCTCTCTTCTCAAAGTTCTCAAAGAATCAGGCCTCCATTACAGTTACTATGATTATATAGATGCCTTTGAAAAAGTTCTCTTCTACTAGAACAAGAGCTTCGACCATTCATGGTTTTTAATGTTCGACAAGCCGTTCTCCGATCCAATACCTTCATGGTTCCTAAAGTGGTGGGAAATGTTTGGCCTAGTTTCCCAGATTCTCCTAGAACCTTTACAGGAAGCATTCAGGTACTTCAGTTCCAGGTTCCAACCTTCAAGCCATGGTTCCCAGTTTCCAGCCATCCTACATATGACAATCAAGTACAGGATCCACTGGATTAGCATGTGGAACTACCAAATCAATTCCAATCTATTGGATAGGGAATTCTCTGTAAAATGGTGGAATAGCTTTAGAATCATTGATGTCATCAATAAGATCAACAAGGATTTTCCCCCACCAATCCAGAAAGCAATTGCCTATAATACAAGATCACAACCCAGCCTAGACTCCATCCAGATCGTCGAAAAATCTAGCAAAAAGTTAAAGGATCTTGCCTAGCAGTTGCTCCTCCAGTCAGAAAAGCTAGAGTCAGAAGAAAGGAATTCTCCTGCCTCATCTGAAGCTTCAGTCAATCAAAATCCAATTGACCCATTCCAGGACTCCCAAGATCCGTATGATGGTTAAAATTTGGATGATGATTATATTCTCCAGATAGTACCTGTCACTATTTGGAACAGTTTTCAGTCCCGGTTACTATTCAAGATTCCTTACATGAACAGTACCCGCACTCTCCAGACAATTCACTATTCCTCCAATAGTATCGATGAACAATGAACTAGAAAAGTAAGGGGACAAAGTACTATTCATGTACAGTGACCGTTACTGTTCACTCTACAGTACCTGACAAAACTCTTGAAGTTATTGTTTACTTTCGACTGAAATGATTTTTCACCCGTAGTAAAAGCACTTTACCTTCCGAATTTTCAACAGTCTTCAGCAGGATCCAAGGCTCCCTTTAGCTATAAAAGGCAGCTCCTTCTCCAGTTTGAAGCAGGCATAATTTTTAGGTCTCACTGAAGCCTAGTTTTAGTCTTCACAATTCTCCCTTCTCATTACAACATTGTAATCTTGTAATCAGATGGCAACCCTAGTTTATGCTCTAGTTTACACTTGTACCTACAACTGTAACCTGTACTACATTTTATGTAATCAGATGGCCTACCCCCATTACCCTCTGTACTTATAACTTACCCCCCCTTTGGTATCAAAGCCAAGTTCAAGTTGGCCAGTAATGGTGTTGTAAGTTACGCTACCCCCTGTCTTAAGAATCTCAAGAACTTGGGTTCAACAAAAATTGAGTATTGCTACGTCCACAATATTTCACAACAAATCTTAGATGGTAAGTTGTTACTAATTTTAAATTGTGTCTACCACTAACTTACTTTTTTATCAATCAATAACAACTTTTCACCTAGGGAAGTTGTGAAAATGTTGTAAATGTAACATTTCTCACAAAAATACTCTTGGCCCTCCAAACATAATCCTTAGCCCCTTAAACAAAAATTAAAAGCCCCTAATCATTCAAATTCGTAACTCATTCAACCCATTCTATAAAAAATAATCTCTAATTTCATTTTTCCTATAAAAAAAATATGCACCAAGAGAGATATTATAAGTGTGAGTTCTCCTCGATGTCATCAATAGCTTTACTTACCTTGGCTTTGTAGTTGAAGCAACTCTATTCTTCTCGGCAGCTCGACTCACAATTGTAACAAGTATTCATTGCTCTCTCTCTCTCTCTCTCTCTCTCTCTCTCTCTCTCTCTCTCTCATCATCATTTCAGACTATCTCCCACTTTATTACTCTCACTCAGTACTCTCAATTCTTACTTTATCTCTCATTAGTCTCTTTTTCCTTTTCCATTTTGTTAATAGAAGGAAATTTATTTATTTTTATTTTTATTTTTATTTTTTAACGATATTGATATATTCAAGTTTTTATTATTATTAAATTTTGTAAAATTTAAGTTTCTAAATGACTACTCTAGAAAAATTCTTAGAGCTGCCACAACTTGCAGTTATAAATATATATATATATATATATATAATTTCTTCCCTTATTTCAATTTGATTTTTTTTTTTTTGGGAGAAAATGTTAGAAATATTATTTATTTACTTTATTTTTGCGAGTGCAGCAGTAAAACACGGAGGTAAATCGTCCACCCAAACGTTCACGGTCAGTACTCAGTACAAGTCCTAGCATAGAAGCTAAATCACCTTAATGATGGATTTACATGCAAAAACATTTTGAGAAGAACCACTGACCAGTATGCTATATTAGAACCAACAAATGCCCATAAGTAGCAGATTGACACTGTCCCTTTTGCTACAGATTCCTCGTCATCCCACTCACTAATGATATCATAAATATCAATCAATCCCAAGCAAAATTTCAAGGCCATCAACCACACCAAACACATAAGAATCAAAACCGCAACTCAAAAGAGGCAGCCTTTCAGCTTTTAGTAGCAAGAACCATACCTTCTGCATCTTGAATAACAAAACCAAAGCCAATGAAGAAACACACAACAGAGCCTAAGTTAGCTTGCATTTTACCTTGAGTCCTCGAGGTAGAGGACACCAACGATTTCCCTCAACAGACAATGAGTGTTCATCTAGAATAGATCTCATGCATGGAGGTGAAATATTGCTGCTTTATAATCTTGCCAAAGCTTCAAACTGGACTCAACCAGGGATAAATGACTCTGAATATCACCGCCATTGACAAAGTAATTACATCGAACCAAATCTTCCATGCAATGATCGCACTCATCACCTTCTGGTTGGATTATACGTGGTAGGAAGTGTATTATTTTATCCATTGGAAAATCTAAACTTTTTTTGGGCACCTTCAAAGACCGAAGCATCTTTCATAGGCAATCCATGATTGCGCTGGGCAGCAGTTGGGATTCACCCTATAGATCATGCTGTTTCTATAAGGTAGAGAGAAGATTCATAAATAAGTTTTGCATCCAACTAATGGATTGAATTTGATTGAAAACATCTTCAGTTTACATAGAACAATAAATGATCCATGTCTAATATTTACATCCACTTGTAGTAGAACTGTTTTCATTCAAATTCTATCTGAATAAAGGATTGATAAATTAAGGATTCTAAATTATTTCATATTCAGTGTTCTTTATATAATTCAAAATAATGAAAAAGAATGACAGGATTTTCCCAAGACAAACATGAGTCACTTGGTGATGTCAGAGTCATAAACCCCAAAGGTAGGTTGATTATACAGAGCCTTCCCTGCCGAAAATAATCCACCATCCAAATTTAAGCTGAGGACATATTGCTTTCTTTAACCTGAGCACCCCAGTTCTATCCTAAAAATTTCCTTGAGCATATATGTGCTATCTTAGTGACTCCTAATCAATCAATAAGTTCATGTCAACCTTCATCTTTGATGTCTGAACAGCATATTTTAGGAATTCTACCCTCTGCAATAAGATTTCTAACTCTTGAAGAAGTCCTGGCATCTTCCAACAACTTAGGTACTGCATCTCTAACAATAGGACAGTTCTTATCCAGTGGATCTGGAAAGTTCCCTTTCCCAGCCATCTCCTTTAAAATTTCAAAAGCCAAGGGTAGGTTAAGATTACATAGAAAACTACTCATTAGCGCTACATAGACAACGGTGTCAGGTTCCATTTCCTTCTCTTGCATTTGGTGAAGATATACAAGTGCCGTGTCAGGCCTACCACACTTACAAAGACCATGAATGAAGGCCATGAGAGCAATATTGTTTGGAAAACACCCTTCTCTTCCCATTTCATTCCAAAGTACCAGTGCATCATCAGGTCTTCCAGCATTGCATAACCTATTCATCTGAAAGTTCAATATGGGTATGAAACACCCTTGAACGTTTAGACCTCCAATTACAAAAATACCAACACAAGCTATATAACAAACAACTTATGTGCGGAAAATGATAAATAGCTTATATCGGAATAGAGACACAGTCTAAACCATAAATAATTACACACACAATTGTAATTAAATGGTAAAGATAAAGGGAAGAGAAATGCAAACACAAGGACAACACTCGATGTGTTATCGAAGAGGAAACTGAAGCTTTCGGCGTAAAACCTCTCCGCCGCCCTCCAAGCGGTCAATAATCCACTAGAAAATGTAGTTGGGATACATGAACAGCAATAGACCCTTCAAGCCTAATCTACCCAGGTACCTAAGTCCTCCAAGCTTCCTGCTCCAATGAGGTTGCGCCGAACTTTTTTCTTTTCTAGCTTACCGGATTCCGCTATAGATCATAGCATCAACCAATCACCATTGGTTTCTTCCCAAACTGCTTCCCAAAGCACCAAATGGACCTTCTCACAGACGTGGGTGTGGTGAGATAAGGGTTTGGTAAATGAACTCTCAAGGGTATGACAATGGAGAGGAAGAGAGTAGAGGAATTTGTAGAGTCTCTTTAGATGAAGATTGAGGATAAGGCAATCTTGTTTTTCTTTAGGCTTTTCTCTCACAAAATTCTCTCTAGAAGCTCTCTCAATATGATGGGTATAAGGGTGTATATATAGTAGGGTGAGAAGGGAATGCAAAACGTCAGTTTTTGCCAAACAGGGCAAGTTGGCGACTTGGTCTCACGGCTTGTCCAAGTCGCGAGTTCAAGTAGCGACGTAATGGCCTGGCCAGACTGGAACTTTTGTCCTGTAGCGTGACAGTTGGCGCGACCCTTCAGCTTCCCAGTGTGCCTCTCACGTGCCATCCTTTGGCTGCTTGCCAATCGCAATCCACTCGCGAGCCCTAGCCTCGAGCCTTTGTTTTTCTTGCACACTCTTGAGCTTTTCTTCACATCTTCTCATACACTACCCTTACAATTTTCTCACCTAAATACAGGGTTGTTAAGTGCTAAATTACAAGCAAATTGGTCACGGAATAAAGCCAATTAAATGGTTGATTAAATTCAACCTTACAATCTCCCCCTTTGGCTATTCCGTGACAAAACCCTACAACAGACTCTAGTCTTAAACGTGAGTTAAGAACAGTTGGAAAACTCACTCACACCTAACTCTAGATTCTATAAAGCTCTTGAACATATGAATAAGTAACTTCTGAAACACAATAACATAGCAATATCATTGTATGCAGAAAACTTAATATGCATATGGAGCAAAATAAGCATGATCAAGCAAAAATGAACATAGGCATAAAAGCAATAATTCATGGCAAGATCAACACCAGTAGTCACTTAAGCAAAAGTGATTACTATGTTCATTCACACAAGGAATGAACATCCGAACATGCAAAAATGATAAACTCAATTGAAGAGAGTCATTTGCAAGTCCAACACTCAACCAATGCATACAAACATATATGCATCTAGGAACAATCTTACACGGGCACAAGAGTGTTGTACTTAAGATAATGTAAGGCATTAACAAGTACCAAAACACAAAGCACAAAGGCTGCATATGCAAAGTTTTACAAATACATGGCACAAACCATACAAGTCTAGAAACAGTGCATAAGAACAAGAAACAACCCTCAAAGCTTACAAAAGCAACAATGGGTACAAATCAACAACATAAAGTGCTGAAAGATATAAGATGGATACAGAACAATGATAAAAGCTAAAGATAGACAAAAACAGTAAACAAAAATCTATTAGCTGAAATCTCCCCCTTTCGTTGAGCTCTCCCCCTGCCAACAGCATCTCTCCCTTTTTGTCAAGGAATAGCTAGTCGTCATTATCTTCTAGCTTTCTTTGAATTTCATCCAATTGAGTTTGAATCGAAGTAAACTTCGTATCCCATCGAGAGTTGAGATGATGCAAGATGGAAGTAAGATCGAACATCTTTGAACTCAGCTCGTGAACAGAGGCTACAATAGAGTCTAGCTTCTCGTTAGCGGGGAGTGAACTGGAGCACGGGCCACTGTAGGTCGCGGAAGCTTCTGTTTTGATTCCCTTCTTGCTATGACCAATGCTAGCGTTGAATGTGCGCATGTTTATTGGACATGGTTTTGCGCAGGGAACTTCATACTCAGACAGATAGATCCCTTTACGCTTCAGAATCCGTGAGATTAGACAGCAAAATGGGATGCACATCCTTGATTCTGTTCTTAGAACAGTTTTACAAAGGATATGAAAGATATGAGCACAGATGTCAATCTTGACATTTGAAATCAGATCATGAAGTGCACGCCCGAGATTCATATACCCTGTGCTGGATAGGGGATACAGGTTGTGAAATATGACGATCGTGAGCACCCTCAATTTTGGAGGAAGAGATGAAACACTGACTGAATTCCCATTTGAGGAAAATTCCAGATTGTCCCTAAGAGCTGCTTTAAGTAATTCTTCATCCGGATGAAAATCATCATAGACCGGTGATATCCCAAGTATTGGCCTGTTGATGTGCAGAATCTCTGCTAGATATGCAGGAGAGACCGAGAAACTTTTTCCTCTAACCCAGCACTTAAGTTCATCTCCTTCAATAATTGCATTGGCATAAAACTCTTTTACCAGATCTTCATATGCATCATCAAGGTCAGAGAGGAGATAATTCTAGTCCTTGTGAGCAAACCATTGAGGAATGTTGGTGTCAAACAGAGAATGTTGGTCAAAAACTCTTTCAATCAGAGGTGTCGCCTTTTTGAAGTAATTTTCATGAGTCTGAAAGGCAGCATACGATCAAAACTTGTTGGGATCGAACACACTAGATGGGGAACGAGCCCGCTTTGGTCTAGGAGAGAAATCATCAATTTCAATGACATATTCCTTCCATTTGCTGCTTCCTCCTTTCACAAGTGATCTCTTGAATGGAGACATTTTCACTTTGCACTATGATGAAATTCACACACAAACACCAAACAAGACAGCACCCATTATTAGCAATATGTCAGTGCCATACCATGGATAATGAAGGAAACCCTAAACACTTGAAATTTAGGGTAAAAACATGACAATGAGATTGTTTAAACAACCAACACCACAAAAAGAACACAAGATAAAGATGATCAGTGTATGGACCAGCATAAACATACAGTATAAATCACAATACACAACATCTTCACAAAACGGAAAAAAATTGCCCAAATCAGGAAGTATGAAGGGTAAGGAAGAAAACCCATACCTTTTTGTTGAAGATTTGAGAGAAAATGATGCAGAAATGGAAGGTTTTCAACGAGAAACACAGAGTGTTTGTGAGAGTAAAATGAGGAAGACAATGAATAGTCACACAAGTATGAGGGAAAAACTGAAAACAATTTTGAAATTGTCTTTAAAATGCAAAACACGCGTTTTTCGCGACTGGATCAAGTCGCCAGTAAGTCGCCAGGTTAAGCCACGAAACACTGTGAAGAAAAGAAACTTGAAAATTTCTCTAAGTGTTTTTCGTGACTGGAAGGTCTACCCGCGAGATGGTCGCGATATGAGCCGCGAAATTCCCTGAGTACCTCTCGCAACTGGACCTTTCACCCGCGAACCAAACGCTACACTGACCCGCGAAATTTGGAAAACCTAAAGATTGGAATATTTCTCTAAGTCTTTTTCGCGATTAGAATATTGACTCGCCAGTAAGCCGCAAAAATCTCTGATTGAGCTCGCGACTGGGGCTTGCGACTGTGCTAACCGGTGACTTAGTCGCCAAAACAGGGCAACACTGTTTTTGTAAAAATTTCACATTTTTGTAAAAGCAAAGTACTTTCCAAAAACAAAATAAAACACTCAAAAATCTTTTTGTGTTTGACCAACAAAGATTGAGCATGTGAAAACACATTTAATCAAGTACAATCACACAAATGAATATGGCATTCATTGAACATAAACTTGTGTGTTGTGTGTGGATATCAAAAATGAGATGGTCCTTAGTCCAATGTGAAGCTTCAATGATCAATTTAATCAAGGCATACACAACTAGCACTAGATCATGTGACCTATCTCAATTATAGAAGCATGCATATATGACCTCCCATAAGAACTTGATAACAACTCTTTGAAGCTTTTCATTTGGCTCCATATTCAACATATCATTTGCCATTTTTGAGCAAAGAAACTCTCATTGAGAGATAGATGCCTGAAATTTTTGATATTTCAATTGATGAGTTAGCCTTTGGCTTTTTGAGCATCATACATTTTATTATGGTCGCTTTCCCTTTTTCCTAGTCAAATACTAGTATGTGCGACAGGCTTTTGCAGCTCTATATCTCTTTTCATTTGGAGATTTACATTTAGAGGGCTCTTTTAAAGCATAAAAATAAAGAGTGGGAAGATATATAGGCATGAGTCTATGCATGTCTTGAGATCAACAAAACCATTCACTAATCATTCATGACAAAGTTGAAGATCTATTTACAACAATCACATAGATTTCAGAATTTCTTCCATAATGATATGAATGCATGAGAGACAAGCTAAGCTCGTTAAATGCACAAAGCCATTAGTACAAAAGTACAAGGCAAAACATGCTTTAAGACAAAACTCAACAAAATTATCAAACTTTTTGGATTTTCAATTTTTTATGTGTTTTTGGATTTTTGACACAACAAATTTGACAAACAAATCAACAAAAAGAACAGAAACAAAAAACACACAAAAGACACACAAAGCAACTAAAAACACAATTAGATATCACGGAGGATTGAGTTTAAGGAATGATACCGACACCAATTGTCTTAGCAAGGATTCAAACCTTGGGCCATCAAGAGGTTTGGTGAATATGTCTGCCTTTTGATTGTCAGTATTGATGAATTCTAGACACACTGTTTTGTCTTCTATCAAGTCCCGAATGAAGTGATAGCGGGTCTCGATATGCTTTGATTTGGAGTGCTGAACCGGATTCTTTGACAAGTTTATGGCACTCGTATTATCACAAAACACACACATAGTATCTTGAGAAATGCCATAGTCATGCAGTAGCTTTCGCATCCATAACAATTGTGCACAACAACTTCCTGCTGCAATGTATTCAGCTTCAGCCGTTGACAGCGATACTAAATTTTGCTTTTTGCTCATCCATGAAACCAAGTTGTTTCCAAGATAGAAACACCCACCAGAAGTACTTTTTCTATCATCTATACACCCTACCCAGTCAGCATCTGAATATCCTGCCAAACACTCATTCGAATCCTTTGTATACCAAATCCCATAGTCAGATGTACCATTTACATAGCGAATGATTCGCTTAACTGCTGTTAAATGGGATTCTTTAGGAGCGGCTTAATATCTTGCATAGACTCCGACACTGAATGCTATATCCAGCCTACTTGCTGTGAGATAGAGAAGACTGCCAATTATACTCCGATAAAGAGTTGGATTAACGTCAACACCGGCTGCATCTATGCTCAACTTTGTCGAGAAACTCATGAGGGTAGAGGTATGTTTCTTGGAGTCCAGACCAAATCTTTTGACAAGATTTTTGGCATACTTTTCTTGAGAAATAAATATTCCATCTCTCTGTTGTTTCAGTTGAAGTCCAAGGAAGTAGTTCAGCTCCCCTACCATACTTATTTCAAATTGCCTTTTCATTTCTTCCGAGAACTCATGAGCAAGTTTATCAATTGTGGATCTAAATACGATATCATCCACGTACACTTAAGCGACAAGAAGGGATTTTTCATCTCTTTTAACAAACAATGTGCGATCTACTTGACCTCCCTTGAACCTACAATCCAATAGGTAGGTAGTGAGACGGTCATACCATGCTCTTGGTGCCTGCTTCAACCCATATAGAGTTTTCTTCAATCTTAGTACATGACCCGGGAAGTGAGGATCTTCAAACCCCTTTGGTTGTTCAACGAAAACTTCTTCATTGAGAAAACCGTTTAAGAAGGCACTTTTTACATCCATTTGGTACAACTTAAAATCCATGATGCATGCTATGGATAAGAGAATCCGAATGGATTCTAATCTTGCTACCGGAGCAAAAGATTCGTCAAAATCTATGCCTTCCACCTGAGTATACCCTTGAGCCACCAATCTAGACTTATTTCTGATGACTTCACCATTTTCATCTGTTTTGTTCTTAAAAATCCACTTGGTGCCGATCACATGTGTATCTTCAGGCCTTGGAACCAATTCCTACACATCATTTCTAACAAATTAGTGTAGCTCTTGGTGCATAGACTCTACTCAATTTTCATCTTTCAGTGCTTCTTCTACCTTTTTGGGTTCAAATTGAGCAAGATAACAGTTGTATGTTACATGGTTAACAGTATACTTTAGCCCTTTTCTCAAACGAAGTCCTTCATTCACATCCCCAATGATATTACTGATGGGTGATTAAGTGTCACTCTTGATGAAGGTTTCTTGGAAGTTGAGAGTTCCTCATCACGAGAAATTGGGGTTTGAATTTCTGGAGGAGTGAGTGGACTTGAGACTTCTTGTGTTGATCTAGTCTCTCTTCTTGATACAGGAGGTGTGGTCTCCTTTTCGGGTGTTACTTTCTCAGCATCATCACTTAAAGGCATATCATCATCATCCTCATTCTCCTTGAGTTTGAGCCCCTTTCCATCATCCTCAATTTCCTTTTTAGATATGGTCGTCTATGACCACATTGATTGACTCCATCACCGTCTTAATGCGCTTGTTATACACTCTATAAGCTCGGCTATTTGTGGAGTATCCTAGAAGTATTCTTTCATCACTCTTAGCATCAAATTTTCCCGGATTTTTTCTGTCATTTAGAATATAGCATGTGCTCCCAAACACTCTAATATACTTCACCTTGGGTTTCTTTTCTCTCCATATTTCATATGACGTCTTCTTTGTCCCCGGTCGGAAATAAATTCTGTTACAAATGTGACAGGCTGTGTTCACAGCTTCAGCCCAGAACCTTTGAGGTATATTTTTGTTGAGTAGCATGACTCTAGCCATCTCTTAGATCACCCGGTTCTTTCTTTTAACCACCCCATTTTGTTGTGGAGTCTTTGGAACTGAAAATTCCTTCTTGATACCATGCTCTTCACAAAATGATTCAAATTTCGCATTCTCAAATTCATTCCCATGATCACTTTTGATTTTGACTATGGAAACTCCTTTTTCATTTTGCAATCTCTTGCATAATCTTTGCATTTTATCACATGCTTCAGACTTCTCTCTGAGGAATTCCACCCAAGAGTACCTTGAGAAATCATCAACTATCACCATAATGTATCTCTTTCCTCCTAGGCTTTCAGTCCTTGTAGGCCCCATTAGATCTACGTGAAGAAATTCTAAACACCGTGAGGTAGAAATCACATTCACCTTGGGATGATTTGCTTTTGTTTGTTTCCCCATTTGACATGCTCCACATATAGTCTTCTCCACCTTTCCAAACTTTGGAAGTCCCTCAACGGCCTCAAGTTTAGAGACTTTACATACTTGTTTGAAGTTTGCATGTCCAACCTGTGATGCCACAGTTTCAGCATATCAACACGAGCACTTCTACACGAAATAGATGCCGTAGGTACTACTTCATAGCAATTATCAGTAGTTCTATTTCCTTCCAAGACTTGAATCCCTTTCTCATCAATGATTATGCACCCCTTTTTTGAGAATTGAACGAGAAAATCTTCATCACATATTTGAGTAATACTAAGGAGATTTGCCTTCAATCCTTTGATGTATAATACTTCTTTCAACAAAGGTAGTCCCGGTATTTCAATCGTCCATTTTCCGAGAACTTGAGCATGACTCCCATCACCAAAAGTCACATAATCACATGCTTTCTCTTTAAGAGTCATAAACAATGATTTATCTCCTGTCATATGACGAGAACATCCACTGTCAAGGTACCATAAACATGAATCAAATACTTTCAATGAGGTGTGCACAAACATACACGCATGAGACAAGCATTCTTGACCATTAAACAAAAATTCATTGTTATTCTCCATGCTCATTCCAGATTGAATTTTCTTTTTCAAATTATCAACCTTTTCACACAATGGTCTATTTCTTCTTTTGTATTTCTCAATCAAAGAGTTAGACTCACATAGACAATTGTGAAGAGTGTGGTTCTTGCTTTCAAAATATTTCAGCATGTGAATAAACATCCTAGCATGTTTCCTGGATGTAATTAGCTCTAAGAGTTCATTTTTAAAGTATCCCTCAAATATACTCATAGAGTTATTGTCACAAACACTTAAACCACAATTCAGCATACCTCTTTTTACAGCATCATCCATAGCCGAGAGGTCTAGGATCGTACTCAGGTAATCAAACCACAAAGAGTGCACCCGCTTTGATACCAAATGAAAGTTCAATATAGGTATGAAACACCCTTAAACGTTTAGACCCCCAATTACAAAAATACCAACACAAGCTATATAACAAACAACTTATGTGCGGAAAATGATAAATAGCTTATATCAGAATAGAGACACAGTCTAAACCATAAATAATCACACACACAACTGTAATTAAATGATAAAGATAAAGGGAAGAGAAATGCAAACACAAAGACAACACTCGATGTGTTATCGAAGAGGAAACCAAAGCCCTCGGCGTAAAACCTCTCCGCCGTCCTCCAAACGGTCAATAATCCACTAGAAAATGTAGTTGGGATACATGAACAGCAATAGACCCTTCAAGCCTAATCTACCTAGGTACCTAAGCCCTCCAAGCTTCTTGCTCCAACGAGGTTGCGCCGAACCTTTTTCTTTTCTAGCTTATCGGATTCCGCTATAGACCATAGCATCAACCAATCACCATTGGTTTTTTCCCAAACTGCTTCCCAAAGCACCAAATGGACCTTCTCACAGACATGGGTGTGGTGAGATAAGGGTTTGGTAAATGACCTCTCAAGGGTATGACAATAGAGAGGAAGAGAGTAGAGGAATTTGTAGAGTCTCTTTAGATGAAGATTGGGGATGAGGCAATCTTATTTTTCTCTAGGATTTTCTCTCACAAAATTCTCTCTGGAAGCTCTCTCAATATGATGGGTATAAGGGTGTGTATATAGTAGGGTGAGAAGGGAATGCAAAACGTCAATTTTTGCCAAATAGGGCAAGTTGGCGACTTGGTCTCGCGGCTTGGCCAAGTCACGAGTTCAAGTCGCGACGTAACGGCCTGGCCAAACTGGAACTTTTGTCCTGTAGCGTGACAGCTGGCGCGAACCTTCAGCTTCCCAGTGTGCCTCTCACGTGCCAGCCTTTGGCGGCTTGCTAGTCGCGATCCACCCGCGAGCCCTAGCCACGAGCCTCTATTTTTCTTGCACACTTTTGAGCTTTTCTTTACATCTTCTCACACACTATCTTTACAATTTTTCCACCTAAATACAGGGTTGCTAAGTGCTAAATTACAAGCAAATTGGTCACGGAATAAAGCCAATTAAATGGTTTATTAAATTCAACCTTACATCATCAAAGTAGTGTAAGTAGTTACATTAGGCTTTCTATCTTCCACAAAATTCTGGGAAAGGAACAGCATGGCCTGATCAACATCACCATTTTTGCACTATCCATCTACAGGCAGATTGTAGGTAATGACTGAGGGGACAAGCCCCTTGACCTCCATCTCATGCAGAATATCTTCGTCTTCAGAAACTCTCTTTGCCTTATAGAGCCCACTTATCAATATGTTGTATGCAACCACATCAGGACAATAGCCACGAGAACAAATGTCCTGGAATAACTCCAAAGCTCGATCCACTTCTTGAGTTTTGATTAAACCATCTATGGCTGCAGAATAGGGAATTATATCAAGGAGGAAACCTTCTTGAACCATGCTAGCAAGAAATTTGCAAGCTTCTACTGCTCTCCCATGTTTGCATAGCCCTTTACAAGCAAGGTAGAATGTTTTGTATAAGGTTCATATCCATAAACACGCATCTCTTTCACCAGATCAAGAGCTATGACAACATCTTCCCTTCTACATAGGCACCCAAATATAGAGTTGTAGGTAAAATGGGTTGGTTCAAATCTTGACAGCTTCATCTCTCTGAAAAGCTCATAACTTTCTTCCAATCTAATTGAATTGCACAGACCATCAATTAAATTTTTATAAATCATTATATTTGGTGCCCAACCAATTTGCTTCATATGCTGGAAAATGTTAAGTGCTGAGTCCAACTTACCAGTCCTGAGTAGACCATCAATAACTATACTAAAAGAAGTGGTATCAGGGAGAATGGCTTTCTTAATCCATAGGAGTTTATGTTCCACAACATCAGCATCAGATTGATCCCCCATCATTGCCCTGAGCAAGAGAAAAGCTTTATCGATTGAGTTGTTATTAACAAGAGCGTTCAGAACAGAATTGTAAAGCAAAATCATAGCTTCCTCATCAATATCTTCTTGCATTTCCTTGAGTAATTGGATAATTTTGTTCTCTTCAGAGAAAGATGTCATAAGCTTTGTAAATATTTGAACATTGGGATGAATTCCCAACTGCTTCAATTCTGAAAACAAATATAAGGCTTTATCCAGCTCCTTAATTTTACAGAGTCCTCCTATGAGCACATCATATAGTGAAACATCAGGATAGTAACCTGATTGCTGCATTTTATCAAACAATTGAAGGGCCTTATCCACTTTGGACTCCTTTACAAACCCATGAATCAGAACGCGAAAAGTCTTCTCATTCAACGTAATATTATGGTCTTCCATTCTCTCAATCAATTCAAAGGCCTTATCTACCTCACCCCACTTGCTAAAAGACAAAACTAAGATAGAGAATACGTGCATATCGACCCACTCCCGCTCATTCATATCATTGAAAATGCTCAGAGCTTTTTCAAACTTGCCAGCATTGCAATAAACTTGTAACAACGGGGTCAACGTGTAGTTACTGAATTTCCAACCATAATCGCGCATCTCTTTCATTCTCATTTCAATTAAATCAACTGAATTAATAAAGCCTCTAACTAGCAATTATAGCTATAGTCATTGGGAACGCAAAGACCCATCATTCTAGCTTGATCAAACAATACGTTACTTTATCAAACAGTCCTACACTACCCAAACACCTTACTAGATATCCCAGAGCTCCTGGAGACATGGAACAACCCAAATTTACAATATCCATGGCCATGGCTCTCAGTGGGGCAATTTGTCGAGCACGTGACAGGATTAAGGCCATGGCATTATAAGTATAACAATTGTGCTTTTAACCACATTGATTTGAGGCCCAAGTAAAGAACATGTGAGCTATTTTCCAACTCTTGAGGCAATTTAACTCACTTTCAACGACTTGGGTGGTGAGTCTTGGTGAAAGGCTATTGAGTTCTGGATTGTGTGGGGAAAATGGTTTCTTGGTCAAGATGGAAATGAAGCCATTTGTAATGCTGGTGAGGTCAGAATGAAAAGATGAGTCATAAATATTAGTATGAGTTTTGGTGCAAATGGGTCTGTGATTGTGAGAGAGGAGAGGTGAAGAGAAGTGAAAGCAGAGCACAAGGTTTAATGGATTTACGAAGATTATTACATGCTTCTATGATTTTTGGTAGTGCCATTGCTTTTCTAAACTCTCGGGCCATAGCTTTTCACGTTTGGACAGCCTCCTCCTCCTAATCCTGTAGAGGAGAAATAATAAGGTGCAGTCACGCTTTCACCTTTTTTTTTTTTTCTTTTTTCCTTAAATTGTATACTTGTAAAAACTAAAAATGGGATCTGGACCCTGTCCATGCATCTAAAATAAATCAAGAGCTTAAAAAAGTGTCACGTCAATTAAAATCTAAAGCACTTGACTATGGGAAAACTCAGCTATTGTTAAACATTGAGTTAACTAAGCAAACTTGTCTTATTTGAATATTTCAAAATCTCAATCTCTCTCAACCCTGCCGTTGCTCTCACTCAACCTTGCCGTCGCCACTGCCACAATCACCAATGTGCCAAGCCACAGTTGTTTCGTTAGCCACGTCTCACACTAGCACAAAATCGCCAAACCCATTGCCCAGTAAGTTTTCTCTCTTTGATTTCTTATTTATAAGCTCCATTTGGTTGCTTGGAAAACAATGGAAAATAAATTAGTATACTACTATTTTTTTATTATTGATTTTGTCATGTTGAGTTTGGTTTCTATTCTGTGTGGGTTGAGCTTTGGGATAAAGCAAAACAATTGGTGGGTGTTTTGATCTGAATTTGTTCCAAGAGGTATGAGATTTTTGGGTTGTTTTGATACCATGCCCAAGTTTCTTGAGACTAAGATGAAAATTTTGAAAAAGGAAAACAATAAGCAAAGCTAATACTCGAAGGGCATGAGAAGAAATAGAATTAATCATTGGAAAATGGAAAAATCTTTATAATTTGCAAAAGTTGAAGAAAAAAGACATGTAAATGATAACATATAAGAAAAGCATGAGTTATTTTTTGTAAGCTAGGGCAAACTCTCTTCCCTTTGTTGTACCTCATCTTCTAATTTATTAAATTATCTTAAATTTTTGGTTAGTTGTTTGCAAACTTTCAATATGATTTTTTTACTATTCTTTTGGGGAGGACTTAGGGGAAAAATTTTGACAATTTTTATTTGGTAAACTTGCATGAGTGCACTAATTCACCTTATAAAAAGCTTGCAGCCCTATTTGTTATTGTAAGGTCACTCACATTGGCTTGAGGATGCATAGGCTAAATGTATGATATTGTGAATGTTCAATTTTGGCTTTTAATCAGTTGTTAATTATTTTTATTCTTCTTTCCCCTCTCCCCCAATCCCATGAAAAACATAATATTGGTTGCGAGGATTCATTAAAATACAAGCTTAGTGTTTTACTTAAATCATAATAGTTAAACCTATTGGAAAATAGAGAAGTTTACAATATAAATGATTGGCATTTATTGGATATTGCTTGTAGGTTTCATCAATCCCTGCTTGGTATACTTTCCTACATTATTTTAAATCATCGGTAACTTGAGGGGAAAGACTCTCAAAGTGCAAGGTACTCTAAGTGATTGCATTTCATATGTCGAGAAACCTGGGATTCTAGAGCTTTGGTACAAAAAACTTAATAATGAAGAGACTTCATACCAAGGCAAGCTGTATAACACAAGACAAGTTAAAGTGATCAAGCTAAGACTGAAAATTGCAGATTGTGGAGGGAATGTATGGTCAAGAGGCAAGAGACATGCCGAGTGTGGAAGTGGCTAACATTGTTATCAAAGTGTTTATTTCAATAGAACTCTTGTTATTATGGCCTTTGTAATCAAAATGTACATTTTAATAAAATTTGTTCTTTTTTGGATTAAATTTTGATTGTAACGGACCATCAATTATTCAACTTAAACATTCTCAAAAAAAATTTATTCAACTTGAAGCAATTTACTTTATTTTTAATGATGCCTTATGAATTCATAGTGATGTGAACGTTACATATTCCTTTGGTTTATTATTTATTTAAAACAACACAAATATCGGAAAATATGTTATACACAAGTATGCACCAGTTGCAATGATTTAAGAGCTTTGAATATTAAATGTAAGGAAAATTATTAGGTACTCTCACAGTACCATAAATGTGTACTTCTTTCTCTCACATAAATGGTGGGTTCTACTATGAATTTAATTAGTAGGACCCACCATTCATGTGAAAGAAGGGAGTACATATTTATGGTACTCCAAGAGTACACAATAATTTCCCTTAATGTAAAAGGGTGATTTAATAGTTTTGAATGTTAATGTAAAAGTGCATCAGCACTATTATACACAAGTAAGTACTGCTAAAAATATTACATATGAAAACCAGCATATTTGAGTATCTTCAAAAGCCAACTACAAAAACTATCCAAAAACTTGATACAAAATGTGTAAATAATAGTCCAAGACTCCAAGTTGTCCTACAAGCTAGAATATATCAAATGTGAATCTTTACTAAAATTGAATTTTAAAGTTGCTCAGTTCAAGATACATTGTCTTCAATGAGGCATGGAATACTTAAAAACCTTTCAAAACCTTTTCTTGATAACGAGAAAAATTTGGTACATGAAACTTTGCATAACAAAGCTTGCACTTGACTTCATGAATAACACTTATACCCTTCTCTTCAAACCATTTTACAGTTGGGCTGCTAGGCTGCTTCAAGTCTTCAACTCATTTTCTATAAAAATAAAAATCATATGCATTATGTACATCAGAAAAAGAAAAAAAAAACAATAAAATTCCTTAATAATCCATACCATCAATTTAAAAGTTTTACACATATTGCGAATACACCATGACAAACTGAAAGTGGTCCAAATACTCAGCCATGAAAATGGACCAAAGTAAGAACAAAAGTTCTATCTCCTTTTAAATATACCTTCTAGCGGAAAGAAAACTAGGTAAGAAGCGAATCAAAATTCCAAACACTTTTGTTTTATAAGAACATGAATTCAAAGAGAGAATAGAATAATGTTCATCCACTCATTAGGCTCCAAAGCAAGACAAGTAATTGCATTCAAAAGCCATTTAATAATAGATATTTTGATGATAAATATTTATGCTTTTAGATGCAGTAAGCCAAATGTTCAATGCTTTAAACCCCTTCACACAAGCATTTTGACATATCAACCCAAAGGCCATTTAAAATTCAAGAACTAGTTAGCTAGGGGATATGATTCAATGTAAATGTATGATTCAAGCATGCCAAGATGCCAAACCAACAAATAAAAAAAAAACATATATTATGGAGATTCATAGGCCTGTTGTCCACTTTAATAAATTCTCTAAAATAATCACATCCTTTAGTTAAATTAGTTTTCCTGATAAAGAATAAAAAATGGTTTAGAATGTATTTTACTATGTTCCGAATTAACTCACAAATACAGCTTCTCACCAAGATTCAATCAGCCACTTTCTTTTCATTTGTATGCCACTTCATTTCTCCTAGCTCTTCCTTTTCAATTAGACAATTTCTTACAAATTTCAATCAATCCCCAAGCTCAAAACCAACCAAAAAAAAAAAAACACAGAAAAGAGATCAAAATCAGCATGAAGAAATCAATAAAAAATAGTCGTATAATAATTTATTTTCCTTCTTTTTCCAAGCAACTAAACAGAGCTTATCAATAAGAAATAAGAGACAGAGAGAGAAAACTAACTGGGCAGTGGGTTCGGCAATGTTGGGCTGGTGTGAGACGTGGCCAGCGTAATAACGATGGCTTGGCACATTGGTTATTGTGGCAACGGCGACGGCAAAGTTGAGAGAGAGAGAGAGAGAGAGAGGTAATGGAGAAGAGAGACAAATTGAGATTTTGAAATATTAAGATAAGATAGGTTTGCTGAGGGTTAACTGAACAATTAACCAGAATTAAGTTTTCTAGAGTCAAGTGTTATAGATTTTAATTGACATGGCACATCTTACACCATTGGTTTATTTCAAATACATCATGTCCATGAAATGGATACTCTCCATTTCAAAAAGAAATGGAGAGGATCCAAATCCCTAAAAATGAGGGTGTATACAAATGGGCTTGTAAGATTTGTACTTTTTTAATTTAATTTTTATTTTTTTACAAATGAGGGTGTCCTCAACTATTCTCTCGAGTCGGGTGTATGTAGTGTGCGTTTGGCTCTAAAATAAAAAGCCGGCTTATTTTACCATTCAGCTTAATTTTACTACTATTCATGGGCTTTATTGCACTTTTTGGTACTATTTATAGGTTCCATTGTACTATTTCAGCTAACTTTTATCTTTATCTACAATACTTTTAACAAAAAGTTTTTATTTCAGCAAAATAAGCAAATTCCAAACAGATCCGTAGTCTCCCCATCCCGCATGCACCAAATTATTACGAGAAGGAATTAAGAACCACTAAGCCAACCCCTTGAGGTTTTAGATTTATATTACTAATACAGTGTAAACCTATAATTACCTTTTCTTTTCTTTTCTTTTTACTAACAATATTTGCTAAAACATATTTTAAAAATATAATAATGTTTAAATGAGATTACACTTATATTATGTCTAATATTCCACTAACCTATTATTTCAATTATGGCTTTATGTTTATTTATTTATTTTTTTTTTGAAAAAATGGTACAAGCCAAAAAGTCTTAATAACTCCATCCATCCATGATTTAAACCCCTTTTCCTAAGAGAATTATCCAAAAAGAAAGAAAGAAAAAAAAAAAAAAAAAGAGACAAAATAAAGTTAATTGGACTTTCCTCCAAAAGTCATTAGGATTGTCACAACCATAGCAAGAGAGTCAATTTCATACCGGTTGTCATTTCGGTTTGGTTAGTGGAATGAAATATTTCGGTACCGGTTGATACCGGTGTACCGTTCGGGATTACCGCAATTTAAAATTTATATTTATATATTAATGAATTTAAATGTGTATATATATATATATATATATTATTTTCATGTAATATATGGAGTACTTAATTATTTGGCAAAAGTCATCTAATTTGTTATGAATTTTTAATTTTAATAATGATAAAAAAAAAATAAGGAAAAAATTTAATGAGAACATTCAATTTTAGATGGGGGGCGTGGGGTTTTGGTGAAAGCATTAAATGGTTTGGTAAAAACTCCTTAAAGAATTTTAAAGCATTAACAATTTACTCTTGAAAACTATCAGGTGATAAAACCAAAAAATACCATTTTTCATGTGTTCCAAGTTCCAAAATGCTTTTCTAGCTTTTCCACTCTCACGCGTTAAGTTATTTGGGTTTCACGCCTCCTCCGTCCTTCCTATGGATTTTAGATCTCAGAAAACTCTCTCTCTCTTGCAAAGCTTTCAGCCTCTTCTCACAGTCTCAACAAAGCTCTGGTGTCGCTGCATATCAGAAGTTAGAACGTAGGATGATCCTAATGAGATAGAGGAAGTTTGACTGTCATGAGGAGGTGTTTTTGGTCACTGGTTAGTACTAGCCCGGTATCCACTAACCGGCCGAAATTCGGTATTTATCCCGGTACGGCCGAAACAACTCCAGTATGGCCAGAATATAAACCGATACGAAATTAAAGTGTTTTGCTACCGGACTAGCTACCGGAATGGTAAAATTCTGCGATATCGGCCGGTACGGTACGAAATCGTCTTCCTTGAACCATATTTGGTAAAAACGCGTATGTTGCTTGAACAATACACGTAAGTCCATAACATTTAAAAAGACTCCACCGTTTGGTGTTCAACTTTTATATGTACGGATACATATGCGTTTTTATCAAACAAAAAGTAAAGTTCATGTTATGATAACTTTTTTTTTTTTTTTTTGGAGGAGATGTTGAACCATAGGAGGATCAATCCTCTTCCAAACTTGATGATAAGGGTAATTCTGAAAGTTTGATAAACTCATTCACATAAGGCAAAATTTACAGTCCTAATGAACCCGTAGACCTTGCTTGTGCATTCATTGACATAAACAACGATATTATAAAGCCGACGGTTCCACCTCAAGGCCAACGGCTGTGCCTCGAGATCAACGACACTTGAATAAGACGACTAGAATGCATAGACAAGATAAGAAGCTGATGGAAGAAAGCTGAAGGGGATAAGTAAACCTTTGACAAGTTTGACATGGCCTTACTTGGCCTCCACGCATATAAGGAAACATCTTGTGCTACACGACTAACCCTAATCAAGGAGATTCCTACAAGAAAAGGATCCCGCAAGATACGCATATTAATGAAGATCTTCTACAAGGAAAGACCCTCTATGCCAAGGAATGGATGTCAATCCTATGCTATTATAAAAACCCTAAAACCCTCACAAACCAAGGCATGCATAATTTCCCCCAGTTCTGGCACTCTAGAGTAGTGAAAGTTCTCTAACTTGACATTCGGAGGGTATTTGGCCGGTACTACACCGGTACTCTCTACAAGGTCTTCTTTGTTTTTATTTCATAGGTGTTGTCTCAAGCACATGAGGATTGTGTGACTTACTGACAATTTTTGGCATCATCACTTGATATGTACCATTACATCTAGCATAACTAGCTAGTTCATGAGCTACCTTGTTGTATCCCCTTTTCAAATGCTGAATTTTCCAACAACTGAAGGTCTCAAGGATGCTATTAATCCCTTGATGTAAATGGCCAAGACTACCATTTGTATTCCCAGCTTGAATATCTTGGACAACCATAAGAGCATCTAATTCAATATAAACCTATGACAACTCTAGCTCCTTAGCCAAGAGCACTCCATTCTCAATCGCTAATATTTTCGTCTCTTCGCTGGAATATTGGCCAGGGAGAGTCTTGCACAATGTTGCTATGGTGTCGCCCTTGCTATCCCTTATGACTACCCCAATACCAGACAATCTGCCACCATCTACATTTATTTTGAACACACCTAGAGGTGGGGCTTTCCACCCTAAAATCACTGGCTGCTAGTTTTGACTGTAGATATCATTATCAACGCAACAAATTTGTGCCTCAAAACACTTCCTAATGCCTCAACAATAGTCACTCAAGTTTATAACTCTAGCTACTAATTCTCCTAAAAAAAAAAAGATTATAACTTTACTCTTTATCTATTATTATAGTTACCTAACATTAGAGGCCATATTTTTTATGTATTGGCATATTTTTTGACAAAATGCACTTTACTTATAATTGAGTAGATCTAAGTTGGGTTTAATGTATCAAGAAGTGTGTAAAGTTTACATTACAAATGGTATCATTAAAGTCATGAAGGTTGAACTAAGAAATAAGTGAAGAAAAACTGATTTAGTAAAGTCCGACACTAGTTTCGACACTAGCTCGATACGAGTATCTATCGAGACTTAATGAAAGGTTCTTGACACAAGATCGACACCTCTCAATCTATCAAGCTCTGTGATTTTAGAATTCTTAGATCTAAATTCCAGCTTATAATGACTTGGATTGCTAGGGTTTCATTTACTAAACCTCTAGACCATATAAAAGCTTTATTTTAAAGTCATCAAAGATATAGAGACTCAATTAATGAATCATACACTTTGTGAGAAGCTACTGCGTTCTTATGTGTCTTAAAGTTTTGTAATCAAGTGCTTTTAGATCTTTAACGTGATTTCAAATGAAGAATTTTGCATCCAACAACAATTAATCAGTTGCTAGGAAGTTAGACACGTATTGAGATCCGTGCATACAAGAAGAAGTCACCTGGTGGGGGTTTTTGCCTGGTGGGGGTTTTTGCCTTGTGAGAGATTTTCCTCACTTGTCAATAAATTATCGTGTCTATCTATTTTTCACTACACTTAGTTTTTTTAGTGATTTATTGATGTCTTCACGATTTGCATGTAAATTTGACCTAATCAATCAACTTGAGTAATTGAATTAATTAATTGTGGTCAATCTATAACCCAACACCTCTTATATGTTTCCTCCTCTTATGAACTAATATTATATTCTATTTAATATTTAGTTTAATATAACATATTTTTGGTAGTAGTAAAAAATATTTAAAGGTTTCAAACCATACACTAATTGGAATAGTAAAAAACTTCAAACCTGTTATATTATGGATAAATACGGGCCCAAAAAAAGTAGAGAAGTTTATTATATTATGTTATATACTGATTTAATAAATATACTTTTTCATATTCGTAGTTTAGTTATAATATGAATATGTTCAATGAAAATGGAATAAAATCATATGAAATTAGTTTATATATGATTCTAATATTCTATAAAAAAAATATATTATATTATATTATATTAATTATATTATTTATCAATGCTATGTTATTTGCAAATGAATCTGTATCTTTAATCGTGAAAATTTTAAAAATAGACGTATTATATACATATGTCATTCTTTTTCTGTTTCTGTATTTTTATGCCATATTTTTGAAACGAACTTTTCTTGAAAGATACCAAACTATATGCATCTGTATGTTTATCATACTATATATGAAACATATTTTACTAACTATGATTACGACATAATTTTTGTTAATTTTTTTATGACGTCTCCAATTTTTTAAATCTTGAATAAAAGCTCTACATAAACTATAATAATTTCACTAAAAATATTGATTTAGTTATTAAAACAATCAATTAATCTATTTCACTGGAAAATACAATATAATAACAGTTGGTTCCGAAAACAAAAAGCTACGATCTTCTCAAAAAAAAAAAAAAAAAAAAAAACAAAAACAAAACTAAAAGCTGTGGTCGTTTCAAGTGTCTATTCTACCTAATTATATACTATATATGTGTATTGTTTTGCATTTACCATTACCTTATTGTTCTCATGAATTAGTTATTTTTATTTTTATTTTTTATTGCTTTTATCAATCTTTATCTTTTCAATAACAATATGATCTTTTTTTTTTTCTTTCCTTTTTTTTTTCGTTTATTAATATCAGCAATTTTTATTTGTTTTTATCAATCTTTTTTGCATTTATGAATTATCAATAGTTCATATAGTTTCTCAAGTAAATTATATATTTTTAACAAAGAATAAGCATAACCACAAACTTTGCATCGAGAATGACGAGGAAAAAACTTGTGTTATATGCTTAATGGTGGAGCCAAGATTTCAATTTAGGGGAGCAAGACTGAAAGTGAAATTAATCTAAAAAATATTAATTGATATTAATAATAAAATAAAAGCAATGATTATATATTAATGGAATTATGGAATTATTATATTTCTCCATAATCTCAATTGACTATAAGTATATATTTCATATCATTAAAATAAAATAAAACAAAATAATCAATTCATTATTAAATAACAATCAAACTAATAGATTAAATATAAATACATAAATTTTAAATAAGTAATTTGATTTAAAAAAATAAATTAATGTAAAAGTGTTAAAAATATAACAATGCACTTAGAAAGTTGTATCTTCACCACCTTGAATGCTCTTAAAAATAATGTAGAATTCAACATTTCTTTTTCATTTTTTTTTTTTTTGAAAAGAAGTTAGAATTTGGTTCTATAGCAAAAACACTGAGTTTGAGGTAGGGAAAAAAAAAATTTAAACCAATAGAAAAGATGAAGGAATGGAGGCTAGGGTTGTTGTTTTATATAAAAGGACATAAGAAGTAGGTTATATATTTAGATATATATATACACACACACACACACATATACTCACCCTACTTTTTAGGGGCTTCTCCTATTTGGGTTCCTCAGTTTTGATGCCTAAAATACTCTTATCGTACTCACTTATAAGTTTTTAACTAACAGGGATAAATATATAAATTAAAACTTCTATACTTTAAGACCCACAAACTCACATACACTTTGCCAGTTTCTCTCATTCTTCTTCAAATTGAAGACATTCAGTTTAGTTCTACATCATCTTCTTTCTTCTTCTTCTACTTTCAAATTTGGCTTTTAAACAATTTAAATAGACTTTGTCAAAGGCTCCAACGGCTTTTCAAGTTCTATCTTTTGCAAGTTTCTCTTTCTTTCTTTTTTTTTTTTTTTTTTTTTTTTTTTTTTTTTTTTATCATTGACTTTCTTTGAGTTCTTACCTGCCAAGGCTGCCAAGTATTCATAGTTTGAGGAGTACTTACTTTTCGGTGAATGTGATTAGGGATTCAAGGGTGTTTAACGGTTGCTAATTACCTGTGACTAACTTAGAAATTTAAAAAAGGAGGGTTTGTGCTTGAACTAGCTACTTGAGAATGGATATTGGTGAATGCTCTTTCTTTTTGTTTTGGCCTGCAATCAAACACAAACTTTTTTTTTTTTTTTGGTTTTTTTATTCAGAATATACACTACTTTTTTTCTTTTTCTTTTTCTTTTTCTTTAATAACATGCACGCTAGCTTTGGTTTGTTGATTAAAGTTTTTTTTTTTTTTTTTTTTTTAAAATACTTGATTTAACCCTAATTCTTTTATCTCTCTTAGGTTCATGTACACACAATTTTTTTAGATTACATTGAGGAGGCATTGGAATTGAATATTAGATAAGTTTGGGTGAGAGACTTTACAAGAATTATTGTATGATTCAAACCTCACATGAAGTGGTTGTTAACTAAGGAATTGTTGTAAAAAAATTTCTTTTGTAATAGTAACTATATTTATCATTTGTATAATTCTATGTAAAATTCAATTTACATTTTTTTTATAAGTATTAATTTACTATGCCATCAAAAATGTTACATACCTTTTCTCGGTTTTGAAGGTAGTTGATAATGTAAAGTTGTGATTTACAATTATGTTTTATATTGGCTTTATTCTATGACAAAATATGTTGTAATTACTTTAAATCATTTCCTTGTATTTTGTGGGATTTAATTGTATTGGGTTTAGTATCAAGTTGATGAAGACTCAAGCTTTATTGAAGATCAGTGGATCTCGCGGGTGTGTCGCTAGAAGCTAACCCACGAAAGAGCCATGTGAGAAGCACATGACTGGAAGTTAAAGAGTCGTGCCAGGCTGTTGTCTTCACGAGTGTCTCGCGGGTAAGGCCTTCCTGCAAGATAGTCGCGAAACATTCTGCCTGGAGGATTTTAATGAGTGACTTTCTTACCCTTCACCCATACTATATATATCATCATTACCCACAAATGTTGGAGAGACTATTTTAGAGAGAAAAACCCTAGAGAGGTTTTCTAAACCATACACACCCATCTTTTGAGAGAGAGCTACTCATCCTTAGTGAGAAATCATTGTAACCGCTTTTCCATCCCTCTCCCATTATCATACCTTGAGAGGAGATTTGTACTCAAACACAACCCACACCTATTCAATGTGTAGAGAGTGTTTTGGAGCTGCTGGAAAGTATTGGAAGAAGCCAATGATGGTAGATGCAACATGAAACTTGTTGCGGGATCCAGAGAAATAAGACAAGACACGGTTCCGAGAAGCCTTGTTGGAGTAAGAGCTTGGAGGGTTTAGGTACATCGGGTAGATTAGACTTGGAAGGTCTCTTGCTAACCCATGTATCCCAACTGATTGTCTAGTGGATCAATTTCCGCTTGGAGGGCGGCAGAGAGGTTTTTCGCCACGTTCTTCGGTTTCCTCTTCGAAAACACGTCTCGGTGTTTTCTGTGTTTACATCTTTCTTCCCTACTCTTTTATATTCCATTATACTACTGTGTTGCTTAGTTTATGGATTAGAGTAGCTTATTTGTTCATTCACTCACATTTACACTATTCCACACTTAGTATTAAGTTAGTGTAAAATCTATTGAGCCGTAATTTTAATTGGGGGTCTAAATTGCTCTTGTGTTTTCAACACATTTTCGAACTTTCAATTGGTATCAGAACGGGTACACTTGTTGT
This sequence comes from Quercus variabilis, assembly GCA_030445155.1. Classification (NCBI taxonomy): domain Eukaryota; kingdom Viridiplantae; phylum Streptophyta; class Magnoliopsida; order Fagales; family Fagaceae; genus Quercus; species Quercus variabilis. The sequence continues at coordinate 44,478,228 of CP129447.1, read as the reverse complement.
GGTTTTAATACCCAAGTGTGATCCTTGACCACTTGTGTGTTTTGCCATGGATAATGCTTTGTATGCTTCTATGGATGTTGTTGATTGTGACATGCCATGTGTTTGTGAAAATCTCTCTATAAGTGATAATCCTCATGATTGTGATGCTATGTTATATGAATCCTTGAGTGTTGTTGATATTCCTAACATTAAACTCTTGAAGAAAAATGCTAAAAAGTTTCAAAAGAATATAAGCAAGTTATTTTGTGAAAATGATGATTTGATTGCTAAGCTTAATGAATCCATCAAATTGGTTAAAAAATATAAGAAACTTGCTGAAAATTCTCTTGAAAAGCTAAAAGAGTTTGAATGTTTGAATATGGACTTGGATGCTAAACTTGTTTTGTCTAACAAACTTGTTGATGATCTTAAATATGAAAATAAATCTCTTAAGATGCATGCCAAGTGTTTGATTGCTGAACCTATTGTTAAAAAGGATGAAAATATATGTTGCAATCATATTGTGGTACCCGATTTTGTGCCTAATGTGTGTTCTACCTTAAAGGACAAATCAGTGTACATTTCTCCACATAAAATAGATCAAAAAGTGGAGAGAAAGACTGTTAATTCAAAGCCTTTATTTAGGTTCAATCCTAGGGAATTGAGTGGATCTAAGTTTGTTCCTAATTGCCACCATTGTGGCGTGATCGGTCACATAAGATCTCAATGCCCCAAGTTAAGGAGAAAACAAACTCATGTTGCTAGATCCCTTCCTAAATGGCCTAGTGGACCTATATACATTGTTTGTCACAATTGTGGTGCCCTTGGTCATCTTAGACCTCGTTGCTCTCAGTTTCAAGCTCTTAAAAGAATTAAAAGAAAAGAGAAACTTGAGCTTCTTTGAAGTTGTGCTGAAAATGATAAACCGGATTTGAGTGAAAATAGCATGTTGTTAAAGAAAGTGTTTAATACTCTTAACTCCTTGACTATGTGCATCTCCGATTCTTATTCTTCCAACCCTTGTCTCACTTCTCATGAGATACTCATTCTAAACAATCATTCTGTTTGGACGAGGAAGGGTTCCTATGGTTGAGCTTTTGCTCCTTTGGTCTTTGATCTAATTCTTTCGATCTTTGTAGGACCCTTCATGCATTGAATGTCATATCTTCGTGCGTTTGTGCATTTTTCATTTATTTGTCTGCATTACTTTTTTTTTTTAATCTTACTTTTATGTCTTTGTTTTGTGTGTGTAAAAAATCCAAAACCACATAAAAAATGAAAAATTTAAAAAGTCTAGTACCTTCGTACTAATGGTGTAGTGCATTTACGAGCTTAGCTTGTTTTTTTATGCACATTTATCTTTGTGGAAGAAATCTTGAAAACTATATGTGATTGTTGTAAATAGATCTTCAAGCTTGTCATGAATAATTGATCAATAGTCTTGATGGTCTTGATACTTGCATAGACTTGTATCTATATCTCTTCCCACTTTATTTTTATGTTTTTGCAAAAATAGCTCACCAAATGTAAATCTCCAAATGAAAAGAGATATTGAACTGCAAAAGCCCGTCGCACATACTAGTATTTGACTAGGAAAAAGGGAAAGCGACTCTTTTAATGTAATTTGTATGGTGCTTAAAAAGTCAAAGGCTAAGTCTAAATGTTGAAATATCAAAAATTTCAAGCACTAATCTTAAAAATGAGATGTATTATCCAAAAAGGATTAAATGTCATGATTTATGCAGAAGCCAAATGAAAAGCTTCTAAGTTTTGTAATCATTCTCTTGTGAGAGGTCATATATGCTCATTTCTGTAATTGAGGATAGTGTCTTAGTGTTAGTTGTGTATGACTTGATTGAATTGATCATTGAAACTTCACTCTAGTCTAAGGACTATTCCACACTTGATCCTCACACACAACACACAAGATTTTTGTTCAATGAATTTCTATTTCATTTGTGTGATTGTACATGTTCAAATGTGATGTGTGTGTGCTCAACCATATGTGGATCAAACCAAAAATATTTTTGTTCTTTTTGTTTGCCTTTGGAAGTGATTTGTATCACTCATATTTTTCAAAGTTTTCAAATTGTTTTTGTGTGAAAAACATGTTTTTTGGGTGTTTTTGTGACTTATTTCATGTTTAAGTTCAGTCACGAATGAAAAGGTCCAATTCTCAAGTTTTCCAGTTTTGGACAGAGAGTTTCACGGCTGTTTCATAGTTCTTTCACAAGTAAAGCTTACCTGCGAGACACCAGCGAAATTTTCGCAGGATTCTAAGTAGCGAGCTACCAGCGAAAATTTCCAGATCAGCTTTTTAAAGGGCATTTCGTGGGTCATTTGTTTTAAACGTCTCACATCCTCTCCCAAACCCCTGGTTTAATGTTTCTACATCAAAACCCAACTAAATTCAAGTATTTTTCATTCCATAAACATTTCTAAGGTAATCTTTAACTCTTTTCATTGATTTTGATCCTTAGATTACATTTTTGGGGGTTTTATGTTCATAGTTGGGATTTTCTCAAATGGGAGTTGGAAAACTTATTTTCTGTCAATCTTTTTGATTAGGCTTTGTTTTGAATGATGATTTGCTTTGGATTTTGGCCCCTTGTGGCAAAAATAACACGTATTTAGGCAAGATTTTCATATGTTCTTGCATTGTTTATCATACATGTGTAGTGTGTGCACTCTAAGTGTTTAATTAAATACTCAAATGACATTTTCTCGTTGTTTTGGACTCCGATGAGTCCCAAACTTTGGGGATCACCATAATTATTCATATTTATCATGTTTTGATCTTTGGTGGTGTGTTTTGTACACTTTGCCCCTTGAGTGCCTTGCTCATGCATTGGTCATGCATCTCACATGCACACTAGATGCACAGTAGCTGCACCTTGCTGCACACACTCTTAACACTTGACATGTTTTTGCTTTCACTCATGCTAGTTAAGTTCTTTTAGACCTTTTAGCACATATAACATGTTCTTGTATTCATGTCATGTCTAGGTTTATATCATGTTCCATCATCCTTAGCATGTCATGTTCTTTATGCTTTGTAGCATTGTTTTAAAATGTTTATCTTATGTTTGAGTTTCATTTTATCATTCATCTTGCACCCCTCATGCATCATCTTTTACCTTTGTTCATATCTTCTTTTCTTTCACTCCTTCCTCTTGATTAATTTGTCTATTCGTGACAAAAAGGGGGAGAGTATCATTATTTCTATATGACTCATATGCACACTCTTAGGGGGAGAAATTCTACCTTGTGCACATTCGTAGGGGGAGAACGCCATAGGGGAGATGCATATACCAAGGGGGAGAAGACATTGTTTTTGAGAAAACCTTGATTTACTTTATGCTTGTTTTCTCATTGCTTTATGATGCTTTGTGTTACTTTTAGTATCTATGTTTTGCATCATGTTCAAGTGATGAATACTCATGTACCCATGTTGCTTTTGTAAGCTTTAAGGGTTTGTTTCATTACATGTTTGTAGGCTTTTATGGTTTGTACCATGCATATGCAGTACCTTGTTTATGCAGCCTTTATGCTTGTGTTCTTGAAGCTTAATGCCATACATTTTACTTCAGTACATCACTCTTGTGCCATTGTAGGATTTTTCCTAGATGCATATATGTTCTATGCATTGGTTGAGTGATGAACACTCTCGTGCCCTTGTAGGATTGTTTCTAGATGCATATACGTTCTATGCAATGGTTGAGTGATGAACACTCTTGTGCCCATGTAGGATTGTTCCTAGATGCAAATACTTCGTGTATTTTGCATTGGTTGAGTGTTGGATTTGCAAATGATACTCTTCAAATGAGCTTATCATCTTGCATGTCCAGATATTCATTTTTTATGTGAATAAGCATAGTGATCACTTTTGTATAGTGATTGTCTGTTTGGTCAAGCCATAGTCTACTGCTTTATTCCATTTTGCTTGATCACATTTTACTTGTTGCATTGTACTTGTCTTTTTATCACCTGATTTACCTTGAGAGTCTAATGTGTTTTGTGCAAGTATTTCAGGTTATAGGTATACATGTTCTAAGTTCATCACAGCTTCTAGATTTAGGTGTGAGTGAGTTTTGCCATTGTTCCCAAACTCATGTTTAAGTCTAGAGTCTGTTATAGGGTGTTTTGTCATGGAATAGCCAAAGGAGGAGATTGTAAAGTTGTGATTTACAACTATGTTTTATATTGGCTTTATTCCATGACAAAATGTGTTGTAATTACTTTAATTCATTTCCTTGTATTTTGTGGGATCTAATTGTATTGGGTTTAGTATCAAGTTGGTGAAGACTCAAGCTTTATTGAAGATCAGTGGATCTCGCGGGTGTGTCACTAGAAGCTAACCCGCGAAAAAGCCATGTAAGAAGCACATGACCAGAAGCTGAAGAGTCGTGCCAGGCTGTCGTTTTCGCAAGAGTCTCGCGGGTAAAGCCTTCCCCGAGATAGTCGCGAAACATTCTGCCTAGAGGATTTTAATGAGTGACTTTCTTACCCTTCACCCATACTATATATACCCTCATTACCCACAAATGTTGGAGAGGCTATTTTAGAGAGAAAAACCCTAGAGAGGTTTTCTAAACCACACACATCCATCTTTTGAGAGAGAACTACTCATCCTTAGTGAGAAATCACTGTAGCCTCTTCTCCATTCCTCTCCCATTATCATACCTTGAGAGGAGATTTGTACCTAAACACAACCCACACCTATTCAGTGTGTAGAGAATGTTTTGGAGCTGTTGGGAAGCATTGGAAGAAGCCAATGATGGTAGATGCAACATGGAGCTTGTTGCGGGATTCGGAGAAGTAAGACAAGACACGGTTCTGAGAAGTCTTGTTGGAGTAGGAGCTTGGAGGGCTTAAGTATATCGGGTAGATTAGGCTTGGAGGGTCTCTTGCTAACCCATGTATCCTAACTGATTGTCTAGTGGATTGATTTCCACTTTGAGGGCGGCAGAGAGGTTTTTCGCCGAGTTCTTCGATTTCCTCTTCGAAAACACGTCTCGGTGTTTTCTGTGTTTGCATCCTTTTTCCCTACTCTTTTATATTCCATTATACTACTGTGTTGCTTAGTTTATGGATTAGAGTAGCTTAATTGTTCATCTGCTTGCATTTATACTATTCTGCACTTAGTATTAAGTTAGTGTAAATCTATTGAGCTGTAATTTTAATTGGGGGTCTAAATTATTCTTGTGTTTTCAACACATTTTTGAGCTTTCAGATAAATTTTAAATTTAAGCTCTTTTTAGCTTTTGTTATGAATATGTAGTAAGTGGCTAACTTTTAGGGCTAAAAATCTAAAAGTTTGGATTAAACAAAAATTGATAACTGTTATTAATTTAAGTTTTTATTTACTTCTGTTATGGATGTGTAGTAAGTGGCTAAATTTTAGGATTAAAAAACTACATTTTAGGATTAAAAAAATTGATAATTTCCACACATAAAATTTGTAAAAAAGAACAACAACAACAACAAAAACAACAACACCAAAAAAAAAAAAAAAAAAAAAAAAAAAAAAAACATGGACATGGACATGTTGGAGCCTTTCCTTTGACCAAAAAAAAAACCAACAGCAACAAAAGTTTGAGCCTTTTACCGTAAAAGAAATTAAAAAAAAAAGGTAGTTGCTAAAATTTATATTTAAGCTCTTTTTAACTTTTTGTTATGGCCAAATTTTAGAACTAAAAAACTACATTTTAGGATTAAACAAAACTTGATAACTGTCATACATGAAATTTGTTAAAAAGAACAACAACAACAACACCCAAAAAAGAAAAAAAAAAAAGGAAAAGAAAAAAAGAGACAACAACAACAAAAATTTGAGCCTTTTACCATAAAAGAAAAAAAAAAAAAAGAAGGTAGTTGCTAAATTTTAAATTTAAGCTCTTTTTAACTTTTTGTTATAGGTGTGTAGTACATGGCAAAAGTTTAAAATTAAAACACTACATTTTAGGATTAAACAAAACTTGATAACTATCATAAATAAATTTTTTTTTTTTTAAAAAATCAACAATAACAACAACAAAAAATGTTAGCCTTTTACTATAAAAAAGAAAAAGAAAAAAAAAGGGTAGTTGTTTGTAGACATCGCATTTTGTACCTCTTACGACTCGGACCCTTGTTCCCAATGATGATGAAATTCCAAGACCTAAGGTTGGTTTAGGGTTTAATCAGATGTTACATTGACTTGAGAAATGTTGAAATGAAAAATATAACTTTTAATGAACAAATAAATCTTTTTGGAAAAATAAGGTCAAGGAAGCCCAGGCATGCACACGTAGGAATTAAACTGCGTAGACAGCCATGGTGCATACACAAGCAAGCACGATCTTGTGTGCACATGTAGGGTTCTAGAAAGTATGAAAGATAAGTTTTCTATGTTAAAGACTAAGGTTTGGAATGAATCCCACATCATTTGAGAGCTGTTCCAAACCCCTATTTTCACAATATAAATAGCCATACATGATACCTTTTCAAAATGACATAGAAATCCTATGGGAAAACAATAAAATTCACTAGAAATAGTGAATCAAAGAGGGAGTTTTTCACAAAACATCCTCAAGTCAATTTTCTTTTGATTGGGGCCTTTTCTAGCATTGATCTTTGAGTTTAAGATTACTAATCTTTATTCATTGTGAATAGATTTGATTGAGGAGAACGGTAAAAAATCAAGCCTAGGAGTTTTTGTTTTTGAGGTATTAGTTTGAACTTTCTTTTTCTTTTCTTTTCTATTTTTTGTACATTAATCTTTCTATTTGCTTTAGTTTTTGTTATATTATGTTTTAATACGCTTATATAGTTTAGGTTCTTGTAGTATTTATTTTTGAAAACATGTTAAGATGTTAGACTTATCATTTTGAAGTTCTGTTATATCTGCTATGTTGCTAGGGTTTCTAGGCTAAGTCCCATGTGCGCATAATCCTAGCTTCGTGCGCGATTGGATTATATGCACGTAGGCTTGTTCATGTGTGTGCATGATTCTGCCCAGAAACCCTAATCTTATTTTATCTATTTTTGTTTCTTATTTCACATGTAATTCTTTTGTTTTAGACCCTTTTTCATGTATTCATGATTTTAAGCTTTTGTTTCACATATTGGATTGTTTATTTGTCTTCCACATGTTAGAATTAGGGTTTATCTTGTGTTTTCTTTATTCCAATGCCATGAACACACATTCACATGTCCATGCATGAATACCATAGGTACTGAGCTACAACAAGATAAGTGAGGTAAGTCATGCATGCACATGTACATGCATTTTGTTTGCAATCTCATTTAGGGTTAATGAACATGATGTGGTGGTTTGAATAAGCATGTTGTGTTCTTAATGTTCTCCATGATCTCTTGATAATACCATGATCACACGCTACCTATTTTTTGCTTTGATATTGTTGTTTACATGTTTCTACCTTGGATGTGATTTGATGACATGATGATAGATATATGCTAGGGTTTATGCCATATCACACTAGATGAATGCTAGGTTAGTTTGACATGTATGCTAGATGAATGTTAGGGTATGCCATGATAGATGAATGTTAGGCTTTGGTTGATTGCCATGATAGTTGATAAGGTCTTTTGGGGATGTTTGATGCCATGTTTATTGTCAGATGAATATTAGTGTGTGTGTGTGTGTGTGTGTGTGTGAAAGAGAGAGAGAGAGAGAGAGAGAGAGAGAGAGAGAGAGAGAGTTTAGAATAATAGTATTAAGTGTGCCTTTAATAAGATTAAGACATAAGACAACATGAGAGGAAGCCAGCCTTAGGGTTGGGCAATTTTGGGTGCTTAACACATTCCCAGGACCATGCCTTAACTCCGAACCCATATTTCTGGTAGTAAGATCAATGGTCATTCCTTGAGAGGACGCTATATATATGGTTCCTTGACCATTGCAAAACTAGGTGGCGACTCCTAAACACCCCGCTGTGTCGACATTGTTAAATTTTAAATTTAAGCTATTTTTTACTTTTTTATTATAGATGTGTAGTACATGGCTAAATTTTAGGATTAAAACAATATATTTTAAATAAAATTAAATTAAAAAATAAACAACACCCAAACAAAAAAAAAAAACGTAGATCTTTGATGCTTTTCATTTAACAAAAGAAAAATACAAAAAAAAATCCTAACACGAAAAAATTTCAGCCTTTTACCGTAACAAAAATAATTAAAAACTATTAAAACTTTGTATCTATTTTGTTATGGATGTGTACTAAGTGGCTACATTTTAGGACTATCATAAACATATTGTGTGTGCCTTTAATAGGGTTAAGACATAAGACACAACGAAAGGATGCCAACCTTAGAGTTGGGCAATTTTGGGTGCCTAACACTTTCCCAAGACTGTACCTTAACTCCGAATCCATATCTCTGGTAGTAAGTGTCGATGCTCGGCCCCAATCGGAGTGAGAAACCGCCGTCATGGGCCTTCGTTCGACCACCTACTGTGGTGACGTTCCCATGCACGCGGGGCCCATTGGTATATCCCTTTCGATGATTTATGTGGTTTGCATGGAGCTTCAGGTACTCTCTTTCCCTCTCTTTCGATGGAGGAAGGTAGGTCTACCTTTGGAGGTGTGGCAGGAATCTTAGCCAAATTTTAAGGGAATTACCAAAGGTAAGTGAAGCTGCCACCAATCATTGGGTTTTTCTAAGGTGTGATTGGTTACCTGTTTCTAGCTGATTTTATTACAAATCCTAGGCTAAGAAAAATGACATTTTTCTTAATCTAATGTGGATGGCAAAAAAATCTTGATTCTTGAGTCTGGAAGTTTAGTTACATGTGGGGAAGGTATTAGGCACCCCACAATGCTTGTCTAAGGACAGTCCTTTGTTTTGATAAATCCTTAATTTTCAGAGATTGGCAGTAAAAACATGATTTTAGCATTGGCTTTTGGGGCTTTGCATGCATGGGGGCTTTGAGGTTTGGCTTTTGAATGGGTGTGGTTCCAATCTATGCTTTCTTAAGGCATTCAGGCAAAGGACTAGATTTTCACAATGAAAATCCAGTGACACGTTACCTCACTTTCACGATGGAAATTAGGCATCGCTTTATCTTAGGTGATATGGACTGTGACAATCACATTGGGAAGGGCAAGTAGGTATATATATACATACATCATGCACAATGCAAGCACACAGAGCAGGAAAGTAAATGCCCACATCCCTAAAGCATGGCCAAAAATATAGGTGCAGGAAAATCAATAGGGGTCGTCATACTCTAGAGATGAGGACGAATGGTACATGACATGATATACCTAATACAACCTATATAAGAGAGGTATGGCAACTAAGCATGATAGACATGGCAAGTAAAGAAACAAGAAAATAAGCAAACAAGTGAGATGGCAAACAAGCAGGAAAGCAAACAAAAGGTGGTGTTTGTGAGGGACAAATGTAGGTTTAGATCAAATGTCCATGACTTCATTATGTTGAAGATGGATGATAAACTAGCAAGCAAGACTCATGCATGAACATGTGAGCAAGCGTATAAAGATGTATGGAAAGCCAACAGGTGGCACAAACAAGCATGGCAAGCATATCATCACACGGAGCAAAAAAAGAGGAAAGGTATGCATGAAGCAATCGACATCATGGTGATGCATCCCAAGTGGTTACATCCAAACAAGGCCTCATGGGCATCAGATGTAGCCACATAACCATAAACCTACTAAAGGCGTCAAGCATGGAAAAGCATAGAATAGGAGAGGCTAGCACAAGCATAAAGCATAGAAGCAAGCAAGCATAGATATGCAAATAGGATGATCCAAACCCTTTAATGTAGGCCTTGGTGTATGGACGATGAAAAAGACCATAGGATCTAGATCAGGTCCTAAACATTAGGCCAAAACACAAGAAAATGTGATAAAAAGGACAAAGGGCTACAATAGCACATGGCATGACAAACAAAGTCTATGCCTAAGCATATAAACAAGGTGTGAAGCACGCAAGCACATAGATGATGGCATAAAGCATATAGAGAACATCGATCTAAGCATGTAAACACACTGATCTACACATATAAGCATGGAAATATGCATGTAGGCATGTAAAAGAACATCTAAGCATGTGGATGTAAGCATAAAAGCATGGAAGAACACAAATTGAAGCATACAAGCATGTGAAGGCATAGAACATGCATACAAGCATGTAGACCCAAACATCAACACATGGGAAAGAAAAGATCTAAGCATCTAAAGCATCTAAAGCATGACATAAAGCATAAAACATGTAGATCAAGACAAAAAAAACATGTATACAAGCATGGAAAAACATGGATCTAAACTAAAAACATGCTAGGAGCAAGATAAAGCAAGAAACGTGCTAAGAAAAGCAATAAATCATGTTATTAAGGCCTAAAAGAGCAAGATAAATTCTAGAAAAAGATTTAGAAAGTTAGGGGTATGTATAGTAGCTAAAAGGCTACATCCACACCGCTGAACCCCCCAAATCCAAAATGTAGGACCAAGGAAAAGAAGATTGGGTATAAGAACAATACCTTGTATTTTTGGTAAAAAGAAGAATCAAGAGACTTTGATGTGTTTTTTGTGTTTGGAAGAAGGGAGAAAGGTGTAGAAAACATCCAGGCAAAGAGTAGGACCCTAGGAGTCTCTCTCTCTCTCTCTCTCTTTTTTTCTTTTTTCTTTTTTTGTCTGGAGGGTGCCTGGGGCCTTTTATAGCTCCGACACACTTTACGAGATAGCGGCCCTTGTAGGGCCACCGCCTTCAAAAGGTCTTGCATTGGGTTGATCTTCACACCCCTAGAAATATATTAGATTCCCGCTTTTGAAAATGTATGGAACTTGAAAATCCAACGGTCGGATCAAAAGTTATGGCTCTCGGAAGTTAGCGGTGCATCGATCGGTGCGTTTCCCAGTTTTTGTGATATCTCAACTGTTCTAACTCCGATTTTGACCCATCAATAGTCGTTGGATTGAGAATTTAATAATCTTTGCAATGAAATTGGTTTCAACCCATTCTGATAGCCAGATCAAAATTAGGGTTTCTAGGGCCCGCCAAGAGTCAACTTGGGTTAACTTGGTCAAACTTGCCAAAAATATCCAAAAAGCTTGGGTTTGATGTAAAACTATGAAAAATGTTGCTTTGTGAGGATTTTGAACTTGTTTGGCCTTCATTCAACCTAGGGTTGACCGAGGCATTTTGGCTGAAAAAGGCACTTTGAGTGCTCTGATGTCCAAATGGGTTGCGCCATATCATTCTAGATGTTATCGCGGCCCCATGGAGAGAAAATAATATCTTTGGATTTTTCGGGGTCCAGCATGCAAATCGAGGGTAAACAAAATACGATATCAATAATAAGATCAATGGTCTTTCCACGAGAGGATGCTATATATATGGTTCCTAGATCATTACAAAAACTAGGTGGCGACTCCTAAACACCTAATTGTGTCCATAGTGGTGATTCCACTGGGGATTGTGAGTTTAATTCCTATGTGTCCTATGTCTTAACCTTAATAAAGGCTCATTCAATACTTGTTTGCACACATATTCACTTGGTTTTATTATCCCTTTACCTTGGTTGGTGATGAATGGGAATATGGAAAGCTCCCACTAACTCACAATTGGTGCCTTTGCCTATGGTGGGCTTTGAGTACAATAAAGGTTTACCACCAATCCACAAAGGTCCACTTAGGTCCTCGATTGGAATCGTGACCCACCTAGTTGTGAGTGATCTACTTATCTTTCTCTTAACCTTAAGAAGCTTTCCCACACTTAGAGAGATCCTAGATCCTATCGAAAGAGGACACCCTTTTTATATATCTCTTGTTTGTTCAACCATATATCTTGCGATCACCTAATTCTATAGGACAAATATAAGATGTAAAAAAATGGAAGGATGACCCTAAAGTTATGGCATACCCTAAGACAATTGGGATAAAAGAAAAGAAATTTTCACATATAAGAGGCTTGTCCCTAAATCCAAGGGTATATATTAACTTGAAAGGTTCATAAGACCATAACCTAATTGCTATCATAAGCCCAAATCAAAAAGCCTTTTGAAAAAGAGGACTTTGGGCCTAAGATAACAAGTATGCTATGGACTTAGCATCTAAAATCCTACAAAGTCAATATGAATTTCCCTAATCTTGGGCCTCTTTGTTGTTTGCCTAGGCATAAAATGATGAGACCTGCATGGACCTTGAGGGAAGGCCACAATATATTCTAGCTAAAAGGCTACTTAAAAAAAAAAAAAAAAAAGAATGATAATAATGAAAAAAAGAAAGGCCTAAAGGTGATGACTATATTGTAAGCCCATGTTTGAGACAAAGGGTTGAGAAACTCTAAGCACATTCTAATGAAAGCCCATGAGAGTAAGATGAAAGCATTATTATAAATGGACCAAAGCCCAATGAAACAAGGAACCTTTTAAATGGAACATGGACTTAATGAAAATGAAACTTCTTTTCAGGCACCATTGTACCACCAAGGTCAAAATTAAGTCCCCACTCCAATTCAAGTCCAAGAGAAGAATGGAAGGTGAGACATTCCAGGAGGAAACCCCTCAAGAAGAAAAGATGAACACTTCAAGTGAAGCAGTGCTCGTGCAAAAGCTACTTGAGAGTGTGGAGGCACAAGGTGAAGTCCTTGAGAAGATAATAAGTTGCCTCTCCAAGATAGAAGAAGATGAACTAAAGGAACGAGAAGAATGGGATGAAGAGGACAAGGATGATTATGAAAGAAGCAAGCTAACTCAAGAAGACATCAACCGAATGATGATAGAAGGAAATGTTTGCCTACTTCTACCCGAATTCATGCCTTAATTAAGGAGTGCTCCCGAACCATGGACTTTCAAGAGAGCCCACATTAATAACCCTTTTGAAGGGAGATGTGGGATCTTGGGAGGACCATGACTGGCCAGAATGGACCTTGACGATAGGGGCAACTCAAGTCAACCCGGCTCGCTTTATACTTGAATGAGACATGGATCCTTCTTCAAACGACAACCAATACCTCATGTTGACTCTAGATGAAGAATAAGAGGAAGGAGATAATGGAGTGATTAGCTATTGGAGTGAAGATGACAATGATTGGTTTTTTTCAAGATGGAAGGAGATTTTCCCAATGAGGGTGAGGTTCTATTCGACATAATTGAGGCTATATGCATATGGGAACCTGTAAAGGATGAAGACTAATCCACTAAGCTGAAGACTTTGTTCGAAGAGGAGGACAAGAAGAAGAGTAACATGCCCTAAAGAAGAAAGAAGACAAAATTCATCATGCCTGCTATGGGGCAACTTAATAATTGAACTTGGGTTGGGTTTTTTTAAAATGGGGGAAAGAAAGTTTGTAATGCAAGTCACAATGTACTTTTCAAAATTTTTAAAAGGATGAATTTTGATTTGGCTTATTTTGATGTGTCCTATGATATTGAAATTCTGCACTTAAATGATTTTAATGAATTTGAAAATGAAATTAATAAACAATTGGAAAAGAAAATTGAACCGATGGAATCAACTTTTGAAACTCTTAATTTGAGCAATGATGAGAATCCACGTTTAATTAAAATTGGCTTAACCTTAAAAGAAAAAGAAAGAAAAGATCTCAAAGAGTTGGTCACGGAATTTCAAGAAGTGTTTGTATGGTCTTATGAAGATATGTTTGGTATTGATCCCGAGATAGCTCTACACCACATTGATACTCATGCTTACACGGTACCAGTCAAGCAAAGGTTAAGATGTATGAGAACTGAATGGCATCTAAAGATCAAAGAAGAGGTCACCAAGCAACTGTTGGTAGGGTTCATCAAGCTCATGCACCAAGCTGAATGGATAGCCAATGTTGTGCCCATACCTAAGAAAGATGGGAAGGTAAGGATGTGCATGGATTTTATGGATTTAAACAAAGCTTGCCCTAAGGATGATTTCCCTTTTCTATGCATAGATGTTTTAGTGGATAACACTGTTGGTAGTGCCTTGATGTCTTTCATGGATGGTTTCTTGGGATATAACCAAATCAAGATGACTCTTAGGGATATGACGAAGACTACCTCCACATAATGGGGAATTTATTGTTACACCATAATGTCATTTAAGCTCAAGAATGCAGGTGCAACTTATCAAAGAATGACCACAGCCTTATTACATGATATAATGCACAATGAGGTAGAAGTGTATGTTGATGATATGATTGTGAAATCTAAGGAAAGAGAGGGTCACATCGTTAACTTGAAAAAGTTCTTTGAGAGGATTAAAGAGTATAGATTGAGATTAAACTTGCAGAAATGCACCTTTGGAGTAACTGTGGGGAAGTTGTCTGGCTTCTTGGTGAGTGATAGAGGGATAGAAGTTGACCCATCAAAGATCAAAGCCATATTAGAAATGCTTCCACCCAAGAACGAGAAAGAGATAAGGGGATTCTTAGGTCAATTACAATACATCAGCCGATTCATTGCCAAACTCACTTCCACTTGTGAGCCTATCTTTAAGCTCCTAATAAAGAATGAACCTCATGAATGGAAAGTTGAATGTCACAAGGCTTTTGAGCTCATTAATGAATATCTCCTCATCCACATATCTTGGTACTCCCGATGCACGGAAAACTATTACTCCTTTATCTCTCTATCATAGAAGATGCGATCGGAAGTATGCTTACACAAGAAGACGATGATAAGGATGAAAGAGCCATACACGATTTGAGCAAATGGTTCCATGATTATGAGACTAGGCACACACCCATAGAAAAAACATGCTTTGCTCTCGTATGGGCCATACAGAAGTTGAGACACATTATCCTACCTTTCCAAATATGGGTAGCAGTTAGGATGGATCCATTGAAGTACCTATTTGAGAAGCCCACTTTGAGTGGAAGATTGTCAAGGTGGTTGATCCTATTAGCAGAATGGGATTTGAAGTATGTGGCAAGGAAAACTATCAAAGGAAGTATCGTATCAAATTTTTGTGCCAAGAACCCTATGGAAGGAGAGGATGGCAGATAAGATTTTCTAGATGAGGATATTTTGGACATTGAGCTAGGGGCATGGAAGATGTATTTTGATGAAGTCGTGAACCAATATGGAAATGGGAGAGGAGTACTCTTGAAGGATCTTACATACCTTCAGTAGTTAAGTTGAACTTCAAGGCAATCAATAATGTAGCAAAATATGAGGCTTGTATCGCCGAAATGGAAGCTTTCTAGGAATTAGGGGTGAAAGAGGCTAAGGTTTTTGGAGACTCAACTTTGGTTATACCTCAAGCACAGAGGTTGTGGAAAGTGAAGGAAGAGCACTTAAAGCCCTATCAGTAATATTTAGAGGGTTTGACCAAAACCTTTGACAAGATTGAATATACAACCATCCTTAGAGCTCAGATGCCTTGGATACTTTAGCTTTCATGGTTGAAATACCCGAAGAAGTATGGACACGACCCTTAGAGATTGAACAAAGTTATGGGATGGTACATAAAGAGAAGGCCAAAGCTTCAATCTTAGTAATAGAAGAGGAAGGAGTTCCTTGGTATTATGACATCATGAAATTTTTGGAGTTGGGGGTATATCTGGATGGTGTCAACAAGAAAGAGCAATGCAATACATCTTATGTGGAGTTTAGCTCTATAGGAGAAACTGTGATGGTACACATCTTCATTATCTAAAGAAAGAAGAAGCCGAGAAAGTTTGGAAGAAATTCTGATGGAAATTTAGACCCCTTAAACACACAGATTGCGTAGCCTAGATTAATTAGCTAAGTTGTTACTTAATCAAATTATGCAATTCTAGGTTAAAACAATCAAATAATCATATCAAGATATAAAGCAGCGGAAAATAAATAAACACAAGATATGATCACCCAGGAAACCACTCGGTAAAAACCTGGGGAGGATTTGACCCACCGATCCTCAAGGCATAACAGAATTCACTATGAAAGAATTGAAGTTCTTATAGAAGGACTACAAGCTCCCCGCTCGACTTCCTAATGCTACCCACCAGTAAAACTTCCTGACACGACCACGCGCAGGCTCCGAATCCACAGACTACTTCTTTCTTGAATTCTTCAATCAGCTACAAGCTCCCCGCTTGCTTTTCTTTTAAGTTCCAATGGTTGCAACAGTAATGATCTTCAAGATGTTGAAATCAACTCTACCTTGAAAACCCTAAGTTTTG
Source organism: Quercus variabilis (assembly GCA_030445155.1). Classification (NCBI taxonomy): domain Eukaryota; kingdom Viridiplantae; phylum Streptophyta; class Magnoliopsida; order Fagales; family Fagaceae; genus Quercus; species Quercus variabilis. The sequence continues at coordinate 44,462,121 of CP129447.1, read as the reverse complement.
TGTAAAGGAAGTCTCCTCAAAGATCTCACACGAGATTCACACAAAACAGCAATGTATGAGCAACAAAGCAATATGGACAACCCTCAAAAACGTGGCTAGGGTTTAGTTTATATACCTAGGGTAAAAATATAAAACCCTAAACGTTTAATGAAGTAGGGCTGACTTGGAAAATCTGCAGAAAATTCAACCTGTGCGATTTTCGATCGATCGAGCCAGGCCGAAAGTCCCAAGTACTTCTGCAGCCACTCGATTCCAACTTTACAATATTAAACCAACTTTGAGCAAGTCTAAACAAGACTAAATACAATGTTTTGATCATGGTTTGCCAACATTACAAATTAAAGTTCTAAATACATAGAATCCTAAGACCTTAGAACCTAACAAACTCCCCCTTTGGCAATCCGTGACAAAACCCTAATTAACAGCTCAAAGTTTTACAAATAAAAAGCCCTTTATAAAGGTAATGCTCATAAAATCAAATTCAGCCTAACTACTATCCATCAGTTGCAAGTGTAGACAGCAGCTTAGTTGAATCAACTTGTATATTCCTGAAATACTCAACAAACGCATAAACGCATGTGTGACAGAAAAGAGTAAAAACAACAGGTATAACATTCTTGTAAGATTCACACAACACAAAATAAAGACATATAAGAATGATCAAGTCATAAATATAAATCAAAACGCAGTGAATCATAAAGCAACAAGAATCAATAAAAAATAAATGTATATCAATAAATGTTACTCCCCCTAACATGAATATCCCCAAAAATGATATACATAGTGAAGCACCTAGATACAATCTAAAGACAATATCTCCCCCTAACTACAGTGAAGCACCTAGATACAATCTGAAGACAATATCTCCCCCTAACTACAGTGAAGCACCTAGATACAATCTGAAGACAATATCTCCCCCTAACTACAAAAACTCTCTACAAGTCAAAACTCCACTCCCCCTTTTTTGTGACGGAATGCCAAAGAGCAATCATGAGTCGCCATCAAAAAGAGGTGGTGAGGGAGAATGAAGACGTGCTAAATCAACTCGGAGAGCACGAATCTCATCCGGCAAGTCCACCAAAATCTGACCATGAGCCTGCTGAACAGTCATGACAGTCTCCAAAGTACGACGAACATCGAAGTCGGCCGAAGGACGTGGAGGAACATCAGCAGCAGCAGTATCAGCACCAACTTGATCAGGAATATCCTCACCAGCAAGACCTGTAGAAGAAGAAGGAGGAGGAGGTACGCTACTAGAGGGCTCAGACCTAGGGTGTTTAGAACCAGCTCAAAGATGAGCGGCCCTCTGTCTAAGAAAAGATGCACCGATAGGAGCAATCACATGAACAGGCTCAGAGGAAGGAAAGCCACTAAGATCAAGATGGAGCAAAATCCTATGAATGAAAATAGGATGAACAAGGGCATGTGAAGAAGATGAACTCCTATAAACATCATTCAAAGAACGAAGAAAGAGATGGGGAAAACTAATAGGAGCATCAGTAACTAGAGCGTACAAAAATACACACCTCTCAAGAGGAATGGTGTGCACATGAGAAATAGGCCAGATGGAATGACAAGCTATCCAAAAGAACAAATAGTGCAACCCGGAGAGCTCAGCAGAAGTGATCCTAGGATCAGAACCCCACTGGACAGAAGTACCAGTGATGTAAGACAAAACATCGCTCAGCTCGAGAGACTCATCATAAGGATAGACAAGATCCCTAACCAACGGTACCCCTAGAGCAGCAGCCACTACCTGAGGAGTAATGGTGTACCTTACACCTCGTATCCAACTCTTTACCAAAGTGTTGGAATCATAGATGTGGATAGAGATGTTCGAATAGAACTCTCTAATCAAGGCAGACGATGGAGGAGGATCAGAAATGTCTAACAAAGGTAACCAGCCCCGACGCTCAAAGTTTGCCCTAATGGCAGGATCTAGCTCATCTAACACAACAGAACACTCAGCCCAAATCTTCCTCTTAAGGTTAAGCTTCTCAAAAAGATTTTGGTTTTTCTCACTCGGAAACCTCTCACGGTCAAAGGAGGGAGGGGATGGAGAGGAAGAGGGAATGGACCTACGGGCTCTAGTTTTCCTAGGCATGATGCTAAGGAAAGGACAGAGACACAAAGAGAAAACCAAAAGAAAATATAAAAAAAAAAAAAAAAAAAAAAAAAAAAAAAAAAAAAAACCAAAGGCAGACTGCAAGTTAGCACAAAAAAAATAAAATTAAAATCTATATGATGCATGAGCAAATACAATGCCATGATGCATGTACTAATGCAGTGAGCAATTAAGTTCAATTGAGATTAAATTGACAAAATTGGCTTGAGCAGGGAATTTTCTTAACAAAAACCCCAAAAATTTAACATCAACTGAAAATTTTTAAAACAAAATGATGAATTGAGCATTATAAAACACAACACATAGATTATAATGCTTAATTTCATCAATACAACAAGCCAATTTTATCAAATTCTACTCAATTTAACAAAATCCCCAATTCGGATCAATTAGAAACCCTAGAATTTTCAATTTTTCACCAAACTCAAAATTGATCAAATTAACCACCAAGGATCATGTTTATGATGTGTCCCCACAAAAACCCAATGATCAATTGCATAAAATATGGCTTGAATCAAATGAAAATCCCAAAATTGCAAAGTGCGAAAATCGCCCCTAAATGCATGAAAATATGCATGAAATGATGAAAATAAAATCAAAAAGAAGGGCAAAAGTTTCTTACCGGCTTGAGGAGAGAGAGATTTTGCAAAAACAACGGAGGAAAACGACAAAAATCTCAATGTGGAGCCTTGCCAGCTCGGAGAGAGAGAAGAAAAAGTTTGAAAAGTTTGAAAAGTGATTTTGAAAAAGTCAGAACTGAACTTTTTAAAAAGCTTTTTCACGATATTCGATCGATCGAAAAATACATTCAATCGATTGAATGAAACAGTCATTTTAGAACAAACGAAAGCACTTTTTCGATCGATCGAAAAACAGGCTGGATCGATCGAAATAGGCAGAGGCTCACTAAATTTTGAGAAAAAATCCAGTTTTGAAAGACACAAACCTAAATTTTTAAAACAACTCGTCAAAGCATTAAATTGTAAAAAAAACATGCATGAGTATGAGATGGAATGATTTTTTCTTCAAAAACCCAAAATTTGAAACCCAATTTTCTCAAAAACAAATTTCAATCATTCTTCCATTGAATTTTCTCAAGCAACACAAATGTCGTGCACAAATCTCAAGATATTCTCAAACTTGGTTGGTCAGACCATAAACACACACACTAGTATGTACAGTGTTTAACAAAGAGTAACTTGTGTAGTGTGTGATACTAGCAAAAACTTAAGATAAATGTGAGGTGATATGTGAATGGCAATCAAACACAAAGTCTACACAATTCATCACATAGAATTTAAAAGAGACTATCACCTAAAGAGTTACATCCTATAACTCCCACATCTCCTAGAACAAAAGCTTGCAATCATGTAAGTTTCTTGCATTTTTGCCTCTTATTTGTATGAGATGACATTCAGCCTAATAGTACACACCGGTTTGAATTAAGTGAATTGGCATCAAGCCTAATAGTACACACCAGTTTTAATTTAATTTGAGGCTACACCTTATGTTCTTTTTGTGCATGTGCTACACTTTCTCGAGCACAAAATCTTATGATATGCACTAAGGTGTTCATGATTGGCTAGTGAACAGTGGTGAGATGGTTATTTATGCATTTCTCAAAAGAATCAAGTCCGACAGTTAAATAATATATGACTTCATGATTAAGACAAGGAGATTAAAAACCATACACATCTTTCCCACACAACATGCACTACAAAGTTTCAACTAGTCAAGTGCAATGAAAAAGTTCATCAAAGTTAAACAAGGTACACAGATCATGATATGTGTCACAAGATAGACTAACCTTGTTTTTCAAAAATCAAGACAAATAGTGTCTAACATAATATTTGCTTTCTCCCTTTTTTTTTCTTTTTTTTTTAATTAAAAGAGAAAACAGATACATCCTAGAATGAAATGCATGAATGTAATGCAATGCAAGTCCTAGAACAAAAACAACAAAAAGACAAAAACCAAAGAACAATGGTCACCAAAAAAAAAAAAAAAACAATTAAGCACAAGGACCATGTCAGAAAGACTCAGTTAGTTCGAGTCTTTTGCATCCAAGACCTTTTAGATGCACCACGAGCATTGGAGTTCTTATTCACATTCGAGTGATTCCCAATTCCAAGATTGGAATAAAGGTTTAACACCTTTACCAATTCACCAATTAGTGCCATAGGGTCTTGTGCTTGAGGCACAACCACTTTTGGTTTAGTTGCTCTCTTATCAGCTTGACGCTTGTAACAATTAGGATGAATATGTCCAGACTTACCACAATAATGACAAACCCAAGCAGGTTTACCATGCATCTTGTCCTTAGATTTGGTAGGCTCCTTAGGTTTAGATTCTCTTAAGTCTACCCTAATCTTTTTAGGTGGTAAAACTTCTACAGGATTAACTACCTCACTCACAGGTGGTTTGACAATTTCACTCACAACCTCACTCACAGAAGGTTCAAAAGAAGAAGCAGGAACAAAATTTGTGGAATGTGGAGTAGATCCAAAGATGCTTTCAACATATCCCAAACCAGATTTATCCACAGGATACTTTTGAACATTCAACATGTGATCAAGTTTAGAACTAGCAGATCTAGCAATAGATAAATCATGTTCTAAAGTTCTAACTTTATCAAGCAAAAGCATGTTCTCAGATTTAACATTATTCAGAAACTCATTAGCATCAAACAGTTTAATAAGCAAATTTTTCTTTTCAAGCTCCAGAGAGTCAATTTTATTTAGGCCAAGATCAACTTTCATAGCATCCTTTGCAGCAATTTTGCAAAGTTTGTTATAGGCCTCTTGAAGATCTGCATCTTCAGAGAGTTCCCCATCAGAAGGGTTCTCTTCAGCAGATACGCTTTCACTGACCATAGCAGTAGCTGTGAAAGTAATGAAGTTTCCATCCTCGTCACACCCGGACTCATCATCAGAAACCTCATTATCACTAAGGGTTACAGCCATAGCTTTACCCTTAGTCTTCAAGAATGTAGGACATTCAAATTTCATATGACCATACCCTTGACAGCCAAAACACTGAGGACCTAAAAAATTATTTGAAGATTGACCAACTCTATCATTTGGTTTTTCAAAATTATTTACCTTAGTGGGATCATTCTTCCTAAAATTTCTAGGTTCAGCAGTGTTGGTACCTCTTGCCTTTCTATTTGTATTCCTAAGAAAGTTCTTAAAGTTTTTGGCAAGATAGGCAATCTCTGTAGCAGAGAGCTCATCATCAAATCCACCACCATCAACATCATCATCTGACTTAAGAGCCATTGATTTGGATTTGTTTACTTTAGGTAGGTCAGACTCATAGGATTGGAAAGATCCTACAAGTTCATCTACTGGGATGGAGTCCACATCCTTGCTTTCAGTAATGGCAGTCACTTTGGGTCTAAAATCTTCAGTTAAAGATCTAAGAATCTTCCTAACAATTTTAGGTTGATCATAGATTTCACCCAAATTAAAAGCAGAATTGACAATATCATTCAGTTTGGCATAAAATTCATCAAAGGATTCATCATCAGACATCCTAATACTCTCAAACCTAGAAGTCAATTGTTGCAATTTATTAATCTTAACTGCCTTTGTGCCTTCATACACAGTTTGGAGGATTTTCCAAGCAATATGAGCAACCTTAACATTAGAGATCCTCTTAAATTCCTCCATAGAAACAGCATTGAAAATGGCATTCATAGCTTTGCTATTGAAGCCTGCTGCTTCCTTTTCAGAAGTTTGCCACTCACTCACAGGAGTAGTGGGCTTCTCCCATCCGTATTCAACAGAATTCCAAACCCTTTCATCAATGGATTTCAAGAATGCTTTCATCCTTACTTTCCAATAAGCATAGTTGTTCCCATCAAAGTGAGGAGGAACAAACAAAGAGTGTCCATGCTCCATGACAACAGGGGTCAAGGATCAGCTCAGAGATAGAAATCTCAATCAAAAAGAGCTACCACGCTCTGATACCACTTGATGGAAATTTAGACCCCTTAAACACACAGATTGCGTAGCCTAGATTAATTAGCCAAGTTGTTACTTAGTCAGCCAAGTTGTTACTTAGTCAAATTATGCAATTCTAGGTTAAAACAATCAAATAATCATATCAAGATATAAAGCAGCGGAAAATAAATAAACACAAGATATGATCACCCAGGAAACCACTCGGTAAAAACCTGGGGAGGATTTGACCCACCGATCCTCAAGGCATAACAGAATTCACTATGAAAGAATTGAAGTTCTTACAGAAGGACTACAAGCTCCCCGCTCGACTTCCTAATGCTACCCACTAGTAAAACTTCCTGACACGACCACGCGCAGGCTCCGAATCCACGGACTACTTCTTTCTTGAATTCTTCAATCAGCTACAAGCTTCCCGCTTGCTTTTCTTTTAAGTTCCAATGGTTGCAACAGTAATGATCTTCAAGATGTTGAAATCATCTTTACCTTGAAAACCCTAAGTTTTGTGTAAAGGAAGTCTCCTCAAAGATCTCACACGAGATTCACACAAAACAGCAATGTATGAGCAACAAAGCAATATGGGCAACCCTCAAAAACATGGCTAGGGTTTAGTTTATATACCTAGGGTAAAAACACAAAACCCTAAACGTTTAATGAAGTAGGGCTGAGTTGGAAAATCTGCAGAAAATTCAACCTATGCGATTTTCGATCGATCGAGTCTATTCTTCGATCGATCGAGCCAGGCCGAAAGTCCCAAGTACTTCTGCAGCCACTCGATTCCAACTTTATAATATTAAACCAACTTTGAGCAAGTCTAAACAAGACTAAATACAATGTTTTGATCATGGTTTGCCAACATTACAAATTAGAGTTCTAAATACATAGAATCCTAAGACCTTAGAACCTAACAAATTCATCAAGGGATTTGTGATCCTCACATGAATGGGAGAATGTTAGCCAAGAAAATGTTGAGGATAATGTACTATTGGAACACGATTGAGACCAATTGTGTAGACTTAGTGAAGAGTTGCCACGATTGCCAAACACATGCAAATTTGAATCACGTGCCACCTAGTGAGTTATATAGCATGACCTCTCCATGGCCTTTCTAAGCTAGGGCATAGATGTGATTGGAAGAATAGTCCCTAAGGCCTATAATGGACACAAATACATCCTAATGGCAATTGACTACTTCACCAAATGGGTGGAAGCGGCCTCCTACTCCATGTTAAAAGCCAAGCATATGGCTCAATTCATAGAAAATAACATCATTTGTTGGTATGGGGTACCCCAAGGGATTATCTTTGATAATGGTTCTCACTTTGAGGGAGAGGTTAGAACAATCATGGAATTGTACAACACTGAGCATCACAAGTCTTCATCATATCGACCACAGAACAATGGGAATGTAGAAGCAGCCAATAAGAACATCAAGAACATCCTAACCAAGATGGTAGTGACATACAAGGATTGGACCGAGAAGCTCCCATTTGCCTTATGGGTTATAGAACTTCTATCCGTGCATTAATTGGGGCAACCTCTTACTCTTTGGTCTATGGTAGTGAAACGGTACTTCCCATTTAGGTGGAGATGATATCTTTGATAGTATTAGCAGAAACCAAGGTCCAAGACGAAGATTGGGTGAAACAAAGATATGAGCAATTGGCTTTAATAGATGAGAAGAGAGCTATGACACAATACCATGCACAAGGATACCAAAAGAGGATTGCTAGAGCATTTAACAAAAAAGGTGAGACCTAGAAACCTTAAGGAAGGGGACTTGGTCCTAAAAGTGCTTAGAGATGAAACTTTTGATCCAAGAGGAAAGATGAAGCCAAGATGGTCTGGGCCTTTTATTATTAAGAATTTATTAACCCCTTGTGATGAATTAACCAATTAATTAACCAAGTTAATTAATTAATTTAATTAGCATGCAATAAGCGTGGTAGCACAAAAAAATCACCAACTAAGTTAAAGTACAGTGGGTAATAAATTGACATGGTGATTTGTTTATGAATGGGGAAAACCTACACAGTAAAATCCCTGCCGGGTGATTTTAAGGTCACCACTCTTGAGAATTTACTATTATCACAACAAATGGTTACAAGTAAAGGAATCCTAGTACCTTATACCAACCTATAGTTGAACCCTTACCCCAATACCTAATTGGACTTGTTTTATAGTGACAATCTCTCATTTTCAATGCACGTTTTCTAGTACGTGACTAACCAATTCGATGTGCAGATCCCAGTACGCGGCTTACTCACCAACTTGAGAAAGATGTTGGCTGTAAAGTTCTTTAGCTCATTAACACGATGAAGATCACGAAGCTCCTTGGTTACAAAACCCTATGGTGTACAAAACATAGCAGCTTCTTGAATAGAAAGATGAACTAGGGCATATGTCTCCGATTCACAATAAGCTTGTGAAAAACTTTTGCATTGAGTTGCATCAACTGTGATAGCCCTTAAAATAATCCTCATATATGTTTAGGGTTGTCAAAAAAAGAAACCCAAACATCTATTTTCTGATTGGAGTGAAATCAGATCTGAAAAACTAAATTTCATAAACCTTGACAGATGCCCTATCTATTAAGAAGCTATCAAGCATCGTGCTTAAACAGCCTTTTAAACCTCGATAGATACTAGCTATCGAGTTTTAAAATTCGGCACTTCTTTACTTGATTCTTGGATAAACTTGCATGGCTTTAACACTTGAACTTGAAACCTTGTTCCTTGAAGTATTAAACACATCCTAAATTTGCCCAATTACAAATAAAGTGCATTTTGTCAAAGAATTAGCCAATTCTATATTGACATATATTCCTAATACGATTCACTTATGTCTTAACAAATGAGAGCACTAGTAGTAAGGTTAGCCTAACACAAGTGTTTCATTTGAATGTTACTAATGTACAAAGAATGCAAATGATGACTAATTGAAGAGGAATGAGAGAAGCAAGAACACATACCACAGCAATAAGGGAAGGCATAAGGCGATTCCCACTAAACTCATCATAGTCTAGCTTAGCCATGACTCACTCAGTGAAAGGGATGCCCAACCCCCGTAGGTCGTACTCTACATTCGTCTTGAAGTAAGGGGCAAGCATAGGATCCATGGGACCTGGGGTGCATCCTCACTTACCTACTGGCAGCACACCCTTTCCATAAAATAGATCACCCTTAACCTACCATCCTTAAGGGGTTGGGAGAGCCTGGAAGTAATGATAGAAGTTGCCTCCAATTTTGGGTCCACAGGATTAGCACCAGCCCAAGGACTCCACATAATTTGTGACAGCACATGAGATTAGAAAGAGAATCCTAAGAAGCATGCAAACAAGGGAAAACAATATATTCCTAACTTACATCATCAAGAGAGAGCTTGTTGAGGTGGGCTCGAATCGAGGTGACACTTTTCAAGTCCACCTAAGTCCCCCGAGCAATGAGACTATACTCTATGGCCTAACACTGAAAAGGCATGATAGTTTACAAGAGAATATGGTACAGTTTGCAAGATTCAGATAAGACAGTTTGTAAGATGACAGTTTGTAAGATGTTATGGTATAGTTTGCAAGATGACAGTTTACAAGATTCAAATATGACAGTTAGCAAGATGACAGTGTGCAAGATGTTATGGTACAATTTGCAAGGCATAGTTGCAAGGCATAGATATGATAGTTTGCAAGATGACAGTTGGCAAGATATGGGAATGAATGCAGTCGGCAAGAATATGGTACATAGTCTTAACCTAAGTAGCATATGGACATATGACCATAAGAGTGAGAATGCATGAGCTACAAGAAAAATGGGAAAGAAACCAACCTTGACGAGCTTCCAAGGCCACATTAGCTAGCACAAAATCCCCCGGCTGAGTATGTCCAAGGAAGAGTAAAAGTAGGCCAAGCATGCCTGCCCCCAGTTGGCAATTCAAGCCCTGTCACAGTCCTAGAAAGAAGCCAGCCACCTTAAGGACACTGTCCATTGGCGAATAGGTACAGCCCCCATAGATACAGCAAAAAGACCCTAGCCATCCAGGTACACTTCTTAGCTGTCCCCTATGGACGATGCTTGAACTCTGCCTCAAGATTGGTGTAGCCGATCGTCTCCATAGCATACATCTTCCCAAGCAGCTTTGCACTCGGCTGAGTACTCGACTCATCCTCTAGACTTATCGGGACTCCATTGAACCACAGGCCAGTCATGTGGTGGAAGTCGTAGTGAGTGATAGTTGTTGAGGAAAAATTTTTTACACCACGCGGCTTCATTTCAATGGTGATCCACACCACGTCAACACTATCATGGATTTTGGGAAAATCTCTTCTAAAGCCCAAAAGAGACCATATTTACACAAAAAAGGCATCAAAGCCTATGGTTCAAGCTCATAGCACATCATCTCATTTTTGGCTCATGATCCAAGCTCATGAGTCTTATCGTGAGAATTTTAGGAGTCGTGGTTTGAAGGGCCAAGAAGTGTGTTCAGTAAAACTTCAGTGGTTCAAAGTTGTTAAAGGAAAGCATATTGCTTGGCATGTCTTTCCTAATTCTCTGAACTCTGACGAGTCAGTGTACAATAGGTAACATTTGGTAAGTCTCTCATATCACATAACACTTAAAATGATAAAACTCCCCATGCTCTTTACAAAATTAATGTCCATCATATAATATAAGTTTTAAAATATAATTATATCATTCCATATTAATTCTATTATTATTTTCATATAAATCAATTCCAAGCACATGCCTAATTATATATTAGTATCTCATATCTAGCATTAAATGCTCTCTTTTCTCTCCAAGATTTAATTAAAATACAAAAAGACCATAATTACATCTTTAAAACTTCATCAAAAATCAACCAACTAGTATATTACTTACCAAAATTATATATGGACTAAACATATAATTTTTCCTAAGAGAAAACTTAGCTGAAAATACCAACAGCAACTCCAGCAGAAGCTGTTTTGCAGAAACATCTCTAACAGAAACGGCAAACAGCTCCAACAGAAGTAGCCATAGCTCCAGTTGCGAAAAGCTCCAACAGAAACTATAAACAGCTCTAGCAAAAGCAGCCATAGCTCCAATAGAAGCAGCCATAGCTCCAATAGAAGCAGCCATAGCTCCAGCTGTGGTACCAAAAATAAACCACTTACTTTGTCAAAGATTTTTCCCTATTTTCTAATGTTCCCTTCAACTAAGTTCTAATCTAGTTACATACTTGGCTTTATATAAAGAGAACCAAGCCTCACACTAAAGGGGGGTCCCCTCTCTCATCTTCAATAATTCTGAAACTTCTCTTTGCCCTGCTGCAAATATCTCTAAAATTCTCCATACTTCTCTACCTCTCTTACAAAATCACTCTTCATGGATAACAACACAACCATTACACATTATCCATCTCTCCCACACTTTAATATTCTGAAACTTCATCACTTCTGCTGTCCAAAAACACATCTCCATCTCATTCTTTACTCCTCATACAAAATCTCACTTCTTAAAAAGCAATATAATCCATGACATAACACAAATAATCTCATGTATTTACTATATTATCTATCTCACACTTCTATACATATTACAAACACCATATCTCACAATATACATAAATGTGTGTGTGTGTGTATATATATATACACATATATGTTTCTTACCATCTCCACACATCTTAAAAATATATCAAATACTCTTCCAAGAACACATTACAAAAGCCCTTTCTCATGGAAGGCATATGGACATCAATATTAAGGCCCTTTCCTAAAAGGCACAAAAACTTCATGTTAAAAATCATTCTCATTAAATACATACATTTTTAATACTTAAAGCTATTCTTATGAAAGATCATATCACTCATGCTTGACTAAAAACTAAAAGAGCATTACATGGGGAAAGTCATTTAAGTGCATGATGAAAGGAGACAAACTTAGCCAACCTCTGCACATGGCTGGATGTGCTCTCTCTCTCCCTTCATTCCATCCTATTTTTCCTCTTTTATTTGTAACTATGAAGCCTTTAATCCGTTTTTAGTATTATTATGATGAAGGCCATAATGTTTTTGGAAACTATGGAAGTTTTCCCTTATATTGACTTAATAATAATAAGGAAAAAAAAAATATGATTTTTACCATGTAAACACACTTATTAACCTGAAATTACCCTACCGCTGGAGATAATATCGTAAAACTAGAGGACTGATTTGAACTATCGGACCACGACCATTAATGTACCAATTAAGTATTGTAATGTGTTTTTCATTGGGGTTTTATTGTTGTTTTGTCATGTGCAGCCTTTGTTTCTTGCTTGGATAGGCTTTGTCATCACACCGAAAGGATGAAAAACAGATGAAAAGGAGTTCAAATGCCAGCATGAGATAAGAGATATGAGATGTGACAGGATGAAATGGGGAAGTGATATTGGATTCACAACAAGATGAGATATGAGATGCGACATGCAATTGAATTCAAAAATGGTGAAGGATGATGTTAGAATTGCAAAAGGATGAAAAACAGATGAAAAGGAGTTAAAATGCCCAAACTAGAGTTTCTACGTGGTGCCATGCGTGCGCAGGAAGGATCCATCATACATAGAAAGTTGCACACATACGCAAGTTAGAACTTGCCTGCACATGCATGAATATAGGCTACGTGTGTTAGAAATGTCTGTGCACACAGGCTTGAACCTGCACACACAAGAACCATCACAAAGGAGTATTCTTTGACATTTTCAAAGTTTTCTCAATCAAAACTCAACCTAAACATGTTCCTACCTTTCCTAAAGTGTTAGGTTTTCATTTAAACTCATCCCATAATAAAACCCAAGCATTTATAGGCCTAAAAATAGATCAAAACATAAAACCAAAGGAAAAACTCAAAAAGGGAAAAAAGTGGAAAAAAAAACTCACCAATTCAGCCTTTGCACCCCTCGAAAGATGTTGTTATGATCTGTAGGTCAAGGGAGGAGTCGTCATCAGCCTTACTGCTCCATTCCAACAAGTGAGATGGAAGGCATTAGTGGAGAGGATGAACTTAGGTGCCATTGGAGGAGATGAAAGAGTTTGAGAGAGAAGTTGTGATTGAAGAAGAAGATGAGGGTCAGACTATGATGGAATAAGAGAGAGGCAGGAGGTTTTTGTAGAGGGAATTAAAGAATGTGAAGAGATGAGGGAGATGAAGAAAATGAAAAGAAAAAGAAACGGTTGGTAATTGTTGAGAAAAAAAGATAAAGAGGTGGGAACACACCTGATGGCTAAACTACATGTAGTTTAGGCCTTCCCAGTAAACTATGTGTAGTTTAAAAAAAAAAAAAAATCAAATATCCCCCTAAAGTACCCAGGACGCCGAAAATGCAAAAGGAAATTCATAAATTCATCCAAAAATGACAAGAATTCCCTCAGTAGGCAAGGAACATAAAGACCCTAAAAAGCATCCCTAGTGGATCGAAACCCTTAGAAGCATCCCCAGTGGATCGAAAGCATAAAAAACACCCCTTAGTGGATCAGAAATCATCATGAAAACTCCTCCGTGATTCAAGATCATCAACTAAATCCCAAGTAAATCTAGTATCATAGACGGACTACCTCGTGGGTCCAAGACACATAAGCAACCCCTCAAGAATTGAGGAATAAAATTTCCCTAACGGAGCTTGGTAAAACCTCCTTGAGGGTGGAGTTAACATCAATCCCTAGTAAGTCATTAGAAAGAAGAAGATAATTATTCCCCAATGAAGGAAAGTTCCCCAGTGAGCAACACATAATCAAGAAATCCCCAGTAAGCTACCCCTTCCCTCGTGGGTCGTACAAGACTTCATGGTAGGTCGGAATCATCTCCTAAACATTTCTCAGTAGATTCATACTCCCTAGTGAGTTCTCCAGCATCCCTAGTGGGTCTTTCATCTAAGAAATACTCAAGCAAGTCAGAATACAGAATTCATGCACATATCCTGAAGGAATTAAACATACCGGCACACAACCCCATGAAATTAGAAAAAGTGTAAAACAAAACTTGTGCACATATCCTAAGGGAATTGAATATGCAGGCATATAATACTGAAATTGTGCACATATCCCAAGGGAATTGAGTATGCAGGCACAATGGAAGAGGTAGAGACAAAGATAAAGACCAAGGTTACCTTGAGGCAAAAGCCTCACCAGAAAAGGTAAAGATAGAGAATGAGAAGACAAATATTACACAGAGGTGCAAGCAACCCAGAGAAGTTTGAGGCAAGAGCCCTAGATGGACACCACATATATATGTATCTGTTTGAGCTCGCAAGAGCACCTTTGTTTGTTTGGTTGATGGTTACGGCTATTGGCCTTGTTTGTTTTTCTTTTTATTGACTCTAGGATAGTGAGTCACTCGCCTTTTACTTACAATTGGCAAAATAGGTTCTGAGATAGTGAACCTATCAGAACCTATCATTGCGTGTTTCCTTAGAAACAAAGGTGGGCATCCGAACATATGAATCCCACGCAACCCTTTAAAGTTGCACCTCGCCCTATGTATGCGTGATATGTGTCATGTGCATGGGTTGGGCCCGAGCCGTATGTCAAAACAAAATGTTTTGTCTCTTATTCTTTTGATTCCGTTAGTGAAGCTCATGAATCAAAAGAGGGGCATCTGTAAACACCGCATTTTGTACCCCTTACGACTCAAGCTCCCGTTTCCCAATGATGTTGAAATTCTAAAACCCAAGGTTGGTTTAAGGCTTAATTTGATGTTAAATTGACTTAAGAAATGTTGAAATGAAAAATATAAATTTTAATGAGCAAATAAATCTTTTTGGAAAAATAAGGCCAAGGAAGCCCTCGGCATGCACATGCAAGAACCAACCTGCAAGCACAGCCATGGTGCATGCACACACAGGCATGATCCTATGCGTGCATGTAGGGTTCTAGAAACTATAAATGACAAGTTTTCTACATTAAAAACTGAGATATGGAATGAATGTCACATCATCTTGGAGCCATTCCAAACACCCAATTTCACAATATATATAGCCATACATGGTACCTTTTCAAAAAGGCACAAAAATCCAACGGAAAAACACTAAGATTCACTAGAAATAGTGAATCAAAGAGGGAGTTTTTCACTAAACATCTTCAAGTCAATTTTCTTTTGATTGGGGTCCTTTTTAGCTTTGATTTTTCAGTTTTAGATTAATAATCAGTTTTTTATTGATTATGAATAGATTTAACTGAGGGGACCGGTAAAAAATCAAGCCTAGGAGCATTTGTTTTTGCTTTAGTTTTTGTTATATTATGTTTTAATACGCTTATATAGTTTAGGTTCTTGTAGTCTTTACGTTTGAAAGCATGTTAGGGTGTTAGATTTATCATTTTGAAGTTTTGTTATATCTGTTATGTTGCTATGGTTTCTGGGCTAAGTCCTACGTGCGCATATTCCTGGTTGCATGCATAGACTAGATTATGCCCACGCAGGCTTGTTCATGCATGCGCATGATTCTGCCCAAAAACCCTTATCTTATTTCATCTATTTTTGTTTCTTGTTTCACATTTAATGCTTCTGTTTTAGACCCTTTTCATGTATTTATGATTTTAAGCTTCTATTTCACATGTTCGATTGTTTGTTTGTCTTCCACATGTTAGAATTAGGGTTTATCTTGTGTTTTCCTTAATTCAATGTCATGAACACGTATTCACATGTCCATGCATGAATGCCATAGGTGCTGAGACGAAGTAGGTAAGTGAGGTAAGTCATACATTCACATGTACATGCATTTTGTTTGTAATCTCGTTTAGGGTTGATGAACATGATGTGGTGGATTGAATAAGCATGTTGTGTTCTTAATGTTCTCCATTATCTCTTGATGATACCATGATCACATACTGCCTATGTTCTGCTTTGATATTGTTGTTTACATGCTTCTGCCTTGGATGTGATTTGATGACATGATGATAGATATATGCTAGGGTTTATGCCATACCATGCTAGATGAATGCTAGGTTGGTTTGACATGTATGCTAGATGAATGTTAGGGTATGCCATGATAGACAAATGTTAGGCTTTGGTTGATTGTCATGATAGATGATTAATTTGTTTTGGGATGTTTGATGCCATGTTGATTGTTAGATGAATGTTAGTGTGTGTGTGTGTGTGTGTGTGTGAGTTTAGAATAATAGTATTAAGTGTGCCTTTAATAGGGTTAAGACATAAGACACTATAAGAGGAAGCCAGCCTTAGGGTTGGGCGGTTTTTGGTGTCTCACACCTTCATAAAACTGTACCTTAACTCTGAACCCATATTTCTGGTAGTAAGATTAATGGTTCTTCCTTAAGAGGACACTATATATATCTATGGTTCCTAGACCATTGCAAAAACTAGGTGGCGACTCCTAAACACCCTGTTGTGTCGACATTGTTAAATTTTAAATTTAAGCTCTTTTTAACTTTTTTGTTATGGATGTGTAGTACATGGCTAAATTTTAGGATTATAAAAATACATTTTAAATAAGTTAAAATTAAAAAAAAAAAATATATTACACCCAAACAAAAACAAATGTGGATCTTGGATGCTTTTCATTTAACAAAAATAAAAGGCAAAAAAATCCTAACACAAAAATATTTCAGCCTTTTACAGTAACAAAAATAATTAAAAACTATTAAAATTTTGTACTTTGTTTTATTATGGATGTGTACTAAGTGGCTACATTTTAGGACTGTCATAAACAAGTAACAGCAATGTCCATTCTTCTAAAAACACACACATGTATTTTTATTTCCATAAAAAATGTTACGTATAGTTTCTTGGATTTAAAGGTAGTTGTTAAAACTTGAATTTAAGCTCTTTTTGACTTTTATTATGGATTTGTACTAAGTGGCTAATTTTAATAAGTTGACCTGTTCCATGTTTCTAATGTAGTGAATTATTTTATAGTTTTACCTAATGTAAATATTTCAAGTTTCTACATTGATCCATTAACTTCTTCACAATAGCTTTTGTAAATATTTTCACATGTGATTTGTAAGTGGTTTTATAGTTATAATATCATTATGCATTTTCAATATATGTAAATTTATACGATTTATTCAAAATATCTTTTTTTTCCTCCCTTAATGGTTAATACTGAATTATAGCATCATCTTCCAATCATCAAGACATTGTTTACTACATTAACAAAATTGCCAAAAACGGATGATAATTATAGAATACTACCTTCTGAGCACGTGCTCACATGCATGCTTATAGGGCCTTCTATTTTTTTGGAAAAAAGTTAATAATTTGTATCTATTATAATTTGGGATTACTATATTTTCCAATAAATAAAAAAAATGGTGTGATGAAAATTTATTTTAATTGCAAACGCATAATACTCATCACACCCCTAGATTTTTTTGTGATTGGAAAATGTAGTAATCCCAAATTATAATGGTTGTAAATTATTAACTTTTTCTCAAAAAAAAAATAGAAGAGCTTTTGAGCACGTGCATGAGTGTGAGCTCAGAAGCTAGTATATATAATTATGATTATGTGAGGTGCACTAAGGGGAGAGTTAGTGCTTTCACAAGTTCTCAAACCTCCACTAATTAAATCTTTGAATAATTTTTTTTTTATATAAAAAAAACTGACTCTTATGCACTCACTATTTTTTCTTTACCACTTACATTTGATCACTTCAATAACAATAAGTTTAAAATTAATTTTTTCTTCACAAAATTTTTCACAATCATTGAGTTGGTGAGTTTTAAATGGTAAACAATAAATGGTATTAATGGTGGACTCAAATGAGAATTAATAGCAATTCATCAATAGTAAATTTTGTTGCAATAAATATTTAGCGAAACTACACTATTGGCCCCTGAAGTTTATCTTATGTGTGCAATTAATCCCTTAAGTTTCAAGTAAGCAGTATTATTCTCTCAAGTTTAAGAAAATAACAAATATTAGTCCTCCTATTAATTGATGTTAGTGATATTGTTTATGTGACTAATAGAACAGTAGCTTCGCATTTTTTTTTTTTAAATGATGTGGCATTTTTTTTTTTTTTTTTATCATTTTGTTTAAGAAATTTCCACACTATTCCTTCTTCTCCTCCAACCTTACGCTTCATCTCCCTCGCCTTCCTACGGTCGTTGCTGCCCTGGCTTCTGCCTCCTCTGCTAGCCACACAATGCCCTCCTCTCAACGACTGTTATTGTCACCTCTATCAGCACAAGCATCTTTCTCCGTCCTTTGCATAACTCAGTCTACCACCGGCTAATCTCCCAACATCTCTATGTTTTTTGGTTCTTATTTCTTAATCTTAGTTTCCAATGAATCTATAAATGACATGAAAAGGATTGAATCCGATTCATTAGAAATCTTCAAAGTTTTGAATTATTTTAAGTATTATATTCAGATTTTGCCGCAACAAAGAAAATTTTTTCTTTTTTTCTTTTGGTCCCCAACAAGTCCTGCACCCAACCTTATCTCTCTCCTCTCTTTATATGTCCTTTGAACTAGAAACAAAAAAGGAGGCTTATCAAATATCAATTCATCATTTTTAAGGTACTTCTGTTCTAGGATAACGTTTAGAAAGAAAAGTAAAAAAAAAAGAAAAAGGTACAGAGACAGTCAATTAGGGGTAGATGAATCCATAAATGAGAGAGAAAGTTGACATAGTTTTGAAAAACTTTGTATTCTCAAAGGAGGATCTCTTGAACTCGGTACTTACAATTTACAAACCCATTTTTGTTGGATTTGAGGTCACCTAGTAACTCAATGGCAGGAGTGGAAGACAGAGAGAAGCAGGAGAAGGGAAAAAATTGGAGAGGAGATGGAGGCCTATATATATATATATATATAATATCAATACACTTGGCAACCTTATAATTAAATGGTTAATGTGTCATTAGACACCTAAGTTGGCATGTCAGTTTGTAAAAACATTTTTCTTTTTTTAGTATATTAAATTTTCATTAAAAAATATCACATTAATTAAAAAATGTCAAGTAATTATTTTTTCATTAGCCACGTAAGCAATTCAAATAACAACAATTAATAAAAGGACTAATACCAGTCATTTTTAAAATTTGAAGAATTAATACTGCTCATTTGAAATTAGAGGAACAAATAGCACATATAAGATAAACTTCAAGGACTAATAATATAGTTTTACCTAAATATTTTGTAACATTACTTCTTTAACAATAATGAAATTTTTTATAAAAAAAATTGTGTAAGTAATATTAAACATCTTTGAATTGAGGCAAGAAAGGTCAAATGGTTGAAGGCATGAAAACCTATCAAAAGTACAAAACAATGAGTCTCAAGTCGATTTATTAAATTTTAGCAGGTTTTGGTGTCATTGCCTAATAAAAAGTGGGACCCATTAGACTTTGTTGTAATTAGAAAATGACAAAAAAAAAAAGGAGGTGGTTTGTAGTTATATGGACACATGGTTGAATTTCACGAATAGTAAAGAGGTTTTCTGATTTATGTCAGGGGCAAAATTGAGATGAAAGAAAACGTCAAGGGAAAAATGCTCTGTAGACTGTATGTATTATATATAGAGTTATTCTGAAATTTTGGAAAAAATGAGAATGAAACTCTGTGAAGGGCGCATGCCTTAAAATTTCAATAATAAATTATTGTTGAATTTTAGATGCAATTATTTACATATACTTTCTTCTTGTCCCAATTTGTTTGTCTTTTTTCTCATCAAAAAAAAAAAAAATTGTTTGTCTTTTTTCAAAAATTTAATTTTTAAAAAAAATATTATTTATTATTTTGTCTATTATATAAAAATATATAAGTTTTTAAAATTACCCTTAAATAAATTTATCAAAAATGATTTTGGAAGTAAAATAGAGGCATAATAAGAGCATTAGTAAATTAATTTTTTTTAATTTTAGAAACAGGATAATATTTTGGAACATTCTAAAATGAAATAGAGGACAAACAAATTGGGACGGAAGTAGTATATAATTAGGTTATTAAATTTTTTTTTTTTTTTTTTGAGAAACAAAATCAATAAATTAGGTTATTAAATTGAATTCAAACATATGATTGTATTGACCAATAAAGTACAAATACTGAAATTAGAGTAATTCTATGATACCCCCCTCAAAAAAAGGGGTACGGTACCCACTAGTAGGTAACCTGCTACATCAAGTTACTTTTTGCTCACATTTGACGGTTTCATCTTCACATTGTGTAGTTCCAACATCACATATGACAGTTCTTTTCTCACATTTGGTGGTTCCCTTACTTATTTCTCACATTTGACGGTTCCATCCTCACATTGTGCAGTTCTAATATCACATGTGACAGTTCTTTTCTCACATTTGCTGGTTCTGTTACTTTTTTTCTCACATTTGATAGTTCCATCCTCACATTGTGCAGTTCCAACATCACATATGACAGTTCTTTTGTCACATTGGGTGGTTTCCTTACTTTTTTCTCACACTTGACGGTTTCATCCTCACATTGTGCAATTCCAACATTACATATGACAGTTCTTTTTTCACATTTGGTGGTTCCCTTACTTTTTTTTCTCACATTTGATGGTTCCATCCTCACATTGTGCAGTTCCAACATCACATGTGACAGTTTTTTCTCACATTTGGTGGTTCACTTACTTTTTTTTTCTCACATTGGATGATTTCATTCTCACATTGTGCAGTTCAAACATCACATATGACAATTCTTTTGTCACATTGGGTAGTTCTCTTACTTTTTTTCTTACATTTGACGGTTTCATCCTCACATTGTGCAGTTCCAACATCACATATGACAGTTCTTTTCTCACATTTGGTGGTTCCCTTACTTTTTTCTTACATTTGACGGTTCTATCCTTACATTGTGCAGTTCCAACATCACATGTGATAGTTTTTTCTCACATTTGGTGATTTCCTTACTTTTTTTTTCCTCACATTTGATAGTTTCATCCTCACATTGTGCAGTTCCAACATCACATGTGACAGTTCTTTTATCACATTGGGTGGTTCCCTTACTTTTTTCTCACACTTGACGGTTCCATCCTCACATTATGTAATTCCAATATCACATATGACAGTTCTTTTCTCACATTTGGTTGTTCCCTTTCTTTTTTCTCACGTTTGACGATTCAATCATCATATTGTGCAGTTCCAACATCACATATGATAGTTCTTTTATCACATTGGGTGGTTCGCTTACTTTTTTCTCACACTTGACGATTCCATCCTCGCATTGTGCAGTTCCAACATCACATGTGACAGTTTTTTTCTCACATTGGGTGGTTCTCTTACTTTTTTCTCACATTTGATGGTTTCATCCTCATATTGTGCAGTTCCAACATCACATGTGACAGTTCTTTTATCATATTGGGTGGTTCCCTTATCTTTTTCTCACACTTGACGGTTTTATTCTCACATTATGCAGTTCTAACATCACATGTGACAATTTTTTTTCTCACATTTGGTAGTTCCATTTTTTTTTTCACACTTAACGGTTCCATCTTCACATTGTGCAGTTTCAACATCACATGTGACAATTCTTTTCTTACATTGGGTAGTTCCCTTACTTTTTTCTCACACTTAACAGTTCCATCCTCACATTGTGCCGTTCTAACATTACATGTGACAGTTCTTTTCTCACATTTGGTGGTTTTCTTACTTTTTTCTCATATTTGACGGTTTCATTATCACATTGTGCAATTCCAATATCACATTTGACACTTCTCTTGTCACATATAGTGGTTCCTTTATTTATTTTTTTCTCAAATTTGATGGTTCTATTGTTATATTAAGCAGTACTAACATCACATATGTTCTATTTTTATCACATGTGACAATTCTTTTGTCACATTGGGTGATGGTTCTATCCTCACATTGTGCAATTTCAACATCACATGTGACAGTTTTTTTCTCACATTTAATGGTTTCCTTACTTTTTTCTCACATTTGATGATTCCATCATCACATTGTACAGTTCCAATATCACATGTAACAGTTCTTTTCTCACATTTGGTAGTTTCCTTACTTTTTTCTCACATTTGACGATTCTATCTTCACATTGTGCAATTCTAACATCACATTTGACAGTTCTTTTGTCACATTCAGTGTTTCCCTTATTTGTTTCTTACATTGTGTAGTTCCAACATCACATTTGACAGTTCTTTTGTCACATATAGTGGTTCCTTTATTTTTTTTCTCAAATTTGATGGCTCCCTCATTACATTTTGCTGTTCTAACATTGCATTTGACAGTACTTTTACATTTGAGCCCACCATTAAAGTTACTTTTTTACTCACTAATAACCGCTCATCACAATAGTAATTTAAAAAAAAAAAAATTGTAGCTCTAGCATTTTTCTCCTTTTAAAAGCTATTAAAAAATTTAGATTTAAAATCTAAAACAAAATAAATATCTCAAAAAGTTTTTTAAAAAAATTGTAGCTCTAGCATTTTCCTCACTGTACTATTTCAGCTAACTTTTACCTTTATCTACAATACTTTCAATAAAAAGTTTTCAATTTCAGCAAAATAAGCGGATTCCAAATAGACCCTAAAGATTCTTATATATGAAAATGTGATAGCCTTGAAGGACTCAAAATGGTGGTCTTGGTCAAACTTTGATTATTTTAATGTCTTTTGCCCATGAATATTCATTTCATTAACATGAATCCAACAAAAGCTAGCAAAGTCCCTACCATTTCATTCTTCTAATGGAGGAATTTGTTTCACACAAGAGACATATGTGGCTCCCACCATAACATAATAGCTCTTCTAAGACCACAACTTTTTTTTTTTGAAGTGCTAAGACCACAACTTTTACTATAATTTGATGAAGTAGTCAAATGTGAATGATGTACAATTACTTTCATATGAATCCATTACTTTATCTCCACTAATCACAACTGACCACTTCAAAGTTGTGTCTAAATGCTTTATAAAAAAAAAATCCACAAAAAGAAAAAAAAAAAAATTCAGCTAGAATTATCTTGATTTCTTCCATAAATCTTTGAATATATCAATTAACTTTCTATGTATCTCCCTTGGTAGCTCACATCACATTTAGGGCATACCTTCCTCTAAAATAACATAGTTGAGATTACTTTCTTGATGTTTATATTTTTCTAATTAACATTAATGTGTGAGATTGATAGGGATATATTATTTATTTATATCTATTTATATATGTTTTAAGATATGCTTTATATCATCTTAGTGGCATTAGCTTGCTAGTAATACAGACATGGTTTTGCCAAGCAGGTACACGTTCCAGCAAAGTAATTTGAATAGGCTTCCTTCAGAGAAAACACCAATGCTACACAACCTACAAATTTCCATTAAAGTTTTATTGGCATCAGCTGAAAATCGATAGTGTCATAAAACAAAAGCAAAGCAGTTATTCAAAAAAACAAAAAAAGGAGACTTCTTCTGGATTGCCACAAATATAGAAAAGTCTGCTCAAAGACAAATACATTGAACAAAGCTCTATTTCTTCAATATGGCTCAAGAAAGACTCTAGCTGGCTTGGTTCATTTAGAAAGAGTAAAATAAAAATCCAAAAATGTTATGGTTCACAATTGCACGAGCTACCAGAGAATCTCATGAACCTAATGTACCAAATGTTATTTTTGTTATGTGACAAGACTGTTCCAAAATCAGATTCCAACAATCCTGCTATTTGAGTCACTGATAATATTCCATGTTCAAGAATTGTTACTAAAGGATCCGGTTTAGTGAACAGGAAAAAGCAGTATATGGGAATCAGTTATCAGTCTCCACAAACTAGAAAATAGAGTAAAAACAGAAGGGATTAAATTTAGAATGTTCTTAGACTATGTAGGTACCACTCCCAATTCTGTAACTAGCAGATTGCATGCAAACCTTGCAATATTTGATTGCCATAGATTATATGCGTGAATCCAAGGTGCGGTTAATCATCTTGATGTTTTCAAAAATTGTCAGAACTAGGAATACTGAGAGTTGACCTCGATCAAAACAAATCATTTTGGATGATTGATTGTTAAAGCACTACTAACAAATTTTAAAATTTTACTGTGCTGAGTTGCCAAGAGAGTATAAGACTATATTTGAAATACACAGAAATGTAGAGGTAGTAACTACAAAAATAAGCAAATACCTTGGACCCAAAATACTAACATATATATACATATGAATAACTTTATTGCAAAGAGACTACTTCATGAAAAAAAAAAAAAAAAAACATGAAGTAGCCTAAAGAATTACATCTGAAAAATATTTACATATAAATTGACTCTATGAAATTTTGAATAGAAGTACTATCTGTGAGACCCAAAGCAAAGGACCACTCATAAAGAGAACTAATGAAAGATGTTAGCAATCGATTTGATGTGCACTCCATATCTTCAAAACACTAACATATACTTGAAATTGCCACTATATATCTGTACACATTACAGGTTAGACCTATCACACTTGATTGAAGAAAGGTGAACATGTAGCAAGAATTTCAATAGAAAAACAAGCTCTCATTGCATAGCCTAAGGTATTTTTCAAAAACGCAGGTATACTCATATACAATGGTCACTTCAGGCCTTGAAGCATTTGCACATGTTGAACTCATCCTAAAGAAGCACAGTGACCACATAGGATGCTAATTTCCAACATAACAGAAACTCTCAATGCCTAGAACCACTGACCAAGGTTTTGGAATCTCAAGGCACTTTTTTTTTTTTTTTTTTTTGGGGTGGGGGGGGGGGGGTAAGTAAATCTAAGACTACAGATTTCAAAGTGCATTATTTATATTCTCTCTTATTATCACTTCAACTTCTTCCAAAGGACATTTAGCACCCATCTTCCAAGACATAAATCTCATGTAAAAGGAAAGAGTGGAATTAAATTTCTCATCAGATGTAACAAATCTCAAAAATGAAAGCTATAAGAAAAATAAGGGGAATGTAGCAAGAAAAATTATAATCGCAATAGCATACCCAATGAGAAAGGGAATCAAGCCTCATAAAATTAAAAATAATTTACACTTTACATTAAAAAAAAAAAAAAAAATGTAAGACTGTCAATGCAAGTCCAAGATTCCTATTCAAGATATTCCTTATGAAAGCCATAAGAGAGGTCTCTAACCATGCAAACTCCAAGTTAACTCTTAATGACCAACACTAACAGGGCCCCTTTGGCATGTGTTCACCAGTATAGTGTTATCAGGACAGTTGAGCACCAGTATCTATCAACACCTTTTGATGCTCAATGCAGCCAATGTAGTTGCAAGTACCAAGCAAAGGCCAAGCTCTATTTAGACAGAATTGCTAGAATAACAACACCAAATCTAAAATACAAGAAATAACCCTCACTTGATGCCACATGACTTTTCATGCATGCTCCAGGTTTAAGGAAGCAGGCACCTCTACTGAAACCATACTATTTAGTAAGTTAATCCAGATGTAATGTGAAAACATAATAATATAAGTTGTCTACCCCCTAAGAGACATTTTAGTTTTTGGTAACCATGACTGGCCAACAATTCACTTAAGTTCTAACCATCTTGGCCTCTCCAGCTCTCTTTTCTTTGTGACACCACACCACCAAATTTTCATCAAATCTCATAGGCAACATTTGAGCAGCATGAATCAACTAATATAATCAAATTCTTTATGTTCCCAATAATTTCTCGCTAATATAAGTACACAGTCTCCACAATTTGTCAACTAAATCACAGTAGGTTCATTTGGACTATAGCTTTGAGAACTATTTTGACTATTGAGAATTTATGTATGAGGAAGATGTTGAGATAAATAATATAATGTTTACAGTAGATAATAAATAGTTGAATACTATTCCTATGGATTTTCCTTTGTAACTTTTTCCAAACCTAAACAACGCGGAAAAAAAGGAGATTTGACCCCCCCCCCCCCCGGCACCCCCAATTTATCAAATTCCTCATGGAACTCATTTTCTATAACAGTGGAAACATAAAACATTTAGAATCATGACCATTATAGAGCGAGACATATATTAAATAATAATTATCTTATTTTCAAAATATAGAAATCTGTGTAATCAAAACTATATCCTGGCTGTGACTTGTCACTAAAATAAAATGATCCTATCCAATCAGGCGCAAAGTAGTGGAACCCAAAATCTGACATCTAGAGAAGATGAAAGCAAAATTAAAATGTTGGTTTGAAACTTTCGATTTCAACTTGCCTAAATCCCAAACTAAAAGAATAAAGCCCAAATATTTTGCTTAAGTAATAAAACTGAAGGATCTAAAATCAATGATATTCGAACACCAAAACCATATCCTTAGGGAGTTTAGGGTTCTAAAGTCATTCAAATCCAAGAAACAAAAAAACACATATGAAAAGAAAGAAAGAAAAAAAAAACCGTGATTCTGATCGTTGAAAATGAAAAAATAAATAAGAAGAAATAGTTCACACCTTGGAGTTTGCAGAAGCAGTCTCAACTCTCAGGAGCATCGACATCGTCTTCTCTGGATTGCCTCAGAAATCAGAATTGAAGGAACGCAAAATTTTTTTGGTTGCTTTTATATGCTTACATGTTCTACCGGTAACTGGTAACCATTAAATTTAATTAAACGGTCGAGATTAAAGCCAATAGAATTGTGTGGTTTAGATTTTAGTGGGTACCGTACCCCCCAAAAAAATAAGGGGTACAGTAGAATGACCCAATATTCCGAAGAAAAAAAAAAGGCTCATTTTTCCAACAAAAAAATTTTTAAGTCAAGGCAACATATAGCTAAAATTCTTTACTTTTTTTCCATAAAAAGTTGTACCTAAATTTAACCCATTATCTTTTCAAAGGAAAATAAAATTTCATATAGCTATGTATTGGGAGCTTAATGTACTGCATTTAAGAAATTTTACCTAAATTTACTTTTAAATGATTAAATTTATTTGGTGTTGTCACATTCAAACTTTATACTTATTTGCTGGAGTATTTTTTTTTTTTAATCTACCAATTAAATGTTTTACTTGTATGATTAAATTTGTCTTTCTCCGGTCTGATTATCTAGTAATTTTTTTTAACAGAACGTTAGGTTCCATGTTGATAGAAATGTATTAGAAAAATATTATTTTGTGTTTTGTTTCCTTCTGTTGATTTTGTTAATACTATTGTATGCAAGTTTCGATTGTCATAAAATTTTGGTTCATACTTTGGTACCCACATTTGAAATATTGGTTCCGGTCTTGAGGATTATATATATTCGTAATGTAAAATAAATATTGAGATATTATTTTGCCTTGTCTTTCTATTTTAAGATGGTTACGGAATACATAAGATCTTAGACAAAAATTAATTCGCTAAAGTTATTTAAGCGAAACATTGATGGTAAATTTGTAAAAATTAATATAAAAAGTAAGATGTCAATTTTTAAATACAAACAAAGAAAAGTAATTAAGAGATTTAATTACAGGTTTTTTTAATAAATAATTTGATACCATGAGGTGTTCAATTTGTAAGAGTTCTGATATTCTTTAGAGAGAAATTCTAGAAGAAGAAGAAATATAGAAACTGAATTTCATTATATTCAATAATACATCAGATCCCCAATATATATAGGGTCATTAATCCTAACAGATTTGGAACTAACTGCTCTAACAGAATACCTACACGTGGACAATTATTATAACTAATTCTATACTTAATCAGTGATGCTAAACTACATACAAGCTTATAATGTCAAAGACTAAACTACAAGTCGTTTAGTCTTTGTTTACATCCTTCTTTACATCCCCCCTCAAACGAAGGGGAGAAGTCCCCATGAGTTTGTAGGACAGAGCATGAAAACGAGGAGATGGCAAGCCTTTAGTGAAGATATCAGCCAGCTGATCCAAGGTTGAAATGTACTTGATAATCATATCTCTATTCAACACCTTTTCTCGGACAAAGTGATAATCAACTTCTATATGTTTAGTTCTGGCATGAAAGATAGGATTTGAGGCCAAAGCAAGGGCTGAGACATTGTCACACCATAAAATAGGAGGGTGATGCAAATAAACTCCTAAGTCCTTGAGAAGCATACGCAGCCAATATAACTCAGCTGTGGTGTGAGCAAGAGACCTATATTCAGCCTCTGTAGAGGACCGAGACACAACAGCCTGCTTCTTAGCAGACCAGGTGATAGGAGAGTTGCCTAAGAACACAATCATGCCAGTAATGGACCTTCTATCAATAGGATCCCCTGCCCAATCAGCATCACAATAAGCTGAAAGGGTGAGAGAACCAGGCCTAAAATAAATCCCCTTATGCAAAGTACCCAACAAGTACCTCAAAATCCTTTTAGCAGCAACAAGATGAAGCTGAGAAGGCTTGCTCATAAACTGACAGGCCTTCTGGACAGCATAACTCAAGTCAGGCCTAGTAAATGTCAAGTATTGCAAAGCACCAACAAGACTTCTATAGGCTGTGGGATCAGAGAGAAGAGGACTAACAGCAATAGCATGAGATTGAGTAGATGCACACGGATTAGAACAAGGTTTACAGTCCATCATATGAAATTTAGACAACAAGTCTTTGGCATATTTGGACTGATGTACAAAAATACCATCACCAGAATACTCAATCTGCAACCCCAGAAAGTAGTGCAAAGGACCTAAATCCTTGAGAGAAAATGAAGCCCCAAGCTGAGAAATAATATCAGTAACAAGTGCCTTATCACTACCAGTAATAATGATGTCATCCACATACAAAAGTAAGTAAACAACCTGCTGTGAATGAATGTGGATGAACAAATTACTGTCTGCACAAGAAGCATGAAACCCCAGATGGAAGAGCTGAGTGGTAAAGCTGTCAAACCAAGCCCTAGGAGCCTGTTTCAGACCATAGATTGCTTTGTGCAAGAGACAAACATGATTAGGATTGGAGATATCCTTGTAACCAGGGGGCTGACTCATATAAACCTCCTCTTGCAGCACCCCATGAAGAAAAGCATTAGAGACATCTAACTGCCTTAGAGACCAACCAAACTGAACAGCCAAGGCTAGAATAATCCTCACAGTTGTAGGCTTAACCACTGGACTAAAAGTTTCAGCATAATCGAGACCATATTGTTGTAAGTAACCCTTAGCAACAAGTCTAGCCTTGAATCTAGCAATAGAACCATCACTATTCTTCTTAACCTTGTACACCCACTTACACCCCACAACATTTTTATCAGGTGGCAAAGGAACTAAAGACCAAGTATGCTGCTGTTGCAAACTAGTAAACTCAGAATCCATGGCCTGAACCCAATGAGAATACTTAGAAGCAATAGAATAGGAAGGAGGCTCAGTGCAATTGTAATCAGCCTGAACAGTGAACACCTTAGGCTTAGAAATACCATTCTTGGACCTGGTAAGCATAGGATGGGCATTGGTGTTTACAGGGATAGGTGTAGGGACAGAAAGAGAAAGATTAGGAACAGCAGTGGAACCAGATAGACTGGAATCAAGGGAAGCAGAACAAGAATTGGAAGGTGGAATAGAAGAAGAATGCTCAGAACAAGCAGGAGACTCAGCTGAACCAGAAATGGAAGAAGAAATGGGACTGGACTGAGTAATGTCTAAGGAAGAAAATGAAAGAAAAGGAAACCACACATCAGAGGACAAGGGAGTAGGAGAAGAGGAAGGTGACTCAGCACTAGAAACAGGAAAACAGGGAAAAACAGATTCATCAAAGACACAATGACATGAAATGTAAATATTGCCAGTAACAGCATCCAAGCAAATATAACCTTTGTACTGAGGAGGATAACCAAGAAAGATACATTGCTTAGATTTAGGATCAAACTTATGGGAGGCATAGGGTCTCAACAAAGGATAGCAAGCACAACCAAAAGTCCTCAAAGCATGAAGGGGTGGTGTGTGACCATACAGTTTCTCCCAAGGAGAGACAAATTGCAAAACTGAAGAGGGCAGTCTATTCAGTAGATACACAGCAGTAACAAAGGCATAAGACCAATAAGAATGAGAAAGATTGGAATGGTGAAGCATGGATAAAGCACTCTCCACAATTTGTCTGTGCTTCCTCTCAGCAACACCATTCTGTTGAGGAGAGTAAGGACAGGAAAATTGATGGAGAATACCATGTTCTAAACAAAAAGACTTAAAATTGGCATTAACAAACTCACCCCCACCATCTGATCTTAGTGTTTTGATTTTGGCATTAAATTGAGTTGTAACCAACGAATTGAAATGGAGAAAAACTTGAAACACATCAGACTTCCTTTTCAACAAGAATAGCCAAGTGAAACGAGTAAAATCATCAACAAAGATCACATAAAATCTATGATCAAGAACAGAAGTCACAGGAGCAGGGCCCCATACATCAGAATGCACTAATTGAAAAGGATATTCAGTATTTGATACATGAGTAGGAAAAGGAGTCTTGTGCATTTTAGCACTTATACAAGAAGCACATTTAGAACAAATGTCACTAACACAGGACACTTTGACTGAAGGAACAGAAGACATAGCTGAAAGTAAAACTTTAGCACAAGGGTGACCAAGCCTATTATGCCAGAGTAAAGACTGTGAAGACAATGCAGCAAAACCACTGGAATTTGAAGGAGCTGAGGAAGGCAGAGTGGAAGAGGGTATAGGATAAACTCCATCCTTACTCAGCCCTCTGTAAAGAACCTTCCCCGTAGGTAAATCCAGAATTAAGAACTGATATGCATCAAAATAACAAAATGCATTATTTTGGAGGCATAGTTTGTGAACAGATAGCAAGTTGGAAGCAATACTAGGAACTCTAAGAATATTGTTTAAACAGAAATTATGAGAGGAAGTGAAGAGCTTACCATTGCCAATGTGAGTCACTGGTAAATCTTGCCCATTGCCAACTGTTACAGACTCACCAGTTGCAGGTTGTTGAGCAAGAGAAAGTTGGGACAAATCTGGTGTGATGTGATCAGAGGCACCAGTGTCAGTCAACCAATTCTGATTCTGATTATCACCTGAAGTTGCAGCCATTGATCTTGCAGCCATGGAAGCAAGCTTAGCTGGAGCATGCCTACCTTGATAAGCAAAATTCATTCTATGATAACAGTCCAAAGCAGAATGGCCATTCTTGCCACAAATCTGACATGCAACTTTCTGTCCTTGAGGAAAAGAAGGCTTGTTCTGTGGAAAGAATTGAGGTTCCACTGGTTTATTGGTGTTCTGAAATTGACCACTACCACTACCAGGAAACTGAAATTGATTGTGATAGAATTGACCACCACCAGAGAATTGATTTCCACCACCAGAGAATTGATTTGCACCACCTCTTCCATTTCCACGACCTCTGTTATTCCCAGCCTTGCCTCTTCCTCTTGCAAAATTTTGATTGAATTGATTGACCGCCATAGCAAATGATGCAGAATCTCTAAGAACAGCATGATTAGACCTTTTCTTGATTGACCTTTCTTCAGCATTTAGAAGTGTATTCAACTCTTCAATAGTAAGAACATCATTTCTGGTTCTAATCGCAGAACAAAATGCATCAAATTCTGAAGGTAGAGCTTCAAGTGCTAGATGGATTAGTTCTTCCTCATCAACACAGACTGCTACAGCTCCAAGTTTATCTCTAACCTCCTTGATTCGTTGAAAGAAAGAATCCATTGACTCTGAACCCTTCCTGATACTCATTAACTCATCCCTCAAACTGAGCACATGAGATCGTGATACTGAGGCAAACCTTTTCTCAAGCACCTTCCAGACACCTCTCCCTGACTTCTGACCCACAGTAAGAGCCAAGACTGATGGAGAAAGCGTTGAGTTAAGAAAGGTGAATAGAGCTTGCTCACGACTCTTCCATTGAAAATACTCTGGATTAGCCACAGTTGTAAAATTACCTGAGCTATCCTTGAGAAATGGATCCGGAGCTTGATCATCATCATTGATGAAATTGATCATCGAATATGCTACCAAGATCACTTCAATCTGATGTTTCCACACCATATAGTTGTTGTAATCGAGCTTCACAGTAGCCATACTCGCCATATTTGACAATAGTAGCAACGAAGGATTGACACCATGTGTGATTGAAGAACTCGTGGTTGATCCTGTTGTTGCAGAAGATGAAGACGATGAAGAATTTGCAGAAGACGCCATTAGAGGCTCTGATACCATGTAAGAGTTCTGATATTCTTTAGAGAGAAATTCTAGAAGAAGAAGAAATATAGAAACTGAATTTCATTATATTCAATAATACATCAAATCCCCAATATATATAGGGTCATTAATCCTAACAGATTTGGAACTAACTGCTCTAACAGAATACCTACGCGTGGACAATTATTATAACTAATTCTATACTTAATCAGTGATGCTAAACTACATACAAGCTTATAATGTCAAAGACTAAACTACAAGTCGTTTAGTCTTTGTTTACATCCTTCTTTACACAATTGAGTTACAAAGTTGTTAGTTAAACAATTATGTTGTTGATATTGCATAAATCAAGTTTATTGTCATGTTAATTTTTAAAATAAAAATAACGGTAATTTTAGTGTTTTTCAGCTAGTTAAATATTAGTAGTTGAATATAGTTAATTATGCTCATTAACAAAATAAAAAGAACTGGCACATAATTAGTAATTGGTAATATATGACAGAGAACTGTATGTTTGAATAAGTAAGTGTTAATCCCCATATTGATGGATAAACATATGATATGAAGAAAGCATAAAATACATGAATATATATAGAGAAGTGGAAGGCAATTTCTTCCTCTAGAATCTCTACAACAATATATTCTCTACGGTAGTGTTGTATTCAGTGTGTTTGAGATCGGCAGTGGCACCAATGACAGCATCATCAGGAATATATTTGCCCCAGAACCAGTGTGCTTTCCACACTCTACTCATCTCTTCAATGGGGACGTTCCTAGTCTCCGGAAGGAAGAAGAATATGAAGATAGTCATAATGATGACAAAGCCACCGAAGAAGAAGAAGAGACCAAACTTCATGTGGCAAAGCATGGAGAGGAAGCCTTGAGCAATAATAAAGGTGAACAACATGTTGACGGAGACGTTTATGGCTTGGCCAGCTGATCGGATCTCTAGAGGGCAAATTTCACTGGGTATCAACCATCCCAATGGACCCCAAGACCATGCGAATGCAGCTACATATGCGCATATTAAGAACAATATTAAATTGGCTTCGAATGAGGACAATGTTCCTATTCCACTCACGCCAAATTTCAAACCAATCATGATGCCAATAGCAATCTGAGATCAGAATAATAAAAAATTAAAAGCAAATTGAGAATCTTAAGATACAAATTAGATAAATTTTTAGTTATCTGAGCAAAGCTTGGGTCCAGACTTATATATAGGATTTGTTAGGATTATAACACGTAACCAAAAGTAAACACACATCAAGTCCTATTTTTTTTTCTTTTTCCTTTAAATTCAGTTAGTTAGTTAGTTAGTTAGTTATGTACCTGGCAAACAATCATTTGCATACCCCCTTCAAGGAACAAGGCTCTTCTCCCGAACCTGTCAACGGAGAAGATGGAAACTAGTGTGGCAACTACGTTAACAGTACCGGTGATGACCGCAGACATAAGTGAAGCATTTTGTCCAAAACCCAAAGTCATAAAAAGAACTGGTGCGTAAAACATGATGACATTAATGCCAGTGATCTGCTGGAAGAATGGGATTAGTGTGCACATGATGAGTTGAGGCCTATATCTGGGTTGTAGGATGTTCCTCCATGGATGTTCCACTTTCTTTGCAGCCTTAGTAGCGTCCATAAGGTCTTGGAATTCCTCGTCGACGTTGTCAGTGCCACGGATCTTTCGTAACATTCTTCTGGCCTTTTCAGCGTGGCCTCTCTCAAGGATGGAATTTGGCGTGTCTGGTAGGAAAATAGACCCAATTGTCAGCAGTATTGCTGGGACGGCTGCAAGAGCTAGAGAAAGTCTCCAACCCCATCCACCTTGGATCTTCGCCGTGCCATAGTTCACCAATTGTGCAACTAGAATTCCAATAGTAATGGCCATCTGGAAACCAATGTTCAATGCTCCTCGAATCTTGGCTGGTGCCATTTCGGATAGATAGACGGGAACAGACTGCGTGACATGTATGAATGGAGTGAGAAATCAATGATAAGCATAATCTATATATGATTGTGTTCAAGTTGGATATGGGATTATTGGATTGAGTTTTGATTCTCTCGTCTCCACTAATTCACATTTCTTTTTTCATACTTACGTATTAAAATGTAGACATTCATGTATTAATTGGGAATATATTTATGTAATAGTAGATGTGAATGAGTGTGAAAATATAAATAAGGTACCTGATTAGCAAATCCAACCCCAACACCAAGCAATAAACGGCCAATGATAAGCATTGCAAGGTTCGTGGCTGCTCCGTTAAGAATAGCTCCAAGAAGAAAGACTAGACCTCCAAACAACATGGATATCTTACGGCCGAAGACCCTAGTTACTCCAGAAGCAAAGAAAGAAGCAACCAGCCCCGCAAGGTAGAGGGATGAGGTGAACATGGTCAGGAGATGGTTGTCATATTTACAATACTCATTTTCTGACGTATCTTTCGTTTTTGCGTACGTTGACGGAAAGAACTTACGCAGAAATTCGGGCATTCCAGTCACACCTCCTGCATACATATGCCATTGCCACCCAAAGTTTAATTACATATAAATAATTAGACCCAACTAATTAAGGTAAGGTTTGGGTCTAGTGTTCCCGTGGACTGGATTTGAAACAGCATTAAAACCTTGTTAGTGTTAGAGACATAACAGTACATATCATATTAAGTTTAATAAACAAGAGTACTGGACCTAAGCCTCGTCCTTAATTAAGAACTAACCTGATACTCCAATGTCATAACCAAAAATCAGACCGCCCATTGCAGCAACTACACATGTTATCACCACAAAGGCGGTAACACCACCCTGGTAGTTCCTTCCTCCAACTTGTGGAACAATTCCTCCGCCTGCCATCTTTCAACAAGGAACTATTTCACTTTTATTATATCTCTATGGTGGATCTTTCAGATTTATCAGAAGCCTTTCAACACTGATAAATCCTTATATCCACCAAAAGAGAGTAATTTGGGCAGCGCTCTCTGTCACATGTGTCCCTTGTCTTCTTTCGAACTTCTTCCTTTCGTTATTTTCTCTTTTCAATCTACAATGAAGTTGCAAATATATAGAGCTTTTCTCAACGGCTTTTAAATGAGGACCATAACAAATGTTTATATATAAAAATAGGGTTTATTTCTCCATCTACTTTTGGATGGCTTTGCACCCTACGTTATACCTAATTTAGTGTACTGTATTAATGGTTTGGATTTGGTATTTACAGAGATTGTTTTGTTACTTTCACAGGCAAAATACTAGCCACATGTCTTTCCTTATGAAACTATTAAGTCTTAACATTGGAAATTATAGCCACAAATAGTTGTAATTAGGCAGGATATCTCACCTACCAATTAGGACATCTAATACAAGTGGTTGTTTGAAACAACATAACAGAATTTGGATACAATCAAGTTTTCAATGGAGGTAATTGATCCAAAATAAAACAGATAGCCAATCCATTTGAGTTAAATTTCACATTAGCCAATCCATTTAAAAAAAATAAATAAATAAGAAAAAGAATAAGAAAACCACAGATTTACAACTAACCCTTTTTTTTGGTTAAGGAATTAAAATTCAGTTTTAATTTGAAAGTAAAATCCAAATCCAATCATTATCTTCTAAAAAGAATTTATTATACATGCTCATGCATTTAAAAAGTGCAAAATGTGGACTGCTGAAAATCCAATTCTAATCATTATCTTCTAAAACCACGTATCTTGTTCCTTGAAAATGCATTTAATTTTCATAATCTATTAGGGGCATGTCCAAATTTTAATTAAGTTGGGATCAATTTTCATTTCTATTATGTTATGTTCATTTCGATCGTATGCCTTGGAAATGCATGTCGAAATTTGGTGTGACCCACATTTAGTTGCCATGTGGTAATCGCTAGTTGTGCCACATGGTAGCCCACGATTGAGACAAGTTTCCAAGTCTAGAATCTTCCCTTTGAAAAAACAAACCATGAAAACTTTTAACACATGGTGGCATAGGATGAGAACGCTTGTCCGAAGGATTCCAACAAAATTGATTCACCTCCCAAAATCGAATTCATGGTTAGTAAAAGGGGCAAAAGTCTCCAAAAATGGCAAAAAATTAATTTCACACCTCACATGAAATCTCATTTCCACATCACACAACAGTGTCCCCATTCCAAAATCCTCCATACGCCATTTCACCCCTCAAAACGTGTGAGTAATACCCATACCGTGTGTGAGTGAAAGAAAAAAACAATTTCCACACTCACACGTGTTTTGGGTAGTACTCATTCTTTATCACTCATCACGCTCATATGTATTGCATTCATGTAACGTAAAATTATAAGAAGTGATTAACCGTAATACAATGCTTCATAACATATGTATGTGGTTCATTTTTAAGGATCTTATGTGTAAAATTTTAGCAATTTTTGTTGTAAAGAATGTTGAAATTACATATTTCATCTTAGATTAAAGCCAATATTTAGCTATTAAATAAATGAAATTAGAGAATTCTTTAAACTTGGATATATGTGTAGACACTTTATTTTGTACTCGGTTAATAACTTTTGGTCTCCGATTTCAATAATAAGCTTGATATGTCTACAAAGGATAATTAAAGTTATCTTGATAGTTTGGAAGTAATTACAACTTAAAAGTATTCAAATCACTTTAAAAACAATTATGAAAAATGACTTTTTCTCACTCTTTTTATCATAACTTTTGAACCTTAAAGAAGTTTTGGTAAGGTTTGATTCATTTGAAATTAGACATCCAGGACTTCAATTTGAACACATATTTTTTATGATTTGGATTTATATTAAGTGAATTATGGGCTTTTGAAGTTGGACCAACAATGCAGTCAAAATTAAGATTCTTTGGAAGCACATATATGCATGGGGCAAGGATGGACCCAAATGGGGGCCCAATGGGCCTGGGCCCCCCTGGGTCCAAATTTTTTTCAAGCCATTTTATATTTCATTTTTGTAATTGGGCCCCCCTTCTCCCCAATCTATCTAACTAGCCTAACCCAAATAGCAACTATCCTACCCAAAAAGTTAACAAAAAAAATAAAAATATTCACAATGGTGATTGTATTTTAGCAATATATATATATATATATATTACCACCAAAGAACAAAAAGAAAAAAAAAATCATGTGTTATTAGAGAAGCTAAAGTAATTTTTTTTTGCAATTATAGTAAACTAGTATAAATACTAGTTGATTGTAGCATGTTGTTAAAAATAAAATACAATATTTTATTAAGATTATATCTCTTACTTTAATTAAAAAACTCAAATTCTCTCTCTTCCTTATTATTTTAATGAGTTGTTTATATTATTTTAAATGAAGTGATAAAAAAAAAATAAAACATTTGATATTGTGTGTATTGTAAAATAAGGTGGTAAAATAGATAAAGTAGCTTTTTGAGGAACTAAAAGCTAAATTTTTAGCACCACCAATGTGAATGCTCTAACTTCCAAAATAAATAAATAAATCAATAAATAAAAATCCTAGCCAACCTAGTATTAAAAAAAACATTATTTTGTTTTTGCTTTTGTTAATAAATGATTGCATCTTAATGTATTTAGAAATAACGATTTTGTGTATTTATAAATTTTTAATACTATATGGATATTTATTTGGAAATTTTTTTTCCTTTATACTCCAGCCCCTGTTAGCTTAAAATCCCAGGTTCGTCCCTAGCAAAGGGGTAAGGGTGTGCGCGTACCCTTAACCCTGCGTATGCAACCTTGTTTCTAGTAGCTTAGAACTTCAATTTTTTGGGCCCAAAACCTCATTCTTTGATGTGAGTTGGCCCTTAAACCCTTGCAAATGTCTAAAGGCCTCTAAAAAGCTTTGAGACCCTAATTTTAACGTATACAACCTTATGTCTCCAAACTCAAAAGCTAGCTAGTGAGAGATATTTTTCACCTTCACTCATCCAAGAGACCTTTTCCCTTTGAATCTTCTAAGATCATAGTAGCTACCACGTTTTTTTGATCCCTTCAAAACCTCTCTCTAGTAGTCTTAAGGTAGCAATTATTTTTCATTCTTGAAATCAAACCCTTTCTTCAAAACCTTTCTAAAAATCCTTTTTATTTTGGGTTGTGATTACTAATGGATTATTAATATATTTGATTCCTTTGATTCTTATCTAAATATGTTAAGTAGGCATTGAGGGGCCGGTTAAATCTCTACAAACTTGTGATCCATAAGTTAGGTGAGTCTCTTTCATGGCTTTTCCTTATTTTGGATACTCATGATTCATGTTTTGTGTTCTTGATTAGTTTTGGATCTTTAATTGTTGACACTCCATTTTACAACCCACATTTAACCTCACATGGAGGGGTAAAGGGTAATTTCACCTTAGAAATAGGCATCTTAATTATGACCACCAAATCCTTAATTTCATTTCATCAAAATGATCTTGATGTTGTAACAATCAAATTGACTAGTCATAAGCCTTAATCAAACCATCAAATTGAAAGTTATCATCAAATCAATTTTTGATGGTCGAGATGCACGATCACAAATTAAGTCTGACTATATGTGATTATAACCAATTGATTCCAATTGCTTATAATTATAATCAATTTAAAATTAATGACATGTC
This sequence comes from Quercus variabilis, assembly GCA_030445155.1. Classification (NCBI taxonomy): domain Eukaryota; kingdom Viridiplantae; phylum Streptophyta; class Magnoliopsida; order Fagales; family Fagaceae; genus Quercus; species Quercus variabilis. The sequence goes on along the minus strand of CP129447.1, from coordinate 44,423,429 downwards.
ATAATTTAATTGGCTAGGACTACATATTATGGTAAGGTTGCACACACTTGATTAATTAGATAATCAAACATTAATTATTCAATGAGTAATTTGTGTAATTATCTTTTTAATTGAGGTAAATTTGGAACTAATTAAGTCTGAAATGGAAGTGATTGGAGCCTATAAATGTTAATTGGAAACTAATTTGGGGCCTATTATTGTTAATTGTGTTGAAATTATTTTCCAACAAACAACCTTTTCTCACCATTTCATTGATATCTCTTAGAATATTTTGTATTTGAACGTGAGGTTAATATTTCCAGAAACTATACATCTAGGGCTTCAATTTGATCATAAGAATGAGGTAATTCTGACTAGAATTGAAACAAATATGATTATCAAAATTAGCTCTAAAAACTGTTGTAAGAGCTATAGGAAAAACCGAGGTTTTAGACATTTTGCTTGCTCATCACTCCCATCAAATTTAATGCACTAGCTTTCCCCAAAGTCTAAAATAGGGTCTAGGTTCATGATTCTCTTTGATCCTTCGTCAACCCTCATTAAATGTCATTTCATTCATATTTTCTCCATCGTTACTATATAAACCCTTCATCTCCTTTATTCCAAAGTACACAGAAGGACCCTTTCTTCTCCTCTCTTAAGTTCTAGTGAAATAGAGTAGTCTTGTTATATCTTGATCTTCCTGACACTCAAGGTATTGAGTGATACTTACTCTCCCTCTCCTAATTCTTCTTTTGTACTCCACCTTAGAACCTCCTCCACTGTGTGGATCATGCATGCAAGTATAATCTCTTTCCCTAACTTACTTTTTTATATTACTATGATGAGATTAAGATTAGAGCACGCTAGTGTTTATTTAAATTTCTTGAATATGCTTGAATGTTCTTAAATGTTCATATGCGTTCTTTACATGTTCTTGGTTATTCATTACATGTTCATGCATGACACTAGCTTTGATCTTAAATTTACATAAAAAAAATATGAAAAACATGTTAGTTTCATAATTCTCTCAAATCCCTGAATCTAGGATATCACCATCCATACGCATTTACTAGAATTTATTTTTCAATCCAAATACAATGATTAATAAATCGAATTAGGGTTTATCAAATGCGCACACATTAAATTCATCATGCAAATTGATTAATAACATATTGGATAATATGATATAAATGTTGGCTACCTTAGTCTAGAAAACTGGTTTCACCAAGCAAGGTGGGTGCCTAACACCTTCCCATTTTGTAACATAACCTCTGAACCTAAATAAAGGGTTAATAGATCAACGTTTATCCATGTAATTTTCAATTTCTAGATTGTAACTAGGAAACAAAACCTTCTACTTTATCTTAGATTGTATCTAGTACTAAAGCCATGTAATTTGCTATGATTAATGTAAAATTAATTTCAAATTAATAAAATGATGAATTTTTCAATTATGGTTTTTTTTTTCCAATAATTAAGTAAGTGACGACTCCATTGTAAAACCCTCAATCTAAAGGGAAAAATATAATCAATTGAACTCCATTTTAAGAGGCAATAACATGACTCCACCTATTCACATGGGTTTGGCCTAACACCAAAAAGGGGATGGGGGCACGGTCTCTCACAATGGCGACTTCACTAGGGATATTGAGGGCTAAGTTTCAATTAGGTTATGGTGGCCAACCATGTCATTGTTTGTTTATTAATTTTTTTTGTATATAATATGTCTAATACATCATTACATTCCTTGTCATGCATCATTTGCTTGAATGAAATTTATTTTATTCGTGTGCTAGCCCAGAAGCCCGATAGTATTAGCCATGGATTGTGGTCTTCCTAAGACTCACATACCCAACGGTGAACCTACCACCCATCGCAACAAGGATCATCATGGTTATGCCATGGTGGTTCATAGGGATAAATTGTACTGTTCGGACCAACGCAGCACTCCTGGCGTCACAAGTTAGGAGTTCGACATCCTAGCTTGTAGGGACCTTTAACCTACCTTCTACCCATGTTGTAAATCCCCATAGAACCTACCCTTAGGTCAATCAAAGTAAATTGCATTCCATTATGCATGTGTTTGGCTATTGTTTGAACCAAGATAAGCTCAAGTCCAAAGCTTGGGCCTATCATAATTGTTTGAACCATGTATGCCATGAATAAACTCAAGCCCAAAAAGCCTATGATTGAACTCTACTTGGTATGGAAGCCCAAAATTGTTTCTTGAATGAGTCTAAGCCCAACACTTGGTGTATATGCATGATCAACATCAAAGGCCAAAAGCTCACCAGATGCATGCCTTCCAAGTGTAAGGTCAAGCCATTTCAAGAAAATATAAAAAGATCATAATCAAGGTTCAAGCCTTCCAAGTGCAAGCCCAAGCCACTTCATCATAATCAAGATTCAAGCATACCAAGTCTCAAGCATCCTAAATGGACCAAGAAGAAGCAAGCGGCCTAACTTTGCCTCACTCCACATTAGGTTTGCAATATCATGGTTAAGCTTAAAGTTTGTTTGTTCTATATTTCTAAGTTTCTTTGATTCTAAAGTTTCATGTAGTATTATATATACTTTGTTCATGTACATATATCCAAAAAATTGGGAAAAAAAAATCAAGATTTCCAAATCTTTCCAAAAAAGAGAAATATTTTCAACCAAAAAAGAAAAAGGAAAAAAAAAAAAAGTCTTCAAACTAGGGGCATTGGGCCCTTAAGTCATTTTCAATAATAAAATAAAAATAAAAATTGAACTAGGAGCATTGAACTTCCTAGTGACTTTTCAAAAAGGCCTAATTTTTCTTTCTTCCAAGGATTTCAAGATTTTTTTTTTTTTTTAAAAGTCTCCTTTTCAAAATGGTACATGAGGATCCCTTGGACAAAACTTTTTCTAAATCTTGATATTTAAATACTTGAGCAATCAACTTGTACCAAGGAATGATTAATTTCATTTGATCCATGTAAAGACTTTTGCTTCTTGACTTAGAATATAAGAAGAAATGGTCTTAAAATGTAATAAAAAAGAATCCATCCATCGGAAAATCCCAAGAATCCATACACTCAATCCACTTTTCAAAAGTATTTTGTTTCACAACATTAAAGCATTCATACTTTTTCTTTCAAGATGAATTTATTAAAAGAGCTTCAGTCACTGTACCTACAAGCACGCATTACTAAGGATAGGAGGTCATCTTGGGTTAAACCAAATTATTTCCTTTTACCTAGAATGTTCATTATCCATTGCTAGCCCATTTGAACCTTCAAACATTTAGCCTTTTTTTGCATAAACCTACTAAAATCTAAACTTGGGGTGGGAAAAATCAAGTTATGCATACTTAAATCTCATGTTGAAGAGGAGTCAATTTTGTAGCTTTGAAGCTAATTGATAAAGCTCTCCTAGAAGACATGAAGGACAAGTAGAGGATTCATTAAGCTAAAGATAAAAGATCATCAAAGAAAAATGAGGTTTCATTCAATCAAGGAAAGAAAAATGAAATTCCATTAATGTGAGAGAAAAAAAATGTGCATCAAGTTTGAAGAGCCTAAAATTCATCATGCCAAGAGGAATACAAAATTCATCTAAAAGATACTTCATCAAAAAAAGGAAAAGATTCATCAAGCACAAAAAGGTGCAAGTACATCGAGGCAAGAAGAAGTCTAGAGAGTGCATCAAAATGACTTAAGCTAAGAAAAATAAGGAAGGCAAAAGATCCCTAAAATTTCATTCAATCAAGAGATAAAAAAATAAATAAATAAATAGAGAGAGAGAGAGAGAGAGAGAGAAGAAAAAATGGAAAAATCCTAGCAAATTGAAAACTTGAAGATGTAACCTAAAAAGAAAAAAATTTTACAAGATGAAAGTCTAGAGGTATAATTCAAGAGGAATGAGCATAAAAACAAATGTTGATACAAATGACCAATGAAGATAGTGAGAAGATGACAAAGAAGAAATAGGAAAACTCCTCCAATACTTGATTTTTGAGAAATGCATTCATGGGGGAACATCATAGAGGATTTTGAGCCTTTTTATATGATTCATTTCATAACCTAAACCTGGTCTATATCACGACCCATGGGTATAAACCTTCTTGAAGTCTTGCTATTTGTAGGCACATCTTAAACTCTAGTATTATTTTCTCTTGAATTAAAAAGGAAAAATTATTAAAATTGTCAAACCCTATTAGATGATATGTCCGAGGACAAAATTTCTCAAATCCTCAAATGACTTAAAATAACTTCCAAACATGGAGCACTCTTCTTGTTTGCACCCAACAATGTGATTCCTAAATATGATCACATTTCATTTTGAACGGTTTTAGACCCCTTAGAACAACCAGATTGGTTAGCCTAGATTAATTAGCCAAGTTGTTACTTAGTCGAATTATGCAATTCTAGGTTAAAGCAATCAAATAATCATATTAAAATAATAAAGCAGCGGAATAATAAAAGACACAATGATATGATCACCCAAGAAACCACACGGTAAAAACCTGGGGAGGATTTGACCCACCGATCCTCAAGGCAAACTTGAATCCACTATGAAAGAATCGAAGTTCATACAAAAGGACTACAAGCTCCTCGCTCGACTTCCTAATGCTACCCACCAGTAGAACTTACTGACACGACCACGTGCAAGCTCCGAATCCACGGACTCCTTCTTTCTTGAATTCTTCAATCAGCTACAAGCACCCACGCTTGATATTCTTTAAGCTTCAATGGTAGCAACCAAGTTGATCATCAAGATGTTGATACTATCTCTAACTTGAAAACCCTAAGCTTTGTGTAAAGAAAAGCTCCTCTAGATCTCACAAGAGATTTACACAAAATAGCAATGTATGAGCAGCAATACAATGGAGCAACTCTAAAACTGTGACTAGGGTTTTGCCTTATATACCTAAGGCAAAAACATAAAATCCTAAACGTTTAATGAGTTAGGGCTGAGTTGGAAATTCTGCAGAAAACGCAATCTGGTCGACTTTCGATCGATCAAATCTATTCTTTGATCGATCAAGCCAGACCGAAATTCCCCAATGCATCTATAGTCTCTCGATTCCAACTTTACAATAATTAAACAACTTTAAGCACACTATAACAAGACTAAACATATCGTTTTGATCATAGTTTACCAATATTACAAATTAGAGTTCTAAATACATAAATTCCTAAACCTTTAGAACCTAACAAACTCCCCCTTTGGCAATCCGTTACAAAACCCTAATTAAAAGCTCAAAGTTTTATAAGTAAAAAGCCCTTTACAAAGTTAATGCTCATAAACTCAAATTCAACCATTACTACTATCCATTAGTTGCAAGTGTACACAGCAGCTTAGTTGAATCAACCTGTATATTCCTGAAATACTCAACAAACGCATAAACGCATGTATGACAGAAAAGAGTAAAACAACAGGTATAACATTCTTGTAAGATTCACACAACACAAAATAAAGACATATATGAATGAACAACTCATAAATATAAATCAATAAGAAGTGAATCACAAAGCAACAAGAATCAATGAATATGACATGTATATCAATCAATGTTACTCCCCTTAACATGAATATCCCCAAAAATGATATACAAAGTGAAGCACCTTGATACAATCTAAAAACTCCACAAGCTCCTCACAAACAAAAAGTAACAAAAAAAAATCTCCCCCTAACTACAAAAACTCCTCTACAAGTCAAAACTCCACTCCCCCTTTTTGTGACGAAATGCCAAAGGGCAATCACAAGTCACCATCAAAAAGAGGTGGTGAGGGTGAATGAAGACGCGCAAAGTCGGCTCGGAGAGCACAAATCTCATCTAGTAAGTCCACCAAAATCTGACCATGAGCCACCCGAACGGTCATAACAGTCTCCAGAGTACGACGAACATCAAAGTCGACCGAAGGAGGTGGAGGAACATCAGTAGCAGCAGCAGCATCACCAACTGGATCAGGAACATCCTCACCAGCAAGACCTGTAGAAGAAGGAGGAGGAGGTGCGCTACTAGACGGCTCAGACCTAGGGTGTTTAGAACCAGCTCGAAGATGAGCGGCCCTCTGTCTAAGAAAAGACGCACCTATGGGAGCTATCACATGAACGGACTCAGAGGAAGGAAAGCCACTAAGATCAAGATAAACCAAAATCCTATGAATGAAAATATGATGAACAAGAGCAAGAGTAGTAGATGAACTCCTATAAACATCGTTCAAAGAACAAAGAAAGAGATGGGGAAAACTAATAGGAGCATCAGTAACCAGGGCGTACAAAAACACACACCTTTCAAGAGGAATGGTGTGAACATGAGAAATGGGCCAGATAGAATGACAAGCTATCCTAAAGAACAGATAGTGCAACCCAGAAAGCTCATCAGAAGTGATCCTAGGATCAGAACCCCACTGGACAGTAGTCCCAGTGATGTAAGACAAAACGTTGCTCAACTCGGGAGACTTGTTATACGGATAGACAGGATTCCGGACCAATGGTACCCTTAGAGCATCAGCCACTACCTGAGGAGTAATGGTGTACTTTACGCCTCGTATCCAACTCTTTACTAAAGTGTTGGAATCATAGATGCGGATAGAGATGTTCGAAAAGAACTCTCTAATCAAGGCAGAAGGTGGAGGAGGATCAGAAACATCCACCAAGGGTAACCAGCCCCGACGCTCAAAGTTTGCCCTAATGGCAGGATCAAGTTCATCTAACAGAACAGAATGCTCAGACCAAATCTTTCTCCTAAGATTTAGCTTCTCAAAAATATCTTGGTTTTTCTCACTCGGAAACTTCTCACGGTCAAAGGAAGGAAAGGATGGAGAAGAGGAGGGAATAGTCCTACGGGCTCTAGTTTTCCTAGGTATGATGCTAAGGAAAGGACAGAGACACAAAGAGAAAACCAAAAGAACACAAGAAAACAAACCAAGGACAGACTGCAAGTTAGCACAAAAAACAATAGAATGAAAATCTATATGATGCATGAACAAATACAATGCCATGATGCATGTACTAATGCAGTAAGCAATTAAGTTCAATTGAGATTAAATTGACAAAATTGGCTTGAACAGGGAATTTCTATCAAAAACCCCAAAAATTGAAAACCATTTGTTGAAATTTTTAAACAAATTGATGAATTAAGCATTACAAAACACGGCACATAGATTACAAAGCTTAATTACATCAACAGAACAAGCCAATTTCATCAAATTCTACCCAATTTAATAAAAGCCCCAAATCGGATCAAGAACAAACTCTAGATTTTTCAATTTTTCACCAAACTCAAAATTGATCAAATTAACAAGTAAGGATCATGTTTATGATGTGTCCCCACAAAAACCTAATGATCAATTGCACAAAATAGGGCTTAAATCAACAGAAAATCCCAAAAATGCTAAGTTCGAAAATCTCCCTCAAATGCATGGATTTATGCATGAAATCATGAAAATAAATTCAAAAAGAAGGGTAAAAGAGTCTTACCGGCTTGAGGAAAGAGATTCTTTGCAAAAAAATCTGGAGGAAAATGACAAAAAATTGGAATAGTTGAGCTTGCCAAGTCAGAGAAAGAGAAAAGACTTTTGAAAACTTTTGAAAAGTATTTGAGAAAGTCAAGAACAGTGTTTTTAAAAAAAAAAAAAAAAAAAAAAAAACCTGATTCGCGACTTTCGATTGATCGAAAAATACATTCGATCGATCGAATGAGACAGTCATTTTTAAACAAAATAAAGCACTTTTTCGATTGATCAAAAATCAGACTGGATGGATCGAAATGGGCAGAGGCTCACAAAATTTTTGAGAAAAATCACAGATTTGAAAAGCACAAACCATATTTTGAAAATAACTCCTCAAAGCATTAAGTTACAGAAAAAAAAAAATGCATAAGTATGAGATGGAATGCTTTTTCAAAAACCCAAATTTTAATCCCAGTTTCTTCAAAGATAATTTCAGCCATTCTTCCTTTCAAATTCACAAGAAAAAAAAAATGTTTTGGATAATTCTAAAAGTATCTTCAAACTTGGTTGGTTAGACCAAAAACACACACAATAACATGTACAAAATTTAGCAAAGAGTAACTTGTGTAGTGTGTGCAACTAGCATAAACTTGAGATACATATGAGGTTATATGTGAATACCAATCAATCACAAAGTCTACAAACTCCATCACATAGAATTTAAAAGAGACTATCACCTAAAGAGTTACATCCTATAACTCCCACATCTCCTAGAACAAAAGCTTGCAATCATGTAAGTTTCTTGTATTTTTGCCTCATTTTTTTTTTTTTTGTGAGATGCCATCAAGCCTAATAGTACACACCAATTTTATTTATGTGAGATGGCATCAAGCCTAATAGTACACACCAATTTTATCATTTAGCAATTAAGCCGAGGCAACACCTTATGTTCTTTTTGTGCATGTGCTACACTTTCTCGAGCACAGAATCTTATGATATGCACTAAGGTGTTCATGATTGGCTAGTGAACAGTGGTGAGATGGTTATTTATGCCTTTCTCAAAAGGATCAAGTCCGACAGTCAAATAACATGTGACTTCAAGATTAAAACAAAGTGATAAACACCATAAATATCTTTCCCACACAACATGCACTACAAAGCTTCAACTAGTAAAGTGCAATAAATAAGCTCATCAAAACTAAACAAGGTACATAGGACATGATATGTGTAAATAAATTGACCAACCTTGTTTTCAAAAACCAAGAAAACAACGTCAAACACATTTTTGCTTTCTCCTTTTCCTTTTTTCTTTATTATTATTATTTAAGAGAAAACAGAATAAATCCTAGAATGAAATGCATGAATGTAATGCAATGCAAATCCTAGAAACAAAATAAAAGAAACACAAAAAACCAAAGAACAATGGTCATAGAGAAATGAGCAATGAAGCACAGGGACCATGTTAGAAAGACTAAATTAGGTCGAGTCTTTTGCATCCAAAACCTTTTAGATGCACCATGAGCATTGGAGTTTTTATTCACATTCGAGTGATTTCCAACTCCAGGATTGGAATAAAGGTTCAAAACCTTTACCAATTCACCAATAAGTGCCATAAGATCTTGTGCTTGAGACATAGACACTTTTAGTTTGTTTGCTCTCTTAGCAGCTTAAAGCTTGTAACAGTTAGGACGAATGTGTCCAGACTTACCACAAAAATGACAAGCCCAAGCAGGTTTACCATGCATCTTGTCCTTAGAAAGGGTAGGTTTAGTTTCTCTCAAATCAACCCTAATCTTCTTAGGAGGTGAAACTTCTACAGGTTTGACTACCTCACTCACAGGTGGTTTGACAGTTTCACTCACAACCTCACTCACAGAAGGTTCAGAAGAAGATGAAGGAAAAAAATTCGTGGAATGTGGTGCAGAATCAAAGATGTTTTCAACATATCCTAACCCAGATTTATCAGAAAGATGCTTTTGAACATTCAGCATGTGATTAAGTTTAGAACTAGCAGATCTAGCAACAAATAAATCATGTTCTAAAGTTTTAACTTTATCAAGCAAAAGCATGTTCTCAGATTTAACATTGTTCAAAAGATCATTAGCATCAAACAGTTTAACAAGCAAAATTTTCTTTTCAAGCTCAAGAGATTCAATTTTCTTCAGGCCAAGTTTTACATTCATAGCATCCCTTGCTGCAATTTTGCAAAGTTTATTGTAGGCCTCTTGAAGATCTGCATCCTCAGAGAGTTCCCCATCAGAAGGGTTCTCTTCAACAAATATGCTTTCATTGACTACAGCAGTAGAAGTGAAAGCAACAAAGTTTCCATCCTCATCACATTCGGACTCATCATCAGAAACCTCATTATCGCTAAGGGTTACAGCCATAGCTTTACCCTTAGTCCTCAAGAATGTAGGACATTCAGATTTCAGATGACCATACCCTTAACAGCCAAAACACTAAGGACCCAAAGAATTATTTGAAGATTGACTAACTTTTTCTCTAGGTTTTTCAAAGTTATTAACCTTAGTGGGATCATTCTTCCTAAAATTTCTAGGTTCAGCAGTGTATGTACCTCTTGCCTTTCTGTTGGTATTTCTAAGAAAGTTTTTGGCAAGATAGGCAATCTCTGTAGCAGAGAGCTCATCATCAAATCCACCACCATCAACATCATTAACTGACTTAAGAGCCATTGATTTGGATTTGTTCACTTTAAGTAGGTCAGACTCATAGGACTGAAGAGATCCTACAAGCTCATCAACAGGGATGGAGTCCACATCCTTGCTTTCAGTGATGGCAGTCACTTTGGGTCTAAAGTCTTCAGTTAAAGATTTAAGTATCTTCCTAACAATTTTAGGTTGATCATAGATTTCACCCAAATTAAAAGTAGAATTAACAATATCATTCAGTTTGTCATAAAATTCATCAAAGGATTTATCATCAAACATCCTAATGCTCTCAAACCTAGAAGTTAATTGCTGCAGTTTGTTTATCTTAATTGCCTTTGTGCCTTCATGCACAGTTTGGAGGATTTTCCAAGCAATATGAGCAACCTCAACATTAAAGATCCTCTTAAATTCCTCCATAGAAATAGCATTGAAGATGGCATTCATGGCTTTGCTATTAAAGCCAACTGCTTCTTTTTCAGAAGTTTGCCACTCACTCACAGGAGTAGCGGGCTTCTCTCATCCGTATTTAACGGAATTCCAAACTCTCTCATCAATGGATTTCAGGAATGCTTTCATCCTTACTTTCCAATAAGCATAGTTATTCCCATCAAAGTGAGGAGGAATAACAAGAAAGTGTCCATGCTCCATGACAACAGGGGTCAAGGATCAGCTCAGAGATCAAAAAATCTCAAACAAAAGAGCTACCTGCTCTGATACCACTTGAACGGTTTTAGACCCCTTAGAACAACCAGATTGGTTAGCATAGATTAATTAGCGAAGTTGTTACTTAGTCAAATTATGCAATTCTAGGTTAAAGCAATCAAATAATCATATCAAAATAATAAAACAGTGGAATAATAAAAGACACAATGATATGATCACCCAAGAAACCACACGGTAAAAACCTGGGGAGGATTTGACCCACCGATCCTCAAGGCAAACCTGAATTCACTATGAAAGAATCGAAGTTCATACAAAAGGACTACAAGCTCCCCGCTCGACTTCCTAATGCTACCCACCAGTAGAACTTACTAACACGACCACGTGCAAGCTCTGAATCCACGGACTCCTTCTTTCTTGAATTCTTCAATCAGCTACAAGCACCCACGCTTGATATTCTTTAAGCTTCAATGGTAGCAATCAAGTTGATCATCAAGATGTTGATACTATCTCTAACTTGAAAACGCTAAGTTTTGTGTAAAGGAAAGCTCCTCTAGATCTCACAAGAGATTTACACAAAACAGCAATGTATGAGCAACAATACAATTGGAGCAACTCTAAAAACGTGGCTAGGGTTTTGCCTTATATACCTAGGGCAAAAACATAAAACCCTAAACATTTAATGAGTTAGGGCTGAGTTGGAAATTCTGCAGAAAATGCAATCTGGTCGACTTTCGATCGATCGAATCTATTCTTTGATCGATTGAGCCAGACCGAAATGCCCCAATGCATCTACAGTCTCTCGATTCCAACTTTACAATAATTAAACAACTTTGAGCACACTATAACAAGACTAAACATATCGTTTTGATCATGGTTTGCCAATATTACAAATTAGAGTTCTAAATACATAAATTCCTAAACCTTTAGATCCTAACACATTTCTTGATTGCATTTGGAGATTCTGACAATGTTCAAAAGAAATAAGCAAATTTGATTACATGATTTTAATGATCTCAATCCTTCCTAATCAAAAAGATTTGTTTGATTCTTAAAAACTATGATTCTTCAAAATGGTTATTCAAAGGATTACCTCCTATTCATTAAAAAAAAAAAAAAAAAAATCATTCCTTTCCAAAATCCAGTTCTCCTGATCTACACCTTGACCTGGTCCTCTATGAGAGAGGTGCGTAGGCAGCTTTTCAAAGACCTGGTCCCTATCACCTAAATAGCCTTCGGGCTTAGATTCAAAACAATGTGATAAAAGTGTTTGAGTGTATGTTAAGCTAAGCTCATCTGTTTTGCATGCATAAACAAGGGACATTGGCCTATTTATCTTGTGTGCATGGTTTCACCTAGGTCATCAACCCATTTATTTTTTAGCATGCCAACATTTTGTTCCTAAGCATATCAACACGATGGGCATTGGCCCTAAATTTTTTCATGAAAAATTGGTTTCTAACAAGCTTAGGAAGGTGAAATTTTGTAGGAATTAAGCAAGGACTTATCCAGTGATCCGCATCAACTTCCAGCAAAAGTTATTCTCATTCGAAGTCTAGGTTTTCAAGAAAAAATTATCATTCTTGCCTCATGAATAAATCTTCATCACTTGTACTCCATCCCCATCTTCTTCATCTTCATCACATCTTCACTATCTCAAAAAAATTAAAAAAATAAAATAAAATTCAATGAACAAATCTTCAAAACTTCAAAGGAAAAATCTCCAGAAAAAAATTTCAAAAGAAAAAATCTCCATAAACAAATCTTCAAAAAGAAAAATCTCCAGAAAAAATCTCAATTTTTTCAAAGGAAAAGTCTTTAAAACTTTTTTTTTCAAGGAAAAATCTCTAATGAGCAAATCTTCATAAAAAATTTTCAAAAATTCAATGGAAAATCTTTAGAATAAATCTTCAAGGAAAAATCTCCATGAACAAATCTTAAAAAGGAAAAATCTCCATTTTTCAAAATCTCTAATGAACAAATCTTCATTAAAATTTTTCAAAACTTCAATGGAGAAATCTCCAGAATAAATCTTCAAGGAAAAATATTCATATTTCAAAGGAAAAATCTCCATGAACAAATCTTCAATAAAAATACTCAAATCTTCAGAACACATCTTCAACGGTGGACTACAATCTCCTTCCATATTCCCTAGTGGTCGCAACATCAAGTTAGCTATCCACACTCGGCATTCATCAAAGCATGCAAGATGTCCCAAACTAAGGGCATTGGCCAGGTATGTCCAATTATTTTCAATGAATAGCTCTATTATATTTATTTTGTAGGAATTAGGGTACAAGACCCATACACATTGGCATGAATAACACCCTACAAGAAATTTTCGGACCTCTTCAAATACAATAGACCTCTGGGAAGCACCTCCAAACTTCAAATCCATTAGACCTCTGGATAGCACATCCAAACTTCAAATTCATCGGACCTCTGGGAAGCACGTTGAAAAGTCAAATCCTTGGACCTTTGGGAAGCATGTCCAAACTTTAGGATCTTTAGTCCTTTGGGAAGCACAACTGAAATCCCCATCTTTTCTTGACCTCAGGTAAGCATGTCTTGTATTCATATTTTATTCCAAAAAAAAAAAAAAGAAGAAGAAGAAAGAGAAAAAGTTGCATGCATGAACTATGTTTGGACCTGATCCTTCCACCAAGAGGTACGTAGGCAATCTCCCTTAAGATTCGATCCATATTTTGATCAACTACATTACAGTCCACATTTGATCTACATTCATCATACACTAACCATGGTTAAATATTGATTAAAAAGTTTGGTGTCTTTTTCATATATTGACATTCGCTTTGCAAGCTTTATCAATAACCCCATTTTGCAAGCTTTATCAATAACCCCATTTTGCAACCCGTATTTAACCTCATATAGAGGGTAAAAGGGTAATTTCACCTTGGATATAAGCATCTTAATTATGGCCACTAGATTCTTCATTTCATTTCGTCAAAATGGTCATGATGTTGTAATGATCAAATTGACTGGTTATAAGCTGTAATTGGATTCTTAAATTGAAAGTTATCATCAAATCAAGTTTTAATGGATGAGATGCACTATCACAAATTAAGTCCAACTATATGTGATTATGAACAATTTATTCCAATTAATTATAATTATAATCAATTTGAAATTAATGACATGTCACAATTTGATTGGCTAGGACTACATCTTATGGTAAGGTTGCACACACTTGATTAATTAGATAATCAAACATACATTGATTATTCAATGAGTAATTTGTGTAGCTATCTTTAACTGAGGTAAATTTAGAACTGATTAAGTCTAAAATGGAAGTGATTGGAGCCTATTAATGTCAATTGAAAACTAAGTTAGGGCCTATTAATATTAATTGTGCTGAAATTATTTTCTTACAAATGACCTCTGCTCACCGTTTTATTGATATCTCTCATAATATTTTGAATTTACAAGTGAAATTAAAATTTCCAAAAACTAGACATCTGGGGCTTCAATTTGAGCATAAGAATAATGCAATTCTGATTAGAATTGAAATAGATATGATTTTTTGAAGTTAGCTCTAAAAACTATTGTAGGAGCTACGGGAAAAACCAAGATTTTAGAAATTTTGCTTGTTCATCACTCCCACCAACCCCAAAATTTAAATCAATAGTTCCCCAAAGTCTAAAGTAAGGTTTAGATTCATGATTCTCTTTGATCCTTTATCACCCTCATTAAATTTCATTCTATTTATATTTTCTGCACGACAACTATATAAACTCTTCCTCTCCTTCATTTCAAAGCATACAGAAAAACCCTCTCTTGAGTTCTAGTGAAGTAGAGTAGTCTTATTATACCCTCTCTTGAGTTCTAGTGAAGTAGAGTAGTCTTATTATATCTTGGTATTCTTGAGACTCGACATATTGAGTGAGACTCACCATCTCCTAGTTCTTCTTTTCTACTCCGCCCTTAGAACCTCTACCAAGAACATCCTCCTCCACTGTGTGGATCATGAGTGCAGGTATAATCCCTTTTCCTAACTTGCTTTTTATATTACTATGATGATACTAAAGCATGCTAGTGTTTATTTAAATTCCTTGAATATGCTTGAATGTTCTTAAATGTTCATATGCATTCTTCACATGTTCATGGTTATTCATCATATGTTCATGCATGACATTAGCTTTGATCTTAAATTTACTTCAAAAATTTGAAAAACATGTTAGTTTCATAATTCTCTCAAATCCTTGAATCTAGGATATCACCATTCACATCCAAATGCAATGATTATTAAATGGAATCAGGGTTTATCATATGCACACATTAAATTCAACATGCAAATTGATTGTCAACATATTGGATGATATGATTTGAATGTTGGCCACCATAGTCTAGAAGACAGAATTCACCAGGAATGTGGGTCCCTAACACCTTCCTATCTTGTAATATAGCCTCTGAACCTAGATCAAGGGTTAATAGATTAGTACTTATCCATGTAATTTTCAATTTCTTGATTGTAACTAGGAGCCATGTATTTTATCTTAAATTATATCTAGAACTAAAGCCATGGAATTTCCTATAATCAATGTAAATTCAATTTCAAATTTATAAAATGATGAATTTTTCAATTATGCTTTTCTTATTTTTTCTAAGAATTAAATAAGTGGCGACTCCATTGTAAAACACTTAATCTAAAGGAGGAAAAAAAAATTAGTCGAACCTCCATTTTGAGAGGCAATAACTCGACTCCACCCATTCACGTGGATTTGGCCTAACACCTAAAATGGGCTAGGGGCGCGGTCTCTCACATTAACTTGTTTAGGGTTTATTTTATTTATTTTTTCTTAATCCTTTGCATAATATTCTATTCTAAGTATCAAGTTAATGGATGAACATGTTTCCTTTATGTTTTGTTGTTCTTGAATGAATGATGGATCCAATGCATGTTTAGAAATAGACATAGATTTGTTTGATTTATTTTTACTTTATTCTTGATCATGTTTTGGAATAGATATTGATTTGTTATGTCTTAACATGTTTTGATTAATGGGCTAAATTGATTTATATGGATATGTGATAATCTGATTGAACATGTGAAAACATTTCTCGATTTTTGTTTCTGAGTGAACATGCGTGCGTGTACTTGAAGGTGCATACGCATGCTCGTAAAGATGCGTACGCATCCTTCTCCATGCATACGCACATTAACCTAGGTGTGACATCTCAGGCGCAAGCAAAAAGGGCAAGGATGCAAACAAGAAGATGCAAAACCACAAAGAGCAATGTTTAGTAGATTAGTTAGCCTAGCCTCTTCGAGTGGTTTTCTATCTCACTATCTTCTAGCCTTTTCCCTAAAATCTTGTATTAAGGTTCCCCATCTCCTTGTACCCTTTATCTTTTCTGCTCTTTGCTTCGGTTGCGTTCCCTAGGTATGGCAATGTTGGTTTTACATTTCCTGTACCTTGCTAGGCCATAGCTATGGAGCGTTGGTGTTGATACCGTATTTTCTCTGCCCTCGATTTGCATGTCGGACTTTGAAAAACTCAAAAATATCATTTTCTCTCCATGGAGTCACAAGAACATATATAATGGTGTGGCGCATCCCGTTCAAACACTGGAGCGCTCAAAGTACCTTTTTCAGCCAAAATGACCAAGATGCCCCTAGTCAAACTTGGGTTGAACAAAGGTCAAACAAGGTCAAAATCATCACAAAACAATATTTTTTGTGGTTTTATATCAAACCTGGCCTCCTTGGAAAGTTTTAGCAACTTTAACCAAGTTTGACGTAGAGTTAACTCCTAGTGGGCCCTAGAAACCCTAATTTTTATCCGGCCATCAGAACGAGTTGAAACCAATGCCGTTGAAAATATAATCTTTTTCTAATTCCAACGACTATTCATGGATCAAAATCGGAGTTAGAACGGCCAAGATATCATGAAAACTAGGTTAACGCACTAATTGATGCACCGCTAACTTCCCAGAGTCATAACTTTTGATCTGACTTTTGGATTTTTTAGTTCCATACCTTTTTAGAAACTAAAAATCAAGATCTTTCCAAAGGTGTCAAGATCAACCAGATCAGAAGCCTTTTGAGGCCGGTTGTTCTTAAAGGGCCATCGCCTCGAAAAATGCGCTAGGGCTATAAATAGCCCCAAGCACCCCACAAACTAGAGACGACATTTTTTTGAGTTTTTCTTTCTGCCCTGCTTCTCTACACATTTTTTCTCTCTTCCAAACACCGAAAAACACATCAAAGTTTCTTGATTCTTCTCTCTTCAACAAGAACACAAGGTATTATTCTCATACTGAATTTCCCTTTCATTGGTTCTACATGTTGGGTTTAGGGGTTTAGGGGTGTAGATGTGGCTGTTCTAGCTATCATCCACACCCTTAACCTTCTGAATCTTTTTCTAGCATTTATATTGCTTTTTTTTTTTTTTTTGCTTGAATAACATGATTTGTTTCTTTCTTTAGCATGTTTCTTGCTTCATTTGTGTTTCTAGCCTAAGTTTCTTGGTTGTCATGTCTCGTGCCTTGTTTTATGCCTAGATCTACATCCTTACATGCTTATATGTTTAAATCTACATGCTTAGGGTTTTGTGGCATGCTTTCCTTTGTTTTGTGCCTCTTTTAGTTCTAGGTTGATGTTAGGGTTACATGTTCACATGTTTGTATGATGTTGTTGACAACGCTTTGCTCGGATCTATGTATTTGTGTGCTTTTGTTCATGTTTCATGCTTAGATCTATATCCATACATGTTTATATGCCTGGATTCATGTTCTACCATGTCTATATGCTAAGTTTCTACATGTTTACATGCATGTTTTTATGCCTATATACCTATATCTATGTCTCCAAATTCTTGTATGCTTGGATTTACGTTCTTCCATGCTTTTATGCTCATATTCACATGCTTAGATGTACATTTACATGTGTACGCGCATGTTTCCATCCCTATATGTCTAGATCTATGTTCTCTACATGTTCTATGCCATACACCATGTGCTTGTGCGCTCCATGCCATGTTTGTATGCCTAGACCTAGGCTATTTTTGTCATGCCATGTGCTATTGTAGCCCTTTTGTCGCTTTACCTTTCTTTCTTGTATTTTGGCCTAATGGTTAGGACCCAATCTAGACCTTATGGTCTTTGTCATTGTCCATACACCAAGGCCCACATCAAAGGGTTTGGATCATCCTATTTGCATGTCTATATTTGCTTGTTTCTATTCTTTATGCTTGTGTTAGCCTCTCTTTTTCTTGGCTTTACCATGCTTGATGCCCTTAGTGGGTGAGTGGTTACATTCGACGCCCATGAGGCCCTATTTGGATGCAACCACTTAAGACGCATCACCGTGATGCCAGTTGCTTCATGCATACCTCTCCCCTTTTTCGCTCTATGTGATGTTATGCTTATCATGCCTTTTTGCGCCACCTATTGGCTTTTTATGCATCTTTACACGCTTGCTTACGTGTCCATGCATAAGTCTTGCTCACTAGTGTGTCGTCCATGCTTCAACACAATGAAGTTATGGACATCTGATCCAAACCTATATTTGTCCACCGTGGACACCACCTTTTATTTGCCTTTTTACGTGTTTGTCTTCTTTCTTGTTTGCTTGCTTGCCTATTTGACATCTTGCTTTCTTGGTTGTTTTTTTATAATGTGGCTCGTCATGTCTCTTGCCATATGCTATACTTGCCCTGTCTAACACACTTATCTGTTTTATGCCTCTTTCATACACTTTTTGCACATTTTCCTTCCATTGCTTGTTTGCTGGTTTCTTATATTTGCCTTTGAACGTACACATATGAAGCGAGGACACGTGGAGCTAGGGCATGGTCTCCCAAGCGCAAGCAAAAAGGGTAAGGGTATAAGCATGTGGTTAAGCCAAGCAGTAATGTTCAATAGATTTAGGAGTTTAGCCTTTCCCTTTGGTTATGAACTCTTTTAAACCCCCTTTCTTCCTCCCTCCTTTCTCTCTTAAATGGATTGTATTAGGTATATCATGCCATGTACCATTCGTCCTCACCTCTAGAGTATGGCGACCCTTGTTTACTTCCCTACACCTATATTTTAAGCCATTCTCTAGGGATGTAGGCATTTAATTTCCTAATATGTGTGCTTGCATTGTGCATGATGTATATATATATGCCTACTCGACCCTCTTCCATGTGATTGTCATAGTTTGTGTCACCTAAGGCAAAGCGAAGCCTGATTTCTACCGTGAAAGTAAGGTGACATGTCGCCAGATTTTCACCGTGGAAATCTAGTACTTGCCCGAATGCCTTAGGAAAGTATAGATTGGGACCATACCCATTAAAAAGCCAAATCTCAAAGTCCCCATGCATGCTAAGCCCTAAAAGCCAATGCCAAAATCATGTTTTTTACTACCAATCTCTGAAAATTAAGGTTTTATCAAAACAAAGGACTGTCCTTGGACAAGCGTTGTGGGGTGTCATCCACATTAGATTAGGAAAAATGCCCTTTTTCTTAGCCTAGGATTGGTAATAAAATCAGCTTGAAAAAGTTGACCAATCACTCCTTAGAAAAACCCAATGATTGGTGGCGACTTCACTTACCTCTGGTAATTCTCTTAAAATTTGGCGAAGATTCCTGCCACACCTCCAAAGGTAGACAAACACCCTCCTCCACCACGTGTGTGTGAGAGAGAGAGAGAGAGAGAGCACCCGAAGCTCTACATGAACCACCTCACAATCATTCGAGAGGGGCTTCCAACGGGCCCTGCACATGCGGGAGTGTCACCACGATAAGTGGTCGAATGAAAGCTCGATGGTTCTCTATTCTGGGCCAAGCGTCGACAGTTGGCAGTGTCTGTTTTACTTTCCTGCTTTGTGTGATGGCATTATGCATGATGTATGTATATATATATTATATGCCTGCTATTGATGTCGTATTTTGTCCACCCTTGATTTGCATGCTAGACCCCGAAAAATCCAAAAATATCATTTTCTTTTCATGGGACTGCGAGAACATCCAGAATGACATGGCGTAACCTGTTCGGACACTAGAGCACCTAAAGTGCCTTTTTCAACCAAAATGATCAAAATGTGTTGGCAAATGTTGTTCTCCAAGTTTGACATTGTATTTATGACAAGAAAGGCCATTAAGGGCCAGGCCATAGTTGATTACCTAGCGGACCAGCCGCTGAATGATCCAGAACTTTCAAAATCCCTCCTCCCTGATGAGGATGTCATGGCGCTAGAGCCAAAACCAGATAGTGTGGAACTGTGGCATTGAGAGCTATATTTTGATGGAGCTACCAATTCTAATGGAAATGGAGTGGAAGCAGTCTTAGTTTCCCCCAAGGGCCAACAAATCCCTGTTTCAATCAAGTTGAATTTTGATTGCACCAAGGACATCACAGAATATGAAGCATGCATAGTCGGCTGGCAAGTGGCCCTAGATTTCGGCACTTATGAGTTGAGCATCTTTAGAGATTCCCTATTAATCATCTCCCAAATTGAAGGAAAATGGCAAGCCCGAGACACCAAGTTGATTCCATATCAGAAATGTGTTAACCGCTTAATTCCAAAATTCTGAGACATCACATTTGCTTATTAACCCCGAGCACACAACTAGTTTGCAGATGCCTTAGCTACCTTGGCTAGCATGGTCAAGTTATTAGAAGTAGATGATTTGTGGCAATTGCGCATAGAAGTCTGTGGCATTCCAGCCTATTGCATGAACATCGAAGAATTCATGAGTGTCGAAGTTGAAGCCGACGGAAAGCCATGGTACCATGATATCAAGGCTTATATCAAGAACACTGAATACCCGTCCAATGCAACAGGCAGTGAAAAGAAGTTTATCCAGTGCATGGCCTACCAATTTTTCTTAAGTGGAGAAATCCTATACAAAAGGAACCACAATTCTACCTTGCTTCAATGCGTAGATGCCTTTGAGGCTAATCATTTGATGGAAGAGATAGAAGGCTTACTTGGAGCTCATGCCAGTGGACCCCTGTTGGCCCATAAGATTATGAGAGTCGGATACTATTGACTCACCATGGAAAGTGATTGCATTAAACATGTAAGGACATGCCACCATTTTCAAGCCTATCAAGACAAGAAGAATGCTCCTCCTCACCCTTTGCACTCTTTAGCAGTACCATGGCCCTTCTTAACCTAGGGTATGGATGTCATCGAACCTGTGATTCCAAAAGCTTCAAATGGTCATCAGTACATTTTAGTGGCCATCAAATATTTTACAAAGTGGGTGGAAGCCACTTCGTACAAAAGTGTCACTCAAGCAATGGTAGCCTGGTTCTTGAAACATTACATTATTTGCCGCTGGGAGAGCTCATTACAGATAATGGGGCAAACCTAAATGGGAAAATGATCCAACAACTCTGCCAACAAATCAAGATTGAGCACAAAATTACAATTCCCTGTCACCCTTAAATGAATGGTCAGTGGAAGCCGTAACAAGAACGTAAAGAAAATCTGGGTGAAGATGACAAACACATACAAGGATTGGCATGAGTACTTGTCGTTTGCTTTGTGATTGTATCACACTTCTGTTTGTGCTTCCACGAGTGCGACCCCGTATTCATTAGTATATGACATGGAGGCCATCCTCCTCGTAGAGGTAGAGATCCCCTCTCTCAGAATTTTATCTCAAATAGAGCTATCAGCAGATAAATGGGCCCATTCCTGATATGAACAACTAAAAATGATAGATAAAAAGTGCATGACCGCAATGTGCCATGGATAGTTATACCAACACGTGTCGAGTGAGCATTCAACAAGAAAGTTAGACCCAGGGTCTTCGAAAAAGGTGATCTAGTCTTGAAGAAGTGTAACTAGGCCATGCCTGATCATAGAGGAAAGTTTGCCCCAAGTTACGAGGGCCTATATGGACGGGCATGATTTCAATATGCCCACTAATTCTAACACCGTCATATAGTACTTTGCATGAAAGAGCCTTTTAGTGCACCTCATTTCTATATTTTTGTGTCAACCAAAAAAAAATAAAAAGAACAAAAAATAAAAATAAAAAGGTAGATCAAAAATCGGAAAGGGCGGTCTACGCAAAAGGAGAGCCAAAAGAAAGAGAGAGTGAGAAAATACAAAAGTTAGGTTGAAAACCCGAAAGGGCAATGTAATACCCCAATTTTATTTTTATGATTATCACTGTACCTTGTCATTTTTAATAGAGTTGAGGTACTATATGTGTGTGCACAATAAGATGGGAGTAGACAATTTTGTGGTGCTACAAATAGGTGAGAAAATTAAAGTTTTAGTGCATACAATTTAGTGCAGCAATTAAAATAATAAGTAAATAAATAAAATATGAAAATGTTTTATGAGCTTCTTGGAGACTAAAAAGATAAGCTCAAGTGGGTTTTAAACTCCAGCCCACTACCCTAGCAAGCCCACATCTCCAATGCCTTAAAATATATGGTGGAGGAAAAGATAAATTAGGGTTTTTATAAGAAAGGTATTATCACTAAGAAGGCTAGGGGGTGTAGTTTTTCTTGGAGTTAATTGAAGAGGCAAACAATTGTTCCAAGTATGATTTTTCATCTATTAGAAACAGAGAATTTATAAGAGTTAGAATTTGATCTTAGGAACGTTAGTGATATTTAGATTTTTCAAAGGGATATTTTTTCCTAGAACTATTGTTTACACTTTTAGGTTAGTGTTTACGAACTTCATTCTTGAATTGAGCCACGGAATTACAAGTTCTAATCTATGATTATGGCTTACGTTTTTCTTTCAGATATGTACATATATATATATATATATATAATAGGTCAATGATATTGCCCACTGTCTTTCATTGAGGTTATATGTTGTTAAACCCATTGGGAGACATATTTGTATATATATTAAATCTTAGAATTGGCCTTTGTGTGTATGGCTTTCACGTTGTCCACCGGGTTCCTAGAACATGTTTTGTTCCCTAGGTTCAACACTACTACAATTGTTATGAAGGATATTGACAAACTTGATTTTTATTTGAATTGTAATTTCATCCCAAAATATTGTGATATTAAATCCATGAACAAAGTCATATTAGATTTGGCCCATAGTTTTCATTGGGGTTATATATTAAATCCTAAAGTATTGGCTACTACCTTTGAGTTTTGATAAATTCAAGGAAACATATTTTTGGGTAGAGATGCTTTGCATTAGTGTTATCATTTAGTTCAGCAAAGTATAGTCTTAGTGAGTCAGTTTGTATAATTCAGTAAGATTTATATTTTGTGGAGGATATTAAGTAATTTTCGCGATTGAATATAGCTCCTATTTAAAAGTGTTTTGAGATTTTTTGGAGGGTGTTTCGAATGGACTTTCAGAGTGATTCAAGTGTTGTAAGTAATTATGCATCATATGTGCAATTTTGTTCATTAAGTTCTTAGATGTCAAAGGTTTTCAAAAGTTATGTTTTAAGCTTTCAGTTACTAAAGTTTATCAAAAGCATTTTTACATCATTGAAAGATAAACTTCGACCTTTAAATAATGTTTTAAAAAGAAACTTTGAATTCTAAATAACATTTTGAACGTTCGAATCTCATTTAAAAGATAAGTTATAAACTAAACTATTCTCATAAAATAATTGAGTTTCAAAGTAAGTTTTCTAAAAAGGTTCTTGTTCTTTAAATTTGTTAAAACCAAGTGATTTCAAAGTCATATTCCTATTCTCCAAACAGTATTTAAAATGTTTCTTTTAGCAAACTGTTCCTATTTGTTCCCTAAGGGAGTCAAACATCCTTTGATTCTATTTCAATTCAATATTGTGATATTCAATATGTCTCTATATCTAGAATAATTGTTAATATTAAGAAAATTATTCTATTTTGTATATATTTTATTTTGTGATATGTGACTCAAAATGAGTGTTTTTAGAATTGATCAGATATATGTGTAAATCCACTCACAAAATTGTATATGAAAATATGTGTTGATCCCTCACCAGTAGGGGTTAGATGTTGGTATCTGCTCACAAGATTGTATATGAGAATATGTGATGTGTATATGTGACACTGTGCTCTGATCAATTATTTGTATGTGTTTTCGAATGACTTAAGATTTGATTATATATGTATTAAGTGGTTCTTTATATGTTTGGAAAACTATATTTGATATTTTGAGTGAAATTGTGAAATCAAACTCATGCTTTGCTTGACTCTATTCTATTATGTATTCTGTATAATCACTTACTAGATGTGTGGCTCACCCCATCAATTACTGTTTTTAGATTAAAGTGTAGTTGGGAATACAAAACCTTTGGATCACTTGTGAAGTGCAATCAAAAGTTAGTTGAACTACGTGATGACCTGATCCTTCCTAGTCAGGTACGTAGGCAGCCATTTTGGTTCGGTCATGTCTTAAAGAAAAATTAGTCAATTGTGCCTGCTTGAATTCTTGGTCAAGATCAGAAAATTAGATGGATCCAACATCCAAGATAAGATGTGAAGATGCCTTCGAGATTGCTCTATGTCTACAATACCGCCACGACATGGTGGTTTGCTCAAGATGGTCTGGCTTATGCCAATGGGAATGTACCTCAATGGGAAAAGGAAAATATCCATCTAGAATAGGATGTATCCTTGGAAAAATAAGATATTGATATGCATGGATTTCACATCTATCACTTATTTGTATAATCTTACATTTTCAAAGCATTTGCCTACATATTCATTAACATGCCTATATTGTACCATTTTGTTTCTCTCATGCATTCTGGTATTAAAACATGAAATCTCATCTCATAAATATATCCTGAATATCATCATAGAAATTCCTCTCCACCATCTCTCGGTTTCTAAGCATGCCTAACAGACTAGACTATGCTTTAAGAACTTAAACAAAAAAAGGAAGGCTTTTTGCAATTGCCTAGCAATTTACGAATGACATTTCCATACATGGTGGGATACTAACTACATAGCTCATTTGCAAAGAAAAAAAAAAAAAAAAAGCAAAAAAGAACACTAGCAAGTCAAACATGGCCCAAGTGATCAGACATAGCCTAACACAATCTCCCAAAACTAGTACAGAGAATCAAGTCATCATGAGCATAAGTGTGAAGTAACCCAACTGCATCAAAGCCTAGGTCTCTGGCAACCCCTCTGAGTCTGTAATGTGAATGTCGAAGACAGACCAACTCTCTCTCTATCATGGAATCAAAAGTAGAGCCTTGTCTCTCAACCTCTAGCAAAGCCTAGAAGGTGCCCACCTCTGCAGTAGCATCTCTCAAAGCCTTCTCCATCTCAGCTAGCTCAGTTTGAAGGTGATGGAAGGCCAACTATAGCTCACTAGTCTCATCACCCTCTCGCCCATACTCCATGCTCAAAGTAGAATGAATGTAGGCCTTCGCCCATAATAGTTTAAATGCTAAACCATCGGCTTTGCTGCTAGCCTTGACCCTGCTGGCCTTCAATGTGGCCCTCTCCTCATCCCAAGTATGATCTACGATAGCTAATCTTTGAGGTTTTTTACTGCCTTGGAGCAAAGATTCCTTTGTTTTAGCACCCGTCGTAATGTGCGGTCGGCCCAACAGTGAACCAAATTGTCTGAAACTCTCTCTTATGCAACTGAGACGACACAAATCCTACACTGGGGTAGTTTATCTTTGTGCATCTCATTCAACACTTCCGAACATCATGAACCTCATTTTTCTAAGCCCAGTTCACCTGATTCAAGGGTCAGTTTAGCCCTGGTAATCAAAGCTCACAACAGAAGGACACTAGAACTCGTTCTCAGCCATCCAGCAGCTTTTTAGCTTATTTGGAGGACAGGGGGAGTCATTTCCCATGATGTTGCCTCAAGAAACCTGTCTTTGAATTGATAGCCGACCCGAGCAATAAAAGGAGCAATTAGTGCATACTGCCTCATGGCGTGTCTAAGGAGCTTTCGTTTAGAATGTCCACATTCATTACCAGCATTTGGTAGGTCTATGAAGTCGAGGCCATTTTCAGCCAGTCTACAAGCTTGGAACCTTGCAAAACCCTAAACTAGGGCAGTTTATTTTGCGTGGTTTTGTCCACCTTGTCCAATATACATGTAAGTTTTACCTGAAGGCATTGTTTCGTGCAAACAACAATAGCCCTTTGAAAGGCGATTTATAGAATTATACATTGATAGCCCCCTCAAAGGAAATTTTCTAGAATTGTACATATAAGTCCTACCTAGAGGCATTGTTTCTTGCACACATCAATAGCTCTTTTAAAGGCAACACCCAGATTCGTACATTTATGTCCTAACTAGAGGCATTGTTTCTTACACACATCAACAAACCTTTTAAAGGTGACATCCGGAATCATACATATGAGTCCTACCTAGAGGCATTTTTTTCATGCATACATCGGCAGCCCTTTCAAAGGCGACCTTCAGAATTATACATGTAAGCCCCACCTAAAGGCATTGTTTCTTGCATACGTCAGCAACCCATTTAAAGGTGACATCCAAAATCATACATGTAAGTCCTACCTAGAGGCATTGTTTCTCACACACGTTGACAACCCTCTCAAAGGCGATTTTTCCATGGTGATTTAGTAGCCCTCTCAAAGGTATTTTTCTATGGTTGTACATATAAGTCTTACCCAGAGGCATTTTTTCATGCACATGTTAGCAGCCCTTTCAAAGGCGACATCCAAAATTGTACATGTAAGTCCTACCTAGAGGCATTGTTTCTTGGACACATCAGCAACCCTTTTAAAGGCGACCTTCAGAATTATACATGTAAGTCCCACCTAGAGGCGTTGTTTCTTGCACACATCAACAGCCCTTTTAAAGGCAACCTTCAGAATTATATATGTAAGTCCTACCTAGAGGCATTGTTTCTTGCAAGCGTCAACAACCCTTTTAAAGGCGACATCCAAAATCATACATGTAAGTCCTACCTAGAGGCATTATTTCTCACACACATTGGCAGCCCTCTCAAATGTGATTTTTCTATGGTGATACGGCAACCCTATCAAAGGCAATTTTTCTATGGTGATACAGCAGCCCTCTCAAAGGTGATTTTTCTATGGTTGTGCATATAAGTCCTACCTTGAGGCATTGTTTCTTGCACACATCAATAGCCCTTTTAAAGACAACATCCAAAATTATACATATAAGTCCTAACTAGAGGCATTATCTTTCATATACATCAGCAACCCTCTTAAAGGCGACTTCCTAAAACTGTGCATGTAAGTCCTAATTAGAGGTTTTGCTTTTCACATAAGTCGAAAGCCCTCTCAAAGGCACTTTTCCTAAAGTCATGCATCAGCCCTCTCAAGGGCGACTTCCTAGAACTATTTATGTAAGTCCTAATTAGAGGCATTGTTTTT
This sequence comes from Quercus variabilis, assembly GCA_030445155.1. Taxonomy (NCBI): domain Eukaryota; kingdom Viridiplantae; phylum Streptophyta; class Magnoliopsida; order Fagales; family Fagaceae; genus Quercus; species Quercus variabilis. Next base: position 44,396,418 of record CP129447.1, on the reverse strand, counting down.
CACATATATCGGCAACCCTCTCAAAGGCACTTTTCCTAAAGTCATACATCAGCCCTCTCAAAGGCAGTTTCTAGAATCATAAATGTAAGTCCTAACAAGAGGCATTGTTTCATACATACACCATGAAGCTACAAAGAGATAATATCATACATCAAGGCCCATTATGGGGCAATATAATACACACATGTCTAAGCCTATCAAGAGGTGATACACAATATACATACATAACTAGCCCACCATGGGGCAATGTCTACAAGATATATGAAGAATACATACAAGCCCAAGTAGGGGCTACATCATGCTACAACAAGAAGCTAACCTTACTGGGAATCATCATCTCTAAAGGAGTCACTGATAAACTAGTTGACATCGTCATTGATAATGCACAGAAAATCAGTAGGCTGAATGCTCTGGGGCTTCAATGGATTAGGGGTTGTTTGAAAGGCCTGAAAAGAAAGAAACACACGATCAAAAGTGACTGGGGTGAACCGGACAAGAACCCTTCAATGCTTAAGTTAGTTTTTTCTTAGAACTTAAGAATTCCAACTTTTAAGAAGTAGTGGAAACTTGGCCGGTTCACCTTGGTCACCTTTGATCTTGTGTTTCTTTCTTTTCAAGCCTTTCAAACAACCTTTAATCCATTAAAGCCCAGAGCATTCAGCCTACTAATTTTCTATGCATTATCAGTTGGCGCCATCTGTAGGGGCACTGCTAGGTACAAATACAACTCCTCACCTGGTATGGATGGACTTAGTAAGGGGGCAGTGGTAAGATAGACTTTAAGATTTTGGAAGGCCTTTTGACACTCATCCGTCTATTCAAATTCCTTTTTGAGAACCTTGAAAAATGGAAAACACTTGTCAGTTGCTTTTGAGACAAATCTGTTAAGGGCTACAACTCGTTCCGTGGGAGACTGGACGTCCTTAATATTCCTTGGTGGCTCTATATTAAGTATCGCTTGGATTTTATCAAGATTTGCTTTAATTCCCCTATGTGAAACCATGAACCCAAGAAATTTTCCTGATGAAACTTCGAAAGCACACTTGCTCGAATTCAACTTCATGTTATATCATCTCAACATATCAAAGGTCTCCTGAAGGTCATCCAAATGTTTTTTCTCATCCCAGATTTTCACCAACATATCATTTACATATATTTCTACATTCTATCCAATCTGAGAATGAAACATATGGTTGACCAGCCTCTGGAAGGTTGCCCCCACGTTCTTCAAACCGAAGGGCATAACCTTGTAGCAAAACAGACCTTGACTAGTAACGAAGGATATCTTCTCTTGATCTACCTCCATCTTTATCTGATTATACCCAGAGAAGGTGTCCATGAAACTTAGCAACTGGTGACCTACCATTGAATCTACCAACTGATCAATGCGTGGCAAAGGATATCATAACTTTAGACATCTGAGAAAAACTTAAAAGGAAAATCTAAAGTCAAAGATGAAGAAAATACCTGTTTCTAAATGAGGAAGGCCTAAGGACGCAGAAAGACTTCTAGACGAGGAGTTGGATGACAAATGTCAAAGGAGAGAATTTTAGAAATGTGAAAGGGTAGGAGAGGAATTCTACTATTTATAGCAACGAGGCTTGGCATCTGAAACAACGCGACCAACCATATGAAGCCACGTGGCATTTTTCTTGAAAGATGACACGACATGATTAAAATACATCAAATTAGGCCACGTGTCAACAACAACAACAACAACAAAAAGAGGTGTTCTAATAATAGACAACACAAGGACAATGGGGTAACTGATGGGGATAAGGAACAAGTATATCTCGTCCTTGCGTTGTCGTCCAAATCATATAAGAAGCTACAAAAATTGGGCCATCTCTAGTTTGTCCAAGATGTTGTCCAACTCCAAAAAGGGCGTCCATCATGAGAAAGTCATCCAATCTAAGAAAGTCGTCCAGCATAGAAACACCTGGACGACCCCTCAACACTTAGAAAATCTTTGGAATGAATTTAAATGCAAAAGTTTATAATTCAAACCACATTCTACTATTTCAAAGAATGAGCGAAATCCTTATTCATCGCTTTAACTTCTCACTAAACTCTTAACTTCTAATGGCAGTTATAGAAGATAAGATTAAATCTTCTAACTTCTATAGCAATTGTAGAATTTAGGTCTGAACCTTGTAACTTCCATACGATTTGAGGAAGTTACCAATCAAGTAACCACTCAGAGGCTAACTATATAAGTCCTCATCCACATCAAACAAAAGTAAGTTTCCATCGATCCTCAAAAGTTGGAATTCTTGAGTTCTAAGAAAAAACTAACTTAAGCATCAAAGGGTTCTTTGCTAATTCACCCCGGTCACCTTTGATCGTGTGCTTCTTTCTTTTCAGGCCTTTTAAACAATCTCTAATCCATTGAAGCCCGAAGCATTTAGCCTACTGATTTTCTGTGCATTATCGGTCATTATCAGAAGAAAAGTCCCCATGGAATGTAGCATAAATGGGGGCCTTCCCTCGGTCTCCTCTGGAACTCACCTTCCAAGACATAATCTACAAAACAACCAGAAATTCAAACACAAGTGGTAAGCCCATGAAACAAATGGCAATATAGATGAACTAACACTCTTTTCTAAACATGTTGTGTAGGTTCATGTCAAGCACATTTTCTCACAAGAAAGTAGATTCTTACAAGAGTTCTAGAGTGGGTGATAACGGTCGTGCCATATGCTCACATCCTATAACGGGTTATAGCGGCCGTGTTATACGCTCGCATCTTATTTAAAGGCTATCTAGCGGCCATGTTGTACGTCTCTACCATGGGTGATAGCAGCCATGCCGTATGCTCACATCCTACAGTGGGTGATAGTAGTCGTGCTGTTTGCTCACATCCTACAGTGGGTGATAGCGATCGTGCCATATACTCACTAACTATAGTGGGTTATAGTAGCTGTGTTGTATGCTCGCATCTTATTTGGAGGCTAACTAGAGGTCGTGCCATACGTCTCTACCATGAGTGATAATAGCCATGCCATATGCTCACATCCTACAATGGGTGATAGTGGCCGTGCTATATGCTCACATCCTACAATGGGTGATAGCGGCCATATCTTATAGCAGGTTATAGCGATCGTGTCGTACGCTCGCATCTTGTTTGGAGGCTATCTAGCAGCTATGTCGTACGTCTTTATAGTGGGTGATAGCAAACGTGTTGTATGCTCACATCCTACAGTGGGTGATAGCGTCCATACCGTATGCTCACATCCTACAATGGGTGACATCCCATCTTGAGGTTATAGCGACCATGGCGTACGCCTTGCATCACATAGTTATCAAGTTCCTAAAGAAGTTCTAAGTTCCTGATCTACAATGGGTGATAGTAGTTGTGTCGTATGCTCACATCCCATCTTGAGTTTATAACGATTGTAGCGTATGCCTCGCATCACACAGTTATTAAGTTCCTAAAGAAGTTCTAAGTTCCTAATCTACAATGGGTGATAGCGGCTATGCCGTATGCTCACTTCCTATCTTGAGGTTATAGTGACCATTTCGTACGCCTCGCATCACACAGTTATCAAGTTTCTAAAGAAGTACTGAGTTCTTGATCTACAGCAAGTGATAACAGTCGTGCCATATGCTCACATCCCATCTTGAGGTTATAGCGACCATGTTGTATGCCTCGCATCACACAATTATCAAGTTCCTAAAGAAGTTCTGAGTTCCTGATCTATAATGGGTGATAGCGGCTGTGTCGTATGCCCACATCCCATCTTGAGGTTATAGCGACTGTGTCATACACCTCGCCATCATAGTTATCAAGTTCCTAAAGAAGTTTCAAGTTCTTGATCTACAGTAGGTTATAGCGGTTATGTCGTATGCTAACATCCCATCTTGAGGTTATAGTGATCGTGTCATATGCCTCGCATTACACAGTTATCAAGTTCCTAAAGAAATTTCGAGTTCCTGATCTATATTGGGTGATAGTGGTCGTGTCGTATGCTCACATCCCATCTTGAGGTTATAACGACCGTGTTGTATGCCTTGCATCACATAGTTATCAAGTTCCTAAAGAAGTTTCAAGTTCCTGATCTACAGTGGGTTATAGCGATCGTGCCGTATGCTCACATCCCATCTTGAGGATAATTAGCGGTCGTGTCATATGCCTCGCCATCACACAGCTATCAAGTTCCTTAAAAAAAAGTTTTCAAGTTCTTGATCTACAGTGGGTTGTAGCGGCTATGCCATTATGGTCACATCCTATTCTGATGATAACTAGTGGCTGTGCTGTACGTCTCACCGTTTCCACTATTCTGGACTACCAGGTAAGTCCCCTTACTTATACCCCGCATTTTATTTTCAGCATTTAAATTTCCACATATTTGCACACCCATATAACGCATAGAAAAAGAAAAAAAATATATACGAATGGCATAAATCATGGCAAAAATATATGCTTATGAAAATTCCAAAAATAAAATAAGCACAGGCACTAACCTCAAGTGCAAAAAAGATTGATGCAGCAGACTGAAGCTAAAAATCTGGACCTGTTAAGTTCATAGTCGCTCAAGAGAATTTTTCAGAAGTGAAAAGTCAAAGGAGAGAGTGAAATGAGGGAAAATGAGCCAAAAGGGGGCTTTTATATGCCTTTGGACAGCTTGGCTGCCCTGCACACCTTCTAGGGCCACCGGGTCAGCCCGGCACACCATGAAGGGCCGCCAGTCAATGTTAACCAAGTCAACATTGACCGGTTCACTTGGTCAAACTTCCAAAAAAAAAAGGGCATTTTCCTCTCCTAGAGCTCAGAGGCAAGTCCAAGAAATATTTTAGAAGCAGCTGCGGCAGATCGGTCCAATCAGGTAAAATTCGGTCTCAATCCGAGAGTAGTCTTTACACACAATATGGGGCGACAAAATTCAAAATCATGTTCCTTATCCAACACCTCTCATTGCACTCGAGATGTCAGATGCAGCTGTTGATACCGTATTTTGTCCACCCTCAATCAGACCTTGGAAAATTCAAAAATATCATTTTCTCTCCATAGGGCTATGAGAACATCCAGAATGACATGGTGCAACCCATTCGGACACCGAAACACCCAAAGTGCCTTTTTTAGCCAAAATGAACAAAATGCCCCTGGTCAACTCTGGGTTGACCAAGTGTCAAACAAGGTCAAAATCTTCACAAAGCAACATTTTTCATGGTTTTATATCAAACCCGAGCTTCTTGCAGATTTTTGGCAGCTTTGACCAAGTTTGACTCGAAGTTAACTCCCGACGAGCCTAGAACCCCTAATTTTGATATGGTCGTCAAAATGGGTTGAAACCAATGCCATTATGAAATTATTAAATTATCAATCCAACAACTCTTCATGGGTAGAAATTGGAGTTAGAACAGCCGAGATATCCCAAAAATCAGGTTAATGCACTAGTCGATGCACCACTAATTTTCAAGAGCCATAACTTTTGATCTGACCATTGGATTTTCAAGTTCCATAATTTTAGAAACTGGAAGTCAAGATCTTTCTAGGGGTGTCCAGATCAACCCCATTTGAGAAGCTTCACATATGGCAAGGGCCACTGGTAACCATACGTGGGTTGTCGCCTCGTAAAGTGTGTCAGGCTACACATTTTTCCTCTCTGTCAAACACAAAAAACACATCAAAGCCTCTTAATTCTTCCTTCTTCAGCAAAAATACAAGTTATTGTTTCTATATTCATTCTTCTTCTCCTTGGTTCTACACCTTGGATTTGGGGTTTAGGTGTGTGGATGTAGGTTTTTAGCTACCATCCACACCTCTAACTTTCTAAATCTTTTTCTAGCATTTATCTTGCTCTTTTATGCCTTATTAACATGATTTATTGCTTTCCTTTGCATGTTTCTCGCTTTATCTTGCTCCTAGCATGTTCTTAGTTTAGATCCATGTTCTTCCATGCTTTTTTACATTTTATTTTTCTAGATCTACATGCTTTATGCTTTATGCCATATTTTCCTATGCTTTGTTCCTCTTTTTGTTCTATGTTTATGTTAAGGTTACATGCTCACATGCTCACATGCTTGCATGATATTGTTAGCTATGTCTTGCTCGGATCTATGTGTTGATGTGTGTATTTCCATGCTATATGGTTAGATCCTTGTTTTCACATGCTTATATGCTTGGATTCATGTTCTTCCATGTTTATATGCTAAGCTTGTACATGTTGATGTGTATGTTTCTATGTCTACTTGTCTTGATCTATGTTTTCACACGCCTATATGTTGGGATCTATGTTCGCTACATGCTTTATACTATCTTCCATGTGCTTGTACGTTCCATGCCATGTTTGTGTGCCTAAACCTAGACTATGTTTGTTATGCCATGTGCTATTGTAGCCCTTTTGTTCATTTTATCATATTTTCTTGTGTTTTGGCCTAATGGTTAGGACCCGATCTAGACTCTATGGTCTTTGTCATCATCCATACACCAAGGCCCACATCAAAAAGGTTTGGGTCATTCCTATTTAAATGTCTATTCTTGCTTGCTTCTATGCTTTATGCTTGTGCTAGACTCTCTTGTTCTAGGCTTTGCTATGCTTGATGCCCTCTGTAGGCTTGACCTTGTGTGGTTATATCCAATGCCCATAAGGCCTTGTTCGGATGTAACCATTTGAGAGGCATCTCCTGATGCCAAGCTACTCTATGTGTACCCTTCCCTTTCCGGTCTGCACGATGCTATGATTACCATGATTGTTTGCACCACCTGTTGGCTTTCTATGCATCTTTACACCCTTGCTTACATGTCCATGCATGAGTCTTGCTTGCTAGTGTGTTGTCCATACTTCAACACAATGAACCTATGGACATCCGATCCAAACCTACATTTGTCCCCTATGACACAACCTTTTGTTTGCCTTTTTGTTTGTTTGTTTTCTTTCTTGTTTGCTTATTTGCCTGTTTGTTTTCTTTCTTTCTCACTTGTTTATTTATCTTATGGCTTGCCATGTCTCCTACCATATCTATCTTGCTTGTTTGCTTTATACCCTTTGCGCATTATCTACGCATCTCTTTCTTTCCATTGCTTGTCTCTTGGTTTCTTGCTTTTGCCTTTGCATTACACATATGGAGCGAGGTCGCATGGAGCAAGGGCACGGTCTCCCAAGCTCAAGCAAAAAGGGCAAGAATGTAAGCATGTGGATATAAGCCAAGCGGTTATGTTAGTAGGTTTAGGGGTCTAGCCTCTCCTATTGGGTTATGTACTCTTTTAAACCCCTTTCCTTCCTCCCTCATTTCTCTCTTAAATGGGTTGTATGAGGTATATCATGCCATGTACCGTTCGTCCTCATCTCTAGAATATGGAGACCCCTGTTTACTTTCCAACACCTATATTTTGGGGCATGCTCTGAGGGTGTAGGCATTTACTTTCTTACTCTATGTGCTCGCGTTGTGCATGATGTATATATATATACTTGCTCGCTCCCCTCCTATGTGATTGTCTTAGTCCGTGTCACCTAAGGCAAAGCAATGCCTAATTCCGCTGCGAAAGGATTTTCGCCATGGAAATCTAGTACTTTGCCCAATTCCTTAGGAAAACATAGAATGGGGTCACACCCATTCAAAAGCCAAACCTCAAAGCACCCATGCATGGAAAGCCTCAAAAGCCAATGCCAAAATCATGTTTTTTTTACTGCCAATCTCCAAAAGTTAAGGTTTTATCAAAACAAAGGACTATCCTTAGACAGGCATTGAAAGGTGCCTAACACCTTCCCCACACGTAACCAAATTTCCAACCTTAAGAATCAAGATTTTTTACCATCCACATTAGATTAGGAAAAATGCCATTTTTCTTAGCCTATGATTGGTAATAAAATCAACTAGAAATAGGTGACCAATCACACCTTAGAAAAACCCAATGATTGGTTGCAACTTTGCTTTCCTTTGGTAACTCCTTTAAGTTTGGCCAAGATTCCTGTCATGCCTTCAAAGGTAGACCTACCTTCCTCCACCGAAAGAGAAAGAGAGAGCACCCGAAGCTCCACGTAAACCACGCAGAATCATCAAGAGGGGCCTCCAATGGGCCCTGCACACATGGGAGCATCACCACTATGGGTGGTCGAACGAAGGCCTGATAGTTCTCTGTTTTGGGCCTCGATACCTACATGTGTGTGGTTGATCATGCACTTTGTATGATAGACTCTTGTGGTTACGCAACTGACCCTCGCTGATCATGAGTGCTCATGACCTTCTAGTATGGGTATGCGCTCAAGGTGATTGTTTTAGGTGCATATTCATGTTGTATTATGTGCATGATCATCACGGTGTGATTGTCTTGATCCATGTCACCTAAGTGACATTGGTTTTCCCATGTATACGCATCAACATGCTTTGCTGAATTTTCGCCATAAAAATAGAGCACCATGTTGCCATATTCTCACAACGAAAACTTGGTGAGAATAGCATTTTGTGTGCTATGATGCATCTGAGGCAGAGCGCTGCCGGTTTTCCATTGCAAAAATAAGTCAAAATGTTGCCAAATTTTCACGGTGGAAATTTGGCATTGATTCCAAACACAATAGGAAAACATTGATTGAGACCACACCCATTTTGAAACCAAACCTCAAAGCCTAATACGTTTAAAGCCCTGAAAGCTAATGTCAATAGCTTTTATTTAATTGTTAATGTCCAAAATATTAAAGTTTTACCAAAACAAAGGACTATCCTTGGACAGGCATTGTGGGGTGCCTAACACCTTCCCCACATGTAAACAAACTTTCGAACTAAAGAATCAAGATTTTTTATCCATCCACATTAGATAGGAAAAATGACATTTTTCTTAGCCTAGGATTGATAATAAAATCAAATAGAGTCAAGTGACCAATCACACCTTAAAACAAAAACCCAATGATTAGTGGCGACTTCACTTACCCTTGGTAATATCCTTAAAATCAACTCATAATCCAATCACACACTTCGGTACGACACACTTTATTATTTTCAAGCTCCAAAAGAAAGCGTGCGAGCGTCACCGCAATGGGTGGTCAAGCAGCTGTGAGGCGTCGACAAACTAGTGACTTCATTGGGGACACTTAGAGAGTTTAGCCTTTAGAGCTTTTGAAAGATCCTAATCTTTGGACGTTGGCTTTCAAAAACATTGAAATTGGCACTAGCATCTAAGGCCTTCCTTTTGAAAACTGCTTTTACTATATCCTAGTAAACTATTTTCAAAACTCAAAAATATTTTCCAGAAATTTTTTTTCAAATGGTTATCCAAAATCTGGCTTTAAGGTATTTTCATATATGTGAAGCTTTACTACTTTCCTAAAGCATGCTTTACAACTTTCCTTCACATGTGCGAACCTAGGGTAGTAAGATTTAATTTATGCTACACCTTTATCTATGCTAATATATGTTGTGCTTGGAAAGTCTTTCTCCTTTCCTTTCAAAATGCATGACATCACCCCTCATTTTGAGTCGAACCCGAGCTCAGTGCTTTAAGGCTACTACCTGACATGCAAACCATAGATAGTTACTAGGTGTCAACTTGTAGGCACTTCTAGGTCCATGGGTGGACATGAGTAGCTGAAAAGGCCCCCCTTAATCCATTCTATCCCACAACCTCTATAAAGGGAAGGACTAGATGATCGAGGCCCCCCTTAAGAATATTACCAACTTATCAATTAAGCCATGTCTCATACAATTGGCCTAGACTATGTCAAACTCGTGAGGACTAGAAAGAGCCAAATCTGAGTGAACATCCCAACCTAGGGTAGGATATTCTTCATAGGATTGTTTTCAAAATGAGTCAAGGGGAAGTTTCCAGTTTCCTTTACAGGTTTGCCCTTTTCACTTGCATCAAAGAGTTGTGCTTTACTCTAAGTTCTATCCATCTTGTTTACACAACATCTGTGATTAACCCCTAGGGAAAAGCAACCCCATTGCTTGCACATTAGATCATACCCAATCCCTAAGGGTTTCCAACTCTACAAGGGCATGCATGCATATACTAATGGCTTTGTCATGTAAATGTGTATAGATAAAATTTGTGGCAAGTAGCCAAAAGTTCGCACCAAGGAGGACATCGCCAAAGTTCAAGATCTTCTTCGAAAAGGCTAAGCCATCTAGAATGAAGCCTTTTCATTGTAAATTTGAATTTTCTTGTATTCTGAAAGGCCGACTATTGGAGCCATTGACTATAGTCCATGATTTGGGGGAATTGTAAAAAGCCAAGTTTTGTAAAAGCATTACTTTTCCATGTAATCAAAAAAGAAGGGTCCATCCCACAAAGTCAAGCATGATATGAAAATTCTGGTTACTTGCTAAGCTGGTATATTAATTCTGCATCACTATAGAAACTCACCATGATAAAAACCCGCTCAATGGTTCGAGCCAATATTTTCAAAAATGATAGGTGCATTTTAAATAAGCAAGAACCTAAACTAACTATGTGATTGTTTTGTGTTTCCACATTGTCAAATTTTCAGATGTACCCTATTTCTTTCCCACCCCGTTCTTTTCTTTTCCAGGATTATAAAAGGAAAAGATTTCCTAAAGGAAACAGTCCAAGTTGCCATTCCACCATGATCCTATCATCACTAGGTCTCATGCTAAAGAAATGTCTACTAGTGGTCCTTCCCCTATTGAGGAAAATACTTATGAGATCACTCTCTTGAAAGAGCAAATGGCAGAAATGATGCACATGGCACAACAACTGGTTGTAGGAGGGAACCGAGATCCATTTGGTCGCACTCTGGATGGCTCTACACCCCAATCTGAAAACGAGGCTCAGCCTCCACTAGATCCAAATCAAGGCCAAACCACGCCACCATTCACCCCATAGGGGAATAAACAAGAAGTGGATCCTTCTAGGGATAAGACCTCAGAGTCTGGTTACAGTCAAGTTAAAAGTAAAATGGAGACCCTGACCAAGAAAATCCATATTATAGAAGGCTTTGGCACCCAAGGAAGTGTCAATCTAGACAATTTGACCAATTTCCTTCAGTTCATTATAGAAACCTTTTTCGAGGGTATGGTATCATTACTGTTGGCCACCAACCAAGTCTCTTTTTTAGATGATGAGCCGCCTCCAAAAGGTAAAGATCACACCTTGGCCATGCATATCGTAGTCAAGTGTAAAGACATGATTGTCGTAAGGGTATTAATTAACAATGGATTAGCCCTAAATGTCTAGTTGATGGCACTCTTGAGCACCTGAAAGTGGATATGTCTCTTATTAAGCCTAGAACTATGATCATTAGAGCCTTTGATGGCACACGTCGCAAAGTGCAAGGCGAAATTGAGTTAATGATCGAGATCGACCCAAGATCCTTCATGGTCAACTTCCAAGTGATTAAGGTTGACTCTCATTACAATATGCTTTTAGGGAGACCCTGGTTGCATACAATAGGTGCAATCGTGTTTACCCTTCATCGAAGACTCAAGTTCATCTCCAAAAATCAGTTGATCACTATTATGGCTGAAAAGCCCGTGACTATATTCCAAGAGATATATGTCCCCTACATCGATGTTAATGCTTTTTTAGAGGCATGCTTCTATAGCTTCAAGCTAGTTTCCATGATTCACAATGCTTCAGAGCCAGAGTCTAGCTGGCCCGCAACAGTTTTGATGCCCGCAAAGGAAATACTCACGTTTGGATACCAACTAGGCCAAGGCCTCGGAGTCGTAGGATGTGGGAGCCCTACTCTCATTGAACTCTTTAATAACAAAGAAAGATTTGGTTTGGGGTTTGAACCCACTTATAAAGAACACTTTCAAACTTCCAAAGGTAAGAAGAGGAAGTGCAGCACTTCAAGGATGTCTATTCCCATATCAGAACCACTTTCCCGACTCCAGCCGAGGTCATTATGCCAAAACCTTTCAAGGAATTGGAAGACAAAGAGCCTGATTTGGCTTGCATTATTTGGCTCTATCCTAAAGAGTTCTCTATGAACGCTATCATATCTTTCGAAGATAATCTGACTTCTACTATCTGACTAGGGATGTTAGGCGAGGCGGCAAGCGTTTGGACCATTGAGCCTTGCTTTGTGGTTGTACCAGTTGAGTAAGGAGTATTCCATCATCGAGTGATTGGGCCTCTTAATCACCCCAGAAGGTTGGAATAGCATATCAAGTTTGTTTTGCATGCTTATGTTATTTCCTGCTTTATTTGTATTCCTTGTTCATTTCCCCCAATTTGTTTTCCCAAAAACAAAAACAAAAAAGAGCATTTCCCTTTTATCGTTATCAGGCATGAACTTTGTTTTCCCCTAACCATAATCTATTAATGAAATATTCAGCATATTACTCAGGAAAATTCTTGCATCTCTCTTTATTTGCTTTCCTTTGAATATGTGTGTGTCAATTATCTTATGTTTCTCTGCATATGCTCTATTCTATAGGATCTGTTCTGATTTCTAAATGGGTACATCTTCCCTTTGCCATAACAAGGGTGTGGATGATGTGAATGAGATAATAAAGTTGGATCATGACATTTAAGGAATGGAAAAGATCTCAAACTTACCTTGAGACATCCTAGAAGCTCTGAACAAAGAAAGTGAAGGGTCCAAGCCCAATATAAAAGAGACAGAGGTAATAAACCTAGCTGATGATGGCAAGAAAGAAAAACCTGTCAAAATTAGGGTAAACTTTCCTAAAGACATGAAAGATGAGCTCATAGCTCTACTAAAGGAATTCAAGAAAATCTTTGCTTGGTCTTATCAAGATATGCCAGGATTGGATAGAGAGATCATTGTCCACTGGATTCCAGTTAAACATAAATGCCCCCTAGTGCGGAATACCTTTCGAAGGATGAAGTCAGAGATTATCCTGAAAATCAAAGAAGAAGTAGAAAAGCAGTTGAAAATTGGTTTTCTCATCGTCGTCGCCTACTCTGATTGGATTGCCAATATTGTTCCCGTGCTAAAGAAAGATGGAAAAGTACACATGTGCATCAATTATAGAAATTTGAATTGAGCCAGCTCGAAGGATAATTTTCCCCTGCCACATATCGATGAAAGGAAGGCCGAATAGAGGGCTGATGTGACAAGTATCCCAAAAATTCAGCTAGATATAGGCCATTTGGGGGGATAAGGGAAGGAAAGATGCTGATAAAAGGGGATGAGAGTGCGATAGAGGAGGGGTTGGAAAATATTGAGGAAAAAGACTCAAGAAGAACAAGAAAGAGGAAGTTACAAGAGTAGTGGAGAGCCAAGTTTTACTTTAGCTTTTTTGTCTGCTCCCTATACCTTGGGAAAACAGTTTAAATCTCTTAGAATAATTTACCTTCCACCTTGTCTTCTTAATCAGTTGTTTAGGCCTCCCATTGTGGAATTTCTACCTTATATTTCTGATAAATAAATTGTGCAAGTCAGTTACTTAGACATTGTAGGCCGTTATTGTGCCTTGAGTTTTTGAACCACCACAACTTTCATAATGGGTATGTATTTGGATTCAAGGCCCTGCATGCTCTACATCATTCTTATCATTTCTAATCTCAAACTATTAATAGATTATTTGAATCTCCTTTCCTGTATATTACCATATAAAATATATCTGGAAAAAAAAAAAAAGAGTGTTCAACCAACATTGAAATTGAAATTGTAAAATCTAAAGAAGTCGTTGAATGCTGGTTTGACAACTTAGATAAATTTTACCAAGTTAAACTAAATTGTCCGAAAATTCATGTTTAAATAAATATTAGATTTATTAAATTAAAAAATTCTTATGTTGAAATAGTGAGTTTAGTATAGGCTTTCTCAATTAAAATAGCTTCAACATTTTTTATTAGAGGATGTTTATTAAATTATAAAACTGGTTTACTTCTACGAAATGTTGGAAAAAATTGGCCTTTGCCCTTTTTAAAAAAAAAAAAAAATCCAGCATTTTATCCTCTTTCTCTAAATAATTAGGAAAATACCTCTCTTTTGAAAATCAATTTTCTCAAAATCAAGTTAAGCCCTATAACGGCGTTTTTAAGGAACCTATAGTGATGTTTTAAGGACCTATAGTGGCGTTTTGTAACTCGATTTTCATGAAACCGAGTTATAGGTTAAAAAAAAAAATTGCATGTAACTCGATTTCATGGAGATCGAGTTACAAAACACCACTATAGGTCTTTAAAATGTCACTATGGGCTCCTTAAAAATGCCGCTGTAGGGCTCTAGAATTTTTTTTATTTATATAACTCGATTTTAAGAAAATCAAGTTTCAAAAGACAGGCATTTCTCTAATTAGTTTGGGAAATAAAGCAAAATGCTGGATTTTTTTTTTTTTTTAAAGGGGCATTTGCCCATTTTCTCCACGAAATGTTAAACCAAAAATTAAATCATATCAGTTTTGTACTAGTTTTGTCTTATATCTAATTAGTTCAGACTCATGCTAAAATATGTTTGAATGTAAGTTTTTCATTTAGCACAAAAAAAAAATTAAAAAGAACATTCAATTTATCTGAAGTGCAAAACCTTCATGGAGAATCCAATCTACTCCACTATAGTTGCCATTAATTTATATATATTATAAAACTGAATCTTTAGACTTTTTGTTAACCTTATGAGAGCTTGTCACAAATGTTTTGGAGACCTCACAATTTTCCACATCATTTTTTTAGTTTGAATTATTATTTTATATATATTTATTTAATTTTTTTTAAAACCCTAAAACCTTATTATTTATTGTTTATTTATTTGGGTATTTATTGACTATTAGCTACTTTATCTGATCGAATAGAATTCTAGTGACTTGGGTTCATGAGAATTTGATAGCAATTGACAATTTTTGGATGTTTATTAAGTTGATCAAGTGACTTGGGTGACTTGGGTTTGTGAGAATTTGATAGCAGTTGGTGATTTTTTGGGTATTCATGAATTTGATCGATGAAAAAATGAACTTTTTACTACAGGTACATAGATGCAAAAGTCCTTTTGGTTTTCAACTATTATTGCTTTTTTTCTATTTTTTGTTGTTGTTTGTCATAGGAAGCGTCTTTGGTTTTGGAGAATACATGTTGCCTAATGTTGATTCTTGAACTTACAAATGGTAAACACAAAACCAAACGAGAAACCCAAACCCTACCAAAAAAGTCTTTGAACAAATGTTAAACACAAAAACAAACGTGAAACCCAAAAACCCAAACCCAACCAAATGTCTTTAAACAAATGCTAAACACAAAAACAATCATGAAACCCAAAAACCCAAGCCCTACATGAATCTAAACAAACTAGAAAACAGTCGAAATATCTTCTCTCCCGCTATGACCTGGCCACCCATGTCTAAGCCACACTAACGATGACCCCACTATTGCAGACAAAATTGCCCTTTACCCTTTTTGGGAAAATTACCTTATGCCCTCCTTCCCAAATTAATTAGGGAAATACCCCTCTTTTAAAACTCGATTTACTACAAATCTAGTTAAGCCCTATAATGGTGTTTTTAAGGAGCCTATAGTAACATTTTAAGGACCTATAGTAGCGTTTTTTAACTCAACCTCCATGAAATCGAGTTATGCATTAAAAAATTGCCTATATCTCAATTTCATAGAGGACGAGTTAAAAAACGCCACTATAAGTCCTTAAAACGTCACTATAGGCTCCTTAAAACGCCACTATAGGGCTCCAGAATTTTTTTTTTTTCTTTTTTACTTGATTTGTAATAAATTGAGTTTTAAAAGATAGGCACTTCCCTAATTAGTTTGAGAATGTGGGCATAAGGCTATATAATTTGCCCAAAAAGGGCAAAGGGCAATTTTGTCCCCACCATTGCTATAGCTATCTTCACCAGTACTCCACTATTGCTATAGTTATCTTTACTATCTTCAAAAGTTTAACTTCCAAAGTTTTGATTTATCTTTTTGCGATATCTAAAATTGTCCTGAAAATTTCAACGACTATAGCTATGAATTATTTCAAAAATTTTAACATCTGAATTTCTGAGGGTTTCTTTTTTTTTTTTTTTGGAATATCTGAAACCTTTTGACAAATGTTTTGCAAGCTATTGCACCTTCAATAGCTAGCAGCATCTGAAATTTTTTTTTTTTTTTTTTCAATAATCTATAGGCAATGAATCTTTTGATTATTTAAAAAAATTGGGCCTTTTGAAAATTTTAACATCTAAATTTTTGAGTTATTTTTTTAATATTTGAAACTGTTGGACAAATTTTTTGCAAACTATTGCACCTTCAAGCAATGGCTTCTTTATTAAATTATAACTCAAGTTGAAGTCAAACAAGAGCAATGCGTGCAATAGTATAGTTTCACAATCAATTTAAGTTTTTATAAACTTATTTTAGTCTATCACAAAATCAGGTAGGTTCCTGTACGTAGCATGAATTTGTGACTAATTTTGCATATGATCTAGGACACTCTAAGCTATCATCAATTTTCGCAATGCAATTTTTTAATTATGAAATTTTATTTTATCGACAAAAATAAGAAAAACCCACTAAACATGATATTATTTGTTTATTCATTTTATTTCATAATTATGCACCACCCAATAGTGTACTTGTCTGAGTAATATCGATTCTTGCACGCTAAAGAACACTTGTCCATGCATGTGTTGTTGGGTACCTTGGGGCGTACTCCCACTCAAACAATTGCTACTTTAATTACAATTTTCGAAATAATTTCTTAATTAGTAATTTATATTATACTAATGTTCAACCAAAAAAAAAAAAACTTATATTCTACCAATGCACCACCCAATTTTATTTTTTCTTATTCAAATATGTGCAATATTCTAACATATCATCTACAGACACCTAACTTTGTTCCAACCTATACCCGAAGTCCCCGATCTCAACGATGAAAAATATCTCAAACTTCTACTAAAATGATCAACACCATGTAGTGAGTTCAATGGACCAAGAGATAGTAGTTTGAAATCAATTTTGAGCCCAAAAAAAAAATATGTTGACTAAAGTAGCATTCGCCGATGATTACTATCATACACCTATTATTTAGTTGTATGCCACTTAGCAATTGCAACCCTAAAATCACTCTATTCCATTTCTAACTCAATTAATGGCCAATCTTAGCTCTTCAACACATCCACCAACCCTTGGGTTTGATTTTTCGCTATAAATACCCCTCATTTCCATCACAAAAGTGATCATCATCACCCATCATACAGAAACTCTACTGAAAACAATAATAGAACCTCCACTGTCTCTTAAGACGCAATAACATAACTCTACCCATTTGTGTGGGTTAAGCCAAAACTTTTCTCTTTTTGACTTGAAGGTTTGGACTCTTAACTTGTGTGTATTTATATACGTATATATGTGAGAATAATACACTTATATAGTGAATATGGCATAAAATACTAAGGCTAGGGTTTTTTTTTTTTTTCTTTAGATGGGTGCTTACTTAGAGCTATCAAAGAAGCTCAAATGCCAACACTGGAAATTTGGATCCCCTCAAGTCATAGTCCTCACAAAATTATTCATTCTTTTTAGGGGAAATTACAGTAAACCCACCTGTGGTTAGGCCCCTTTTCACTTTGCCTACCCATGGTTTAAAACTTAACACTTTGCCTACTTATGTTTAGCTCTGTTTGGTCTTTGTTACCCACCTTTGGCTTTTCCATTAAAAAACAACTTTTACCACTAAAACATAACATAACACGAATCAAAAAGTTAGGATTTAAATTCTTTGAAAGAGCTTGGGTTATAGAAGCAAGGCAATCTCTGTTACCCACCTACTATTCTTCATCAACAACCACCACCTTAAGCACATCGAGTACATACAGAAGGCTCGATTTGGGGATAGTCCAAGTATCCTAAGTTGGCAGCATCGAAGAAATCAAACAGAGCTCAGATTCTGAGATCCCTCTCATCCTTGGTCTCCTACAATACCAAAAGCACGTGGTCCATGGAAATGGGTCCACCTTTCTTCTTCTTGCTCTTCCTATTGGGGTAGGGGATTAACAACCACCACCTCAAGCACAATGAGTACATACAAAAGGCTCAATCTAGGGATAGTCCAAGTATCCTAGGTTGGCAGCATTGAAGAAATCGAATAGAGCTCGGATTCACCACGTAAGCGAGTAGCGCATAATACTCTGAGAGCCGTCAGTTCGGGTGAGGGAGAACGCGACGAAGTAGTTAGAGGAGAGGCAAAGCGACTGGGCATACTTGAAACCGGTTTTGGTTTTGGATATGCTTTGGAACTTTGCATTTATTCGGGTCGAGTTGGTGGTGTTAGGGCTGAGTGTGAAGGAGAGACTAGTTGTGCCATTGAGGCTGTGGGTTGTTGGATACGTGATGCAATTTTTTGTTATGAATTTATAATTATGTATTTTTCCATTTTATGCTAATCAAAACCTAACAATTTGTTGATTCTATTCTGGATTTGCTTGCTTGAAGCTGAGATCTATTTTATCCATGCTTTTATATTTCAACTTTGTCATTTGTGTGTATATGTTTTCTTTGATATTTCTTGCATGCAAAGTGCTTGCTAAAATGCCTCATACAAAGTGTGAGAACTCACCCTCGCTTAAGAATTTTGTAATTTTGTTAAAATTTCAAATCCTTGTGTATGTGATTGATCAAAATTTGGTGAATCCCATGTCTTTTGGATCCATGCCAAAACCTGTTTCGGAATTCAAATCAGAGTCTTTTTTGTGGATTTGGGTATTCTATGAATTTTGCAATGCTAGAAAACTGAAACAACTTTGTGTGATGCAATGTTTGTTTCATATGGGGTGTTGGATACTTGTTGTTTTTGTTGTTATTTGCTTTGATATATCTTTTGTTTAATGTGGGCTTGGTTAAAAATTCATTTTGCATTGAGAAAATTTGTTCTCATAGAAGTTCTTAAGCAATAAAAAACCCTAACTTTTTTATTTTTGTTATGTTTGTTTTTTTTCCTAAAAATATGTTTTTCTAATGGCAAAGGGAGAGATGGGTAACAGATTCCTAACGGAAGTTACCTCAGGTGGGCAAAGTGTTAAGTTTTAAACCATAGGTAGGCAAAGTGAAAACGGGCCTAACCATAGGTGGGTTTACTATAATTTCCCCTTCATTTTATCTGACTTTCAAATAATACAAGCTTTGACTCAAATCAAATATCCTAAAATGATACTTTAATATTCTCTAAACGAGTGCCCATAATATATATATATATATATACATATAAGCCAAAGCTGAGAAAAAATCCAATTAGATTCTAAACTGGGGTATAATTTTGTACCATGTATTCCATCTAATTTATTTATTTATTTTTGTGCCAAGTGAGCTATTAGAAAAAAATCATCAGACGACACAACATAAAAGTACCATAATATTTTTCATTTTTTAAACCAACACCATAATCAATAAAGAATAAAAGAAGCAACACCACACATTATATCTTATTATCAAAAAAAAAAAAAAATATATATATATATATATATATAGCACACAAAGTTCTCATTGCTTTAGAAATGGAGAAAGATTCCAATAGTTCTTTGGAGTTGGATTTTTGGAGCTCTCTTAATACTGTGAAGTTCTTATTTATGATTGGTTTAATTGCATGAACTTCTGAATGGACAATATTGGGTTATTTAGCATGGTACAATTTGGTCCCCCCCCCCCCCCTTACAACTAGCCATTTGCTTGATAAATTCCTTTGGAATTATGTGGTTGATATTTTTGGTCCATTTGGATGGCATGGATTCGGGCTAGGATTTGGATTTGAGGGTCCTAAATCCAAATTATTTGTTTAGGTAACTTACAAGGAGAAGAATTTGGATTTGGCCCAAATCCATCTTGGACTTCAAGGATCCAAATTTGTTGATTTGAAATCCCCTCACAAACATAGGAATTTAGAAATCCCTCACCCTCACGCTTATGCTCTCTTCTCAATTCTTAATACTCTGTCACACTCTCTCTTCCTCACCCAATCTTTTCTTTTTTCTCTCTTTCCCACAGCAACACAGGTTTGTTCATATGGGGTGTTGGATACTTGTTGTTTTTGTTGTTATTTGCTTTGATATATCTTTTGTTTAATGTGGGCTTGGTTAAAAATTCATTTTGCATTGAGAAAATTTGTTCTCACAGAAGTTCTTAAGCAATAAAAAACCCTAACTTTTTTATTTTTGTTATGTTTGTTTTTTTCCTAAAAATATGTTTTTCTAATGGCAAAGGGAGAGATGGGTAACAGATTCCTAACGAAAGTTACCTCAGGTGGGCAAAGTGTTAAGTTTTAAACCATAGGGAGGCAAAGTGAAAACGGGCCTAACCATAGGTGGGTTTACTATAATTTCCCCTTCATTTTATCTGAATTTCAAATAATACAAGCTTTGACTCAAATCAAATATCCTAAAATGATACTTTAATATTCTCTAAACGAGTGCCCATAATATATATATATATATATAAGCCAAAGCTGAGAAAAAATCCAATTAAATTCTAAACTGGGGTATAATTTTGTACCATGTATTCCATCTAATTTATTTATTTATTTTTGTGCCAAGTGAGCTATTAGAAAAAAATCATCAGACGACACAACATAAAAGTACCATAATCTTTTTTATTTTTTAAACCAACACCATAATCAATAAAGAATAAAAGAAGCAACACCACACATTATATCTTATTATCAAAATATATATATATATATATATATAGCACACAAAGTTCTCATTGCTTTAGAAATAGAGAAAGATTCCAATAGTTCTTTGGAGTTGGATTTTTGGAGCTCTCTTAATACTATGAAGTTCTTATTTATGATTGGTTTAATTGCATGAACTTCTGAATGGACAATATTGGGTTATTTAGCATGGTACAATTTGGTCCCCCCCCCCCCCCCCCCCTTACAACTAGGCATTTGCTTGATAAATTCCTTTGGAATTATGTGGTTGATATTTTTGGTCTATTTGGATGGCATGGATTCGGGCTAGGATTTGGATTTGAGGGTCCCAAATCCAAATTATTTGTTTAGGTAACTTACAAGGAGAAGAATTTGGATTTGGCCCAAATCCATCTTGGACTTCAAGGATCCAAATTTGTTGATTTGAAATCCCCTCACAAACATAGGAATTTAGAAATCCCTCACCCTCACGCTTATGCTCTCTTCTCAATTCTTAATACTCTGTCACACTCTCTCTTCCTCACCCAATCTTTTCTTTTTTCTCTCTTTCCCACGGCAACACAGGTTTGTTCTCTCAACTCTTTTCTTCCTCTTTAACCTTTATTTCTCTCTTCTACTGAATCCGTAAAGGCTCTAGGGTTTTCTGTGGGTTTCATTTGATTTTTTTTTTTTTTTTTTTTTGTGGGTTTGTTTGGGTTTCATTTGATTTGTGTGTGAGCTTTATTTAGGTTTCGTTTGGATTTTGTGCGTGTTTTGTTTCATAGTATTTTCAATGATTTGTTTTTATTTTCTATTTCTATTTTCATTTGTGGGTTTGAAATGAAAATTATGTGTTTGATGAAATGCTTCTATGAACTGTCTATTAATTAATGTGAGAATATTTGTATATCAGGTAATAGTTTCCCTGATTTTTAAATGCTTATTTTTAAGATTATCCGTGTGTATGTACTTCTTACTTCTTGGAACCTAACATCATCAATGGGAAACTGCAAATTTATGTACTTTCATAATCTATAACCTATCTCTACAGATACTAATGCATACCCCTTTTAGTCATTATACATCAATATTGTCTTTGACAAAACTTTTGTATTCAATAGGTGTAGACACTGTTTTTTGTCTGCCCTCAATTTGCATATAGGACCCTGAAAATTTCAAAAATATAATCTTTTCTCCACGGGGCCACAAAAGCATCTAGATTAACGTGGCGCAACCCGTTCGAGCATCAAAGCACTCGAAGTGCCATTTCAAGCCGAATTAAGCAAAATGCAACTAGTCAACCTTGGGTTAATCAAAAGTCAAAGCTAGTCAAAATCATCCCAAAATATAATTTTTCATGTTTCAACATCAAACCCAAGCTACTCGGTGATTTTTGTCAACTTTGACCAAGTTTGACCTGAAGTCGACTCCTAAGGGCACCAAAAACCCTAATTTTGATTCAACCATCAAAACAGTTTGGGACTAGCACCATTATGAAGATTATCAGATTCCCTTTCCAACGACCGTTTGATTTTCAATTTTTTTTAGTGCTCTAAGAAGTTGCTGAGTCAGACAGTGGCTAAGGGATAAGGTATTGGGATCAAGATATTGCCTCACGTAGTAGTTATCATTGGAATTTTATAATTCAGTTGTGTGTTAGGATAATGTGTTATCTGAATTTGATTGTTATTTGAATTAAGTTGTTGTTAGGATGGAGTCTATCTAGTGATAGAACTCTAGTTGATAGGATTAGTAGTTATCTTGTTAATTTGAATTCCAATTCAGTGTATTTAAGCATCAAGATGAATAAAATGAGGCAATCAGAATTTTACCCCAAATATTCTTCTCTTCCTTTATTTCTAGGAGGGTAGTCACCTCGAATATGACTAAATTATCTAAATCAACTGTAGTTCACTACAATTAGTATTAGAGCCAATGACAAACAACCCACCAAACACACGTTCAACCACCAATGACGATCGCTTAGCTGCCTTGGAGGTTAGCACCCATTCCCTCAAATAATAGGCTGAGTCTCAAAAGAGGAAGAGTTTGTAGGCATGAAGGGAGCAATGGAGGCTCTCACCAATGTTGTGGCCAAAATGAGCCAAGTTATGGAGGAACAGGGAGTTTGTATTGATGAGGACCATAACAATAGTGGCCAAGACAATGGTTCCATCAACCGACATCGTGAGAATGGAGAGGGTTCGGGAGAGCTAAGCCAAGGCACTCAACATGGCAACCTACAGACTAGATTTTCATGATTGGATTTTCCTCATTTCGATGGGGAAAACCCAACCAAGTGGATTTATAAAGCCAAGCAATTTTTCCATTACCAAAAATCCGATGCCAACAAGAAGGTGTTATTGGCATCCTTTCACTTGCAAGATGATGCCTTCTAGTGGTATCAATGGTATGAACAATCCCAACCAAACGTACAATCGAAGGAGTTCATTTAAGCCGTGTGCATCCGTTTCGATCCTTCAAACTATGAAGATTTTGACGAGGCTCTCGCTAAATTACAGCAAACGGGTACTATACTAGAATATCAAACACAGTTTAAGCATTTAGCTGCTCATGTTCGTCATTGGCCTCAACGAGCGTTGGTTGGCAGCTATGTTAGTGGACTGAAGGAGGAGATTCACTCAGAAGTTAAACTCTTCTAGCCCACCACCTTACTTCATGCCACAAGTTTGGCTCGGTTGCTAGAAGAAAAGCTTTCCAAACAACAATGGCCATCCTTCGCGGCAACACCACCCAAGCCTTCATTGTCACAACCACCACCATACAAACCTTCACTTCTACCTACACCAACACCCATCAAAACTGCCATACCCTCTAATTCCAACACCCGACCTTCCACCAATTCAACATTCAAGAAATTGTCATGGTCTGAGATGCAAGCTCGAAAGGAAAAAGGCTTATGCTATAACTGTGACAAGAGGTTTAGACCATGGCACCAATGCTAGTAGCAACAAATATTCATTTTAGAAATGATGGATGAGATGGAAGGAAATCCTAGGTCAGTAGAGCTTGAGCCTAAAAACGAAGCACCACAAGTGGTACCTAAAATCTGACTCCATGCATTATCTGGTGTGTCCACACCCTGAACAATGCGAGTTATTGGCTTAATCCGTGGAAAAAAATTTCACATCCTTATTGACAGTGGAAGCACACAATTTTGTCATTTTGAAGTTCGCCAAGTGAAATGGGCTGTTATACAACTCCGGCACCAGCCTTCCAAGTTATGGTAGCCAATGGTGAGAGACTACAGTGCAAAGAAATTTATTTGGAGATACCCATGGAGATACAAAGCTATAAATTCCAAACTAACATGTATCCTTTCGATCTACAAGGGTCGGATGTAGTTTTGGGTATACAGTGGCTACAAGGCCTTGGGCGAGTACTACATGACTGGCATAAACTCTTTATGGAATTTCGGGTCAAGGGTCAAAAGTTTTTTATACAAGGGGAAGATACTGGAAAGGTATTTCAAGAGTCTATACACTCCATTGTACGGCTTGCATCTAATAGTGTGAAATTTTGCGTTATGCCAATTTCAAGAGGGCCCACCGAAGCACTTCTAACAGAGACAACTCAGGACCCATGCAACAAACTGGAAGCATTGTTAAAGAGGCGCCAATAGGTGTTTCAAGCACCAACCATGTTGCCACCTTCTCACACCCATGATCATCAAATTCCCTTAGAGCCTGAGAGTGGGCCTATTAGTGTTTGGCCTTACTAGTACCCACATGTCCAACAGAATGAAATTGAGAGGGCTGTCAAGGAAATGCTTGCCACTGGGATTATACAACCAAGTTTTAGCCCTTTTTCTTCACCAACCTTATTGGTTAAAAAGAAGGATGGCTCTTGGCATTTTTGCGTGGATTATCGAGTGTTAAATCGCGTCACTGTAAAGGATCGCTATCTAATCCCAAACATAGATGAATTACTTGACAAATTACATGGTGTAACATATTTCACCAAGCTGGATCTTAAATCTGGATATCATCAAATACGAGTGCAGCCCAACGATATTCATAAAACCACTTTTCGCACCCATGATGGCCATTACAAGTTTTTAGTCATGCCATTTGGGCTCACCAATGCCCCCAACAACATTCCAATCCTTAATGAATGATATTTTTCGAGCATTATTGAGAAGGTACATCCTGGTATTTTTTTATGACATATTGGTTTATAGCAAAACATGGGATGAACATTTAATTCATTTAGATACTATGCTGAATACTTTGATGGCCAATCAACTATAGGTAAACCAATCTAAATGTTTAATTGCTCAAAAAGAAGTAGAGTATCTAGGCCATTTCATTAGTGCTACATATTGAGAAGGTACATCCTAGTATTTTTTTGATGACATATTGGTTTATAGCAAAACATAGGATGAACATTTAATTCATTTAGATACTATGCTAAATACTTTGATGGCCAATCAACTATAGGTAAATCAATCTAAATGTTTAATTGCTCGGAAAGAAGTAGATTATCTAGGCCATGTCATTAGTGCTACAGGCGTTGCTGCCGATTCAAAGAAGATATAAAGCATGGAAAATAGGCCAACTCCGACAACCACCACTGCTCTTTACAGCTTCTTGGGGTTAACCAGCTACTTCCAGAAATTCATTCAAAACTATGGCACCATCGTTGCACCGCTCACACAGTTATTGAAAAGGGATGGATTTCATTGGTCAGAAGCAACAGAGAAGGCCTTCCATACTCTCAAGCAAGCAATGATTCATGCCCCAATACTCGCATTGTCGAACTTCGCCAAGCAATTTATGGTTGAGACTGATGCATCAGGAATTGGGTTAGGTTCAATCCTTATGCAGGACGGTCGACCCATCGCCTACTACAGCAAGGCACTCTCGAGCCGAGCCTTAGTGCAATCCACCTACGAGAAGTAGTTGATGGCCATTGTTTTATCGGTCCACCAATGGCATAATTATCTGTTGGGGTGGCAATTTCAAATTCACACTAACCATAAAAGCTTGAAATATTTACTAGAGCAACGCATCTTGACTATGGATCAGCAGAGATGGCTCATGAAGTTGATGGGGTACGACTATGAAATCGAGTACAAACCAGGTCGTGAGAATTTGGCAGCCGACACTCTTTCACGGTTGCATGGGGAGTTAACTACAATAACTTGCCCACGACCCACTTAGTTGGCCATGGTTCACCATGAATCCCACAATGATCCACTCTTAATTGCTATGAGGGAAGACTTGCAAAAAGACACTAAGAGTACTAGTAACTATGAGGCACGTGGTGGGCAATTATGGTACAAAGGCAGGTTGGTCTTATCTCCAAATTCTTTGTACAAGGAAGCCATTATTGGAGAGTTTCACGATACAACCAGTAGGGGACATTCCAGGATTTTCCGAACCTTTAAAAGATTGGCTGCAAACTTTCATTAGGTTGGTATGAAGCGTGATGTCCAACATTACGTTCAGCAATGTGATGTTTGTCAACGTAACAAGTATGATACGATGACACCGACTGGTTTATTACAACCGTTACCAATTCCAAACCAGGTTTGGGAAGATGTGTCAATGGATTTCATTGAAGGGCTTCTGAAATCTGGCGGCTTCTATTAAAACAACACAGCAGGATGCTTCCTTGCATCAAGGAGAAGTTCATTTTGCTAATCAGATCAATTTACAAATTCAATGTGACAAAGACTTTAATCAAACGGCTACCATGACTATGATTGAAGTAATGCCTCACTATGATCAAGTGTTGTACTCAATGCAGTAGATGATGACACATGTACATGAGCTGGAATATGATTGTAACAGATTTCCCCTCTTTTAGGGAATTAGTTTTTGATAGTTTTCTTTAGTTACTTTAGTCTCTGTATATAAATATAGGGTCAGGGCTTATTTGTACAGTTAGTTGTATTCATTTACTCTTTTATCAATAAAGGTTCAATTTCTATTTAGAGAGAGAGCACAAAACTTTATATGGTATCAGAGCTTCAAGGTCCTGCAATGGAGTCCACTGAAGCAAACAATCAATCCACTCACACATCCCCTGAGCCTGTCAACAATCAATCCACACATACAAACCCGAATTCACCAAATACTTCAGCCTCTGTTACTCATAATCCCTATTTCTTAAATTCCAGTGAGAATCCAGGAAACATTCTTGTTACATAACCTTTGTTAGGAATGAGAAATTACCAATCATGGTCAAGAGCTATGGTACTTGCCCTCACTGCAAAGAAGAAGATTGGTTTTGTAAATGGAAAGGTTACGAAGTCAGATCTTGATTCGCCTCTGTATGAAGATTGGGAGAGCTGCAATACTATGGTGCTTTCATGGATGATAAACTCTATGCATGTTGATGTCTCAAGTAATATCATGTACTATGAAACGGCAAGGGAGATGTGGATTGAACTCCAGAATGTGTTCTCACATGGAAATGGACCTAAGATCTACAATTTACGAACTGAGATCTCTCAAATTCGCCAAAATCAGATGTCTGTGACTGAGTTTTATACAAAATTCAAGCGATTATGGGATCAGTTGCTAAATTATGAACCAATACTAGAATGTTCTTGTGGAGCTATGAAGACTCTGAGTAATTCTCATAATAAGGCTTATGTGATGAGGCTTCTGATGAGGCTAAATGAGAGTTTTGACACTGTTCGTAGTCAGATTCTTATGATGGATCCTTTTCCCTCAATGAGCAAAGTTTATTCACTAATTTTACAAGAGGAATCACACAAGAATGTTGGCTAATGCAAATCAAGCATCTTTCAACTCTAGAGATGGTGCCACGGTTACTGGAAATCAATGCCCCATTTCTAAAGCACAATGTGAGAAATTGTTGGCATTTCTCAACTCAGGAACCACTAGGACAAGGATTGCTCTTGGTGATACACATCATGCTGCAAATGCAAGCGTTTCTTATATGGCTACTGGTGCAGGAGGAGTCTCTAGTTAGGGTTCTGGATTGGTTGGATCTTCTTCACAATCACAGATCAATACCTATCCTATTTTCAATCCTGCACTCATGTCAGGTAATCATTCCAATCATTTCTTTAATCCTTCTTTTCAGCATTCCATTTTTTCTGCTGGAAAAGTTGATAGGACTGTCTTCAATGGATTTGATTGGGTAATTGATACAGGAGCCACAGATCACATGGTGCATTCTGTGTCTTGTTTTACTTCTATTACTGCTGTTTTGAATACTTTTGTTAATCTTCCTAATGGAGAGTCAGCCTTAGTCACACATATAGGAACTGTTGAAATCTCAACAAAACTTGTTCTTCACAATGTTTTGTGTGTTCCTTCATTCACTTTTAATCTACTTTCTGTCAGTAAATTGGCTAAGTCAATTCCTTGCTGTCTCATGTTCTTTGGAACTCTTTGCTTCATCTAGGACCTGGCTCATTGGAGCACAATTGGTCTGGGTAGGGAGTACAAAGGATTATATCTGCTGGAAGAGAGTATCTTAGCCTCATCAAATTATTCTACTGTTTTTCATTTTGAAAATAATGTTCATACTGAAAATAATGTTCATGCTGTAAATAATGTTCATGTCCAGCCACATGTTTGGCATTTTAGATTAGGACATTTGTCAAATGCTAAATTGGCATTATTGAAACATGATGATGTACCACTTTTCAATGTTAATAAAATGGTTGATTGTGAAATCTGTCTTTTAGCTAAGCAAAAGAGATTACCTTTCACTTCTAATTCTCATATTTCTAGTCATTGTTTTGATTTGATTCACTGTGACTTATGGGGACCCTTTTCAACTCCTACCATTGATGGTTGTAAATTTTTTTTAATCATTGTTGATGACTGTTCAAGATGCACTTGGGTTTATCTCCTCAAACATAAATCCCAAACTCAAGCCATCTTAGAACAATTCTGCATCATGGTAGAAACACAATTTTCAAGAAAGGTTAAATGCATTAGGACAGATAATGGGACTGAATTCATCATGTCTACATTCTTTTCTCAAAAAGGCATCTTGCATCAATTAAGTTGTGTTGAAACCCCTCAACAAAATGCAATAGTTGAGAGGAAACATCAACATCTCTTAAATGTTGCAAGAGCACTTAGATTTCAATCCAACTTACCTTTGTATTTGTGGGGGCATTGCATTCTTACTGCTACTTACTTAATCAATAGAACTCCATCCTTCGTTTAGATCATAAAACTCCTTTTGAAGTTCTTTTTGGTCAAGTTCCAACTTACTCTCATTTGAGGGTCTTTGGATGTTTATGTTATGCTTCCACCCTCTCTCACAATAGGACTAAATTTGATCCAAGAGCATCTAAATGTGTCTTTTTGGGTTATCCTATTAGGGTTAAAGGTTACAAAGTAATGAATCTATCCACCATAGCTGTGTTTGTTTCCAGAGATGTTTACTTTCATGAAAATATTTTTCCTTTTGCTACTACTGTTCAAGATTTTTTTGACCCTTTTGTTACTGAGGTTGATGCTTCTACTTTTACTAAAGATCCTTTTGTTACTCCCATCAGCATACCAGATGCTTCCATTGAGTCTTCTACTCCTTGTACTTCTTTGATTTCACCTTCCCATCTTTCTTCAACTCCTTCACCCAGTCCTACTCCTCCTTGTATGCCTTTGGTTACCTCTGATTCCCTTGATACTGCTTCTTTTGTTCCTAACATTCCTAATGTAGATCCTTCACCAATCAGAAAGTCCACCAGAACTCACAAAACTCCAGTATACTTACAAGACTATACTTGTAATTCAGCTGCCACATCACCTTCAGCTATCTCTTCTCATGTCTCCGGGACTCCTTATGACATTGCAGATTGTCTTACTTATTGTCATTTGGATCCTAATTATCAATCCTATCTCATGACTGTTAGTCATGGTCATCAAGCACCTCAATATTTCCATCAAGCTGTCATAGATCCTTTTTGGAGGGAGGCTATGGATAAGGAGATTCAAGCCCTAAAACAAACTCATACTTAGGTGCTTACCCCTTTGCCACCAGGTAAAAGACCTATTAGATGTAAATGGGTCTATAGAGTGAAGCTAAATCCTGATGGCACTGTAGAAAGGTACAAAGCAAGGCTGGTTGCTAAAGGGTACACTCAGAAGGAAGGACTTGAGTTCTTGGAGACTTTCAGTCCTGTTGCTAAGACTGTGTTTGTGAGGGTTTTGATTGCTCTTGCTTCAGCCAAAGGGTGGCCTTTGCACCAACTAGACATAAACAATGCTTTTCTCCATTGTGATCTTGATGAGGAGGTATACATGGATTTGCCTCCTGGTTTTCACAGTAAGGGGGAGTATCCTAGTTCCACTTTTGCTACTCCTTTGGTATGCAAATTGGTGAAGTCCTTATATGGTCTTAAACAAGCTTCACGGCCATGGAATGCTAAACTTTCTGCTACCATTGTGCAGCTTGGCTTCAAACAGTCTCAAGCAGATCATTCCTTGTTTGTCCATGCTGATGGTTCTTCTTTTACTGCATTATTGGTGTATGTAGATGATATGATAATTACAGGAAATGATTCAGCTTGTGTTGCCAAGTTAAAATCCTTGTTAGACTAGAAATTTGGAATTAAATATCTTGGTTCACTCAAGTATTTTTTGGGTTTGGAAATTGCAAGAAGTGCTAAAGGTATCAGCATTAACCAAAGAAAGTATGCTCTTGAGGTTTTAAAAGAAGCAGGAATGCTTGGTTGCAAACCTATCAAGTCACCAATGGAACAACAATTGAAGCTATCCAAGGCAGATGGGGAGTTACTTAAAGATGCAGGGCAGTACAGGAGATTAATAGGAAAATTGATGTACTTAACTTTGAGTAGGCTTGATATAGCCTATGCAGTTCACAGACTTAGTCAGTATTTAGCTAAACCTCGAATTCCACACATGAAGGCAGCCACTAGAATCCTCCAATACATCAAAGGTACACCAAGACAAGGAGTATTCTTCCCTGTTGAATCAGACCTGTAGTTAAAGGCATTCTGTGATGCTGATTGGGCAGGTTGCCCTAAAACAAGGAAATCTTTGACTGGTTATTGTGTTTTCTTAAGAGATTCCTTAATTTCTTGGAGATCTAAAAAGCAAGACATTGTGTCCAGATCCTTTGCTGAAGCAGAGTGCAGATCCATGGCCACCATCACATGTGAAGTCACTTGGTTGCTTTACTTGTTAAGAGACTTGCACATTCCACATGAGAGACCAGTGTTGTTGTACTGTGATAACCAGGCAGCCATACATATCTCTGCAAATTCTGTATTCCATGAGAAATCAAAACATATAGAAGTTGATTGTCATATAGTCAGAAACAGAGTGTTGGATGGTACCATCAAAATGTTTTATGTCTCTTCAAGGAATCAACTGGCAGATATATTCACAAAAGCACTTGGGCTTGATCAATTTTCCAGATTATTAGCAAGGCTGGGAGTTATCAATATTTTTGCTCACAAAATAGAGTATCCAAAGTATAAGAAGTACAATCAAGAAACAAGAGCTTTGCTCTTAAGGGGGAGTATTAAAACAACACAGCAAGATGCTTCCTTGCATCAATGAGAAGTTCATTTGGCTAATCAGATCAGCTCACAAATTCAAGGTGACAAAGACTTTGATCAAACAGCTGCTATGACTATGATTGAAGTAATGCCTCACTATGATCAAGTGTTGTACTCAATGCAGTAGATGATGACACGTGTACATGAGCTGGAATATGACTGTAACAAATTTCCCCTCTTTTAGGGAATTAGTTTTTGATAGTTTTCTTTAGTTACTTTAGTCTCTGTATATAAATATAGGGTCAGGGCTTATTTGTACAGTTAGTTGTATTCATTTACTCTTTTATCAATAAAGGTTTAATTTCTATTTAGAGAGAGAGCACAAAACTTTATAGCTTCTCTATCCTCTTGGTAGTGGTGGATCAACTCTCCAAATATGGCCATTTTATCGCTCTAAAGCATCCTTATTTGGCAAAGGTGGTGGCTAAGACTTTTGTTAAAGAAGTGGTGCGGCTTTACGGCATGCCGCACTCCATAGTTTCAGACCTGGATCCTGTCTTTACTAGTCAGTTTTGGTCGAAATTCTTTCGCATACAAGGTTCTGAATTGTGTATAAGCTCGGCTTACCACCCTTAAACAGATGGTCAAACGAAAGTCCTCAATCGTTGCTTAGAGACTTACCTACACTACTTTGCAAGTTCCAAGCAAAAACATTGGCTCCAGTGGCTGCCATGGGCAGAGTATTGGTACAATACAAGCTACCATACTGCCACTCGCATGACTCCTTTTAAAGCTGTTTATGGTCGACCCCCTGCAACCATTCATTCTTATAAGCATGGCGCCACAATGGTGGCACAAATCAAGCAATCCTTGCGAAGCTGAGATGAGATTCTCCGATTATTGAAAGAAAGTTTGGTTACAACCCAACACAGGATGAAATTAAATGCAGATCACCACCGCCGTGAATTAGAGTTTGTCACTGGTGACTTTGTATATCTACGATTGCAACCATTCCGACAATTGTCTATGTGGACCTAAGGAAATATGAAGTTATCCCCACGCTTTTACGGACCTTACCAGGTGGTGGAACGTTTGGGAAAGGTGGCCTACCGGTTAGCACTTCCAGCTGCTTCCCAGATTCATCCTGTCTTCTCTCACAGTTGAAGAAACAATTAGGACACTTAGACCGAGTGGCGCAAGAGCTTCCTAAGGTGCAAGACAATGGCAAGCTACTGTTGGAACCCACTATAATTTTGGATTGTCGCTGGAGCAAGACAAGGAAGAAAGTCCTTCAAGAAGCATTAGTGCATTGGACAAGTGAAGACGCCACGTGGGAATCTCTTCCGGAATTACAGCATCAATTTCCCCATTTGAATCTTGAGGACAAGATTCGTTCTCCAGAGGACGGGAATGTTATAACCCATGGACACATGGATTTGGCAGAAGTTGTTGAGTCAGACAGTGGCTAAGGGATAAGTTATTGGGATCAAGATATTGCCTCACGTAGTAGTTATCATTAGAATTTTATAATTTAGTTGTGTGTTAGGATAATGTGTTATTTGAATTAAATTGTTGTTAGGATGGAGTCTATCTAGTTATAGAACTCTAACTGATAGGATTAGTAGTTATCTTGTTAATTTGAATTCCAGTTCAGTGTATTTAAGTATCAAGATGAATAAAATGAGGCAATCAGAATTATACCCCAAATATTCTTCTCTTCCTTTATTTCTAGGAGGGTAGTTGCCTCGAATACAACTAAATTAGCTAAACCAACTACAGTTCACTGCATAAAATCCTAGTGATGCTAGCAATAAATGTGTATTCATGCCGAGTTGCAAAAACAAGCTATAAATGTTGAAGATTGTTGAAGATATGCTTGATTTGCTTAATTTCTGAAATGCTATAATGTGCTTATCTTATTTTGGTAATTAAATGGTTAGTATTGTTGTACTACATAGGCTTCTTTAAGATAGAACATTAGGAAATGTTGTTGAAAGATACTAACTAACTAGGACAAAGAGAAACTGCAACTTTAACTGTCTTTCTAATTAATACAGCTTACAATACAAGAAGCTATTGTTGAAGATATGCTTTTTATTGGCTTAATTTTTAATTGGAATATGGAATAATTGATGATGTGATTTCCTTACAAGATGTGGCAAGGATTTCTCGGCTCCACTCTCTCCTCGGCAAACCTTGCATTTTTTGCCTCTTAAATTTTTGTTGTAGCACCAAATGATCTGAGAATGTCCCTTATTAGACATATTCTTTCTGATCCCACTGGAGCAACCATGATAAGAACTTATCTTACAGTATAGTTTGTGTCCCTTGTTTTTTATTTCCCCAATTGTTAGGTCTGTTGAAGAAGACAGTTTAGACAACACTAATGGCATGTTTGGATGTTTAAAAAAGGAGGGGGAGTAGAGTAGAGGGAGGGAGAGTAATGCAATTCCCTTATTTGGAAGTTTTTTAAAGAATGAGGGGGAGGGGTTTGGAGGAGTTTGGAGGGGTTTAGACTCCCTCTAACCCCCCAATTTTAATTCCCCAAAATTGGAGAGATTTGGAGGGGGAGTAGAGTACATAAACTATTGACCAAGTAAATTACCTAATTTATCCTTATTATATTAACAAAATTACATAAGGGGAAGGGCTAATTAATCCCTTCTCCCTTACTAATTTTAAAAACATCCAAATAAGGTGGAGGTGAATCATTCTCCTCTACTCTCCTCCCCACTACTCCCCTTCCCTCTACTCCCCTCTACTCTCCTCCCTCTCTAAACTTCCAAACAAGCTATAAGAGCACACTCACTTTTTGATAATTACTAGGTATATGTATATACATGCACTAGGTCTATCCTATCCTACCTTCTCTAGTATGAGCACGATGATGTGGTTGTTGGTTATTTTGTACTCAAATATCAAGCCGCACATGTTGGATTTTTGTGCTTTTTGTTCATGAAAGTAGATTTTTTGTGCTTTTTGTTCATGAAAGTAGAGTTACAATGTCTCTCGCTTTAGCTTTTGTAATGCTTCTGTAAAACAAATTGAAAATGCAGTGAATTCTAATTATTGACAATTGGGAAGACATTGAGAAAATGGGGTAAATTCTCCCATTGCACAGCAACCATGTCAATAGTCGTTATTAACAAGTTTTGTAACTATTCGTCATCATCTTGTTAATTGGATTATCAATGACCTTTTTATTACCTCATGTATTTATTAAAATTGTTACTAAAATTAAAATGTAGAAGGATTAAGAAAAATATTAATTAAAAATATATTTTATTGATCTTAAATCCAAATCCAAATTCAAATTTAGGTATCCAAATAATGGAATTTCAAATGATGAATTTCAAATTCTTCATTGTTTAAAAAGACCTGAACAAGGAATTCAATGGATTACAAATCAAGGCATTCAAAAATCAACTGATTTCAAATCCAACTCCAAATCTAAATACAAATGTTGGCATCCAAACACAACATTTAGGTTTTTACTTATCCCTAGTCGTAAGTTGGTAACTAACAATGTAATAGCATACGACAACGCTAAACATGACCACACATAAAATTATTTTATTGCATCAAAATTACACGTAAGGTTTTTGGTAACTAACAATGTAATAACGTAGGTTTTAGTTAGCACAATTAGTAAAGTCTTTGATAGTTGAATAAAAGACTTTCTACACAAAAAATCGATTGGTGTTTTGATTTGTTAATAAAAAGTATCATCAAAAACGAATGTCATAGATTGAAACTCTATTTAAAAAAAAAAAAATGTAATAGCATTAAGGAGCTCCAAACATGGCCATATTAGGAAAAATGGCAAAACAATATATATATTTGGAGAAAGAGCCAAACAATAATTTGAATACAACACAATTACAAAAAATCTGAAAAAGAAGTAACAAATTTTTTAAAATAAATAAACAAGCATGGACTGGGAAAAATAAAAACGAATGCCCCCATGCAGGATCGAACTATAGACCTTCAGTTTACAAGACTGACGCTCTACCACTGAGCTATAGGGGCCGTACTTTCTGGACCCATAATTTTTATGGGAAATATAAGCGGAAGCGGTAATAAGTAGTAAATGAATGAAATATCATATATTATTTATTATAGGAGAGTAAAGAAGAGGGGTTGAGAATGGCAGCGGCAGCGGCAGCGGCAGCGGAGATGGAGAAGATGAGCGTGGAGCAGGTGAAAGCGGTGAAGGAGCAGGCTGATATGGAAGTGAATATTCTTCAGGACAGTCTGAACAATATACGAACCGCCACCAGTCGCCTCGAGGTCGCTTCCTCTGCCCTCGAAGACCTTTCTCTCCGTCCCAAAGGAAAGAAATTGCTTGTACCTCTTACTGCTTCTCTTTATGTTCCTGGAACTCTTGATGATGCTGATAAAGTCCTTGTAGATGTTGGCACTGGATACTTCATTGAGGTACCTCTCTCTGCTTTCAATTGGTAACTAGGGTTTTTTTTTTTAATTAAGGGGGGAATGAATTTTATTATTATTATTATTGTGTTATAACCAGAAAACAACAGCTGAAGGAAAAGATTATTGTGACCGTAAAATCAACTTGCTGAGATCCAACTTTGACCAACTCGTAGAGGTATGTTCTGATAGCCCATTCCCGTTTCCACTTGAACCTTGTGTAGTAGCATTCAATTCAGGTTGTAAATCAGTAGTTGGCTCTTAAATAGCCCATTTATTTTTATTGACAAAGAGGATAGAAACTTCATGCATACAGGTTTCTTTTCTTCTTTTTTTTTTTTTTTTTATATAAAACCCCAAACATTCTTTGCCAGGTTTAAAATTTGTTCCCATTGTGCTCTTCCTGTGTACTTAAGTTTGTTTCTTCAATAAAATACCATCACTTATAAAATAAAATAAAATAAATAAATCAAACACCATACATTACATACTGAGAATGTCAATAAAATCTGTACTAGTTTTCAAATCTTTCTTCTTTTTTTGGGGGGTATGTGCCAACATTTTTCAAATCACTAATGCCGATGGTTTGGGACCACTCAATTAACGATATCAAGAAGTTAGATTTTAGCTCCAAAACAGTTAACTGCTTCTTGTTGAATGTCTGGTTGTTCCTCTCCCTCCATAAACTCCATATTAAACAAGTAAATATGCGCTTGGCCCAAGCTTCTTTAGTACTTTTTTTTAATAAGTAACAAAAATTTATTAATAAAAACAAAACTAAGTACACCGGGGTGTTCTCAAGGAGAATTACAAACTGCTCTCAAACTACAATGCCCAACCAAATCTTTTTTTTTTTTTGGATAACAAAAAGACTTTTATTAAGAAATAGCCAACCACTGGAAAAGTACTATAGGCTAGGAAGCACTGACTGGGAGGGTGCCACACCGGAGTCCAATGCGGGGTGCGGCAACCAACACCGCTGCCCACACGTTGGTGTCACATCTGAGGTTTGTTTGTTTGTTTTTTTTTTTTTTTTTCTCGGATTCACGCCGACTCGGCTTTGATTCAGGCTGATTCGGCCAGAATCAGGTCGTATCGGCTGGCAGCCAAAACTAACTGAAATCGGCCTTGAATCATGCTGGAACAGCCAAAATCAGCTTTGAATGAGGCTCAAACATTCTAAATCTGTCCTTCCTCAATTTTATTATGAATATTTGTTGCTTCTTTTGTGTTTTCTTTTTTGTTTTGTGTTTCTTGCCTTCTTCTTTCTTTGTTTTGTGAACCAAGACCATAGTAATGTGTTTTTTAAGAATATTTTAACAATAAAAATATATAGAAAATATAAATAAAAATATTTTTAATAATTTTTTAATCAGGGCACCCGCACCCTACTTTTTCAAAAATTGCCGAGTCCTGCACCCACACGGGAAAAACAAGAATAAGTTGGCAAAACTAGACTCCATTCAATGAGAGAGATTGGACAGTTCACAGCCCTCTAGGCTTCTATCATTCTATTCACGCCAAATGCACCACATCAAACAATGCAATACAAATCTCTAGATAGCTATATTGTGATGTCAACTAAACTTGCCCTCCCAAGAAGCTAACAACTCAATAACCCTACGCGGCATAACCAAATGGATACCAAACAAGCAAAAAACCTAAGAACATAGTTCATATGCTATAAGGCAATGAAGCAGAAGATGATCTACTAATTCCCACACACCTTTTGTACATATAACACCAATCAAGTACTAGAATATGCCTCTTCCAAAGATTATATGTAATTAGAATCTTACCTAAAGAAGTAGACAAAGAAAAGAATGCTACACTCCAATCTAACAAGGTATGAAGGATCAAGGAAGAAGGCTTTAACATCAAGGATAGACCATTCAAAATTATCAAAACTTCTTGCATTCCACTCTCGCCAAAGGAATCACATGATGCAATGTGGCACAACCTTCCAAAGGAAATATTTCTATGTTTTCCAAAAGATCCCTACCAAGCTGCAAACAAATCAATAACCCCTTTTGGCATAACCCATTGGAGCCCAAATAAATAAAACACCATTGTCCACAGCTCGTAAGCTATTGGAAAATGAAGGAGAAGGTGGTCTGCAGACTCCCCACACCTCTTACACATGCAACACCAATCCAATACAATAATACCTCTCTTCTGGAGATTGTCAATGGATAAAATCCTCCCTAGAGAAGCAGCCCAAGAAATGAAGGCCACTCTAGGCGGGACCTTCAAATGCCACACCAATTTCCACAGGAAAGGTGTTCTATTAAGAGCTGATGGGGAGTGATAATAACTATGAACCTCAAATCTCCTGCTCATGGCAGGTCTCCAACAGGGTCCATCCATACCCTTCCCCCTAACAAGCTTGGAATAGATAAGATCCAAAAAAAGAAACCAGAGGCTCTAGCTCCCAATCTTGGACCAATCTAGAAAAATGAACATCCTGATGGGACATCCCATTAGAAAGACGTAGGACATCATTTATTGAGGCTTTTTTATGGCGACCAATACTAAATAACTCCGGGAAAGCCACCTTAAGTGGGCAATCATCACACTGTACATCGTGCCAAAACCTCACTCTAGAACCATCCCCTACATCAAAATGAAGAAACCAGGAAAATTTTGACAATCCCTGTCATATAAATTTCCAAATTCTCACACCATAGGGATCCTCCACAGAATGAGAACACCAACCCTCCCATTCATTCCCATACTTAGCCTCAATAAACCTCCTCCAAAGATGCTCCTTCTCAGTCCTATATCTCCACAGCCATTTCTTTGATAAAGCTTGATTATATCTTCTCAAGTTTCTTATACCCAATCCCCCCATGTCAAACTGGTTTACAAATCTGATTCCAACTAACCAAATAGAATTTATACTCCTTGTCAATCCCATTCCATAAAAAATCTCTCAGAAGTTTTTGAATACATTTGTCCACCTTCACTCGAATACGTAGGACCGTAGGACCTTGTAAGGTCCAGCTTTCCTTGAATGCAGTTTCTGAAATTCTTCTTTTGGAAATCGTTCAGGTCGTAGCCTTACCATAACTTTGTCACAACCCTGAAATTCCACAAACCTTATATGTGAGTCTGCATGAGACGTATACTGCTTATTGCTAATCACAATCTTCTTTTGAGTTTCCTCATGGATCTTGTAGATATGTCTTGCAAAATCCTCGGCTTCTTTTCTTGTCCTAAGATCAGTTGATACAGGCATAAGGTCAATAGGTTGTCATCAATGTTGTGGCAATTCAAATGGTGTCGACCTGTATCTCTGTTAAATTATAATAAGCAAATTCTGCTGCAGGCAGAATCACATCCTGATGTCTTGCAAAATCTTCAGCTTCTTTTCTTGTCCTAGGATCAGTTGGTAAAGGCATAAGGTCAATAGGTTTTCATCAATCCTATGACAATTCAAACGGTGTCGACCTATAGTTCTGTTAATTTATCATAAGCAAATTCTGCTGCAGGCAGAATCACATCCTGATGGAACATTTTCCTTGACGAGGCAACATAAAAAGGTTTCCAAACTTCGGTTTACAAATTCTGTTTGACCATCGGTCTCAGGGGGGTAGGAACTTGAAAATTTTAGCTTAGTGCCCATGATTATGTGTAAAGTTTTCCAAAAGTAGCTCATAAACTTATCATAACAATTTGAAATAATAGTCTTGGGAAGACCATGCAATCGCACAACCTCTTGGAAGTAAACCTAAATGATCTTCAATGCGTCAATGTCTTTCAGCAAGGTATAAAATGAGCCATTATGGAAAATCTATCCAGCAACGCAAGAATACAGTCAAACCTTCTTGATGTCCTTGGAAGCCCTAGGTCAAGATATATACTCAAACCTTCCCAAGGCTTTTGAGGTATTGGAATTGGAGTACAAAACCCTGCTTTTGTCCTTTGGAGACTTGACATATATGACAATGCTTAAGAATCTTCTCAACATCCCTCTAAAGTCGTGATCAATATAATATGTCCTCCAGTAAGGCAGCAGCCATCTTTATCTCTTCCAAAATGTCCAACAAGTCCTCCTGAATGTAATTTTGAAAAAACAAAGTCATGGATGGAAGCATTTGGTAAACACAAGCAACTACCATAGACTAGGGATCCGTCATGGAGACTATATTCATGGTGCTTGGAAAGCAGTTTTTGTCACCCTCAAATCTGTGATGAAGTTTGAGATCTCTATCATAGCTGGAGTGAAAATGTCACATCCTAGCCTTTATCTAGGAAACTTGACTACATTTATTGGAAGTCCCCAATAACACATAACACCACCTCACATTTCTATGTAACATGTCTTAATTCTTCCCACATGTTGCCCCTTAGCCTATCATCATTTGGGCCATAGCCCCCACTAAGAACCCAGTTAAAACCATCCTCCACATTACGCAACAAAAAAGAAACGGAGTAGCTTCCCACAACTACACTGATGAAGTCCGTCACCCACTTATCCCACACCAATTGCCCCCCTTGTCATGCCCTTTGCATCCAATGCCTACCCAATTCTCAAACGGACCTCCCCATAGGCTTCAAACAATTCATGGAGACATCATATCCAATTTGGTTTCCCACAAGCATGCTAAATAACCTCTCTATTCTTTTATTGGGGTTATTTGACCCTTCTATATTCCAAGAGATAGATTATCTTTCTGATTTCCTTATCTTTTGTTTTGTTGTTTGGTTATTCTGTTTCTTGTTGTTCATCATCATGAACTACTTGTACTTTTCTTTTTTTCTCATTTATAACAGTTCTCTGATTACCTATCAAAAAAAAAAAAAAAAGTCAGAAGCCCTGATCCATACTTGCTACCACTCTCCTATTCCTCCTGGGTCATCTTTCCTTATAGTTAATTGTCGAAATGGATTCTGGAGTTCTCTTGCACCTTTAGTGATTGGATTAACTGTATGCCTCATATTCCTATCTTCCATTGAGTTTCTCCATCTCTCCTCGGTAACTACAAACAACACCTTGGATTGCACATCAAATACCTTAATGGGTGCCCCCAAATATCTGCTAAGTTCATTGGTTCGTGTCAGTACCCATTGGGAAGCATCCATCCTTCTTAACACCTTGGGACCAGCTTCTTTTCCTATCTCCCTTCTGTTGGATTTACACAGAAGAAGACTTGATTCTTCTCCATAGTAATTTCACTTACTGTATCTTTACAGCACTTGGTGAGTACCCGGAGCATCCTTCCTTTATACTGAGTTTAATTATTGGCTCAATAAAAACCCCATTGCTCTTCACAAGTTTCTTAATCGTGCAGCTGAGGGGGTAGTAGCAATTGGTCTGGAATTCCTCCAAATCTCGCCTTCCTCCTCTATAGCTTTCCCATTGCCAGGCACCGATTTGTATCAAGAAATGGAATTTTCTGTTGCGCCACAATTTCCAATAATAAAAGAACTTATTTTCTCCATCCACATTGTCTCTGGTGCAAATAGGGCAGTTCTTAACCTCATTTCAAGGCTGATTGGTACTTCCCCATTGTTGGCTGGACAATCATGTGCCGGCAGGGGTTCTCTGCTAACAAGGTCACAACCGTAAGCTTCTCTTGATGGATGCGCTGCCACAACAGGACCCTTGTGTGTCTCTAACCTTGTGTTGGATTTCTACCATCTAGGAAGGCTTTTTTACCCATTGGTTGTAAAACTTTTAGATTCGAGTCAGCCCATAACACTGCTTTGTTTCCTCCTTCTAAAACACTGTTTGGGTGGAGGAATTTATTTGGGAAGCACTTGTCAGATGTTTGGAACCTTGCTCCATTATGTTTGATGTGGATAGTGTGGAAGGAATGTAATAAACACTTTCGAGAAAACTGAAAGTTCTTAGAATCAGCTACAATCCTTGTTGACCCTAACTTTGTTTGATTGGTCTCATGTGTGGGGTATTACTCATTGTAATTCTATTCTAGATTTCCATGACTCACTTCATTTTTCTTTTTAATTCTTTGATTTTTTAAAGATTATTTGTGTTCATCTTTGTGACCATGAAGTAAACTTTTTTTAAATTAAAATTTTATTACTTATTAAAAAAAATAAAATAAAATAATCGGCAACGATTTGGAATGAGAATTTTTTGATTTTGACTTGTTATAGCTGTAATGTTGAGGCTTTGGATATTAAAGGAATTATTGCTGAGGCTTTGTTTCTTCCTCACTTTTAGAATCCACGATTAGTGCCCTCCTCAATTTTGGTTGATTTTTTATCTCTTTCCACAGTTTGGACTAGTTTTTTCGCGGGAGACTCAATGTGGTTCCTCCATTGTCACTTTGAGCCCTTGTGAACATACATGCCTCCTTCCACACCCCCATCTCGGCACCCCTTTTCTTACAGGAATTGAGCCTCCGATGGTTGACATGAAATTTGACCAACCTCATCTATCTCTGCCTTCCAAAATATACACCTCTCCTTGGTGAGGCTGACTACAGAATTCCAACAATTTAAGAACTTCCATTCCTATTTCTGCAACAAATCAAATGAATGGCCTTGATACCCATCATGGAAGTGCCTAATGAATGACTTGTTTGACATTTTTTTGGGCATGTTTTGTTGATTCTTTCTGCTATCCATCTCATTTCCTCTTCCCCCGTCCAAAATATTCTGATTATCCTGTGTCTGAATTTCCCACAAATGTTGAAATGGGTCGTCTATCACCAATAAAACAAAAATCAAAATTTTAGGATCCATTTTGCCTGTAAAATTTTCCCAGTTTGGAGCTTTAGCATCAACCAATTTATTTTTGGCTAGATTGGTTCTCAAAAATTAGTTTTTTTTTAGTATGTACCTTGCATAGCCTTATGTATTGGCAGGAGTCGTACCCCCTCTTGTGTGACCTACTGTCATTGACAACCCCCCACCCCCAATTTCTCTCTCTCTCTCTCTCAAAAAAAAAAAAAAAAAAAAGGTTAGTTTTTTTTTTTTTTTTTTTTTTTTTTGTTGGGGGTGCAGGGCACTGGACAATGACTTAAGATTTTATATTTATGAAAGGAATATCATAGTAAAAATGCAACTATTTTTTTGGATAAGTAGAAAAACGCAGCAAAATGGGACAATTTTTTTTAGGCTCTTGTGATCCTTTAAAACAATTGGCTTTACATTGTATTCTTGTTCCCTTTAATAAAGGACTGCAAAATTCTAAATGCAGGTTGCTGCTAAAAAGAAAAGCATAGCAGATGAAGCTGCGGTAATCTTACAGGCAAAATTGAAG
The DNA here is from genome assembly GCA_030445155.1 of Quercus variabilis. Taxonomy (NCBI): domain Eukaryota; kingdom Viridiplantae; phylum Streptophyta; class Magnoliopsida; order Fagales; family Fagaceae; genus Quercus; species Quercus variabilis. Next base: position 44,353,787 of record CP129447.1, on the reverse strand, counting down.
CATTTGGCTCCTTCAACATAGGGATTCCATGATATCTGTGGTACTATTTTAAGTTATTGAATTCCAATGTCCTTTTTTTTTGAAAGATTTGTTTATAGAAACGCTAAGGAGCTGATGTTAGTTTTGACTTCCTACCTTGTTCTTTTACCTCTTTTTCTTTTGGGATACCTTATCAAATCAGTCCTGTATGCAATTTGTAATTTAGAGGTCAATGTTGTTATATGATATGGGTTCCTCTTTTGCCTACGGACAAAATAATTATAAAACCCTGAAGACCAACTCAGCTCTAAGCAGCCTTTGCCATACAGAGGAAGCAATCAAACAATTGAGGAGAAATGATGAGGGCTAAACTTATTTATTATGTTAACAAATTTATGGGACACGAGGCTAGTGGATATCATTGAATCAGTGCATATATATATATATATATATAATATTTGTCAGCAGGTTTGTTTAGATAGGTCTTGCAGTTACGTGACAAAGCATTCATATTGTTTTGTTGTTCACAAAAGATCAGTTGAAAACTGGGAAATTCAATTCAATAGAATGAATGGCACACTTAATTAAACTAAAAGGTACTGGGTTCCATCTATGATCTGACTCTGGTTCAAATCAAAAGTCAACTAACTTCATAATGAACATTGGATTGGATTGAGGCTTCTATTGGTCCGCATTCATAAAGGTTGTATTTTATTCTCTCAAGGGTAATTAATGGATACTCTTGGAGTACCATAAATACATACTTTTTTTTTTTTCACATAACTGTGAGTTTTACTAATTAAATTTATGGTAGAATTTATAATTCATGTGAGAGGGAGGGATATACATTTATGATACTTCAAAACTTTTCCATTCTCTCAATCTCATTAGCCACAGCTGCCTTTGCATCTTCGTTGCATTTGTATGGTCAAAAGCAACTCTCAAAATTTCTTCTTTTTTTAATTTATTTTTTATAACAAAGCAATACATTTTATTGATCAATTCACAAAGAGGTGACATTTTTATTTTTAAATAACACTTTACAGCCAACCAAAGCAAAATTTTGCAAAAATTTTAACACCAAGTCGTTGACTGTGGAAGGGAAAAAAAGCGAGGAGAAGAGAAGATGGTGCTGATGCTTTGCAAAAATTTTAACACCAAGTCGTTGACTGTGGAAGGGAAAAAGAGCAAGGAGAAGAGAAGACAGTGCTGATGGATAGCACGGGAGCAAATTGTTCAAAGAGAAGGGGTTCACTGTTTTAAGAGCATCTGCAACAGGAGAGCTAAACACAAAATTTTTTTTATTATAGAGAGTAAACTCACAAAATAGGTCTCTAATAGACTCTCTATATCCAAAAAAAATTTTTTGGGCTCATGAACAGTAGCTCATCCAGTTTGATGGGTTGCTATTCATTCTTCAAATGTTTTTTTTTTTTCTTTATAATAATCAAGTATTGAATAATAAAAAAAATTTGGAAGATGTGTAGTTTAAAAAAAATAATAATAAATAATGAATAAAAAAATAATATTGAAATGAGATATAGAATCTATTGCAAAATATATTTGAAAAAGTAGGTAGTTAAAATATGATAAAAATAATAAGAATATGCTATTTTTTAAATGAGATATAGAATCTATTGCAAAATATATTTGAAAAAGTAGGTAGTTAAAATATGATAAAAATAATAAGAATATGCTTGTTGTCAGCCAAAAACAATGATTAAACCATTCTCTTAGTAAAAGGAGGATAGAACATAGTGATATGAGTACATCAGGAATAGATTACTAATAGCAATAAAAGAAAAGAAAACAATATTAATGCTTAAAAAAAAAAAGAATACTTAGTTTGCCATGCTTGATTTCTTAAGAGATTAAAGTCTAGGAAGGGAACCACCCTTTAATGTGGCCAATCTCACATGGAAAATCCTGTCACAGAAATTGCTCACTTTGAAAGAATAGGCCTAGGCGGCTTACCTCCGAATTCTTATTAAAGAGTAGGCTATTGAGAGGGAGAGAAGGGAGTAGCCTCTTAGTGCATTCCTTTCACTCTCCTTCTTGTTTCCTCACTCTCTATTTTTCCTTTCACTCTCCCTTTTCTTTTGATTTCTATGTTACCTCTCTTCTTTCTCATCTTTTTTGCTTCTTTTCTTTCTCGCTCTTTCTTACTTATTTCTCTCCATTATCTCTTATGCTTGCCCTCCTCCCCATACAGTGCATAACCAAGGCATTTTTATACTGCCTGTCATGATGGGTTTTACTAATTTACTCCTCAACTACTTTTTTTTGGGGTATGGGTGTCATTCCCAAACCACTTACTAGTTTATCAGCTGCCTAGCCATTACCACTTTCTTGTGCTGGCTATGCCACGTTCCATTCCCAGACAAAAGAATGGTGTTTTGTTTTCTTACTCTTCGTGGCATTCCTGTCTGGATAAAGGCTGGGCATTCTCTCTTACTAACTCCTATAGCATACACCTAGTGATTCCAACTCATCCATTCCTTTTTTGGATGGTATGTTATTCTAATAGAATATTTCCCCTAAAAAAGCTAGAACGGAAACCTCATAATAGACTTCCCCCTTTCTCCCCACCACTAGACCATACCTTCTCTTACTTTTGACCCATGACCCGTTGCTCCTTTATTGATTGGGTACAAATGGGTGGTGCCTGAGCCTTGTGCGTGCTTCACTTCTATGTGAGTCTAGGGCTTTTCTACCGTTTATGCGTTTGCCATGGCCTGGGGGCTTGTTTGGTCTTTGCTGCCTGTTCTGCCACTCATTCTTAACCTCTTGTGACGTGGATGAGTTACTGGGTCTTCGTTCTTTGTATCTTGTTTTCCCCCTGGGCTAGGTTTTGCTTAGGCATGGGCCTTTCCTTCTTCAATCCAGCCTTGTCTTCTTTGTGGGTTGGCTAACACTTCTATCATGCTGCCTCATTACCTTCACCATGTTGCATTTTGGTTTGTGCTCGCTAGGCCTCCTTTGGGCTTGCTGCGCACTTTCCCTTTTACTTAGTTCGTGTAGCCAGTACTACTACTGGGCTTGTTCTCGTACTATTTTGGGCTTCCTTAGCTTGTTTTATTCAGTTGGACATCTTCGGCCTGCTTCATTCCTTTAGGCATCTTCAACCCATTCTAATCCTTCATTCCCATATGCTTTTGCTAAATCTTTTGGGCTTCCCTAGCCTAATTACCATATCATTTACTTTTGGGGTTTATTAGCCTTTTTACCAACCCCATTTACTAATTCATTCCTTTGGGCTCTGGCCCATTTTTGCTTGCTTTCCATTTTTCATAATTTCCATAGGTTTACTACTTCTTTATTTAAGCTCCCTTGTGCTCGCTTGTTTCCTTTAGGGCCTTTCGAATATCTTACAGACTCATGGACCATTATTCCTACCATTCGGGTTTAATGGTTTTCTGCTCACTTTGCTAATTCTTCTCCCTTATTGTCTTCCATATTGTTGGGCTTTTTCTTGTTATTTGGCCTTCTTGCCAAAGTGGGCATCAATAAGTTTAAAGTATGGTGTTATGTTGTTTTCATTTTTAATAATGTGGCAAATTAAACTTTTAAATAATAATTTTTATGACACTTGGGCTTCTAGGTGGGCTGCCATGAGCAATTCTTAGGTATTACTAAGAGTACAAAGAATGATACTCTCTCCTCTTACATTTATTGTTAGTGGAGTTCACTAATTGAATTCATGGTGGGCTCCACTATGAATTTGAGAGGAGAAAACATTATTTCTTCATGTTCTGGTAATACCTAAGAATTTTTCAACTACCATAATGCATAGTATAATTAAATTATTGTTTTCATTTGTCACTTTAGCTTTGCTCCTACCACTTACAGATTATTTCAATACAATACCAAAAGATTAAGGCTAAACTTTTTTTTTTTTTTTTTTAAATTTTTTGAGAAGAAGGTTAAGGTTAAACTAACACATTTGAAAGGTTAGAAATCATCTTAACATATAAAGCAAGTTTTAGGGACCAAAAGGATAATTTTATTTTTACAAGTATTATAATATATACTAGTATGTAGTTCCGTGTATATAAATGAATACAATTATAAATACTCACAATTATATAGTTCAAATTATACTTTTTTTTAGAAGATGTTGAAATTATATATAGTATTAGCTTACACTTTTTTTAAACCATATATTTCTAAAATATGTAATGGTTTTTCATATTATATATATATATATATATATAACCAAAGTTTAGAGAAAATCTCAATTAGATTTTAATTGGATTATCAATTTTACAACATGTATCTTCTGTTTTTCCATAAATGGAATACATGTTGCAAAATTGATAATCCAATTAAAATCTAATTGAGATTTCCTCTAAGTTTGACTATATATATATATATACATATATATGTGTGTGTATATACATGGAGAGGGTTTTAAGTATTTTTCTTAACACACAGCAGTAGTGAAGACGGGTCGGAGATCCAAAATTCAAGAATATTTAGCCGGAGCTTCTTAAAGCGGGTTTGGGTTTGGGGAGTGTGACGTGAGTGATATTTATTTGCAAAACTTTGGTTGAAGAACTGGCACTGGCAAAGTGCAACTGTACAAGCCACCAGCAAGCAGGAAGCCCCCGAGGGTTTCTAACTCTTCAATTCTCACTCTGTTTCAATCTCTCCATTAAAAATCAAATCTCACCATCAAATTATATACGTAGTTTTAAGTTTATCATTCGTTTATTTTATTTTTATTTCTAGGTTGGTAGGTTTAAGTTTAAATATTGTGTAGCATTTTCTTATAGATGGCGTTAAGGAAAATATTTAGAGAGTTTATGAACAAAAGGGTACTCTCACCTCCTCTTTTAACTGCCAGACATTGCTCTTCTGCTGCTGCTCCTGATATCCCTCACTCTGCTAAAAAAGTATGCTTTCTTTCTCTGTCTCTCTCATTTCCTGTTATAAATAGAAGACATTTGTTTGATTCTCAACTGTAGAGCCTCTGCTAATTTGAATTGTAGGGAAGGTTATTGACAGGAGCCACAATTGGCCTAGTTATAGCTGGAGGAGCTTATGTGAGTACTGTGGATGAAGCAACTTTCTGGTACTTCATTTACATCTTTGAATCATACTTTTGCTTGGCTCACATTTAAACTTTGCTCTGATTCGCTGTGTTTTTTTTTTTATAATTGTTTCAATAAGTGGTGGAGAGGGGATTTTATCCCTGCTTCTCCTTATAATGGAGACCAGGCAATGCCATTGAGCTACTAGGCTCTTGGCTTTAGAAGCATTTATATATTTAAGCAGACCAACTCTTGGTTATTATTTGAGCGAAAAATTAATTTAACACATTATGTGACGTAGGACAAGGGGAACAACAAAATCTGATTTAGAACACTAGGGGCACTTGGGTTTTGAAGAATTAGGGTTAGGTTTTGGTGGGGAATAGGCTAGAAAATAATAGGGATTATAGGTTTTTCAAAGGGGACAAGGATTAATAGGGTTTCAGAATGAAAACAAAGGTGAAAATTAAGATTTGGGTTGCTGTGAATAGTAATCGTGGATAGTAAATTTAAAGAAAATAGATAAATTCTAGGAATCACACTTAGACTTCCTAAGCATCACACATCACATGAACCATAAAAGAAAGCATAGCTCTTAAATTCTGAAAACATTCATTAATAATCAACTCAATAGAAAGTACTACAGCTCTTTAAATGGAAGACTAATACCTAATCCTAGTTGAACTAGGATTTCTTAAAACCCTAACAAGACTCGGACTTTGGACTCCTTAGGCATTTACTTCTAAACCCAAGTAAATAAACAAACTTAAAATAAAGCCCAAAAGAAGATCTAATGGACTGTTAGCATAGCCTATTCCAGAATATAATGAAATTAAAAAATTGCCCTTGATACATCAAATCAAATAAAATATAATAAATCTGTCTTCCCATTACCTCCTGCATCATTATGGGTTCTCTTAGCCCGACTCCGATGCTTGAACTGAAATGTATGTTGCAATATATTTCCCCAAATCTTTGTGTAAAAGAGGCTTTTACCTATTGCAGAGACAGTGCTCATTGATTGTTTTTTTTTCTTTTTTTCCTGCTATTAGTAACTATGGCTCCAATCATTTCCAAACAATTAGCCATATACTAGTTGACGAACCCTTCTTTCAAGTCTATGAAAGCAATGCCCAACTCTTTACCTGCCCCCTCTCTGTCAATGGAATTCAGGTTGTGTGTCGGTTTAGTAGCCGTTGACATGCTGAAGTTTAGGTTGTGTCTCCATGTTTGTAGTGAAGGAAATTTTCAAATAGTAAAACAAGATTCTGATAATTGGTAGTTTTTAGCAAAAATACTCCGTTTGTTGTTGGGCTGGGGAACAGAGTGAGATTTTGGCAGGATGGGTGGTTTGGGGTCAACCTCTCCAATTGGCTTTCCCGAGGTTGTATGGTATTGCCATTGATAGGGAGGCCTTTGTAGAATATTCTTTGACAAGGCTGGGGGTGGGGGAGAGAAGAAGTTTGGATGTTTGTTTCATCCGGGACTTTAATGATTGGGTGATGGATGAAAGGGGGACCTTGCTTCGTATCTTGGGAGCCAATATTCCTTTAATAGATGTTGGAGACTAGATGAGATGGAAGTTGAAGCCTAATGGGGATTTTGACATCTGGTCGTTTTATAACAAGTTGCAAGGTTCTCCCTCTGTTGTCTTTACTTGAAAAGGTATTTGGAGAGTTAAAGCTCCTCAGCGTGTTTCCTTCTTCATTTGGTCTATTGCTTGGAATAGGATCCTCAAGGGTGAAAACCTAAGACTTGGGGGTTTTGATTTTGTGGACTGGTGCATTATGTGTTGTTGTTGTGGGGAGATGGTAGATTACTTACTATTTCATTGTGAGAAGGCTTATAGGTTGTGGAGTTTTGTTTTTACATCTTTTGGAATTTCGTGGGTCATACCTAGAACGATTCCATATTTGTTTTTTGGTTGGTGGAATTGTTTGGGGGAAGCACTCGTCTAACATCTAGAATTTAGTTTTGTTGTGCTTACCATGGTGTCTTTGGAAGGGGTGGAATTGACGGACTTTTGAGGACTTGGATAGTTTTAGAGATCAAATTCTTGCTTCTTTTAGTGGAACTCTTTTTTACTGGTCTCAGGCTTGGGGACTCACAACTAGTGATTCTTTTCCTTATTTTCTTAGTTCTCTTTTGTAATTAGTCTGCTGTTTTTTTTTTTTTTTTTTTTTTTTCCTTCTTGTAATGTTGGTTTGCTTTGTGCTCTTCATGCATATAGCAGCCTATTGTATATATATCATTCTTACTTATCAAAAGTTTTAGAGATCAAATTCTTGCTTCTTTTAGTGGAACTCTTTTTTACTGGTCTCAGGCTTGGGGACTCACAACTAGTGATTATTTTCCTTATTTTCTTAGTTCTCTTTTGTAATTAGTCTGCTGTTTTTTTTTTTTTTTTTCTTTTTTTTTTTTTTTCCTTCTTGTAATGTTGGTTTGCTTTGTGCTCTTCATGCATATAGCAGCCTGTTGTATATATATCATTCTTACTTATCAAAAAAAAAGTAATTGGTAGTTCCAAATTGTAATTTTTCCTTAACTTGAGTGTCCCTTTATAATCTGTGGTATCCATGAATGGGCCTTTTGGTCCTCTTCTTTTGTCCTGATAAAGGTTTTTTGTTATAAATCTAGTGCAAATTTTTAATGTTCTTCTAGGTGAAACCTTTTGCCTGTTCCTAGGTTTGAATATGACCTTTTTCTTAATCTTATGTACACCTACATTTTAATCTTTCTTTATTTTGGGGGAAAGGGTTGTAGATATTTCCTGTTTATGAGTTTTATTCTATTCTAATAGAATATATTTATTACCTGTATAAAAAATAAAAATAAAATCATTCAATGGCCAAATTTCATAGTTAACTTGAATTTTAAACATTAGTAACTTCAGTTGTTAATTTTTGGTGATCAAATTTTTGCAGTAGTTGGCTATTCTCAGCAACGAAACTTGTAAACCCTTTCTTTGCCCTTCTAGACCCAGAGGTTGCTCACAGACTAGCTGTCTCAGCAGCAGCTCGTGGTTGGGTTCCAAGGGAGAAGAGGCCTGATCCATCAAATATAGGGCTAGAAGTTTGGGGAAGGAAGTTCTCCAACCCCATAGGTCTTGCTGCTGGCTTTGATAAGAATGCTGAGGCTGTTGATGGGTTGCTGGCTTTGGGCTTCGGCTTTGTAGAGGTTGGCTCTGTAACCCCTGTTCCACAAGAGGGTAATCCAAAGCCTCGTATCTTTAGATTGCCTCGGGAAGGGTAAGAATGTGCATCTTCACTTATTTTCTCAAATTCTGATTGCATATCTTCTTTATAGAGAGGGTATTGTTTTGAGTTGATACATTTATTTTATTTTATTTTATTTTTTTGGGGTTTGGGGGGGAGGGGGGGGGGGGGGGTGGGGGGGTTTCTTATTGAGTCAAATTGACCTTGCATTTTGGGAAGTTGGTGAAGGTGGAAGTGTAAATCGTTTGTATTTCTGTAGCTTAAACTCTTATAAAGTTCTTCTCTGATTTATGTGCCCTCACACGGCTTGATTTGTGACCAGTGCTATCATCAATCGGTGTGGCTTCAATAGTGAAGGAATTGTTGCTGTTGCGAAGCGGTTGGGTGCCCAACATGGTAAGAGGAAGTTGGATGAAACTTCAAGAAATCCATCTTCCTCCACTGATGAAGTAAAACATGGAGGCAAAGCTGGACCTGGAATTCTTGGGGTCAATCTTGGAAAGAATAAGACAAGTGAAGATGCTGCTGCAGATTATGCACAAGGGGTTCATACATTGTCTCAGTATGCTGATTACTTGGTAAATATTATCTTCTGATTTATTTTGGTTTATCTATTTCTTTGTTTTATGATGGATTTTAATATTTTGACTTGTACATAATAGATAATGGAGTTCTATACAATTTTGTATTTATATGGGTAATTCCTGCATCTTGCTGTCTGGCAATTACATCTTGATTGATAGGGTTGAAAATGTGTATGTTAAATTCATCAAAATATTCTTTTGCCTGTTATAGTTTCTGACATATTTCAATTTCGCCTCAAATGCCTAATACTTTATCACCTTCTTTGACATCCCTAACCCGTTGATGTTGGTTTGCTATTGTGGCATAATCTTCTTTACATGTATATATATATATATTTTTGATAAGTAATAAGTTTTATTGATATAAAAAAAGGAGCACCCTAGTACACAGGGAGTGTACAAGGGGTCAACAACTCAAGTACTAAATTACAAGAATCAAGGAAATAAAAAAAAGAAGGGAATGATTGGGTTTGCATAGCAACCAACCAATCCAATAAAGTTCTAATGAAAAATAACTTGAGGTCTGGTATAAATCTCCCAATATCCTCAAAACACCTACTATTTCTTTTCCTCCAAAGAAACCACATTAAACAATGGGGTACAATTAACCAAATAAAACCATTTCGATGACGATCAAACCTGCCATGCCAACACTAAGTGTGTGTTTAGATATCACTTATTTTGCTGAAAATTGAAAACTTATTGCTGAAAATAATAAAAAAAAAAAATTTCTGGGTTATTGTTCACTACTGAAAACATTGTTCAACACTGTAGCTTTTCCTTAATGCACTGTTCATTTCCCATAAACAGTGCAAGAGGCGCTGGTACAAAAAAAAAGAAAAGAAAGGAAAACGCAGAAACATAAATGCCAAAACGTGATCCAAACGGAGCTTAAGAGCCCCAAAACGGATTGTGGCATAACATAACTTACTCCAAAGAAATCCAAAACTATAGCCCATAGATCCATACCAACCAGACAATGAAGGAAGAGATGATCAACTAATTCACCATTACACTTGCACATGTAACACCAATCCAATATCCAGAACTTCTTTTTTCGTAAATTGTCAATTGTCAAGCATTTCCCTAAAGTAGCACTAAGAAAGCTACTCGAGAAGGAATCTTCTGTTTCCAAATGTTCTTCCAAGGAAAACAGAAGTTAGTAGAGCCCACTAAAATTCTATTATAATTATTAACCTTAAACCCCTTATCTGTACTAGGTTTTCAGTACATCTTATCCTTACCAAACCCCCTTATTGAAGAACCATATATTGTATCCAAGAAGCTCGACATAGCCTCTAATTACCAAGCATGCACACCCCTAAAGAAACTGACATCCCAAACGAGGATGCCATTGGTGTACTTCATAAGCATAGCCACACTAGTCTCCTTATACTTGCAAAATCTAAATAACTTAGGATAACTGACTGCAAGGGAGGTCTCATCACACCAACAGTCTTGCCAAAACTTCACCCTAGACCCGTCACCAATATCATACAAAACATGATGTGAAAAAAGAAGGCCATCTCTAACTGATATTTTATCATAAACCAACACCATATGGACCATTAACAGATTTGGTACCCCCCCCCCCAAATACACATTCATATTTCACCTCTATCACTTGCCTGCCTCCAAAGGGCATCCTTCTCAATCCCAAATCTCCATAGTCACTTCTCAAGCAAAGCTTCATTAAAATGTCTTACTTTCCTTATCCTAAGCCACTCGAAGAAATAGGGGAACAAACAGTAGCCCATTTTACCAGATGAAATTTAGGTTCATCACTAATGCCACCCCATAAGAAATTCCGCTGAAGTTTCTCAATTCAGTTAGCCATAGCAACAGGTATAGGAAAAAGAGATAGAAAATAAGTGGGTAAATTAGATAGAGTGCTTTTGATTAGAGTGACTCTACCTCCTTTGGATAAGTACAAACGTTTCCATCCCACTAATCTCCTTTCCATCTTCTCTAGAATCGGGTTCCATATTGTCTTATCCTTGATTTTAGCACCCAAAGGAAGACCCAAATACTTCATTAGAAGAGTACCTTGCTTGCAGCCAAGTACAATCAACAGTAAATCAATATTATGCAACATGCCTCCTCTGCTAAGTGGAGGCAGTGGATTTTCTTCTTTATAGAGTTGACCCCAAAATTTTGGACCAAGACTTGGTTTTTGTTGTTGATATTGACACTATTGGAATAACAAGATATAAATTGAAACTTGTTGGAAATTGAGAACCATAAGTGCGCCATTTTTTATAAGTAACAATGTTTATTTAGTTAATGAGGGGTGTAGTCCAAATGCACAGGAATTATAAAATTTGTACACCCACAATTAAACTATTTTATTACAATGACCAATAAAATCTAACAATTCTAAAAAGAAATAATTCTGACATTGTCATTCATTCAAACAAGTATTTGAAAAGACAGTTTCAGATCTAAAATGATGGTCCTTTCACATCCCTCAAAGCTTTTAGCATTTCTTTCTTGCCATATTCAACACATTAAGCCATGAGGAATCTCCTTCCAAATTTCTATGTTCTGATGTTGACTGAAGCAAGCTTGCCAACAATCTAACAAATTTATATGCTTTTAGTTGAACCCCAAATAGGCTAAAACCATAGTCCGCAACTCTCTGGCAATGGAACAATGAAGGAGTAAGTGATCAACTGTCTCCCCATTTCTTTTGCACATACAACACCCAGTTATCGCAATGATATTCATTTTTCTGAAATTGTCTAGTGTGGTGGTGGTTGTTAAGGTTCTCCCCAATGCTGTAGTCGACAAAAAGAAAGCAACCCTTGTTGGGACCTTAGGTTTCCATATACTTTTGTAGGGGAAATTCACATTTTTGTTAGGAACAAAAGATCTATGGTAAGATTTGACCTAATACCCCTTTTGTGCAGATGTCAAACAACAGATCTTACCCTCTCCACTACCTCGAAAAGAAATTAAATAAAATAAGTCCAAAAAAGACGGTAAGGACTCCTGCTGCCGGTCATGTACTGTTCTGATAAAATTCAAAACGCAATGAACAGAGTCATTGTGATACTGCATATGATTTGAAGAAACTTCCTTAACATGTGCAAGACTAAACAATTCTAAGAGTGCGTTCAAAGGAAGATCACGACACCAGATATCATACCCAAATTTAACTTTGGTACCATCACCCACCTCAAACTTGATGAAACACAAAAAGTTTGCCCAATCTCTCCTAATAAAATTTGGTATTTAAGTTTAGAGACTTGGAAAAGACTTGCTGTTGTTTACCATGTTTTATGATGTGTATTTTTACTCACACATACTGTGCCTCTCTCATCCAACTTGTTCATCCCTTCCAAAGGATTGCAGTTTTTTTCTACTCCTAACTACAAGTCAACTTCCTTGCATGCCAAGAATTAGCATTGGGCTGTCCCTACCCCTAATAAGATTACTAGGTTAGACCAAAACCTTCTGGTAAGCTAAAGAATTGGGGCTTTGGATGCAAAGAGAATTTTATCAGAGGCTTCTTCTCTTGTGCTATCTTGGGCAATATATGAAGAAATAAATGCCAGACTTCAACAATTTGGTCTTACATGTTGAATGTGGAAGAAAAGTTGAAGTCTTTAGTTTCAATTGGTTCATTTGCTCTCCAGTTTAGAGGTGTTCAGTGTATGGTGCTGTGTATTATTTTCTTTTCTGTTTAGTTAGACTTGATTTGGGGCTGTCATATTTTTTCTTAATTTTTTTGGATGTTAGGATTAGGATCATTTTCCTTTTCCAACCTATTAGATTTGATTGATCATTATATTTTAATTGTTTGATTTTGATGTACCCATAGTATACATCCTGCGCATTTGGGCTACACACCTTTTTGATCAATAAACATTGTTATTTTATCAAAAAACAAATGTGGTTTATATATATGTGCGCATGTGTGTGTTTTTTGTGGGGGTGGGGGGGGGAGGGGGGGGGGGAGTATGAGAAGTTACATCCTTTTTCTTTTTGGAGGAGCCTGATCTTTCAATATCAAGTCTTAAGCAAATTATTTTATCATAAATCATGTTGGGAGCATCTAGGATGTTTATAATTCTATTATTTTTCAAGGATATATGAATGCTGAGAAACTGTATCTAGAAGTGATCTGGATCCAATAAGAAATTTAAGGTAGTTAAGGCTGAATTGCAGAGCACACGGGGGTGGTTATTCGTGTTTTACAGCCATACAGTATGCTCAGAACCAATTTCTTTATACTAGAATCTGGCCTCGTATTTTTTATGTTATTCTTCAGGAAAATTTTCAAATAGCAGTTCATTTCTACACATGATGAGTCTGTTGTTTCTTCTGATATTTCAGATTTAAGTTCTTTTTCTTTACTCTGACAATGCATGTGTATTTTTCTCTGTAGGTGATTAATGTTTCTTCACCGAATACTCCAGGATTGCGTATGCTTCAGGGAAGAAAGCAATTGAAGGACCTTGTGAAGAAGGTATGGTTGTCATGGCATGACCTTCTTCTTCTTTATATAATTAACACAGTATGTGACCAGAAGTTATATCTTTTGTAATTTTGTCAAGGTGACCCTTTATCCCCATTTCTCTTTGATATTGTCATGGAGGCCTTGAGCCGTATGTTCGTTGCAACTACTGCAGCATGGCAGTTTTCGGGCTTCACAGTTGGGAATGCAACTGGTTCCTTGATGACGATGTCTCATCTATTGTTCGCAGATGATACACTTGTTTTCTGTGATGCTGATAGCAATCATATAACAGCTTTGCGTGGGATTCTCTCTAGATTTGAGGAGATGTCAGGGCTAAATATTAATTTAGGAAAGTCTGAATTGGTTCCAGTTGGGGATGTGCCTAATCTCCATGAGTTAGTGGAGATTTTGGGCTGTAGGGAGTCTGCTCTTCTGCTGAAGTATTTAGGTCTTCCGTTGGGTGCTTCTTTTAAAGAGAAGACGATTTGGAATCCTATTTTGGAGAAGATAGAGCGAAGGCTAGCTGGTTGGAAGAGGTATTTATCTAAGGGGGGTAAGGTTACCCTTATTAAGCGTACTCTCTCTAGCTTACCTACGTATTTCCTTTCTCTTCTCCCTATTCCGGTCAAGGTGGCTAAGAGGATGGAGAAATTACAAAGGGATTTCCTATGGACTGGTTTTGGGGACAATCATAAAATTCATTTAGTAAATTGGTCTAAGATATGTAGGCCAGTGAAGAATGGAGGGCTAGGCATTCGGTGTTTGAGAAGGTTTAAATCTGCCTTATTAGCCAAATGGTTGTGGCGCTATGGTTTGGAGAATGATGCCCTTTGGAGAAGGGTCATTGGGGCGAAGTATGGGAATGAGTGGGCTGGTTGGTGCACAAAATTTGTGTCCGGGGCATATGGTCTTTGTTTGTGGAAGTACATTCGAAGTGGTTGGTTGAATTTTTCCAAGTTCATTCAGTATGAAGTGGGTGATGGAACTCGTGTGAAGTTTTGGGATGATGTGTGGTGCAAGGATCGTACTCTCAAGGAGGCATTTCCAGATTTATATAATAATAGTAGGACAAGGGATGCTTCGGTCTATGAGGTTATGTGCTATGCAAATGAGAGTTTCTTGCGACATTCAGTTTCGTCGTTTAGTGAATGACCAAGAGTCACAATCTTTGGATTCGTTTATGTTTTTGATCTATTTCACAAAGGTGTGGGGTGTTGGTTCTGACAAACTTTGTTGGAAGCTAGTTAACAGTTGAGGTTTCAAGGTGAGTGGGTATTATCATTCTATTTCCCCTTCTACCAGCATTTCTTTCCCTTGGAAAATGGTGTGGCAATCAAAGGTTCCTCCTCGGGTAGCTTTTTTCTCTTAGACTGCAGCTTTAGGCAAGATTCTAACCATAGATAATCTTTGGAAGAGGCATTTTGTTGTCCTTGAGTGGTGTTTTATGTGCAAAAGGTGTGGGGAATCTGTAGATCATCTCCTCCTTCACTGTCTTATAGCTTATGAGATGTAGAGTATGATCTTTTGCTCATTTGGTATTTGTTGGGTGATGCCTCAAAGGGTAGTGGATTTGTTGGATTGTTGGACATGCAATTTCAGGTTGTTGGATTGATGTGGTGTATCTGGTGGGAACAGAATTCTAGAAGCTTTGAGGGCCGCGAACAGTTCATTATTGAGTTTAAGTCTTTCTTCTTTTTTACTCTTCTCGAATGGTGTCTTGTTTTACCATCTTTTTCTTGTATTTCCCTTCCTGTGTTGCTAGATCATTGTATTTTGGTTTCTTAATGTTTTTGCCTTTTTTTACATTTCCCATGTACTGGGCTGTGTTTTTTTAATAAAATTTTTATGTTACTTATCAAAATTTTTTTTTTTGTCAAGGTTCAAGCTGCTCGTGATGAAATGCAATGGGGAGAGGAGGGCCCACCCCCTTTGCTTGTAAAAATCGCTCCAGACCTGTCTAAAGAAGACCTTGAAGATATTGCAGCAGTATGTAGTTGTGCAAGATTTAAAATAGCCCCTCTATTTCCTAATAGGATGTTCTCATAGTTCCTTTTTTATTGTTATAGGTTGCCCTTGCTCTACGCTTGGATGGACTGGTATGTTTTCTCCCCCATCATAAAGTTTTGCTCTTTTTCCTAAATGTCTCTCTTGCCTGTTACTTCTGCTTGATTTGGCTTTGATGGTGTTGGTATCTTTAGGAGGCTTAACTTTGTGAAATAATGTAGGAGTTCCATAGATGATATTGCAAGTTGTAACTACATTGCATTTAGATAAAACCATCTACCTTATTCTGATCAGCATCAAACTTCTGGTCTACCATGATTTTGTACAAACTTTAGCAAAAAATAAGGTTAGATAGAGAATTTTGAGTGCTGTATCTATGAAGTTACTCAGAATTTATCTAACATTGCTGATGCAAAGTGAATGTTAAAGACAAGAATAAAATAATATAGAGAAGCAGAACTAAGAAAGAGAGAAGTTCAGCCAACAGCCTACATCCACAAAATAAAACCCTAGCAGCTACATCTTTACTGTGTGCTCAGTCAACAACTACAATGAACCCTTAATAGGGTATGTACAGAGAATGGAAGCTAGGGTTAGCCCAATATGGGCTTACAACATAATTGGGCCTCTTAGGCCATTACATCAACATAAACCCAACAATTTAACACTCCCCTTCATGCTAGAGCATATAGTCATATAGATCCAGCTTGTAACACAACTACCGACTTGCTTGAAGAGGCTGAAAACGAAGTGAACTGGCCAAATTTGAAGCTGAATCGACCAAAAAAACGAGATGAATCGGCTGAAGTTCTTCAATGTCAAACAAAACCAACGACAACTACAACGAAAGCCAACGGCAACTACAACGAAAGCCAACGGCAACAAGACAAGAAGCCAAGAACAACAATAACAACCAGTAGCAATAACAACCAATCTGCCAAGAACAACCAACAACTACAATCACCAACAACAACCATAACCACACCAACAGCAACCAATCAACAACTACCGAGAACAACCAACAAAATTAGATATGAAGGTTGCACAAGCAAACAACCACTAACAACCATTGACTCTTATACCATGTTAGGCTTCATTTGGGAGTTCATAAGAGAATGGAATGGAATGATCATAAGGGAATGGAATGTATTTAAGTAAGGGAAATGAATGAAAAAGAATGGAATGGAATGGAATTAAGTAACCTTGATTGGATGTTTTAAAATAAAGGAATGGAAATGAATGAAAATGAATGGAATGTAAGTAATCTTGTTTGGGAGTAACATGGAGGGAATGGAATAGAATCAATTTATGACAATATTACTATTAGATCCCTATTTTAAAATAAAGAGTTGAATATATAGGAGTATTTTTGGAGTTTTAGTAAAAAAATCATTAAATCTAATTTTATTTTCTCTAAATTTCGAGAGGAATGAAAATTTAAGGTTTTAAGGGAATAGAGAGGAATGAGTATTTCCTCCTATCCATTCCATTCCCTCTCTCTTAAACTCCAAAACAAGATAATAAACTTTTTATTCCCTCCATTAAAACTCCCAAATAAGGGAAGCGAACAATATTCTAAAATTATTATTTTCATTCCATTCCATTCCCTTCTCCCAAACGAAGCCTTAAAAGACAAGAATAAAATAATATAGAGAAGCATAATGAAGAAAGAGAGAAGTTCGGCCAACAGCCTATATCCACAGAATAAAATTTTAGTGGTTACATCTTTATTGTATACTTAAGTCAATGATTATAGTGAACCCTTATTAGGATATACATACATACATACATACATATATATATATATATATATATAGAGGCTAATATGGGCTTACAACATAATTGGGCCTTTTGGGCTATTAGACCAACATAAACCCAACGCTTTAACAGTGATGATTTTATTTTAATTTTTTAAAAGGCCTCAATATTTGGACTTGAATTGTGCTCTCTTTAATGCCTAATAATGCCACAACTTAATTGATATTACAGATTATGATCAAGGTATGATGAATATCCTCTGGTGTTTTTATTATTTCATTCAGCCTTTGGGAATTTAGCATCTTTTTTTTCTCCACTGTTATATATGAAGAAACTGATTACTCATCCACCAGTGGACTCTTTATCGCTCTAATCTGTGAGCAAACATCATCCCCTCCCCCCTGTTTCATTTTTCAGAAAAAGGTACTGAAGTACCCATAATGGAAAATGTTACCTCTATGGTGTATGTATTTGGCTGGGATGTCAATGTGGTTTATAAGCTGATGATTCTAGGATCCACCATTGCTTCAATTTTTTATGTTAGTCTTGCAGGGTGAAAACTATCCTGTAATGCTTCCAATATTTTTTTTCTTTAATATTATTATTGGTTGTTATGTTTAAGTTTATTATTTTTCTTTTGGTTTAGATAATATCAAATACAACTGTTTCAAGACCAGATCCTGTAAGTAAAAACCCTGTGGCTGTGGAAGTTGGTGGCTTAAGTGGGAAGCCTCTTTTTAATCTCTCTATCAACATCTTGAAGGAAATGTATGTTCTAACAAGGGTATGTTGGCTACTTCAGTAATTCATGTTACTTGTTTTTCATTAAGATGTCCTATGTTAGGATTACATAGATAAACACAAAGTGTACCCTGTTTGTTTGTCTCTCTGCTTCTCTTTCCCTAATGTTTGGCACAAGTACATGAACATGGAAGATTGATAATAGCTACTCTGTTCCTCTTGGACTCCAAAAGATAAACCTAAAGGATCAATTTCAAGTGCACTGTTGAAAAGTATTGAACACTATGATATACTCCTTGAAATGGATATGGATCTCTATGTGTTTGGCAATTTCTGTTGGACATGTCAGACTGTGCTAAAGAAGAGGATTCATCAAAGGTTCTACAAGACACTTTACATATAATGTTTGCCTGTTACTAGGATTGTTCAGAAAGTGTCTTCCCTCTTCCCTTGGGCCAAAAACTCACTCAGAAAGCATGAAATATTGATGTAGGTGATATTATACAATGAATGTGCTGTTCCATAATTTTCCTTGGGGTATGGCAGAAGAAAGTTGAAAATTAGGATGTTTCAATCTCTGCCTGTGTTATATGAACTTAGAATGAGATGAATATGACATTGAGATACACACCCATATACAAGTTCCTGTGTCCATGAATCTTAGTTTATCTTGGTTTCCTGCTGAGTTTCATAAATCTTCTATATGTGCTGCAGATTCATATTTATTGAGTTTTTAGTTGTCTTCCACAAAGCATTGGACACTTTTTGGGATATTGTTCCTTCTATATTTAAATCTGGATTTTTTTTTTCCCACTTTTGCGGTTCTTCATGCTCGTGCGTCATACATGAGAGCTTGACATTCTGTTTATTTTTCTGTATCAGGGAAAGATCCCTTTAATAGGCTGTGGGGGTGTTAGCAGGTAAAAGCAAAACACCCACTCAACATTTTTGGCATCACATTAATTTGTTGACAATATATGCAACTGCTTTAATTTAAAAGTACTTTGTTAGAACCTTATGGTATACATTTGATTCAGTGGTAGGGAAGCATACCAAAAAATCCGAGCTGGTGCAACTCTTGTTCAGCTTTATACGGCATTTGCTTATGGGGGACCTGCCCTTATTCCTCAGATCAAGGTATTTTTTTTTGTTATGCCTTTATGGTATCTTGGAGCTTATAGGAAAACTGAAACTTAAATAAAATAGGTTGATGTACTGTGGGGAAAAGTTTTTATTTTTATTTTTTATAATTCAATAGTTGGGAGGGGGGATTTGAACCCTAGACATCTCCTTGGGAAATACCAGAAAATGTTTGTTGAGCTGTAAGCTCTTAGCAGAGCTTGGGGTAAGTTTTTACTCCAGAGCGTTACTTTTATGGGCCCAAAAAGGGGGAGATAAAAAATGAAAAGTATGCCAGATTAGTAAAAAATTCGGTACTGGTCGGTACAGATGAGAATAGCTGGAAAGCTTATTTCCACAGAGGAGAGCCCAATTAAAAAAAAAAAAAAACATTTTGGGAAATTTTAGTGATTAATTGCTTTTATAATATAATTATTATTGAAATGATGATACATTTGACTGTACATTAAAATTTTAGCCCCTCTTTTGGAAGTTTGTATTTTGTAACCTACTCTTTGGTCTTAGGTTTATGTAATTAATGGAGCAAGCAATATGGGTGGGATTCAGATCTAAATTTGTGGCATCTAAATTTGTGGACTTTTTTTGGTAGCTCCACTCAACTTAAGTTTTGGGGCACTTTTGGAGACAATTTGAATTGTATAATCTTGTTCTTTTTTTCATTTTCTTCCGATAATGTAGTTTGGTTAATTTTTCCTGATTTGAGGTGTTATGTGGTTTCTTTTGATAAGTATTTGATAAATTTTATTTGGTAGAAGGAAAACCTTGAGTATGCCATTCATATATGAAAGGTCTACCTTAAGAGTATACGCAAATTCAGTGGATCTATACAAATCTAAAAAAGAAAATTGGATGCAGCCCAAAGCAACCACCAACTAATACAATGTTCTAAAAACTTAAGACTTCAGGTTGCGTGGTGGAAAGTTCAATAATATTATGATTGTTTTTGTGGGGATGAATGATAATGACAAGTTTAATGTTTACTCATTTGACGAGTATCTAAAAGGTTACAATGGTATATGCTTTCCTTGGAAGAGCTTTTAGTGTGACAAGGCTCCAAAGAATGCTGCTTTCCATTAGTGGGTAGCAGCATGGGGAAATATTTTGGCAGGGGATAATCTTATTAAAGGAGGTATTATTTGTGGGTAGCAAAATGTTGTTTTTTGTTTTCAGAAGCTCTCTTTTCTTTTTCCTCTCTCTCTCTCTTAAGTTTTAATTTGTATTTTGAGGATATTCTGAATATCATTTTTGCCCTTCTTTCTTGTTGTCTAATGTTGTGATTTTGTTTCTTAGGCTGAACTGGCCGAATGCTTAGAAAGGGATGGTTTTAAGTCTGTCATTGAAGCAGTTGGTGCAGATTGCAGATAACCGTACTAGTCTCAAGGACCACTATTATGAACATATCCTGGAGCATTTTTCTCACATCAAAGGGTTAGTTATCCTTTCTTTTTTTCCCCTCCTTCAAGTGGGGGTGGATTTTCTGACTTGTTTGGTGTGAGAAGTTTTGAAGTGACTCGGCAAACATTTTTTCTAAGTTATCTCTTTAGTCAGTAATTTCTTTATTCCCCAAGTTGCGGCCATGAAAATCAAGTGAAATATTACAGACCTGTCGTGAAGGTTTACGTGACATTGTTTTGGCACTAGTTTTCAGAGGATTATGTGTAATGAGGCTCCAAAATTGTCATTGTATAAAAGTTGCCATGAATTATAAGTACCCACTTCCTCAATTCATGTTCCGTAAACTCAATTATAATGGCTTGAATGTTTGTGATAGAAATTTTAAATGAAAGCGGATAGTTTATAATTGGTTTTAGGCTTTTGCCTCATCTCTCTCTCTCTCTCTCTCCCCTTTATCGTTACACTCATCCTTTTTTCTTTATTATATTTTGATTCTTTTTTTTCCTAGTTTATTTTTTATGAATTTGGTATTATTTCTCCTATTCAATCCATTTTTTTTCCTTCTTTTGGTGGATTTTTGTTCTTTCTTATAAAGATTTTTTTTTTTCAATCTCAAAGTCTTCTCTCTCCCTCTTATAATTTTAGTTGGATTTTGGTATGGGTTAGTACTTAAATTTTTTTGGAAATGAGAATTTGAGTTTATATCAAACACAATCTACATGGCTATGAATTTGAATGTGTCTACCAATTGTTTGAGTAATAAATTATTATAAAGCCTATATTTTATTCCTTTGGTTTTATTTTTTTAATTTTGGTTACAACAACATTGTAACTTTTTTGGTGAGTTTTGATTATCATAATAAATTTGAAGCTTATCAAATTTAAGCCAATGTGGATGGAGCAACAAGGAGGCATAGGTTTTGTTTTTAGGAATCATAAAGGTCATGGCTGCCCTTCTGTAGTGATGGACAATCTTCAGGAAGCTCAAACAATTAAAGCTTTGGAAATGAGAAAAGCTACCATTCTAGCGGCTGAAACAAGTTTCTATTTTGTCATCTTCAAGGGAGTTTCTATTTATGTTATTAATGCTCTAAATGATCAAGAGGAATGCTTAACCTCAGTAGGAATGGAAATTCTTGCATGTGAGAAGGCAGGCTAATGAAGGTGCTTATTGGACGGCCTGAAATGTGAGAAAAAAAAAAAAAGGATTTAGAGAATGTATGGATTGAGAACTATCCTAACTGTATTGCTGTTATAATTGTCAAGTGAGCTTTGTAATGTTTTCTTTCAAGTTAAATGAAATGAAGTTGTTTCTAGTTTCTCCTCAAATAAAATAAAATAATAAAATACGGGTATGTTCTATGTGAATGATAACGTTAATGACCATTATCTAATTCCCCCAAAAGTACACACACACACGTATATGCTCAACTAATTGATAAAAAATTTAATTATTAAAAAAAATATATCTAATCTAATCTATACGGACCAAGAATAGCAGGTCAGCCCCAAACAGCAAGCCCACTCATTGGAACCTCGGCGCAATTCAAGCCCATATAGCCAAACTCTCTAGAGTTGGTTGAACAAATAAGGAGGTCTCCAAGGTATGTCGGGAATAATAGATAACACCTTGGGGAATCCGCCCGTTGAGCATCTAGACCTGGCTTTTGGCACAAGTTACTAGGAAGTTGTATTAACAACGGAAGGTGGGCCACCTTTTGATAGGTGATACAATATGGAGGGATCCACTGACATGCCAAATATTTCTTCATCATGACTACTCTACTAAAAGAAGGGTATAAATAAGAGAGGAGGGGTAAGAACAAAGGGTTGGAACTTTTGGGAAGAGAGACACAAGAGTAGTGTAGATAAACACATCTCAGGGAGAAGGAAATCTTGTTCGGATTTCAGAAAGTAGGCTCAGTTGTTTGGTAACCATCACAGTAGAGCCAAAATCAAGGTACTTTAGTGCCCAAGTGAAACTAGTACACCATCAGTGACACTAACAATCACTCTTTTGAACCTCCCATTGTGGGATAAGCCTAACCTAAAGTACAAGTAAATTGGGGGTCCAGGCCCAAAAGCTCAAAGTATTTGGGAACGTACTACCATAATTGGCGCTGTCTGTTGGAAATCCTACTATGCTAAAGGTCTAAAGGTGGTGGAGGTAACTATTAGATGAAGGGGTAATATCCAGGTGAAGGGTAAGTGGGGTCTAGTGGGAATCGATCTAGGGGCTCATCTTGGGCCTTTAAGGTAATAAAGCAGGAGCGCAGGAGAGTGCGCTGCAGTCAAAATAGGCATGAGACTCAGGATGACTTGTATACAGCATTATCTAGAGGAGAAAGAATTGTTTCATACCTACCAGAGAGTTCATACCATAGTGACTGAAATCGTGAGCTGGAAAGTCTTTATAGGCAGATTTGGGAGTTGGAGTTAAAGGCAAGGGCCAGGCGTCAAAGGAGGTCCCCCGAGGGGTCGTCCCATGACCATAGCTTAGTAAGCAGCCATTCAGAGAGACTATTGCACCTAAGTCACTCTTGGTTGTCAAGGGATAGGTCAAACGAGTCTAGAGATCTATCGCTGAGGAAAGAAAAGGGTGGACACTGAAACGCCGCCATGAATGCCATGAGCCGAACTCTAAGAAGGATAGCCTGGTCACCTTTTTTCAAGGAAATAGAACTCACCGAGATGCCTAGACACTTCACTCACCCACCGTTCACCTGTTACAATGGCAAGACAGATCTAGTGGAGCACATAAGCCATTTCACCCAACTAATGGCTTTTTATTCTTTGAAAGACAAACTTCTATGCAAGGTGTTCTTGTCTAGTCTCAGCCCCACGGTGATGAGGTGGTTCAACAATTTGAAGAAGGGATCCATCCACAGCTTTGCCGAGCTTATCCAAGCTTTTGGAGCTCGATTTGTGACTTGCAGCCAAGAATCACAACCTATCAACACACAATTTAGTAGAAAGCCTAAACTACACGTAGTTTAGCCACCAGGCCTTCTCGCCTCTTCAAATTTTTCTAATGGTTAACAGCCATTTCTTTTCTTTTTCTTCTTATTTCTCCTCATCTTCCTCATCTCTTCACATTCTCTCTAACTCTCCAACTTCCATCTTTTCTCTCTAAAAATAGTCTTTTCCTCTCTCTCATTTCCTCATAAAATGATCTTTTCCTCTCAAATTCTTTCATCCAAAACTCTCTCATCTCTATGGCACCCAAGTTCAAGAAAAGCTCCTATGTGATTTTAGGCTATGTGTTCAACCTCATCCGCTGGAATGGGGCTGTGAGGCTGAATAAGTCCCCTTCATTGACTCATAGGCCACATGATCATCTCTCGGAGAGTGCAAGGACTGGATTGGTAAGTTTTTCAAACTTTCCTCATTTTTTGAGTTTTGCTTTGATCTTCCATTTTAATTTGTTTTTGGACATGTAAATGCTTGTGTTTTGTTGTGGGATGGGTTTAGATGAAAACCTGACACTTTTAGGAGGGGTACGAACATGTTTAGAATGATTTTTGATCAAAATGTTGTTGAAAATTTTGAAGAACACTTCTCCATCTGTGTTCATGCGTACGTGGGTATCGGCTTGTGTACACAGCTTGTATCCATGTGTACGCATACATGACTCATGCAAACGCAGGCTCTCTTTATGCGTATGTGTCCGTGTTATTCAGTTTACACAAACGTATGATCCAACTTGCGTACCTATGTGGCATCCCTGCATACGCAAACGTGGACCCGTATGCGCACTTTGGCACTCAAAAACCTTATTTTGATTGTTTTAACTCATTTTTCATTATATTCTCATCCAACTGCCCTTTTAATGCTCTATTTTCATCTTTTTGCTGGTCTTGCCTGCCTTCTTGGGTAAAGGTAGCACCAACCATGTTGCTTTATGGTAGGGTCTTGACCGAGGAGACAAGGACCACATACGCGCTTTGGGATTTGAGCCTATTACCCGTTTGTTGCTGGAGACCTCTACTAGTGCCATTTTGGTGCAGTGCTTGGCTGAGAGGTGGTGGGATACTATCCATACCTTCCATGTTGCTGATCGGGAGATGACGGTGACTCTTCATGACTTTCAATGGATGACCGGTCTTAGGTGCGATGGACATTTATCAACCTAGGGGGTGCGTCAGGCTTGCAATTAGGCATAGAGTTGCTTTGGAGGAGGTACTAGATGGATACAATTTGTTATTATGACATTGAGACAAATTACAAGCCTTTCCTGCAAGTGACTCATGATGACTATGCTTGAATGGCTAGGGCCTTCTTGCTATATATTTTAGGGGCATATCTCTTCGCTAATGGGGGGTAGATAGTGTCCCTGAGGTGGCTGTCCCTTTTTCATGATTTCGAAGAGGCTCGGGAGGCCAACTGGGGCGAGGCATGCCTTACTTACCAGTAGTCTTCCTTGGACACACTCAGCAAAGGGACTCTGCGCCAGCTGGTGGGGCCTTGTGTGGACACAAGGGGTCGTTTTGGAGTCACCACCTAGTTTTTGCAATGGTCTAGGAACCATATATATAGTTTCCTTTTTGAGGAAGGACTTTTGATCTTACTATTAGAGTATGAGTTCGGAGTTTAGGTACACTCTTGGGAAGGTGTTAGGTACCCAAGATTGCCCAACCCTAAGGTTGGCCTCCCATCATTGTGTCTTATGTCTTAACCCCATTAAAAATGACTTCAACACTTGCATTCTAAACTCACACACACACTAGCATGCATCTAACACACAATCATGGCATCTGTACCCCAAACACATCTATCAAACCTAAAGCAAAAAGAGCCAAACCCAAACACATCTAAGAAACCTAACATACAATTAACATGTGAACAGCTATCATACATCTCAAGGCAAGGTAGCAAACCAAACATGGCAGAAGCATAGCATGGCAATCACAAGAGCATATAATTGGCATTGAAAGACACAAAGCAAGGCATTCAACAATATACACTATCAAATGCATGTTCATACCTATACATGGCTGACCTCTACTTACCTTTTAGCAACACAGCACCTATGGCATCATGAATGGGCATGAAAATGCCTGTTCATGTCATCAAAAGCAAGGAACAAACATAAAACTCTAATCTAAGCATGTTGAAGACAAATAAGCATATAAATCAGAGGCTCAAGTATGTATAAACATGTGAAAAAGGATTTAAAAGGAGGTAAAACATGTGAAATAAGCAAACCAAACAACATAAAGAATTTGGATTTGGGTTTCTGGGCAAGTACCTGTGCTGCGTACATAGGATTTAACATGCGTGCGCATGCTTATGGCATGCGTGCGTGGGGCTTGTTCAAGAACCCTAACCCAAAAACACGAAGCAGAAAACAGAGCATGAACAAAAACCCTAATTCTAACAACCAAAAATGCTCAGAACATAAAAAGAACTATAAAACTAACCTAAACAAACATATAAACACAAAACAAGGCAAAGAAAACAAGATTAAAACTAAAAAGAAAGGCAGAAAAGAAAAAGGAAGCAAGAATGAATACCTTAAAGAAAAAAACTCCTAGGCTTGATTTTTTATTGTTCCCCTCAGTCAAATCTATCACAGTCAATAAACACATGATTAATAATCTTAAACTCAAAGGATTAGGACCAGAAAAGGTCCCAATCAAATAAAAAATTACTTGAGGTTGTTTTGTAAAAATCTCCCTTTTGATTCACTATTTTCTAGTGAATCTTAGGTTTTTTCCATAGGACTTTTGTGTGTTTTGAAAATGTACCATGTAAGACTTTTTATAGTGGAAAAAATGGGGTTTGGAACAGCTTTCAAATGATGTGGGATTCATTCCAATCCTTAGTCATTATTACATAAAACTTGCTTTTTTCATGCTCCTGAAACCTTAGCTGCATATGAAAGAATGTGCCTGCGTACGCATGCTTTGGTTCACGTATGCAGGCTGCTGTCCATGTACATGGGCTGAGGGCCACTTTGGTCATTTTATTTTCAAAAATAGATTTTTGCTTATTTAAAAGGTTATATTTTCCATTTTAACACTCTCAAGTCAATTTGATAGCTAATTGGGCTCTAAACTGGCTTGGGCCTTAAAGTTTGAGCATCATTGGGGAATGGGGCTCCGAGTCGTAAGGGGTAGAAAATACGGTGTCCACACCTTGGAAGCTCCTTGAGGTTGGTTCTCTCATCCTTTCTAGCACCTTACAATGTATGTGTTCTCCATTATTGTAATTGCGCTTGTTCACAAGTTATCTAGGCTTAAAAATTGTGCTTCATACTTTTGCCAACAATATCTACATTTGTACCTTGCAAATTGTCATCTTGCAAACTGCATTCATATCCATAGATTGCAAACTATATCCATTCTTCATCCAAATTATCATCTTGCAAACTGTGTTTTCTCTTTTCAATGCTAGGCCATGAAGTATGGTTTTATCGATCTGTAGACACTCAATTTTGCACTAATAATTTAATCTTGGAAGATGACTGAAATGATCATTCTAAGTACCCAAAAAATCATAATTGCGTTTCATGCATTAAATCATTCATCCCATATCATAAAAATGATTTTGAGATTCTAACGATCGCGATGATATGCTCGGTTCTCAAATCGAATTGTCAGATTGAAAGATATCACAAGATTAAGTTTTCATGGTTAGTATGTATTCAGTTAGGTGATAATGATCATGCGTGATTAATTGAAATTAATTTTGATTGGTCAATAATTAAAATTAATTAAATAATTTATGTTATTGGCCATTGGATTTGATAAAAAAAAATGAGTTTGGTTGCATAGGAATGAAATGGATAATCTGATAATATGGGAATCGTTGATAATTAAGCTTTTAAAAGTAACTAGCCGCGAACCCGCGCGTTGTGCGTGATAATTATTTTTATGGCGGTTTTATTAAAAAAAAATTTACAATTTAAACTAATCTAATAATGAGTAATGTATTTCATAATTATATTTTTATTTATTATAGAACAATAATAAATGTAATATAGGATCAATCCAAAACACCAAAAAAAAGAAAAAATAAACTAAAAAAAATTAATAAAACTTAACAATGATTAATTGAACCAATATTAGGATAAAATTTTGTTTTTGATAATCTATTAAGGTTATTTTCTTTGTAGAAATTATAATTTCGGCCGCTCAAAACATATTATCAAATAAACAATTATTAGCAAAATCTAAGAATTAAATTTCTATACATGCATTGTTAAAAAATAATAATAATTAAAATAAAATTGCAAAAGTTAAAATTTGTCACCTATCCGATTATTTTTGTTTGGCTAACCTTTGCTTTTCTTTCGTTTGGCTAACCTTTGTTTTTCTTTAAATAAATGGCAATATAAAGTACTTCTAGTACAACTATTAAGAGTACTTTGTCCACTACAAAGGATTAGAAAATAAACAAAAATTAGTAAAGTCTCATAATTTAACATCTAAATTGAGCACTATAAAAAATCATGCTATGTAACAGAATAAATACCAAATTATCCAAATCATGCTATGTAATAAAATAATATTATATTTTTATATGCTATATTTAATTCTTTAGAAAGTAATAGGATAACATTTAACATTCAAAGAGAATAAAAAATAAATAAAAAAACAACAACAACAATTTAAAAAACTAAACTAAATCACAATTTAAAAAACTAAACTAAATCGCATCAACCTAAAGTAGAGATGCAAGAAAAATAAAAAAAAATTCACCAAAAAATTTAGAGAGAGAGAGAGAGAGAGAGAGAGAGAGAGAGAACCTTTTTTTTTTTGGTGAGGGAAAACTATGCAAAGAATAGAAGAGATAGTGACAAATTTATAGTAAGAATGTGTGAATAAGAAAAGACAAAAATAAAGGAAGGTAAAGGGAAAGAGGAAGAATGATATTAATGGAGAGGGTAGTGGGGAAATAAAAAGGTAAAGGAGGGAGAAAGATTGAAGAAGTAGTGGGGAGATGAAATGGTAAGGGAAAGAGAAAGGTTGAAGAAGTGTAAATAAGTAGTGGAAGTAAATAAATAAGTAGTGGACTACATTTATAGGGTTGAAAATTGTAAAAATCATTTTTAAATTGTAGGAAAATTATATTTTAAAAAAGAAAAGAAAAAAAAGAATGACGTGACAGCTGATGTGGCGCAACGTGAGAGCAGCAGCATTAAACGCTACGCTTCAGCTTTTAGTAATATATAGATATAGATATAGATTATCCTTTAGATAATAATTCTTTTAGAACTTAATTATCAAGATTTTATTAGGAATACAAGTTTAAAAAACGTCTAAGTACAATTCCTGTCTCAAAAAATGCCTAAAAAAGAGTTCATAATGAACCAAAAGAGAAAGCCGGGCTGAGCACCAAAGAGTGCCGATCGGTTCTGTCATTAACATGTGCATCCAATTCAATTTTCATGAATCTTTAATATGATCCTTTTTGTTGTTTTGTTTTTTGAATCTTTTATTTCATGAGAACATATAATGATTGCTTGTTTATGTGTATATGTTTGATCATATAGATGTAGAATATCCATGATGTAATCTTAGATCTGTTGTTCTAATAAAAAATTCAGATTTGAAAAATTCTTTTCAAAACTTATTCTTTTTTCTAATAAAAAATTCAAATCTGAAAAAACCCTTTTTAAAACCTATTCTTTTTTCTAACAAAAAATTCAGATCTTAAAAAATTTTTTTTTAAAATTCATTCTGTTTTTTAATTAAAAAATCAGTTTTAAAATTCTTTTCAAAAACTCATATTGCTTTCCAATAAAAAATTCATATCTGAAAATCCTTGTAAAAACTCATTCTCTTTTAATTAAAAAAAAAAAAAAAAATAGATTTGAAAGTTCTTTTCAAAATCCATTCTATTTTCTAAATTAAAAATCAGATCTAAAATTTTATTTTAAATGTTCATTATTTTTTTTTTATTTTAGAAAATCAGATCTGAAAACTCTTTTCAAAATCCCTTTTGTTTTTTAATTTAAAAAAAATCAGATTTGAATTTTCTCTTTGAAATTCATTCTTTTTCTAAATTAAAAATCAGATTTGGAAACTATCAAAATTCATTCTTTTCTAAATTAAGAATCAGATTTGAAAGTTCTTTTCAAAATCTGTTTTGTTTTTAAGTAAAAAATTAGATTTGAATTTTCTCTTAGAAGTTCATTCTGTTCTTTAATTAAAAAATCAGAGTTGGAAATTCTTTTCAAAATCCAGATTTGAAAAATCAGAGTTGGAAATTAATTTATTTTGTTTGTTAATAAAAATAAATAAATAAGATTTGAAACTTCTCTTTTAAATTTATCCCCTTTGATAATTAGAAAGTGGATCTAAAAATTTTGTTTTGAATAATTTTTTATTCTGAAATTTCACTTTAAAAATCCTTTTCCTATAGGTAAAATTTAGATTCGTTTTTTTTTTTTTTTTTTCTTACATAAGAGCAACAGATCTAAGATTTTGCATATTAACCAACCATAGATCTAGGAATATTAACACAACAAGTTGCATACCATTTTTTAAGGGTATTTAAATGGTCATTTTAAGTTTAGAAGACCAGACACTGTCTAGGCAGAATGGGTGCCCAAAACCTTCACATTCTGTAACCTAGCCCTCGAACATTAGAATCTTAGGTTGGTAGAACTAGTGCTTTATTTTATTTTGGTAGATTGTATCTAGGACCAAAGCTTTGTATTTCTTTTACATAGATTGTATTTAGGACCAAAGCCTTGTAATGTTATTCTACCAAATTGTATTTGTATATTCAATTAATGAAATTTGAGGTATTTCAATATGTAAGTCTTTTTTTTTTTTTTTTTATATTATAAATAAAAAATAAGTAGTGACTCCACATTAATCCCAAAATGAGAGCACCAAAAAGGTCCGGTCTATCACACGTTCGTGGAGTGGAGGTGGATATGAAGAGCTTCTCCTTGCTTAGGACTCACTTTGATAGACTTTCTTCTAAGGAGGTGAGTTAAACATTCATTTTTCTTGTTACTTTCTTTCGCATGCCTTTAGGATTCTTCATAAGTGCTATCATAGGTCATTTGGAGTCCATGGGCAGGTGCTCATGCTGTTGTGAACCCAAACTTGAAGGCTGCCGCCATCATTACTTTCGAGATCACCTAGCCCTTTGAGCGTGCTAGTTTGAGGGTTCATTACTTGGTAGAGAGGGTATGCTACCAGTTGGTGGGTGAGGATGGATCGCGAGTCTTGATGGATCCTCCACAATTCATGCTTGCCTCGCTTTCCATGACTGATGTCGAGTACCAGCTTCGGAGGAATGGCATTCCCTATGCCGAGTGGCTTGTGGATGATATGTATTATGATGAGTTCAATGAGACTTGCCTCATGCTTATATCACTAGACACGGCGTTGGTACAACTATTCATGGTACATTGTGGTTATACACTTCTCGTCTATCATGTTTAATTGTTCATATTGGGAACGGGCCCATTTAGCTTCTGACAGCTCTATTTGTGATAAGATTCTGAGATATGGGATCTCTACCTCTATGGGGAGGACAGCTTCCATGCTGTACACCAAGGAATACAGAGTCGCACCCATGGAAGTAAAAATTGAAGTGCAATAGGTGAACAAGGCAATTGGCAAGAACTTGTACCAATCCTTATAGCTATCTATCATCTTCACCAAGATCTTTTCTACTGCACCATTCATCTAAGGATGATAAGGAACTGAATTTTGGTGTTCAATCTTGAACTATTGGCAAAGTTGCTCTATCATTTTCCCATTTGGGTTTTTTCCATTATTGGTAATGATCTTTCCTGGTACGCCGTAGTGGCAAATGATGTTTTGTTTCAAGAATTGGGCCACCATAGCTTGGGTGATGCTTTTGTAGGAAGCGGCTTCCACCCACTTGGTGAAATAATCGATAGCCACCAAGATATACTCATGCCCATTGAAGGCTTTTGGAATCACAGGTCCTATAATGTCCATTCCCCAAGTTGAAAAAAGCTATGGCCCTGCTAAAGAGTGCAGAGGCTGAGGAGGAACATTCTTTCTATTCTGATAGACTTGGCAACGGTGGAATGTCCTAACATGCTTGATGCAGTCACTTTCCATGGTGAGCCAAGAGTAGCCAGCTCTCATGATTTTTCAGGCCAATATTGTGGACACAAGGGGGGAGTCACCACCTAGTTTTTGTAATGGTCAAGGAACCATATATATATATATATATATCGTCCTTTTTGAGGAAAGACCATTGATCTTACTACCAGAGTATGGGTTTGGAGTTTAGGTACGCTCTGGGGAAGGTGTTAGGCACCCAAGATAGCCCAACCCTAAGGTTGGCCTCCCATCATTGTGTCTTATACCTTGACCCTATTAAAAACTAGCTTAACACTTATGTCCTAGACTCACACATACACTAACATGTATCTAGCATACAACATGGTATCTTTAACCCTAAACAAACATACTTATCTATCCATAAAGCGAAAAGAGAGCCAAACACAAATAAAAAAAACCCTAACATTCATCTAATCATAGTATCAAAGCATTTAACACATTAAAAACCCTAATCATACATCTAAGTATGTTTCATCATGTCATCAAAATAAAGCCAAAACACAAATGCATGGACATTTCTAATGTATGACTTACCTTTTACTTACCTTGTAGCAGCACAACACCTATTGCATCAATGCATGGACATGTGAATGAATGGCATTCAAAACTAAGATGAACCCTAATCTAAACATGTGATAGCAAACAAGCATGTGAAGGAAGTAAACAGGAGCCCGTAGGGCCTAAAACATGTGAAAAAGAGGCTAAACATAACAAACATGTGAAAGCAGAAATAAAACAAATAAACAAAAAATTAGGGTTTTTGGGAAACAACATCACACATGCTAGAACAAACCTGTGTGTGCATAATCAAGCCTGCATGCGTAGGCAAGATTATCTGTATGCAAGTCCTTGCCCAGAAGACCTAAAAATGCAAAAACAGAGCACAAGCAAGAAAAACTTAATTCTAACAACCTAGCATGCTCAGAACATAAACAAAACTATAGATTACCCTAGGTAGACATGTATAAACATAAACCAAACCAAAAACAAGATTAAAACAAGAAAAGAAAGACAAAAAATAAAAAAATAAAAAAAAAGCTAGAAAAAAATACCTTAAAGCAAAAAGCTCCTAGGCTTGATTTTTTATCGTTCCCCTCAGTCCAATCTATTCAAAAATCAATAAGAAAGTGATTAGTAATGTTAAACTAAAAGGAATAAGGCCAGAAAAGGTCCCAATCAAATAAAATTGACTTGAAGGTTTTGTGAAAAACTCCATTTTGATTCATTATTTTCTAGTGAATCTTAGGTTTTTCTCGTGGGATTTCTGTCTTTTGAAACTGTACCATGTAAGACTTTTTATAGTTGAAAAAATGGGGTTTAGAACGGCTCCTAGATGATGTGGGATTCATTTTAAACCTCAGCCATTATTGCAAAAAAATTGCCTTTCTAATGCTTCTGAAACCCTAGCACCGTACGCAGGAATGTGCCTGTGTGCGCATGCTTTGGCCCATTTATGTAGGTTGCAACCCACGTATGCAGGCCGAGGGCCACTTTGGCCATTTTATTTTCAAAATATATTTTTGCTTATTTAAAAGGTTATATTTTTTATTTTAACACTCCTTAAGTCAATTTGATATCTGATTAGGCTCTAAACTGGCCTTGAGCTTTAGAGTTCGAGCATCATTGGGGAACAGGAGCCCGAGTCGTAAGGGGTATAAAATGCGGTGTCTACAGATGCCTCTATTTTGATTCACAAGCTCCACTAACGGAATCGAAAGAATAAGAGACAAAACATTTTTTTTTGACATACAGCTCAGGCCTAACCCATGCACACGACACACATCATGCATACATGGGGCAGGGTGCAACTCCGAAGAGCTGTGTGGGATTTGTATGTTTGAAGTCCCTCCTTTGTTGCTCGAGAAACAAGCAACGACAATTTCAATATCCCAGAGCCTGTTTTGACACTTGCTATCAAATGGCAAGTGACTCACTATCCTAGAGTCACTTAAAAAGAAAAAAGAAAACAAACAAAGGGTGCTCTTATGAGCTAACCCAACAAATAACAAAAGGATATAGTCTCTGTGGTACCCATCTAGGGATCTTTCCTTAAACTTCTATGGGTGACTTATTCCTTTTGTCTTCTTTATTTCTTTCTCTACCTTTTCTAGTGAGGCTCTTGCCTTGGGTTGACCTTGTTCTCTTTCTCATTTAACATCTCTACCTTTTCCTACCATGCCTACATGTTCAATTCCCAGAGGATATGTGCACGAGTAGCCTTGATTGTTGGATCCACTAGGGATGGTGAAAACTCATTGAGGAGTAGAGGTGCATGGGGAGGAATCTTCTGCCTCTCACGACTTGCTTGGAGATGAAAAACTCACTTAGGAGTAGTGTAGATGTATGATCCATTAGGGAAGAATCTTCTTCTTCCTTACTAGGGATTTTTTGGTGTATGGGATTCACTGGGGAAGAATCTTATGCTTCTTTACTGAGGATATTTTGGGGAGGAATCTTTTGCTTTCTCACTGGGGATTGCTTTAATGTGCTTGAGTCTATCGGGGAAGAATCTTCTACCTCCTCCATGGGAATGGTGCTTGATACTATTGAGGAAGAGTCTTCTACTCCTTTAATGGGGATGATGTTTGATAGGTTTGATCCATTTGAGGAAGAATCTTCTGATTCCTTACTGGGGATATTAATTGATATGCTTGAAATATTGAGGAAGAGTCTTCTGCTCCCTCACTGAGGATGATGTTTTTGATGCGCTTGAATCACTAAAGATGGTTCTCGATGTGCTTAATCCACTGGGGATGGTTTTTGATGTGCTTGATCAGGGGAAGAGGCTTCTGCTTCCTGTACAGCTCACTAAGGAGTCATTTGATAATTTTGTGCCTTAATTAGGGTGATCTTGAGAAGTCCTCTCTCTCTCTTTTTTTTTTTTGAAAGAAAGAATTTTTTTACTATTCATCACTAAACTACACGTAGTTTAGTGGTGAGGCCTAAACTACACATAGTTTAGCCATCCGGTGTGTTCCCGCCTTTTCGTTTTTCCCAACTGTTATCAAGCGTTTCTTTTCTTCTTCATCTCCCTCATCTCATCATATTCTCCATAACTCTTCCTTTTCTCTCTACAAAAACCTCCTTCCCTTCTTTCTTTCTCTCACTTTCTGACTCTCACATTCCTTATTTTCTCATTTTCTCTCATTCTCTCATCATCTTCTCTATTGGCACCTAAGGCCAAGAAGTCCTCCTATATCCTATCTTCTGATGCCTTTCATCTCACCCACTGAAGCGGAGCAACGAGGTTGGTAGGGTCTCCACCATTGACATACTAGCCAGAGAATCTCATTCCCATGGCTGAATTTGTAAGTATTCAAATTTTTTCTCATTTTCAAGTTTTCCTCTGATCTTTTGTTTCAATGGGTTCTTGGCCATGTAAATGATTGGGTTTTGCAATGGGATGGGTTTAGATGAAATCTTAAGAAAGGTAGGAACATGCTTAGGATTGATTTTGGGTGATGCATCTTTGAAAATGTTGAAGAACTGCTTCTATCTGTGTTCTTGTGTGTGTGGGCTCAAGCCTGTGTACACAGCTTACATTCATGCATACACAACTCTGTTCTTGCATACGTGGGTTTGTTCTTGAGGCTCTGCGAACATGGGAATGATCCTGTGTATGTGAGGTCTTGTCTGCGTATATGGGCTTTGACTCGCATACGTGAGACGTCTGGTAGAAGCCCAACTCTACCCATTATCACTTATTTCTCATCTGTTTCACTTCCATGTGCAATCCTAACACACCTTTTTGTCATTTTTGCATCCGAATATCACTATATCCCTCTCTTCATCTTAATTCTTACATGAAAACATCATATTTTCCAAATTCCACTTGAATCAAGAATCTAACATCATTTTTCTTCTTTACAGTCATCATCCCTTAATGCTAGTAGGGGAAGCACCAATAAGGTGGTGGAATGGTATAGCCTTTTTGTCCTCGAAACTGAGGGTTATATCTAGAAGGCAGGCTTCGAGCCTATCATTGGTCTTCTTTCGGAGTAGTCTGCGAGTGCTACTTTGGTGCAGTGCCTCATTAAGAGGTGGTGGGACACTACCCACACCTTTCATATCGCTGAGCAAGAGATGGTGATTACTCCTTATGACTTTTTCCTCATGACCAGCCATAGCTTCGAAGGGGCCATCATTAGTTTGGATGGTGTGTCAGGCATCCAGCTAGGTCTCGACATGTGGGGGCAAAAATACTCCATTAAGGCCATCTGCTACGTGTTCCTCCCATAAAGGACCATGGAGGAGTGTGTCTGTATGGCTAAGGCTTTCCTTCTCCACTTGTTGAGGGCTTATCTCTTTGCCAATGGTGGGAAAATGGTGTCATTGAGGTGGTTGACCATTTTTTAGGACTTTAGAGAGGCACGGAGGGCCAACTAGGGGTAGGCATGTCTTGCCTATGTCTACTCCATTCTTGATACTCTCAGTCCGGGCACCTTGTGACAACTTGTGGGGCCTTGGAGGCTCCTCGAGGTTAGTTATCTTTTCATTCTTTTTACTTTCAATTGTAGCTTGTAGTCTTACAAACTGTGTTATCTCGAAATCTGTCATCTTGTATCTGTCATCTTGCAAACTGTCTTCTTGTATCTAACCTGTGGCTTGTGCTTCCTTTGCAGTGGTGAGTTGTTAGGTATGGCCTCATAACTTTAGGCACCGATCTAGTTCTGAGGGAGTTTCCTTAAGTGAGGGCCCATCTTGCCAGGTTAACTTCGAATGAGGTAAGTTTAAGAGTTCTAGTTGTTCATACATTTCCCTTAGAATACTCTTCTTCTAACCTTGTGCCATTATAGGTTAACTAGGCCCTATGGGCTGACTAACCCTTTCCTGCTACTCGAGACTTGGAGCCTACCACTCTCATTGATTCAGAGATTACCTAAACCTTATGCTTGAGGGTGCCGTATTTGGCAGAGTGGGTGAGGTGCCAAGGATGACCCATAGATTTCGATAGACCCTCTTGAGTTCATGCTTGCCCCACAGTCCATGATTGATGCTGAACACAACTCGTGGGGGAGCAATGTTTCCTATGCCGAGTGGCTTCCTGAGGGGTTGGACTATGAGGAGTTCAACATCACTCGCCTCATGCCTTCCCTTACTGTTCAAGTATATGCTCAGTCTCCTTTTCTTTTTTTTTTTTTTTTTTTTTTTTTTTTTGACTTTTAATGTGAGAAATTGTAACAGGGAGGACCTACTAGTGGTGAGCCAATTGACCCTTGAAATCTCCTTTGGACGGTCTATGCTTATGGCCCTGATGGCTTTGCTCGAGAGTGTGACATGCCCTGTAATCCTAATGTCATGGGCTATCCCTTCCCTCCTAAAACTCGAGCGGTGAGTTCTTTCTTCTTCTTTTTTTTTTCCTTTTCTTTTTGCCATTCCTCTCTTTCTATTTTAGTCACTAACCCTTCTCTCTTTGAATTGCAGCCCACTATCCAAGAGCGTGAGGAGTTGGTGTGGTTGGTCGGGAATCTCAAGTTGGAGGTGACCAACTACTTGAGGGAGCTGTACAGTCTTGGTGGAGTGGCCCATCTAAGTGGTGGTGATGATGATGACAATGGTAAGGAGGAAGCTCGGAGGCAACTCCTAGCTACCAACCAAGGAAGAGGCGGCACCGTTGATTACCTGTAGTTCAAGACATATATAGGTGTACAACACAACGCCTTTTTCTTCTTTTTTGATTTTAATTTTTTTTATTCCCTTTAGCAAACATTTTGATTTAAGTTTGAGACAAAGGATTGTATTTAAGAACATCTCTTTACACTTATGCTTTTGATTGAAACTTAGCACTTAATTTACAAGATATGTGATGAATTGTATGTTTCTATACAACTTTGCTTCTTGGATGCTTGCAATTTTGTGCTTGGAATGTGTCTTGAATGATTCTTTTAGGTTGTAGGAACCCTAGGAATGCCTGAAGTGAAAACCATGCTCAAAATAGCGGGGAATGGGCTTCTGCCAAGCGCCATGTGTACGTGGGGATGGGCTTGTGTACATAGCTTTGACTTTGCATGCGCAAGGTTAACTTTACGTACGTGGGACGTGAATCAGAAAAACCCTAACCGACTCACTTAAGTATAAAAGTAGCCGTTTGAGTTCAAAAACCTCACCCATGTATTTCCAACCCAGAGAACACTTTTTGAGGTCTCCTAATGGCAGAAAACTCTCCTCTTGATGTCTCCACTTGGATTAGGAAGCTTGGTCCCAATTTCAAGGATTCTATTGCTCCCTATAGTCTTTCTTGCATCTTCCTCTTCCATCAAATTAGGGTGGATTAGCCTTTTCTTTGTGCTGCTGCCAACTACTGGGTTCCTTCTCAGCATGTATTCCACTTCAATGGAATAGAACTGTGCCTCACTATCGAGGAATTTATTGCTATCATGGGTGAACCAGAGATTAAT
The DNA here is from genome assembly GCA_030445155.1 of Quercus variabilis. Lineage (NCBI taxonomy): Eukaryota > Viridiplantae > Streptophyta > Magnoliopsida > Fagales > Fagaceae > Quercus > Quercus variabilis. Next base: position 44,316,015 of record CP129447.1, on the reverse strand, counting down.
GATTTAATCTTCTCTACCATAGGCGGGGATCTCACCTCCTTGCTGTAAGTTGTGTTGGGCATTCCTTCCACCATGGCAAATAGGTGGTGTGTCTTTGGGAAGCTCAGCCTTAAGTTGGTTTCTTAGTACTCTTCGAGTTTAACCCTCACTATGGGTGAGAGGCCGCGCTAATACTTTCTCCGTGCCTTTTGCATGTGTGCTCTTGCGAGGTATTTCTTGGTTCAAAACTCATATTGTGTGGACCTTTGGATGTGCATGATAGCTTATAAGATAAAGAGTGTTAACCCAATGGGTTTGATCTTGGTAGAGACCCTTAATGGTTTGGATGCCTTTCACAGGAAGGAAGTAAGCTTCTTTGAAGGAAGCCCTCTTCTTCTTCAAGTATAATGTTGGAAAAATACATGTTTGTATCGCATACAAAACATACAACGGGAAAAATAACGGATCTACTTCATTCGCAATTGATAACATGTATTATGTAAATTTCAGAATATAAGAAAAACAAGAGAGTGTACCTTGGTGTGGTGAAATTCAAAACCAAAGATTAGAAGTACTTGGGAACACTTTTAATCTTTACTCCAATTCCATTTGTGCCCAAGAAGTGTTGTCTCTCAATCGGTTTATATGTGTGTGTTCAAGGGAGAATAAGATAGTGTCTAACACTCACATCCATACCATTTCATTCACTTACTTAATTCTGTATGCTTCTCTTATTATAACTGATTATCTAATTGGGCTAGTCTTTTGGGCCATTCCAATTGGACATTAGTATGTGGCTTGGAGTGGAACCAAAAAAGAACAAATAAGATTCTAGCTCTAATGGGTCTTGGGCTTTTCTGTCAACTCTTGATAAGTCCAAAATTACCATTAATTATATTTAATACCACTATATAAATATAATTGCATTTGTAGTAATACAAAGTCATGTAGGTTGAGTGCAACTTTGAAGATTACTACATCTTAATCCTTAAGTACTCGGTTTAATCCTTTAATTCATTCATCATATATTCATGAAATCCAATTTCATAAATATATGCTTTACTAACTCCTTACTAAAGTAGCTAGGCCTAACATTCTGAATAACCAAACCCACTAAACTTATCTCAAGGGACTATTTTATATCTCCGTTAAAAGACTATGAATTTCATCTTGAGAATAGATGTTTCATCAACACTAAATGTGGTTGCCCAACATACTGAGGTTTTGATTGAGACTTTAAATCTCACTCCTGATATATCAAAGCAACCTACACTTCATGATCAGGTCCATTATTCTCTCAGGATTAAAAGTTCATGTAAATAGAAGTCGTGAGATTTATTATTCATTTGACGGTCATTAGGAGAATAATAAATCTCACAGTGATCCAGTTCAGTATGTCTTAATTCTTAAAACATATCAACATATTAACTAGAAGTCTCCACTTTTATGATCAAGACAAAGCATCCTAGTTGATGTGTTATATTCTTCGTAGATAAAATGCCCAATTTTATTATGACTACGAACTAAAATTTTGAGTTTACAAATAACTTGTGATTTATATCTTTTGTGACTAAATCACATAAATCGTATGCATCTTATGGACAATATGATAATGTCCAAATATTCATGTTACCATTATTATAGATAATAATAAAACAACTTTATTGATCACAAAATTAAGTCATACATAATGTCATACATAGCATCATACAATAGGATTTAAGGGCACTAATCCTAACATTCTCTCACTTACCCTAGAAACTATTGTGCACTAACCTAACTCTCACTCCCTCCAAATGTGACTCAAAGATCCTTTGGAGTAAGGCTTTGGTAAAGGGATCTGCTAGGTTATTTGCACTATCAATCTTTGCTACTACTTCATCTCCTCAAGCAACAATGTCTCGAATGATATGGTACTTTCTTTCAATGTGCTTTTCTTTCTTGTGATTCCTTGGATCTTTGGATTGTGCAACCGCTCCACTATTATTGCAAAACAATATGATAGGTACTTGCTCCATTCTCACAACACCAAGATCAGAAAGGAATTTCTTAAGCCAAACAGCTTCATTTGCCACCTCACAAGTAGCAGCATATTTAGCCTTCATAATGGATTCAGCAATACAAGATTGCTTAACCCTCCTCCAACTTATGGCTCCACCTCCTAAGGTGAATACACAACCTGAAGTGGACTTTTTAAAATCAAGATCTAACTAAAAATCTGAATCTGTATAGCCAATAGGTATCAAATCCTCACACTAGTAAACAAGCATATAATCTCTCATTTTCCGTACATACTTGAGAATATGCTTTACAGCTTACCAATGTTTTAATCCTGGATTTGATTGATATCGGCTGACCAAGCCAACTGAATAACAGATATCTGCCCTAGTACAAAGCATGGCTTACATGAGACTTCCCACTTTAGAAGCATGGGGAATTTGTCTCATCATATTTTCTTCCTCAATAGTCTTAGGCCTTTGGTCATTAGATAGAGGAACTCCATGTTTGAAAGAAAGTAATCATTTCTTGGAATTTTGCATGCTAAACCGTTCTAGAACTTTATCTATATATCCAGCTTGTGATAAGCCTAACATCTTATTCTTGCGATCTCGCCAAAGTTTGATTCCTAGAATAAAGTTAGCCTTACTCAAGTCCTTCATATCAAATTGGCTTGACAACCAAACCTTTACTAATGACATTACCCCTACATCATTTCCAATGAGTAGAATATCATTAACATAAAGCACTAGGAACATTATTACTTTATCTTGATGTCTTTTGTACACACATGGTTGATCAAGATTTTGTTCAAAACCAAATGACTTGATTGCTTGATCAAATATGATATTCCATGACCTAGATGCTTGGTTTTACCTACTTGGTGAAATAGTCAATTGCTACCAAAATGTATTCATGCCCATTTAAAGCCTTAGGGGCTATCCTTCCAATCACATCTATGCCCTAAACTGAGAACAACCAGGGAGAAGTCATGCTATACAACTCACAAGGCGGTACATGGTTCAAGTTGGTGTGTGTTTGACAATCATGGCAACTCTTCACATAGTCCACACAATCGGTCTCTATTGTATTCTAGAAGTACCTTATCCTTAGGATTTTCTTGGCTAACATTCTCCCATTCATATGAGGGCCACAAATCTCTTGATGAACTTCTTCCATTCCTCTCTTGGGTTCTTCCTTCTTTAAGCAATGAAGGTGTATGCCATCATATGATCTTCTATAGAGTTGTCCCCCATATAGGATGCATTAAGTTTCCATCATCCTAATCGAACGACATTTTCTCTTGTTAGCACTATCCGGATATGCCTCTTAGTTCCAAGAACTTCATGATGTTATAGTACCAGGGAACTTCCTCTTCCTCTACGGTCATTACTGAAGCTTTGGTTTTCCATTTGTACACTTCCTCATAACTTTGCTTAATCTCCAAGGGTCATGTCCTTACTCCCTTGGGAATTTCAACCATAGAGGCCAAGGTAGCAAAGGCATTCACAAATTGATTTTGAGCTCTAGGGATGATTGTGTATTCAATCTTGTCAAAGGTGTTGGTCAAGTCCTCCAAGTATTGTTGATAAGGTTTCAAGTGTTCCTCCTTAACCTTCCACAACCTTTGTGCTTGGGCTATAACCAAAGTTGAATCTCCAAAGACTTTGGCCTCCTTTACCCTCAACTCTCAAAGAGCTTCCATTCCGGCAATACAAGCCTCATATTCAACCCTGTTATTAGTTGCTTCAAAGTTCAACGTGATTACCAAAGGTATGTGAGATCACTCAGGAGTGATCAAGAGTATTCCTATCCCATTCCCATATTGGTTTACGGCTTCATCAAAGTACATCTTCTATGCCCCTAACTCAACAGTCAAAATGTCCTCATCTGGAAAGTCTTCTTTACCATCCTCCCCCTTTATAGGAATCTCGGCATAGAAATCTGACACGACACTTCCTTTGATAGTTTGTCTAGCCATATACTTCAAATCGAATTCTGCAAACAAGATCAACCATCTTGACAACCTTCCACTCAAAGTGGTTTTTGTAAAGAGATATTTGAATGGGTCCATTCTTGCTACCACCCATATTTGGAAGGGTAAGATAATATGTCCCAATTTTTGTTTAGCCCAAAGAAGTGCAAAGCTTGACTTTTCTATGGGAGTGCACCTAGTCTTGTAATCATGGAATCTCTTGCTCAAATAATATATGGCCCTTTCATTCTTGTCGTTGTCTTCTTGTGCATTTATACTTCCAACTGCATCCCCTATGATAGAGAGGTATAGGAGTAAGGGTTTTCCATATTGTGGAGGCACTAGGATAAGTGGGTGGAGGAGATATTCCTTGATAAGTTCAAAGGCTTTTTGGCACTCATGATTCCATGTATGTAGTTCATTCTTTCTTAGGAGTTTAAAGATGGGCTCACAAGTAGAGGTGAGCTTCGACTAATGTATTGCAATCGACCCAATAAAAACCCCTAATCTCTTTCTCACTTTTGGGTGGAGGCATCTCCAATATGGCTTTAATCTTAGATAGGTCAACTTCTATCCATTTATCACTCACTAGGAAGCCTAGCAATTTTTCAACAGTTACTCCAAAGGCGCACTTTTGTGGATTCAACCTCAATCTATATTCTTTAATCCTCTCGAAGAACTTCCTCAAGTTTATGGTGTGGCTACCTCTATCCTTGGAGTTTACTATCATATCATCAATATACACCTCTACCTAATTATGCATCATATCATGTAACAAGATTGTAGCCATCCTTTGTTAGGTTGCCCTAGCATTCTTAAGGCTAAATGGCATCACAGTGTAATGATAGATTCCCCATTCGGTAGTGAAGGTGGTTTTGGTCATATCCTTGGGAGCCATCGATGAAAGACATCGAAGCACTTGCTGCTGTGTTATCCACTAAGACTCACCTTCCTACCTTTCTTAGGTATAGGCATGACATTGGCTATCCATTTGGCTTGGTGCACAGGTTTGATGAACCCTACCTTTAATTGCTTAGTGACTTCCTTTTTATTTTTAAGAGCCATTCGATCCTTATTCTTCTCAATTTTTGCTTGATAGGCACCATGTGATTATGAGTATCAATGTGATGTTGAGCTATCTCAGGGTCAATTCTTGGCATATCTTCATAGGACCATGCAAACAACTCTTGAAATTCCATGAGGAGTTCTTGAAGATTTTTTCTTTCTTTTTCATTTAAAGTTGAGCCAATTTTAATTAAGCGTGGATTTTCATCATTGCCCAAATTAATAGTTTCAAGAGTTGGTTTCATAGGTTCAATTTTCTTTTCCAATTGTTTATTAATTTCATATTCAAATTCATTTGAATCATTTAAGTGCAGAATTTCAATGTTATAGGACACATCAAAGTAAGCCAAATTAGAATTCATCTTAATGAAAATATTGAAAAGTGCATTGGAACTTGCATTACAAAACTTTTTCCCCATGTTTTCGGAAAACCCAACCCAAGTCCAATTATTAATGAGCCCCACACTAGTGATGATGCAAAAAATCACCAAGTTTTGGACCTCGTCTCATTGGATGGATGATCTTGTGATGGGTCATGACTCTGGTCCAAACCTGTAAGAAAGCTTGAGAAAGAAGTGTAATACACTAGTTTGGTGTTTGTCAAAAACACTCCAATGCTTAAGTCAGAAAGGAAGAAAAAATATTCAAAGAGAAAAATGACTTGGAGTGATTTTTGGGTGAGTATTTCTGTCCTAATGGGTAACGAATCTCATCATTTATAGGCAATGGATAGTGTTACATCAATGGAAGCTCTGAAGTACACAGCTCACTTGTTACTGTTGCTCCGTCCGTTACTTTTCATCATCAATGCGCGTATAATAAATGTGTAACACTTGCTCGGTTTATCATTTGACATGGAATGATGATCCCATGTTATTTTAGACTTATCAGTTGACCCCCTGTTTGTGTTCTCGTCTTTGAGACGAGGTAGGAACATAACCGTCTGTCGCTTTGTGTTCTCTGTTCGGCACATTTATTGTGAAATGATGTCTTCTCTACTGTGCGCCACATGTACGGTCAGGATGTCCTCGTCGTGTCAATTTTCCTTGATTTTCCCGTGCATGACCCCCACTTATTTCATGTTTTTTCCCTTATTTTCTTTTCATTCTTTTTTTAGTTTTTTCTTTGTAGCATTTCATCTGCTTCGGAGTTCTTCTTCGTCCTTACTCTTCTTCATTACCTCTTCATTTTTTGGTAAGTTTTTCATGGTAGATTACTTCTTAGTTTGGTCAGATTGTCCCTCAGTTTCTTTTTTCTTTGCTCGATTGTGTAATTTGTTTGGGATTGTAGTAGAAAACGTCCTAGAGTTGGGTTGTTTGTAGAGAAGAACTTTCCATATAAGTCTGTTTTGCTTTTCCTATTTCCCTTAGTTCATCATTTTGTAGGGATCGCCCAATCTTTGACAATGTCAAAGGGAGGTAAGGTTAGGTCTAGCGAGCTCGAGACGGGTTTGTCTTCGTCCAAGGATCGTGGTGTCCTTGAAGTCACTTCTCCTTCTACTTCATATAAGGCTTAGGGTATATGTTGTTCTCTTAAGGAGAAGGACAAGAAGAGGATTAGGGATAGGTTCCAATTCCCTTCCTTTGTAAAAATTAGGATATCATATAGTGATGATAAGGCTGACAAAGTGTGCTTTTACGAAGCTGACTTCGTCAGTGGGCTCCATTTTCCAGTCCATTTCTTCATCAAAGAGCTTTTCTTCCTTTTACAACTTGCCCTAGCCCAGTTGGTACCAAACTCGTGGAGGATAGTGGTACTTTGTATAGTGATATGGATGTCTTCTTTGTCTCTGGCGATGGTTGGGAGTTCGTTCCGGGTGAAGGCTTAGACGATGCCCCCAAGCTGCTTTGTAGTTGGGAAACTCTTAAGTCTAGTGTGTCTTTCAATTTATTTTATTTGTGATGCTTATGTTAATATTTTCATTTTTGCAGCTTCCACTCGTCCTCATTTGAAAAGGAGGTACCACACTTGTGTTGAGAAAGTTAGAGAATATCTTGAGATAGTCAAGGATTTTGACGAGCTCATCTCTCCCCAGTATCGTTTTTTGCATTTCCTTGGACCAGAGCCATCCAAGCACGTTCGAAGGAACGTTGAGATTGTCAAGAAGAGTAAGTTCGTTGAATCGTCGTTTGGGTAGACTTAATGTACTTGTACTTATTTCCCTTCACTTTTTTTTATAGGAATGATGACTAGATTCAGTAAAGCCAAATTAGCTGAGGTTCAAGAGAAGAAGGCTAAGGCTAGCTTGATTGGCGGCCTTCTGACGAGAAAACGCCAGAGGGATGCGGAGTCATTTAAGGACAATCCGATGGTGACTTCGCCCGTTGCTATGTCTGCCCCCAGTGTCTAACCTCGCCTACCTCTTCTCTAGAGTTGATTACCTCTACTAGTGGTGCTTCCAAAGCCAAGAAAAAGGACAAGGCTTTCCCGAGTTCTTCCTGGGACGATGTAGGAGCCGCAATGCTGAAGGCCCATGAAGTGATATCAGTCGACGATCTTTCTCCTTTGGGGGTGATACTGTCATATGAGTTGATGTCGTCTTATGTGGACAAGGTTATGCAGGTACGAACTATGAAGGGAGGCCTTTTTTTTTTAGCTGTGTTTTGCTTTCTCATGCTTCTTTCCCTTCTTTGCAGGTGTTAGGTGAATCCCTTTACATTTCGGGGAAGTACTTGGATTATGAAGGAAAGTTGGCTGAGGCTCAATCCAAGACCAAGTCTCTTTCAACTGAGAACAAGTTGCTGAAGGACCAGATCGCTAATCTTATTGATGAAGCCAAGAAGGACAAGGATCGTCTGACGGTTCTAGAGAGGAGCATTGATACTGAGAAGGCTTTCTCAAAGTTGAAAGATAAACAAATATACGAGGCTCTTTCGAAGGTTAAAAAGGTAGGCTTTTGACGAGTACTCGGAAAAGTTGTACGACTACTATGTGGAGGGTTTTGAACTCTTTAGAAAATACTTGGCTGTTAGGACATGTGTGAATCAATGTTAGGAACATATGTCAATATAATATTTGCTAATCCTTTAACAAAACACACTTTACTTATAATTAGGTAGATCTAGGATGTGTTTAATGTTTCAAGGAACATGGTTTCAAGTTCAAGTGTTCAAACCATGCAAGTTTGTCCAAAAATCAAGTGAAGAAGTGCTGGATTTTAAATCTCAACAGCTAGTATCTATTGAGGTTTAAAAAGTTGTTTCAGCCTGATGCTCGATAGCTTCTCGATAGATAGGTTATCTGTCGAGGTTTATGAAAATTAGTTTTTCAAATTTGATTTCACTCCAATTCGTAAATAGATGTTTGGGCTTTCTTTTCTCACAACGCTAAACATATATAAGGATTGTTTTAAAGGCCGTCACAGATGATGCAACTCAATGCAAAAGTTTTTCACAAGCATATTTTGAACCGGAGAAATATGCCCTACTTCATCTTTCTATTCAAGAACCTACTGTGTTTGTACATCGTAGGGTTTTGTAACCAAGGAGCTTCATGATCTTTATCGTATTGATGAACTGAAGAATTTTGCAGCCAACATCTTTCTCAAGTTGGTGTGTAAGCCGTGTACTAGAATCCGCGCATCGAATTAGTTAGTCACGTACTGGGAGCCATACATTGAAAAGGAGAGATTGTCACTACAAAACAAATCCAATTGGGTATTAGAGTAAGGGTTCAACTGTAGGTTGGTATAAGGTACTGGGATTCCTTTACTTGTAACTGCTTGTTTTGATAATAGTGAACTCTCGAGAGTAGCAACCTTAAAATCACCTGGTGGGGCTTTTGCCATGTAGGTTTTCCCCATTCCTAAACAAATCACCGTGTCAATTTATTTTCCTCTACATTTTTAACTTAGTTGGTGATTTGTTTGTACTACCATACTAATTGAATTAATTAATTAACTTAGCTAATTAATTGGTTAATTCATCATAAAGGGGTCAATACATTCTTGGTCTATCATTGGCCAAGCATCATCCAGAGCTGGACTTCGTCAATCTTGATATGGAAGCCGTTAAAAAGGAGGTGTTATCTATTGTCAATTTGCAAAGGGGGTTGGAGAAAGTGGTGAAATGACTGCTATTGACAAAGCTATTCATGTTGATCTGTCATTTTCTACTTTGCCTTAGAAAAATTCCCTTTTTTTAAATAAAAAAAAAACTGTGAAGTAAAAATATTGCTATTTTTGGGGCTTGCTGTTTTGAGCACATCCACTTGTTTTTTCTTTTGAACAATCTTTTGAGCAATTTCTTGGGCTCCTCTATCCAAATTTATGAATGCTTATCCTTTAATTGGTTTGGCAATTTTTTTTATGACGCTGCTGCCACATGTTTATTAAGTTATGCCTGGGTGGTGATTTGAGTTATGTGTTAACAACTCCAACTTTTCCCAAGACTTACGACTTCTCTTTAAGTCATGTATGAATGACGGTGTTGTTATGAATTAATATCTCTTCTGAAGTCATGTATGAATGACGATCTTGTTATGTACTAATAACTTAACTTTAAGCCACATATGAATGACGATACTGTTATGTATTAATAACTTTAAGCCATGTATGAATGACGATATTGTTATGTATTAATAACGTTAGGTCTTGTATGAATGATGAAATCAAAAGGGAATCTCCAAAGACGCTTAGACAGTTCGCGCCGAACTCTAAAGCAACTTGCAGGCCCACTATACACACCTCGTACTCTGTGACGTTGTTGGTGCAATCAAAATTTAGCTTGACTGAAACAGGGATTTATTGGCCCTTTGGGGATAATAGAACTGCTCCCACTCCATTTCCAATGCTATTGGCAACTTCATCAAAGTAAAGCTTCCAACGCCATAGTTCTACATTGCTTGGTTCTGGATCTATTGCCAAAACATCCTCATCTGGAAAGAGGGATTCTGAAAATTTTGGATCATTCAATGGCTGGTCTGCTAGGTAATCAGCTATGGCCTGGCCCTAGATGGCCTTTCTCATCACAAATGCGATATTGAATTCAGATAACAACATCTGCCAACAGGAGATCTTCCCTATGAAAGCAGGCTTCTCAAAGATGTACTTGATAGGATCCATGCAGGAAATCAACCCCATGGTGAAGTAGAGCATGTACAATCATAACTTGAGTAAGGTCTATGCTAGGGCACAATACGTCCTCTCAATGGCGATATAGTTGATCTCACAGCTGGTGAACTTCTCACTCAGGTAGTAAATCATATTCTCTTTTTGATTGGGTTCATTTAGCCAGCCTAACATGTAACCCATAGATGCCTCTTGCACTGCTAGATAGAGAATCAATGGATGTCTTGGCATCGGGGGAACCAGAATAAGAGGGTTCAATAAATATTGCTAAATCTTGTCAAAGGCCGCTTGACATTCATCTATCCATTGTATCTTCGTATCCTTTTTCAAGAGCTTGAACAAAGGATCGCACGTGGCAGTTAACTGCGCTATAAAGCTGGCTATGTAATTAATCCTTCCTATGATTCTTCGAACTTGTTTCTCAGTTTTCAGCACAAGCATGTCCTTGATGGCCTGGACCTTTACTAGGTCCACTTCAATTGCTCTCTGGCTAACTATGAAGTCGAGCAATTTCCTTAAACTGGCTTTGAAGATGCACTTATTAGTATTAAGCCTCAACCTATACTTGACAAGGTGCATGAATAGCTTTCTCAAATCTATCAAATTATCTCTAGGAGTGCGCAACTTGGCGATTATATCGTCCACATAGACTTCGATCTCCATGTGCATCATATCATGGAATAGGGTTACCATGGCTCACTGGTAGGTCGCCTCAGCATTCTTCAAGCCTGATGGCATGACATCGTAGGCATAATTTCCCCAATGAGTGATGAATGCTATTTTGGCTTTGTCTTTTTCAACCATCTTAATCTGATTATAACCCGAGAACCCATCCATAAAGGAGAAGAACATGTTGGTCGCAGTGTTATCAATTAGGGTATTGATATGTGGCAGGGCAAAATTATCCTTCGTGCTGGCCTGATTCAAATCTCTATAATCGATGAACATGCGTACGTTCCCATCTTTCTTTGGCACGGGAACAATGTTGGCAACCCAATCAAAGTAGGCTATGGTAGTAAGAAAACTGGCTTTCAACTGCATTTCCACTTCTTCGATTTTTAGGATAATCTCTGACTTCACCCTTCAAAGGACTTACTGCACTAGGGACATTCTGATTTAACTGGAATCCTATGGACAATGATCTCTTTATCCATTCCTAGCATATCTTGATAAGACCAAGCAAAGATTTACTTAAATTCCTTCAGTAGAGCTATAAGCTTGTCTTTCATGTCTTTAGGAAAGTTTACCCCAACCTTGACGGGTTTTTTTGTCTCACCTTCATCAGCTAGGTTTATCACCTCTATCTCCTCTATATTAAGCTTGGACCGTTCACCCTCTCTGTTCAAAGCTTCTAGGATATCTCAAGGTAAATTCGAGACCCTTTCCATTCCTTCAACATCATGATCCAACTTTATTGTCTCATTCACATCATCTACATCCTCGTTATGGCAAAGGGACAATGTACCCATTTGGGAATCAAAACAGATCCTATAGAGCAAAACATATACAAAGAAACATAAGACAATTTGTACACGCATATTCATAGGAAAGCAAATAAAGAGAGATGCAAGAATTTCCTGAATAATATGCCAAATATTTCATTAATGGATTATGGGTAGGGGGAAAACAAAGTTCATGCCTGATAATGATAAAAGGGAAATACTCTTTTTTTTCCTAGGAAAACAAACTGGGGAAATGGATAAGGAATACAAATAAAGCAAGAAATAACAAGTGCATGCAAAACAAACTAGATATGCTATTCTAACCCTCTTAAGTGGTTGGGAGGCCCAATCACTCGATGATGGAATACTCCTTACTTAGTCGATGCAACCACAAAGTAAGGCTTGATGGTCCAAAGGTCTAATGTCTTACTTGGCATCCCTGGTCGGATAGTAGAAGTCGGATTATCTTTAGGAGATATGAAAGCATTCACGGAGAACTTTTCGAGACAGAGCCAAATAATGCAAGCCAGATCAGGCTCTTCATCTTCCAATTCCTTGAAAGGTTATGGCATAATGACCTCAGCTAAAGCTGGAAAAGTGGTTCTAATATGGGGAACAGACATCCTTGAAGTGTCACACTTCCTCTTCTTGCCTCTGGAAGCTTGAAAGAATTCTTCATGAGTGGGTTCATACCCCAAGCCGAGCCTTCCTTTGTTATCTGAGAGTTCAATGAGAGCAGGGCTCTCACATCCTATGGCTCCAAGGCCTTACCCTAATTTGTAGCCAAACTTGAGCATTTCCTTCATGGCCATTAGAACTGCCGCGGGCTAGCCAGACTCATGATCAGAGGCATCGTGAATCATAGAAACTAGCTCGAAGCTATGGAAAGATGTTTTAGGGAAGGCGTTAGCATCGATGCAAGGAGTAGATGTCTCTTGGAAGATAGTTATGGGCTTTTCAACAATAATGGTAATCAACAGATTTTTGTAGATGAACTTAAGTCTCCAATGAAGGGCAAACGCAATTGCACCTGTTGTATGCAACCAAGGCCTCCCTAAAAAGATGTTGTATGAAGAGTCAACCTTAATCACTTGGATGTTGACCATGAAGGATCTTGAATCGATCTCAATCATTAGCTTGATCTCGCCTTGCATTTCTCGACACATGCCGTCGAAGGCTCTGATGATCATTGTGCTAAGCTTAATAAGAGACATATCCACCTTCAGGTGCTTAAAAGTGGCCATCGGGCAAACATTTAGGGCTAATCCATTGTCGATTAGCACCCTCGCAACAATCATATCTCACACTTGACTACAATATGTATAGCCAAGGAATGAGCTCTACCTTCTGGACGCAACTCATCGTCAAAAAAAGAGACTTGGTTGGTGGTTAACACCAATGATACCATACCCTCAAAGGAGGAGTCTGTAATACCTGTAGGAACATGCATCTCCTTCAACACCTTTAATAGAGCTTCACGATGGACCTCAGAAGATAGCAACAAGGCTAAAATAGAAATCTGAGCAAGAGTTTTATTCAGTTGTTGAATCACACTATAATTGGCCTTTCAAATGGTTTTCAAGAATTCCTCAGCTTCTTCAATGGTGGCTTTATTCTTGACTAGCTCGACTGTGTTCTTGCCATTCTTTTTCCTTATTTTATCTAGTTCCTCGAGAGTATAGCATTGACCACTTCTAGTGAGTCTGGCTAGGCTTGAAGAGATATTAGAGTAAAACTCTTCATTTCTAGTTCAGGTGGAAATCAAAGTCACATCGTACTTCCATGGGACACAATGGCTATCTTGGTAAGGGAAAGGCTTCTGCATGCGGATGACCACAGCTTCTTGAGTTTGTAAATTTGGCGCTAGGGAGAACATCTTCGAACCAATGATGACTGGGCTAGGCAAAGTAGCTTCTAAAGCTTTTGGGCCAAGAGCCCTAAAGCTCCTTGGATAGACTTCGGTAGGATTAGAGGATTGAACCTCAAATGGTGAGGATGATAGGGGTTCCCTTCTGGATAAATCCTAGAGATAGCTCTACGACTGCAGGTAGTGCTAAGACTAAAGGAGTAAAGCCTTCAACGGCTGGCATGGCTTGTCCTTTCTTTGAAGCTAGCACCTTTGAATCCACAGGTGATTCTATAATCTCTTCAATGATGATCGAAGTTAGAGGAGCTGGAGGAATCCTACATAAGTGCTCTTGCAAGTATTCATCCCAATCTTTCTTTGATTCTATTGACATAGCATTGTGGTTAGTCCCTACTTAGGTACTTGGAGGGCATAGGTTGGTTGCCATGCAATCGCTCCTTCGCATGGATTCTCTTTCGATCTAGATGATACCATGGTTGGCTAGACTTTGAACTTATGCTTGGAGTACTCTACAATCGAATAGGGCATGCAGTCCCTACTATCACAGAGAGCAGACTCCCCAGTCAAAACCTGGAGTTCCTATGTTCTTAAGAATAATGTGACTTTCTTGATCTAGGGCTCGCAGCATGGCTTTCCAAGGGAATGAAGGGGATGAGAAATTAGGGATCCTCTCCTACACTACAAAGATAGCATTCACGTTCCCTTCTTGATAAGGAGGTAAGGGGTTAGTGATGACATTTGGCCTAGCTGCGTTGTCGAACTATACAAACTTGTTGTCAATGAGATCCTGGATTTAGTATCTTAAATTTGTACATTCTTATAGGGTACATCCCTCAGCTCCAAAATGGTGTTCATATTTCTTGGATGGATCAAAACCGGGAAAAAGAAAACCGTCTCTAGGTCTCATGAATATTGGAGTCACTAGCTTTTTCTCCAATAGATAAGCATAAAGCTCTGTTATGGGCATAGGTAATGGAGTGAATTTCCGTGGTTCCCCCTTAGGATATCGAGGTGGATCGGGTCTTCGTCTTTGATTAAATGCTCGATAAAGTGCCTGGGTTGGTTGAAGCTATTGTTGATAAGGCTAGGCATTTAGCGTTGTATAAGCAGAAGTAACACCCTTAGGCCCTTCGGGCACTTTGTCAATCACATGAACATAGGCTTCCTTCCCTTTACATTCGGTTGGCTTTTTCACTTGCTGTTCTATCATAGAATTCAAAGCCTCAAGATCGACTATTTCTTGCTCCTAATACCCTCATCAATACACTCCCCAATAGGAATCAGGCTTTCGAAGTGAGTAACTTGGGAATTGATCATCTTATCATAGTAAGGAGGCTTGAGGTTATCACTGAACCATTTGATCATTTCATCTTCCATCATGAGAGGAAGCACTTCGGGGGCTAGCTCGCACTACCTTTGGGCATAATCATGGAAAGATTCCCCACTCTTCTTTTTTGTCTTCTGAAGAACTATGCAATCAGGAGCTATCTCAGTATTAAACCGGTAATACTCCAAGAATGCATTGAACATCTCTCTCAGCTGGAGGTCTTTCCTAATCTCATATACCAGGTAGCTATAAGGCCAGACAAGCTATTAGGGAAAATCTGGCAGAGCAATAGGTGATTGTCTCCATAAGGTGCCATCTTCCTATAAAACATGTGTAGATGGTTGCAAGGATCCCCAGTGCCATCATACTTGACAAATTCAAGTGCCTTGAACTTGGGAGGCATGATGACTTGAGGGAAATTGGTTAGAATGTCTAGATCAACACTTCCTCGATCGACGAAGCCCTCTATGATACGGATTTTCTCAATCAGGGTCTCCACTTGACCTTTGACCTGACCGTAACCAAACTCTGAGGTCTTATCCTTAGGAGGATCCACTTCTTGGTTATTTCCTTATGGGATGAATGGCAGTGTGGTTTGGTCTTGATTCAGCTCCGATAGTGGCTGGTTCTCGTTTCCAGAATGGGGTGTATAACCTTTTGGAGTGGGACCAGATGATTCTCCATTCCCTCTTACAACCAGTTGTTGCATCATGTGCATCATTTCTTCCATCTACTCCTTCAAGAGTGCAATCTCATAAGTATTTTCCTCAATAGGGGAAGGACCACTAGTAGACATCTGTTTAGCACAAGACCTAGTAATGATAGGATCATGGTGTGATGGTAACTTGGACCATTTCTTTTGAGCAATCTTTTCTCTTTAGGATCCTAGAAGGGAAAAGAATATGATGGGAGAGAAATGGGGTACATTTGAAAATTTAACAGTGTGGAAACATAAAACAAACCTGAAGTTAGCTTAGGTTCTTACTTATTTAAAATGCAACTATCATTTTCGAAATATTGGCTTGGACCCTTGATCGGGTATTTATCATGATGAATTTCTATAGCAATGCAGAATTAATGCAAAGCTTGGCAAGTAACTAGAACTTTCATATCATGCTTGAAATTGCAAGATAGACCCTTTTCTTTTGATTACATGGAAAAGTAATACTTTTACAAAGTTTTGACTTTTTACAATGCCCCAAGATCATGGGCTATAGACAATGGCTCCAATATTGGGCCTCTTACAATACATGGAAAGTCAAATTTATAATGAAAAAGCTTCACTCTTGATAGCTTGCCTTCTAAGGGAAGATCTCGAACTCTAACAATGTCCTCCTTGGCACAGAGTTCCAGCTACTATAAATTTTATTTGTACACATTTACATGATGGAGCCATTAGTGTATGCATTTACGCCCTTGTAGGGTTGAAAACCCTTAGGGATCGAGTATGATCTAATGTGTAAGCAACAGGGTTGTTTTTCTTAGGGGTTAATCACAGATGCTATGCAAATAGGATAGATAAAACTTGGAGTAGAGCATGACTCTTTGATGCAAGCAAAAAGGGCAAACCTTTAAACAGAAATTGGACACTTTCCCCTTGAATAATTTTTAAAACAATCCTATAAAGGATATCCTACCCTATGCTAGGATGTTCACTCAGATTTGGCTCTTCCTAGTCCTCACAGGTTTGTCATAATCTAGGCCAACTGTATGAGACACGGCTTAATTGGTAAGTTGGTCCTATTCATAGGGGGGGACCTTGATCATCTAATCCTTCTCTTCATAGAAGTTGTGGGATAGAGCGAATCAAGGGGGCCTTTTCAACATAATCCAATCCACCCATAGACCCAAGAAAAGCGTACAATTCGGCATCCAGTAACTATCTAAGGAATATGCATCCACCATTAGCCTTCAACACTGAGTCCAGGTTTGTCATACCTCGGGTGTGTGACTGGAATATGAGTTGATTTTAAGGAAATTTCCAAGGGTAAATGAAGTCAACACCAATCATTGGTTTTTTTCTAAGGTGTGATTGGTTAGCTAACTTTATTTGATTTTATTACTGATCCTGGGTTAAAAAAATTCGTTTTTCCTAATCTAATGTGGATGGATAAAAAATCTTGATTCTTGAGTTCGAAAGTTTGGTTACGAGAAGGGAAGGTGTTAGGCACCCCACAATACTTGTCCGTAAACAGTCCTTTGTTTTGGTAAAATCATAATTTAAGGATATTGGCAGTTGAAAACAAGATATTAGCATTAGCTTTCAGGGCTTTAAATGTGCTGCTTTGAGGGTTGGTTTAGGAATGGGTGTGGTCCCGATCAAAGCTTTCCAAGTATATTTTAAGTCGTTGCAAAATTTCCACAATGAAAATTCGGTAGCATTTTGCTTTATTTTTGTGGTGGAAATCCAACAGCACTTTGTCTCAAATGCGTTATAGCACGCCAAATGCTATTCTCACCAAGCTTTTGACGTGAGAATGTAGCAATGGAGATGCCCCATCTTCACGGCAAAAATCTGGCAAAGTTTCACATTTGGTGCACTATGGCACATCAACAGGATTTTGCATGTATGTATACAGCACATATCGATATTCTTGCACCATGACAAGCCAAAGCCTACCAAAGTGTTAAACATGTTGATACATATTGCATACATGGGGAAACCTATGTCACTTGGTGACATGGATCAAGACAATCACATCACGATAATCATGCACACAATACAGCATGAATATGCACCTATGGCAATTGCCTTGAGTGCATACCCATATTACAAGGTGATGGAAATAAGTATGTACACAGTGGAAGATGAATGGATCTACTTCATTCGTAATCTATAACATACACTATGCAATTTTCAGAATTCGAGTATAAGAGAGCATACCTTGAAGCGGTGAATTTCAAAACAAAGATCGAAACAATTGGGAATACTCTTAATCTTCACTCCAATTCCACTAACGCCCAAAAAGTGTGGACTCTTAATTAGTTACAAAAGGAAAATCAAAAGAGTGACTTACACTCTCATAGACACCACCTTTCAATGATATTTTTCACTCACAAATAATTCTGTACGTTTTTCCTTTTGTATCCAACCAATTATCTAATTGGACTGGCCTTTTGGGCCTTTCCAATTGGGCTTAAGTATGTGGCTTGGAGTGGGACCAAAAGGGACCAATAAGACACTAGCTCCAATGGGTCTTGGGCTTTTCTGTTAACTCTTGACAAGTCCAAAGTTACCATTAACTATATTTAATATCACTATATAAATATAGTTGCACTCTAGGCCTTATTTATAAATTATATCCCAAGACTTTATTGTACATGCAAACCCTTTCATAAAATATTTGTAGTAATACAAAGTCACAAATGTGGACTGTCATTTTGTAGATTACTACATCTTAATCCGTAAGTACCCGGTTTAATCCTTTTAAGTTATTCTTCATATATTTATAAAATCCAATTTCATAAATATATATATATATATATATATTTATATATATACTTTAGTAATTTCTTACTAAAGTAGTTAGACCTAACTTTCTGAATAAGAAACCCATTAAATTTATCTCAAAGGAATATTTTATATCTCCGTTAAGAGACTATGAATTCCATCTTGAGAATATATGTTTCATCAACACTAAATGTGGCTACCCAATATACTGAGGTTTTGACCTTTACTTTAGATTTCACTCCTGATATGTCAAAGCAACCTACATTTCATGATCAAGTCCATTCTTCTCTTAGGATTAAGAGTTCATGCAAATATAAGTCGTGTGATTTATTATTCATTTAACAGTCCTTAGGAGAATAATAAATCTCACAGCGGTCCAGTTCAATATGTCTTAACTCTTAAAACATATCAACACATTAACTAGAAGTCTCCACTTCCATGATTAAGACAAATCATCGTAATTGATATGTTATAGTCTTCGCAGATGAAATGCCCAATTTCATCACCGACTACGAACTATAATTCTAAGTTTATAAAGAACTTGTGACTTATATTTTCTGTGACTAAATCACATAAATCACATACTATACATCTCATGGACTATGTGATAATGTCCGAATATTCATGTTACCATTATTTCAGATAATAATAATAAAACAACTTTATTTAACACAATATTAAGTCATACATAATGTCATACACAATGTCACACTTAATATCATACACAGTATCATACAATAGGATTTAAGGGCACTAATCCTAACACAAGGTTAAGAGCTCTCATGACTAGAGAGGGTTATTCACGTAGCCATGAGAGTCCATCATGCAAAGTGCACAATCACTCACAAGCATGTAGGCAGATATATATATATATATATATACATACATCATGCACAATACTATCACATGAAGCGAGAAAGTAAACCAAACATTGCCAACATTCCAAAGGTATGGCCCAGCAAGGTACAGGAAATGTAAAACAGACATTGCGATACCCAGGGAATGCGACGCAAGCAAGAAGTAGGAAAAGTAAATGGGGTACATGGATGGGGACCCTAATACATGCCCTAGAGAAGAGGCTTAGAAAGAGGGAAAGAGAAAACTGCTCGGGAGGGCTAGGCCCCCAAATCTATTGAACATTGCCCTTTGTGGGCTTGCATCCTCTTGCTTGCATCCTTACCGTTTTTGCTTATGCCTAGGAGGTCTTGTCCTTGCTTTGAACGTCCTCACTCCATGCGTGTACAAGCAAAGACAAAAGAAACAAGCGAGCAAACAAGCAAAGAAACAAATGGAAGGAAAAGCATGCTAAAGACAAGCTAGGAAAAGATACCAAACGGGGTCAAACAAACATGTGATGCACATGAAGAAGCAAAGAAGCATATTATCAAACAAAAGGGGGTGTCCTAGAAGGACAAATATAGGTTTGGATCGAGTGTCCATGGCTCCATTGGATTGGAGTATCGACAACATATATGTTAGGATTATTGCCCTTAAATCCTATTATATGATGCCATGTATGATATTAAGTGTGACATTGTGTTTGACATTATGTATGACTTAATATTATGTTAATAAATTTGTTTTATTATTATCTGAAATAATGGTAACATGAATATTCGGACATTATCACATAGTCCATGAGATGCATAGTATGTGATTTATGTGAAGATTCACAGAAGATATAAATCACAAGTTCTTTGTAAACTCAGAATTATAGTTTGTAGTCGGTGATAAAATTGGGCATTTCATCTGTAAAGACTATAACATATCAACTACGATGATTTGTCTTGATCATGGAAGTGGAGACTTCTAGTTGATGTGTTAATATGTTTTAAGAGTTAAGACATATTGAACTGGACCGCTGTGAGATTTATTATTCTCCTAATGACTGTCAAATGAATAATAAATCTCACGACTTACATTTGTATGAACTCTTAATCCTGAGAGAATAATGGACCTGATTATAAGGTGTAGGTTGCTTTGATATATCAGGAGTGAGATCTAAAGTGGTCAAAACCTCAGTATGTTGGGCAGCCACATTTAGTGTTGATGGAACATGTATTCTCAAGATGGAATTCATAGTCTCTTAACGAAGATATAAAGTATTCCCTTGAGATAAGTTTAATGAGTTTGTTATTTAGAAAGTTAGGCCTAACCACTTTAGGTAAGACTAAAGTATATATTTATGGAATTGGATTTCATAAATATATGATGAATAACATTAAAGGACTAAATCGGGTACTCAAGGATTAAGATGTAGTAATTTACAAAGTGGCAGTCTACATTAATGACTTTGTATTACTACAAATATTTTATGAAGGTGTTACATGTATAATAAAGTCATGGGATATAATTATAGATAAGATCTAGAGTGCAACTATATTTATATAGTGGTATTAAATATAGTTAATGGTAACTTTGGACTTGTCAAGAGTTGACAGAAAAGCCTAAGGCCCATTGGAGCTAGTGTCTTATTGGTCCCTTTTGGTCCCACTCCAAGCCACACACTTAAACCCAATTGGTAAGGCCTAAAAGGCCAGCCCAATTAGATAAATTGGTTAAATACAAAGGGAAAAACGTTTAGATTTTTCAGAGTGTGAAAAACAACATTGAAATGGTGTCCATGTGAGTTTTTTGTCACTCACTAGTCATCCCTTTGTTACCAATTGAGAGACTACACATCTTGGGCGTTAGTAAAATTGGAGTGAAGATTAAAAGTATTCCCGAGTACTTCAATCTTTGTTTTTGAAATTCACCGCTTCAAGGTACGATCTCTTGTTCTTAAATTCTGAAATTTACTTAGTACGTGTTATCAATATTGAATGAAGTAGATTCGTTTAAAACTTAATTTCCGCTGCATTCACATCTATTTCCATCAAATGGTATCAGAGCGGTCTTCAATTTCGTATTGTTTAACATGTTTTGTGAGTTTTAGAATTGGAGATGATAGTTTCATATTGTTAGAAGATTGTGTTTTAATTTTCTGCATGTTATTGAAACTATGATTTGATGAAGACTGAAATTGATGTTATGATGTTGATTAAATTTGAATTTAAGTATGTTAAATTGATCTTTAAGACTTTAGCATCAATGAATTTCAGTTTTGACATCATTTTCTGTTCAAACATGTTCGTTTGAAAGTTGTTTGTTCATGAAAAACGAAGAAAAATGCCTTAGGAAAAATTCTGGAAATTTGAAATTCGCGATTTTTGATCGATCGAAAATCACTTTTGATCGATCGAATGAGACAGAGATCAAACTTTTTAGAATGATTGATTTTCGATTGTTAGTCGATCGATCAAATTTATTTTTCGATCGATCGAGAGGCAATCGAGTATCAATCGAAAGAGTCAGATGATCAAGTTCGAATTTTTTTATTTTTTCGATCGATCGAGGGGCACTTTCGATCGATCGAAAGTAAGAAAATTAGAATTTTTTTTTTAAGTGTTTTCTCATGTAAAAAGAGTAAGACAATGTGTAATTAAATTATGCATGTTTTAAAACTAAAAACCTTTCTTTTAAAACATCTAGTGGGAGAGAGATACAAGGGTTGGGTCTCACGGCCTCCATTGTCGGTTCATAGTAGTATGGAATATATACTTTGTCTTTGCCTTGAGCTTAGCATTCCATGCGGAGAGTATTTATTTCATGGTCCTACAAGATTGAATTTCTTGGTTTATAGTGGTTTGATCAAACACCTTGTCTTAGCCTCGAGCTTTGCATTCCATGCAGAGGGTGTTTTTAATCATGGTACTACAAAATAAGCCTGTTAAGGGGATAAAATGTGGCTACACATGATTCTAGACAATGGTATACACTAGACTAAATATTATAGTATCCTCTATGCTGAGTTCTTACTATAATTATTTAGAGGCCAAATGTATAACGGCATATTATTAATGTTTGATAAGAGTTATCATGATAGCACTAATGATGAGAATAGTTCTCAATCAATCATAGTATTTTATATTCACTCTATGCTGAGGGATATTAAATATGGGATTGGGTTGTCGTTGCATATATTATATTATGGTTTTATTAAGGTTCCATACTATATGTTTATATGCTAAATAGATAATGTCCAATTTATTGATTATATTCATGTATATTGTTTCAGATTTAGAACATGGCATCATTTAGCCCACTTGTAACTATTCTTAACCAAAATAAACTGACTGGATCCAACTATGTTGACTGGAAAAGAAATTTGGACATTGTTCTTACTGCTGAAGAGCATAAGTATGTTCTTACTAAACTATGTCCTAGCTTTCCTTCATTAGATACTCCTTCTGAGGAAAAATAACGATATGATCGTTGGCAGAAATCTAATGAGATGGCCAAGTGCTACATCCTAACATCTATCTCAAATGTTCTACAGCATCAAATGCAGGATGTAGAACTAGCTTCAGACATCATGCTAAGTCTAAAGGAGATGTTTGGTGAGCAAGGCCGTTCTGCAAGCAAGAGACCATGAGGCAAATTTATAATACCAGAATGGCTGAAGGTACTTCAGTGAGGGAGCATTGTCTAACAATGATATCTAATCTAAATACATTGGAAGTTTTAGGTGCCGATATAGATGGAGAATCCCAAGTGGATATGATACTCCAGTCGCTACCAGAATCATTCAAGGAATTCAAACTAAACTATAATATGAATAAATAGATTTATACCTTGTCTGAATTAATGAATGAATTGGTAGCGGCAGAAGGCATTCTTGGTACTTCCCATGTTGAAGCCAATGTTGGTGAAGCTTCTACTTCTCAACCTAAGTCGAAAGGCAAGGGTAAGAAGAAGAAGAAGAAGAAGGACTTCACCAAGCAAGAAGGTAAACAAATTGCCTTAGGGGTTGCTGATAAAGGAAAGAAGATCAAAGGAAAATGTTTCCATTGTGGTGAGAAAGGACATTGGAAGAGAAATTGTCTAATATTTAAGGCTGCCAAGAACAAAAGTATGATTAATACATTCCTTCTTGAAATATGTTTGGTACAGAATCCCACGGATTCCTGGTATGTGAATTCAGGTTGTACTAATCATATCTGCAATTCCTTGCAGGAGTTCCAGGAGACCAGAAAGCTTAAAGAAGGGGAGTCGTTTCTTACTTTGGCTGATGGGAGCAAGATTCCAGTTGTAGCTGTTGGTGTTTGTAATTTATGTTTTGAATCTAGAGTTTTAATATTAAAAGACTGTTTGTATGTATCTAATGTTCGTAGGAATTTAATTTTTGCTACTTACTTAGGTAAACATGGATATTATGTTATCCTAAAAGACAATGTTGTAATAAAGAAGGATAAAGTGTTTATTTGTTCTGGCAATATTGTGGATGGTCTTTATATTTTAATTCCTGATAAGCATGAATTATATAATTCTGAATTAGATAATGACTCTCATGTAAAATCATTAAAGAGAAAGTTTCCTTCTACTAGTGATGCATATCTTTGGCACTTGCGTTTGGGTCATATTAATTCAAATAGGATTCAAAGACTAATCAAAGATGGACTCTTAGAGCCCATGGACTTTGATGAATTTCCAGTTTGTGAATCTTGTTTGGAAGGTAAAATGACCAAACGATCTTTTAAAGCAAAAGGTAGAAGAGCTCAAGATTTGCTAGAGCTAGTGCATTCTGATGTATGTGGTCCTATGTCAATCTAAGCAAGAGGTGGCTATGAGTATTTCATTACTTTCACTGATGATTACTCAAGATATGGTTATGTGTATCTAATGAAACGGAAGTTCGAAACCTTTCAAAAGTTCAAAGAGTTTAGGGTTGAAGTTGAGAATTAATTAGGCAAACACATAAAAGCCATTCGATCTGATCGAGGTGGTAAATACCTTCTTGGGAATTTTAAGGATTACTTAACTAAGAATGGGATTGTATCCCAATTGACTGCACCTGGAACTCCACAACAAAATGGTGTAGCGAAGAAAAGGAATAGGACTCTTTTAGATATGGTTAGGTCCATGATGAGTTATTCAACTCTACCTATTTCTTTTTAGGGATATGCCTTAAACGCAGCAATGTATCTTCTGAATTTAGTACCTTCGAAGTCTGTTCCTAAAACACCTGTGGAGTTGTGGAATGGGCGTAAGCTTAGTATGCAACATCTCCATATTTGGGGTTGTCCAGCACATGTGTTAAAAGGAAAGTCTAACAAGTTACAATCTAAAACAGAAGTGGTTTTCTTTGTTGGGTATCCAAAAGGAACTGTTGGAGGTTTATTCTATAGTCATAAAGATAACAAAGTTTTTGTTAGTACAAATGCTAAATTCTTGGAAAATGACTATATGAATAATTTTACTCCTAGAAGTAGAGCTGTGTTGTTTGAAATGAATGAATCTGTAAATAAACAACCAATAGATGAAACTAGGGATGATGTGGCTGTATTAGATACACCACAAGATACTACTCATGACATGTCTAGTACTCAGGTGCCTCGTCGTAGTGGGAGAATTGTTCGGCCTCCTATAAGATTCATAGGTTTGGGAGAAACTTATGAAACTATCTCAGAAGAGGTTGAATCGGATCCCTACACATATGATGAAGCAATAAATGATATAGATGCACATCATTGGGTCCGAGCTATGAAATCTGAATTAGATTCTATGTATTCCAATCAAGTTTGGAATCTTGTAAAGGCGCCTAATGGCATTAAACCTGTTGGTTGCAAATGGGTTTACAAGAGGAAGAGAGGGATAGATGGAAAGGTTGAAACCTTTAAAGTAAGGCTAGTAGCGAAAGGGTATACACAAAAAGAAGGTATAGATTATGATGAAACCTTTTCTCTAGTAGCAATGCTTAAATCTATCAGAATTCTCTTATCCATTGCTGCTCATTTTGATTATGAGATTTCGCAAATAGATGTCAAGACTACATTTCTTAATGGCAATTTTGAAGAGGAAATCTATATGATGCAACCGGAAGGTTTCATAACAAAGAACCAAGAGCATATGGTATGCAAGTTACAAAGGTCCATTTATGGACTTAAGCAAGCATCTAGGTCATGGAACATCAGATTTGATCAAGCAATCAAGACATTTGGTTTTGAACAAAATTTTGATGAACCATGTGTGTACAAAAGACATCAAGATAAAGTAGTAATGTTCCTAGTGCTTTATGTTGATGATATTCTACTCATTAGAAATGATGTAGGGGTAATGTCATCGATAAAGGTTTGGTTGTCAAGCCAATTTGATATGAAGGACTTGGGTGAGGCTAACTTTATTCTAGGGATCAAGCTTTGGCGAGATCGCAAGAATAAAATGTTAGGCTTATCACAAGCTGAATATATAGATAAGGTTCTAGAACAGTTTAGCATGCAAAACTCCAAGAAAGGATTGCCTCCTTTCAGACATAGAGTTCCTCTGTCTGATGACCAAAGGCCTAAGACTCAAGAGGAAGAAAACATGATGAGACAAGTTCCTTATGCTTCTGCAGTGGGAAGTCTCATGTATGCCATGCTTTGTACTAGACCAGATATCTATTATTCAGTTGGCATGGTCAGTCGATATCAATCAAATCCAGGACCAAAACATTGGCAAGCTGTAAAGCATATTCTCAAGTATCTACGGAGAACGAGAGACTATATGCTTGTTTACCGTTGTGAGGATTTGATTCCCATTGGCTATACAGATTCAGATTCTCAATCGGATCTTGATTTCAGAAAATCCACTTCAAGATGTGTTTTCACCTTGGGAGGTGGAGCCATTAGTTGGCGAAATATTAAGCAATCTTGTATTGCAGACTCCACTATGGAGGCAGAATATGTTGCTGCTTGTGAAGCAGCAAAGGAAGCTGTATGGCTCAAGAAGTTCCTTTCTGACCTTGGTGTAATAAGAATGGAGCAAGTTCCAATCACATTGTTTTGTGACAACAGTGGAGCAGTTGCACAATTTAAAGATCTAAGGAATCATAAAAAAGGAAAGCACATTGAGAGGAAGTACCATATCATTCGAGATATTGTTGCTCGTGGAGATGTAGTGGTAGCAAAGATTGAAAGTGCAAATAATCTAGCAACTCCATTTACTAAAGTTTTGCCTCAAAGGACTTTCGAGTCACATTTGGAGAGAATGGGAGTTATATTAGTGCACAATAGTCTTTAGAGCAAGTGGGAGATTGTTAGGATTAGTGCCCTTAAATCCTATTGTATGATACCATGTATAATATTAAGTGTGACATTATGTTTGACATTATGTTTGACTTAATATTATGTTAATAAATTTGTTTTATTATTATCTGAAATAATGGTAACATGATAGTCGGACATTATTACATAGTCTATAAGATGCATAGTATGTGATTTATGTGAAGATTTACAGAAGATATAAATCACAAGTTCTTTGTAAACTCAGAATTATAATTCGTAGTCGGTAATGAAATTGGGCATTTCATCTGCGAAGACTATACATATCAACTACGATGATTTGTCTTGATCATGGAAGTGGAGACTTCTAGTTGATGTGTTAATATGTTTTAAGAGTTAAGAAATATTGAACTAGACCGCTGTGAGATTTATTATTCTCCTAATGACTGTCAAATGAATAATAAATCTCATGACTTACATTTGCATGAACTCTTAATCCTGAGAGAATAATGGACCTGATCATAAGGTGTAGGTTGCTTTAATATATCAGGAGTGAGATCTAAAGTTATGGTCAAAACCTCAGTATGTTGGGTAGCCACATTTAGTGTTGATGGAACATGTATTCTCAAGATGGAATTCATAGTCTCTTAACGGAGATATAAAGTATTCCCTTGAGATAAGTTTAATGAGTTTGTTATTCAGAGAGTTAGGCCTAACCACTTTAGTAAGACTAAAGTATATATTTATGGAATTGGATTTCATAAATATATGATGAATAACATTAAAGGATTAAACTGGGTACTCAAGGATTAAGATGTAGTAATTTACAAAGTGGCAGTCTACATTAATGACTTTGTATTACTACGAATATTTTATGAAGGGGTTACATGTATAATAAAGTCATGGGATATAATTATAGATAAGACCTATAGTGCAACTATATTTATATAGTGGTATTAAATATAGTTAATAGTAACTTTAGACTTGTCAAGAGTTGACAGAAAAGCCCAAGGCCCATTGAAGTTAGTGTCTTATTGGTCCCTTTTGGTCCCACTCTAAACCACACACTTAAGCCCAATTGGTAAGGCCCAAAAGGCCAGTCCAATTAGATAAATTGGTTAGATACAAAGGGAAAAACGTTCAGATTTTTCAGAATGTGAAAAATAACATTGAAATGGTGTGCATGTGAGTTTTTTGTCACTCACTAGTCATCCCTTTGTTACCAATTGAGAGACCACACATCTTGGGCATTAGTGGAATTGGAGTGAAGATTAAAAGTATTCCCGAGTACTTCAATCTTTGTTTTTGAAATTCACCGCTTCAAGGTACGATCTCTTGTTCTTAAATTCTGAAATTTACTTAGTACGTGTTATCAATATCGAATGAAGTAGATTCGTTTAAAACTTAATTTCCGCTGCATTCACATCTATTTCCATCAATATAGACTTATGCATGAACATGTAGACAAGCGTGCTAAGATGCAAAGGAACAAAGAAAGCCAAACGGGTGGTGCAAATCAAGCAAGGAAAGCATATCAACATTGCATGGAGCGAAGAAAGGTGTAAATCAAGCACACCAACACCATGGAGGTGTATCTCATAAGTGGTTACAACCAAACAAACCCTGTGAGGGACGAATGTAACCACACAAGCACAAACCCACGGAGAGCACAAAGCATGACAAAACCTAGATCTAAAGAGGCTAACATGAAGATAAATTATAGAAGCAAGCAAGCAAACATAGACACACAAAGGCAATTATCCAACCCTTTAATATAGGCCTAGGTGTGCAAATGTAGGCCTAGACCACATGATCTAGATCTACACCCCACCGGAAGGGCCAAAAAGCAAGAATGAGAGATATCAAAGGACAAAAAGGGCTAAAATAGCACATGGCATAGCAACCAACATAGATCTGAGCACACAAGTATGACACGGAGCACATAAACACATATATCTAAGCATGGAGACATAGAGCTAAGGACTAACATGTAGATCTAAGCTAAAACGTGGCAAAGAACACATAAGCATGTAGATCTAAGTAAAAACATGGCAAGAAGCCTAAAATCACATGGATCTAAGCACAAACATTAAATTTAGACATATCCTAGACCAAGAAGACTAGGCTAACAACATCGAAACAATAAATCATGGCATAAGCAAGGAAACATGCTATAAAAAACACAATCCGAATAAAGTAGGCAGCGGGCAAAGACCAAAGAAAGAGCAAAGGAATTTAAACTCACCTAAAGACATGCAAGGAAGCAAAAAAAAAAAAAAATGCTAGAAATAGCAATAAAAACATTTTATTAAGCAAGATAAAGCTAGGAAAAGCAATAAAGAGAAAATGGTGTGGATTGTAACTAAAAAGCTACATCTACACTTTAAACCTCAAATCCAAGGTATGGAACCAAGGAGAGGAAGATGGGGTGCAGGAACACTACCTTGAGATTGAAGGAAAAATATGAGAATCTAAGGTGTTTGAAGGTGTTTTGATGTGTTTAGGAGAGAGAGAGAGAGAGAGAGAATTTGCCTAAAACTGCCTAAAAAATCTTTTTTTTTTTGGGGCCAAAATGAGTGGTCTAGGGGCGTTTATAGTGAAAAAGTGACCCTTCAGCTGCCCGCACACTTTGTAGGGCCGCTAGTCACCTTGTTGATGTCAGCAATTTTGACATTTTCCTAGTTTCATTTTGGATGCATATTTAAAGGCCTTTCTGGACTTGAATTGAGCTGATCTTGGTGTCCCTAGAAATATCTAGATGTCTAGTTTTTAGAACACTAGATAAATTGAAAATCCAACGGTCGGATCAAAAGTTATGGCCTCAGGAAGCGTATTAATGCACTTTTTACGGTTTTCTAGATATCTCAACCGTTTTAACTCCGATTTTGACTCATGAATAATCGTTGGAAAGGAAATTTGATAATATTTGTCATGGCGCTAGTCCTAAACTATTCTAATGGCTGGATCAAAATTAGGTTTTTTGGTGCTCGGGTTTGATGTAGAAAC
This sequence comes from Quercus variabilis, assembly GCA_030445155.1. Taxonomy (NCBI): domain Eukaryota; kingdom Viridiplantae; phylum Streptophyta; class Magnoliopsida; order Fagales; family Fagaceae; genus Quercus; species Quercus variabilis. The sequence continues at coordinate 44,286,756 of CP129447.1, read as the reverse complement.
ATGAAAAATATTGTTTTGGGATAATTTTTATTGGCTTTGTCTTTTGGTCAACCCAGGGTTAAGTAGGAGCATTTTGGTCAACTTGACCGAAAATGGCACTTTGAGTGCTCTAATGCTCAAAAGGGTTGCACCACGTCAATCTAGATGTTTACGCGGCCCAACGGAGAAAAGATAATATTTTTGGAATTTTCGGAGTCTGGCACACAAATCGAGAACAAACAAAATACAGTGTCTACAAGGAGGAATCCATTAATTTGGATGATCCCATTTATCAAGACTTGCCAAGCAATTACCCTTAGTGTTTGTGTCATTGTTTAGATTGTGTTTTTTTTTTTTTTTTTTTTCCTTATTATTATTATTATTATTATTATTATAACCCATTTTGCAAGTGTTAAAGTTTTTTTGTTCATTTATTTTCATCTCTTCAAAGTAATCTCTGTAATCTCTACTTTTTATTTTTTTTCCTTGTTAACGTTGAGGACAATGTAAGTTTTAGGTTGGGGGGAGGAACTTGAAATAATTTGCATTTGGTTTTATTTTATATTAATTTTTTTTTTCTAGTGCTATTTTTAGTAATTTGTTTTTTGTTTTTAATCCAATTTTCAAATAAATAAATAAATAAATTGTTGCTTTAGCAAGAGTTTTAAGTCAAAGTTCTTTATACTACTTCTATTTAAATAATTCCACTATTTTTCATACTCAACTATTATGCACATGCACTTTATCCACATGAACACTTTTCTTGGTTGAGAGATAGAGATGACTTTGAAAATATTTTGAAAATAAAGTGTAGAGACTTTAAAAGGGAGTTACTGAGCCATTCATTTTTTTAGAGGGTTATTTTCTTTTGATCTCATTTTTCATTTGGAAGTGCATAACTTTGTTATTGCTTAGTCTCATTATTCTTTGATTTGGTTGAATGCTAAGAATTCATCAATTTTATGCCACACTTGAATATGTTAAAGTCATGGATTTTGAAGAACTATCCCAATCCTTAAGAGATGATTTTAGGCCATCTTTGTTTATTTTGAGCTTTTATTATTTTCTTTCTTGATACATTGACGCTAGTCACCTATTTGAGCCTATTATTTTAGCTATTCTTTCTCAAACCATTTCCTAAAGTGTTCCTAGAATGAATGCAATCAAATTGTTTTATTGCAGTAAATTTGTGGTGAAATAGTTGGAAGAAAAGGAGGACTCACTCAAAAAAAAGAAAAAGAAAAAAAAGAGAGTCATAAACAGAAAAAAAAAAATGTTGAAAAAAAAAAGGAATGTGAAAGAGGAAGAAATAAAGAATGAACTTGTTGATGAAATTTTGAAGAAAAAAAGAAAGAAAGTGAAAGTGTAATATTCAAGAAACTTAAGAGGATAAATCAATTGTCATATACTCAAAAGAAGTTGTCCCTCTAATTATTCTTGGAAACACTTTTTATTTTTACCTATACCATTTGTTCTAAATTCCTACTCTCTACCCTATATTACATCCTAATGAAAGTCCTATTTGATCTTAAGGAAGGTATGGTTTGGATCTTGACATGACTAATCAATGTGTGTGGTGTAACATTCTTAGTGTTTGGCATCCTGTCATGAGACTATAAATGTCCTTTATTTTGCTTCACCATTTTTTTATCTTATTTATATGCGAGATATTAGTCTTTGTTCTACATTACTCTGGTCACATATGTTTGTGAGTGTTACTCCTTTTTCAGAGTGATTTTATTTGTTTAGTGTTAACAACTGTGAGATTTGAGTTAAAGCATAACTTTGGATAGAAATTCAAGACATGTTTTATCTTAAGACTAAGGTTGTATTTGTGTTGGCTAAACTATTCACACATTGAGTATAGATGGCATGTGGAATATCTTTGGTGGTTGTTAGTGTTTTGACCTTTGATTAACTTTTTCTACTAAAGTAGTAATTTTTTGTTATTTTGTGTCTTTGTCTCAAGCCACTTAAATTGTTACGGACTAGCAATGAGCTGGTTAGAGAGTATGATAATAGTTTAATTTTGCATATTTATATCATTATTAGAAAGCATTATCATACTTATTTTGAGTTAATTCATGCATTTTATAGTTGGTTTTGGAATAATTCTAAATAATAAATTTTGTGCTTAATTGAATTTTAATGTGTGAATTTGTCTTTTGTAGGATAATAAAATTAAATAAGTAGATTTATGCAAAGAAAAAAGTTAATGGACTTTACTCTTAAAAGAGCCATGATGAAGTCAAAGAAGGACAACCCAATTAAATTCAAGTCCAATTGGATCAAAGAATCAAAAGAAATTTGCACCAAATCCAAGTCCAATTCGGATTAGAATTCTAACCTGCGCACCAGTTAGTATTTAGAGCATACCTTTCGGCTTAGATGTCCAACTGAGATGATTCAAGTTCAGTTGGAAAGCTAACTTAAAGGGCTACAACTTTGTAGTTAGTTTACAAAAAGTCCGAATTATGAAGTTAAATGGGCTAAAAACGTTGGTTAAGTGAAGCCTAAAACTTGAGATTTTCTCCAAACGGGAATTTAACTTGTAATAGGATTCCTTGATCTATTTAAAGGTTTTTTAGGGCAAAATTTAGAGAAAAAAGAGCTGCCGTAGAACATAATTTAGGTTTTCTTAAAATTTCTTTACAATTTTCAGAGTTTTATTTGTGTTATGACTTGCTAGGAGCCTTATTAAGGCAAGGGATGAAACCCAACCGTTTATTGTTATGTTCTTAACAATTATTTTATGGTTTTAATGCTTATGTTATTATGTTTTTGATTAATTTACTCATCTAGAAAAGTGTTTAGTTTTGTATAATTCTTTGATTTATCGTAGACTTTGAGCACGTTAAATGCTTAGTATTCCCTGTAAACTAATTCACTAGTTTTGTTTGCCTGAAATCAATCAATTTCATGAAACTACCTTAGACAATTAATTCTTGAGTTTTTATTGTTAAATCATCCCACTATGATCATCTTTTGTATGAATTTTAGTTGACTTATAAAATAAATATTGTTAAGACTACCTATAGATGTGGTGTGTGGATCCCTAAATTTTAATGCCTTAATATATTGTTATTTTCTCTCAATTTAAATTAACTTTACTAAACCATAAAAAATCTCGTCAATCAAACTTTATTATTTTAGTTTTATTCTCTTGTAGTTTGCTAATCAATTTCCTTTTCCATGTGGATTCGACCTCGGACTTACCGAGTTATTACTTCATGACAATCATGCACTTGGGAGCATTATTTAAGTCACAACAAACACTTTTTATTTTTACCTATACCCTTTGTTCTTAATTCGTCCTCTTTATCCTACATTATGTCCCAATGAAAGTCCTATTTGATCTTAAGGAAGGTATGGTTTGGATCTTGACATGACTAATCAATGTGTGGGGTGTAATATTCTTATTGTTTGGCATCCTTTCATGAGATTATAGATGTCCTTTATTTTGCTTCACCATTCTTCATCTTATTTATATGTGAGATATTATTCTTTGTTCTACATTATTCCGCTCACATATGTTTGAGAATGTTACACTCTTTTTGGAATGATTTTATTTGTTGAGTGTTAATAGCTATGAGATTTGAGTTGAAGTATAACTTTGGATAGAAATTCAAATCGTATTTTATCTTAAGACTAAGGTTGTGTTTATGTTGGCTAAACTATTCACACACTGGGTATTGATGGCATGTGGAATGTCTTTGGTAGTTGTTAGTGTTTTGACCTTTGATTAACTATTTCTACTAAAGTAATAAATTTTTGTTATTTTGTGTCCTTGTTTTGAGTCACTTAAATTGCTAGGGACTAGTAATGAGATGGTTGGGGAGTGCCACTGCCTCATCTCTTCATTCCTCACTTTTGCATTTTCAGCAAATCTCTCTCTCTCTCTCTCTCTCTCTCTCTCTCTCAAAGACCATGGCTCCATAATCTTCCCATATCCTCACTATAGACAACATCAACCTCACCCACTAGATGGGTTGAAAATGGCTCAGAGAGCCTCCTACACTCCTTTACAGGCCTCGACAACACCTATCTTGTGGCGCACTGGCTAGAACAGTGAGTTTTCTAAGTTTCCCTTTAATCTTGCATTTAATATGTTTTTAGCCTTGAAAATGATTGGGCTTTGTTGTGGTAGAAACATACTTAGGAGTAGTTTTGATCCAAAGGGGCCGAACAAGAGTGATGAACACCTTCTATGTTCATCCTTGAGTACGTGGGCTCGTGCATGCACATGTGTGGTTGAGTCTCTGCATACATGTGCCTGAGCCTACACACACATGAATGTTTAGAGCCCATTTAAGAGAAACCCATATATGGTAAGTCATAATCTTCCCACTAAAGTTGGTCGTGCACAAGAAAAAATCCTATGCGTACCTTCTAGTTAGGAAGATGGGGATTTATAAAAACTGTTGAGTTGCTTTCTCTTTTTTTAAGTCCAATGGATTTAAAGAGAGAAGGCAACAAAAGAAAAAGGGTAGAAAACGATTTTTACAAGTGTATTGAAAGCTTTAAATAATGAGTATAAACCATAAATAGAGAGATATAGAACAACATGTAAAGAGAATAGATGAACAATATAAAAAAGGAGAGCATTTCTTATATATAATGATGTATTTACAAGGAAAGAAGGAAATAAAATGGCATAGCTTTAAACAAAGCTAACCTTTTTTTATTACATAGCTAACCAAGCTTACCAAAGAGCTTTGGAGGTATGGAAATGGTGGAAAAATGGGCTGAAGTTTATGATTAGAGATGGGTTCCCTAAGGAAAAAGAGAAAGAAACTAAGGCTAGAGAGATTTCTTAGAGAGAGAGAGAGAGAAGAGAGAATTTTTGTTGATTTTTATACCTATTTTGTTATGTAATTTCTCAAGAGGAAGGGGGTATTTATAGATGGGTAAATGTGGATCCGGATCCTCTCCATTTCCCTTTGAAATGGAGAGGGTCCAGTTCACGGCTTATATTGATTTAAAATCAATCTATGGCCTAAAATCAACCACGCCATTTAAAATAAACTTAACAGAGCCCTGAGTCATAAAATACCCTTAACGTTAGTTTCAACGTTTCTTCTGTCTTCTCACTTTCTCCGTCTCATCAAAAATCCATAGCTCCTCTCTCTCACCTCAACCGAGTTTCTCCCTCTCTTTCCCTAGCGCTCCACTCTCTCAACCTCGACTGCACCTCCACCAATCTCTCCACCTCCTCCACGCTTGCTCTCTGCCTCTCCCTCAACCTCGTCATCACCGCTTCCCGCATACCCAACTCAAACCCATAAGCAAAAACAAAGAAAAAACAGTAAACTCATAAGAAACCCACACACTTGCACCCTTTTTAGACCTAGATCAAAGAGAGAGTAAGGGTTGGGGTTTGGAGAGAATCGGGTTTTTAAGTGAGAATTTGATGCTTTCCAGACCCAGATCAGAGAAAGTAAGGGTTAGGGTTTGGATAGAATCGGGTAAGAGAGAAGTAGATGCTCAATCTCCATGGCTAGATCTAGCAGTCACCGTGTTCCGCTCCACCAATTCCGGCAGTGGTTTCGGTAAAGTTCCTTTGTCTCTCTCTCTCTTTGATTTTTCCTTCTTTTAATTTTCTCAAGAAAGAAGAAGATTTTTTTTTTTTTTTTTTTTTTTGTATTGTATTGTATTAGGATTTCGTTTTCTTTTGATAAAGAAATTGAATTCCCTATTGTACTTGGGAAAAAAATAATGTGGAATTTGTGTTATTCAATACAAATTGTGTTCCAAGTGAAAAGACAACAAAAAAACAGAATCTGTATGTATACTAAAGTAAATTTGAGATTTAATGTAAGAATGAATTTATCTTAGCATTTAAATGGTTATATTTTGAATCGTAACTCATGAAAATAGGTATAAAAATTTGGATTAGTAATTTTGTTGTTGACTCATATCTTATTCCAAAGGTGGTTGCAATTCTGTGAGATGTGCCTATGCATTTGGGAAATAAATCTGTTCTTTTGAAACAACATCTGCAAAAGTAGTATTGTATAGCAATAAATCTTCAATTAGGAGTTAGGACTACGTCACCATGTCCATATTCATTATTCCATATATTTTGTCGAAATTTAGGAACACAAACTAGTTGTTTCCCAAATTAATTATACATTCTTAAGTGGTGTTGGTGAATCTGTTACGAAAAATATGTCATAATTTGAGATAGAACTTGATTCACCCATCAATTCTCACGCAATCAATCAAAAAAAAAAAAAAAAAATCTCATCATCTAAACCATTCAGGAGACAAACACAATGATTCAATTATTTCATAATTCCTCATCTCATCTCATCTTTTTAATTAATTTACTATTATTCTGCTTTCATCCTTTATTCTTTTTGTTGGATTGGCAGATCTTCATCTTCTTCTTGTGTTGGAATTTGATGTGCTCAATTTGGCGTTTTCTTAGGTTCTGGACACATTAATTTTCATCAAATAAAAAAAATTAATTAAAAATTACTTGGGTTCTTAATTATAATAAGCCTAACCTATTTGAAAATTGATTTGTTGATTTTGGTTTGGTTATTGGTAAAATCCAATGATTGATTGGGCTTTAAAGACTTAAGAATCGTCTGTTGGATTTCAACTGCAAATTGATTATTGATTATTTATTTTGATGGTTATTATATGAGCAATATATTTAGTCTATATTGTAATTTACTAATTTTATGTGCATTTAGAATCTCCAAAATCCAATAGCAATGACTTATGATCTCATACAGGGAGCTGTGAAGTGCCATTGGGTTAGCTATACTTATGATCTGATTGTACTCCTTAACAGTTAGCTGATATCTTAGATTGATACAGAGGCTTTAGGATTTATCTTGTTCTAGTACATACTGGTTGAATAATTGGTTGTTTTTTGGGACTGTCTTGTTTGTTTCCAAAGTGTTATTTCTTCAAAATGTGTTTTTAGTTGGCTAAAGGTTGAATTTTTATTTTATGCTTGTTTTATGTCTTTCATGAAAAATCTGATTTGTAAACAGTGGCCAAAAGGCCATTGGCTATAATTGAGAAGAATATTTTGTTGAATTTGATCAAATTAGCTTCATTTGAAACAATGGTGAGAATAGGCATCAAAGTGTGTATGCATGTTGTTAATTGAGAAGAATAGTATGTTCCTACATTTACAATCCTTTAAATTATTCATTATGTGTGTATGCATGTTTGTTAATGTGTTCAGCTTTGAAAGTAAAGTCTTTTTGGTTACAAATAAAGGCCTAGTTATGGTTGGTTGTCATAAGAAAAACAAGAAAAATATAATGGTTCGTATGTATAAAGTAAGCTTTATGAATTGTGCTTCAAGAAAAAAAGAAAAGAAAAAGAAACACTGTACATTTTGTTTGTGTTAACTTGTATTTTCATCCTTTTTTAACTATTATTGATATTGTTTTAGTTATCATTTTTTTTTAAAAAAAATGTTTGCAATGCATTGATATTGCATTGGTGGTGTGATGACTACAGAGAACCTGCAAAATATTAATAGAGAAGATTGCTCCGTTGAATTCAGCCATAGACGATGTTTCTGCTCAACTTCATAGAGATGATGACCCTAATGGAGTTGCGGTGAATTCAGATGAAGTTGGAGCTTCAATGTAACAAAATATTTGTTGTAATTGCCATATAAACCATCACTACTTACGTGTGATGAGTACTGGAAAAACAATGTTTTGAATCCTTTATCTCTTTTAATTTTCTATTCGGTTAATAAATTCAGGTTGATTGTACTTATATAAAAAATTTACTAGAAATGATAGCAAAATATGATTTGTTTCACAGTAATTTTCTCTTAGTAGTAATTATTTATATTTAGGTACTAATTGTTCTCTCACATGGTATTCTCACATTCCTACAATAGAGTATTGTGGATTTCTTTTTTTCACACAATCAATAGCAAATTTTCCACTTGAGATTGCACACTTGAGCTTATGAATAGTGCAATGGTTTTAACTCTCTCCCTTTCCTTTTCCTTGTTTTGTATTAAAATAAAATTTCAAAGAATCCTTTGCTGCTAGTGCTTTAACTTCAAGATGCATTCTATTTGTTGTTGACTGATTTCTAATAATAATTTGATTTTTAACTTTTGGCTTTAGAAGTATCGGTCATAAAGCAAAAAAATTGAAACACGACCATTCTCAATTAAGGAGCATCTACAATATTTATTGTAAATTTGTTGTGGCTGGCAGTATTACTTATCTTAAAGGATGTAAAATTGCTGCACAAGTAATATATAACTGTGCTAGTTTCTCCAAGTAGCCTTTGATTTTGTTAGCAATAAATATGTTAGGAATTAGGATTGCTTTAAGTATTTTATCAATCTTTAAGAAACTAATCCTTAATTGCTTCAGTGACTCCAAATCAGTCATCACAAAGTACTTATATAAAAGACACAACCAGAGCGCATAAAAGCTAGTAATTTCTTCTCGAAGACAAGCTAATAATTATGATTCTCAAAGACAACAAAAATTCATTAAAATTTTTATCCACAACCAAATGAACAAAACCCAAAACAAAAAGGCATTATAGTTTAGCTAAATTAGCTTCACAATGTAAATATGTGATTTCAATGCTTCAAGAAAGCCAAAATAGTTACATCTTGATTTTGATCCCAACTAAAATAGATATGAGTCATGTTCTTTATATCTAAAATTTCATGAACAATTTCTCCCAAAAAAAAAAAATTCGTGAACAAAGCCAGCTTCATGGTCTTCACTAATCCCTCCAGCACTTGCCTTTTCTCACTCTTAGTGATCAAAAGAAGAATAGCATATCTATAATCATGCCATTCAACCTGACAAAAGAACAAAAGAGTGATTTCATTGATAAACATATATCAAAATTTCCAAAAAAACTTGATCTAGCAGTAAAGAAACTTGATAAATGATAATAAGACCAAAAAAATTTCCTATCATGCATTACTTTAATGATAATAATAACTGCTAATCACCACCATCACATCCATTTACAACTAATCCAATCGCCTTGAAGGACTTGAAACTTTTATGGGAACAGCTAAAACATAAAAATTAGATCAAGCAGGGATTCGTTTGCTTCACAGTGAGTAGCTTGAAAGTCACAAGCTTGAGCTATTTGTATCAAACCTTTTTGCTACGCAGAACTCCAAGCCATAATTCAGCTAAAACTCATGTCTCTAGTGAAAAAAGAACTTTATTTTTTATGTGCAAGAAGTAGTGTTGCAAGTTTGCTTACACTTTGGAAACAAACAAGAGAGTCCCAAAAATCAACCAATATCTAATAAGCTATGAATGCCTATGATAAATCCTAAAGCGCCCATATCTGCTAACTGCTAAGGAGTATAACCAAATCATAAGTAGAGCTAACCTTATAGCACTTTGACGCCTGTTCTCACCATTGTTTCAAATGAAGCTAATTTGATCAAATTCAACAAAATATTCTTCTCAATTATAGCCAATGGCCTTTTGGCCACTGTTTACAAATCAGATTTTTCATGAAAGACATAAAACAAGCACAAAATAAAAATTCAACCTTTAGCCAACTAAAAACACATTTTGAAGAAATAACACTTTGGAAACAAACAAGACAATCCCAAAAAACAACCAATTATTCAACCAGTATGTACTAGAACAAGATAAATCCTAAAGCCTCTGTATCAATCTAAGATATCAGCTAACTACTAAGGAGTACAATCAGATCATAAGTATAGCTAACCCCATGGCACTTCATAGCTCCCTGTATGAGATCATAAGTCATTGCTATTGGATTTTGGAGATTCCAAATGCACATAAAATTAGTAAATTACAATATAGACTAAATATATTGCTCATATAATAACCATCAAAATAAATAATCAATAATCAATTTGCAGTTGAAATCCAACAGATGATTCTTAAGTCTTTAAAGCCCAATCAATCATTGGATTTTACCAATAACCAAACCAAAATCAACAAATCAATTTTCAAATAGGTTAGGCTTATTATAATTAAGAACCCAAGTAATTTTTAATTAATTTTTTATTTGATGAAATTAATGTGTCCAGAACCTAAGAAAACCCTAAATTGAGCACATCAAATTCCAACACAAGAAGAAGATGAAGATCTGCAAATCCAACAAAAAGAATAAAGGATGAAAGCAAAATAATAGTAAATTAATTAAAAAGATGAGATGAGATGAGGAATTATGAAATAATTGAATCGTTGTGTCTGTCTCCGGAATGGTTTAGATCAAGAGATTTTTTTTTTTTTTTTGATTGATTGCGTGAGAACTGATGGGTGAATCAAGTTCTATCTCAAATTATGACATATTTTTCATAACAGATTCACCAGCACCATTTAAGAATGTATAATTAATTTGGGAAACAACTAGTTTGTGTTCCTAAATTTCGACAAAATATATGGAATAATGAATATGGACATGGTGACGTAGTCCTAACTCCTAATTGAAGATTTATTGCTATACAATACTACTTTTGCAGATGTTGTTTCAAAAGAACAGATTTATTTCCCAAATGCATAGGCACATCTCACAGAATTGCAACCACCTTTGGAATAAGATATGAGTCAACAACAAAATTACTAATCCAAATTTTTATACCTATTTTCATGAGTTACGATTCAAAATATAACCATTTAAATGCTAAGATAAATTCATTCTTACATTAAATCTCAAATTTACTTTAGTGTACATACAGATTCTGTTTTTTTGTTGTCTTTTCACTTGGAACACAATCTGTATTGAATAACACAAATTCCACATTATTTTTTTCCCAAGTACAACAAGGAATTCAATTTCTTTATCAAAAGAAAACGAAATCCTAATACAATACAATACAAAAAAAAAAAAAAAATCTTCTTCTTTCTTGAGAAAATTAAAAGAAGGAAAAATCAAAGAGAGAGAGACAAAGGAACTTTACCGAAACCACTGCCGGAATTGGTGGAGCGGAACACGGTGACTGCTAGATCTAGCCATGGAGATTGAGCATCTACTTCTCTCTTACCCGATTCTATCCAAACCCTAACCCTTACTTTCTCTGCACTGGGTCTGAAAAGCATCAAATTCTCACTTAAAAACCCAATTCTCTCCAGACCCCAACCCTTACTCTCTCTCTGATCTAGGTTTAAAAAGGGTGCGAGTGTGTGGGTTTCTTATGAGTTTACTATTTTTTCTTTGTTTTTGCTTATGGGTTTAAGTTGGGTATGTGGGAAGCGGTGACGACGGGGTTGAGGGAGAGGTAGAGAGCAAGTGTGGAGGAGGTGGAGAGACTGGTGGAGGCGCAATTGAGGTTGAGAGAGTGGAGCGCTAGGGAGAGTGAGGGAGAAACTTGGTTGAGGTGAGAGAGAGGAGCTATGGATTTTTGATGAGAGAGACGGAGAAAGTGAGAAGATAGAAGAAACATTGAAACTAACGTTAAGGGTATTTTATGACTCAGGGCTCTATTAAGTTTATTTTAAATGGCGTGGCTAATTTTAGGCTATAGATTGATTTTAAATCAATCTAAGCCGTGAACTGGACCCTCTCCATTTCAAAGGGAAATGGAGAGGATCCGGATCTGGTAAATGTGGGGGTGAGGTGTTGCATGCAACACCTTTACCCAGCCGTACAAAGCAATGTGTGGTTGGTGCCTCACTAAAAATTGCCTTGATGCCCACACTTTCCTTTTTTGTCCTTTTCTCCTATCTAGTCTGATTTTCATGCTACTATTTTTTATAGGTTTATATCACTATTTTTGGTACGTTAATCGGGGCCATAAAAAATATGGTATCAACATTATCATTGTATCTAACTTTCTTTTAAAGTAGATTTTACTCTTAGATCTTTTTGCTTTAAATTGATGAGTGTGTGCTTGTAACAACACTTTTTTATGCCTCTGCATCTCTTTTGGATTTTTTTTTCTTCTAATTTTTAAATTTTTTTTTTTAATTCTAATTCTTTAACTCAAATATTGGTCATCCATGTGATTTTAGTTAGGGGTGACAAAATTCGATACGACCCACAAACCCAACACAACTAACTCGTTTATAAATAAGTCATGGGTTGAGGTTAAACAGATTTGAGTCATATTGAGGTCAACATGACTGACTTATTTAATAAACGGGTAGTGTTCGTGTTCAACATGCGAACATGTTTGACTTGTTTAGCTTATAAAGGTATTAGCTTTTTTAATTATTATTTTTTAATATTGCTTGATTTATGATTGCAATAATATGTTTATTACTATGTTTATGGTTGTAATTATATTTTAATTTTAAATATATGGGAATTGATAACAAGTTATTCAAGTCAAGTATGACCTATTAATCAAATTGGTTATAAATGAGTCATTTGTATTGACTTTTACATGACTTATTAATTAATGGGTTAAACGTATTATGTTGAGTCGATTTGTTTAATAAACAGGTCATGTTAAGGTTGAGGATTCTTGACACGTTTATTAAACAAATCAGATTCGAGTCAACCCATATAACCGAATACTCATGGCTTGATATGACATGAACTTGACATACGAACACGAATTGCCACCCCTAATTTAAGTGATAACACACTGGTAATAACATTCTTTTTAATGTTCTATCTATAGTTTGAATGTTCTATTTATAGTTTGAATCCCACCTCCTTCTCCTGCCTATCTACCACTCTTAAAAAAAAAAATAAATAAAAATAAGGCCATCCATAAGTTTTTAGTGTATCAAGCTTTGGTTATTTATGTTTTCTATGAGCCTGCCTTGTTTGTTTGGACTAAAATTTTTAAAGAAATACTTTTCTTGAACTGATTTTGGCTATTATAGGCTTAGGAAAATTTCAAGTTTATGATAAAAAATTTTGTCTAAAGTTTCGATTCTGCCCTTTGGTTATAATGTTGTTTGATCTAACAGTGAGTTACTCTATCATTTGTTCAATTGTCAAGTAAGTGGAGGGAAAGGAAGAAAAAGAATGGAGAGGAAAGTTACTCGGAATCAAATGTGTTATTGTTTTGTGATTTTGGCTTACCTAATTTGGAAAATTTTTGAACTTCGAAAAAAAGTTGTGCTCTTTGTTTTGGATTCTATTTTAGTTACAATGTAAATGTGTTTAGTCTTTTAAAGGTCGATTGCCAAGAACGTATAGGAAATCAAAGAAAATGAAGGGACGTAATTTTATTTGGAATATTTGATTTTAGATTAATTATAAATTGTATTTTCTAATTTTGTTTAAAATTTAATTAAGTATTGTAAATTTTGATTTATTCGTACTATAACTTTCATTAGTTTGTAATGAATTCCTTGACCTTCTATCCACTTTAGTTGGAACTTGGAAGGTTGTCATAAAATGTTCCAAAATGTTGTAATATTGATATTTTTAAATATTTAAAATGATATTGTTTTTAAGATACCTAACAACAAAATGAGAGGAAAATAGTCGGAAGAATGCAATTGAAGAAAAGTAACAAAATTATAGAATTGAAAAGAATAAATTAGAAGTTAAGATGACTAAATTGAATTTCGAATGATGTAATTTGTAATTTAGTTTTGATCTTATTGTTTTGTGAATGCATTTTTAATTCATATATCTTTAGCTTGTCGATGCGGTTTTTATGTCAATTAAATATTTTTTTAAGTGTAATTAAACTATTTAATATGATTTGCAAGAATTTTATTACCCCCCCAAAAAAAAAAAAAAAACATTCAAATGTGATTTGAAGGAAAATAGAAAAAAAGAAAAAGAAAGCGGACAAAATGGCACAGAAACAGTCATTTGTGTTCCTGAGACCTGAGCTATGAGTATGGTCCCCATTTTTATTCAGCTTTCTATCTTCTCCATCTTCTTACTCTTCATTGTAGTAAATAGTAGCGGGAAGGGAAAGCCTACCTTGTAGAGTTCTGATAAACCACAGCTAGAGAACCCACCCTGCCCACAAACCAGGTTGTGGATTCTTTTCACTTTACTTTCTTCTTCTTCTCTCTCTTTAAAATTTTCTTTTGGGATTAATTTTGTTTTGCTATCCTTGTCGTTTGACGTATACTATGTGTTTGAGGAAAAGCCTCAAAGAGATATTGTAACGAGCTGAACTGTAAATTATTCTGGTTCTGTAGAGCAGACATGCTTTTTTAGTTGCAAGAGGAACAAAACACAAATGGGATCCTGTTGTTATAGCCCTTCCCCTTCAAGTTCCCATCTTTTGGTGACTGACTTCTTCTCTTGGGGTTTCAAGAGCTCCAAGCTTCCTTTTTTGGTAAGTTCCCATGATTAAGTTGTTAATTACTAGCTTCATATAAACACACTTCGCAACAGAACAACCACTTCTCTATATCATTTGCCATTTAATTATGGCTGTTGGTGATAGAATTTGTAATTAATATTTATGGCTATATATAGAACTGGAGACTTTAAACATAGTTCATTACGTTGGGGTTTTAGTAATATTATATATACATATATATATACATATATATATATATATGTATATATAATATTACTAAAACCCCAACGTAATGAACTATGTTTAAAGTCTCCAGTTCTAAGAACACTGTACTACATTTTTATTTTATTTTTTAAATTGAATAGTTATTTGCTTCCTTCATTGACTATGGTGTTTTCTTTTCCTGTATTATCCCTCATGGCTGGTGCCTTATAGATAGTATCTTTCTTGTAAAGTTGTAACCTCTGTTTCCTAATTTTCTATCTACTCCTTGTAAGCAGCAAAAAAGAAGGTTTGATAGGTCCCAAAGAGCTTCAAAAATTTGTGGTTACTATGGATTGAGGACCCCTCCTTATAAGCTTGTAAGTGATTTTATTGGTTATATGCATACCAGTAGTCCATTTGCAGGCCCATAATGATAAGTTCAGCTAAGTCACTTCTACAATTTCCATTAAATGTGTGTCGACACAATCAAGAGTCAAAATGTGTTAAGAACCTAGTTTTGCCTAACACATGTACTTGTGGATGTTTTCTTAAGGTTGTAACTTGTATTAGCACTTGTGTGTAAGGTATTGGCCTTGCCTTGGCAGCCTTAATAATTGGAGCATGTGACTAAAGAATTAACTTAAGCATGTTTGTATTACTACTTAGTTACAAGCTGGTAGTAGTTGCTGCCTAGCTGGCAGATTAGTCAGGCAGTTAGTTACAGTTATTAGCCAAGTTTGTTAGCTAATATTGGCCTTTTCTGGTGTAATACACAACTAAGCCTTCCTATATAATGCTGATTGCTGCTTGTAATCGTTCATTCAGAATCTATTAAGCAAAGTTAGTCTCTCAAAGCCCTCTTTTCTCTCTAATCTCTCTTCTTTCTCCAGGAGGTTTGGCTACCTCAAACTAGCCACCCAAATACCACATCCCCAGTTAGTTAGGCTCTTAGGAAAATGCTTTTGAATATATTGTAATAGTTTTTATGTGCTTTAGTGGAGTATCATCAGCTGATTCACCTTGAAGATATAATCTAACCTTTTCACCTTTTAAGTTCCTTGAATGCTTGGAAATGATTCTCCAAATTTCTACTTGTAGTGGTCATTCTTAATGTAATTTATATTGAATCACATCACAGGCTCGTTAGTAGAATAATTTCTTAGAAATTCTTTTAGCAAAGTGCAAGTGTGTAACCCCTTATTCTCTCTCTCTTTCTCTCTCAAAGGACTGGAATATGTTTACAGATGGCATATCCTGGAAATGTTATGCTGAGTGTGTCTAGTATGTTTTATTTCATCAGCAAATTTAAGAAATTGGAAACGTTGAAAGAGACAAGGTTTTATGAGTATGGATATATATTGAGCGAACAAATTGAATGATACCTAAATTCTGACGTAGTTTATGATGTCCCTCACCTCTGGGGAACGTTCTTTCAAAAATTAATTTCATCAGATAAATATTAGTATATCAGTATTAACTATTAGGTGTTTTGTTTATCCTTGTCCTTGTTATAAAGGATAGAGAAGTTGTAGATGAAAAGTAAAACTATTTAAACATGTTGGAAATAGAATTTCATTCTGATAAGTGTGGGTGTGGGAGAATATGCCAATTTACATATCTAATAAATAAAAATAATAATTTATCATTTCAAAAGTTGGATTTAATACCAAGTCACTGCAGTTTGTGGCAATTCACTGGAGGTCTCTCCTTAATTAATGAATTTCATTTTTTTTTCCTGAACTTATCTGCACTGGTTTTCTATTTTTAGGATGCTTTAGAACCATATATGAGTTTGAAGACATTGGAGATGCACTGGGGAGGACATCATCGAAATTATGTAGAAGGATTGAACAAGCAGTTGGAGAAGAATGATATACTATATGGCTTCACCATGGATGAGCTTGTCAAAGTAACATACAATAATGGAAACCCCTTACCAGAATTCAACAATGCTGCCCAGGTACTTTCTAGATTGTAGCTAATTGTTAACTGCCTGGACTTGAACATTAAAAGTTGTTAGACCGATTTTTTTTTTTTTTTTTGGTTATAAGTAATGAGAAAAGTTTTTTAGAATATCAAAAAAGTTTCACCCAAAGTATACAGGAGGTATACACTAGGGACAAGAACAATAAAAAGAACACAAATTACAAGCATCCATCAAAGAAAAAACCGAAAAAAAAAAAATAGAATGACTGCCTATTACAGACAACCAATCCAATAAGGTTTTGAAGAAGAACAGTTTAAGATCTGGAATTGTCCTTTTAGAATCCTCAAAACTTTGGTTATTTCTTTCCCGTCAAATGCACCACATTAAGCAATAAGGAACAACCATCCATGTAACACCGTTCTAATGTAGCCCAAATTTCCCTTGCTAACAAGCTAAAAGGTCAACCACCGTCTTCGGCATAACCCAATGAATAGCAAACAAAGTGAATACCATAGCCCACAATTCCATAGCAATTGGACAATGGATAAGGAGGTGATCTACTGATTCTCCATTGCTTTTACACATAAAACACCCATCTAAAATCTAAATTTCCTGCAGCTGTAAATTATCAATTGTCAAAATCTTCCCCAAAGTTGCAAAAAAAAAAAAAAAAAAAAACATTCAGACGAAACACCTAATTTGGCATTTAGTGATCTTGATCAGTATCTTTGAATCAAAATTTTTATTTTGGTTCTTAAAAATTGAAGTTCTCTTTTTTGGAAGACAAATTAATTTTGAAAATTAACTTTTTGTGTTTAATAATTTTTTGGGGACATGTTCTTAAAATGAGAATATTAAGGTGGATAAGTGGAAATACAAAGCTAGGATTTGAAATGAAGAAATCCCCTTTGATATAGGGGTGACTCATTTGAGAGATTTGCATGAGATAGTTATGAGATAGTTTAGTCATGTGCAAAAGAGAAAAATCAATGGGCTGAAGATGAGTGATTTGATTCAAATGGGGGAATTAAAAGAGGTAGAAGAAGACCTAAAATAACATTGGTAGAACTAGTAAAAACAAGACATGTTAATTAAAAAGATGATAGATTGAATGATTTTGGATGGGATAGAGAGAAGAATGCATACGCCCAACCCCGATTATTCTTTTGAGGATGTATAGTTGACCCCAAATTTGGGACTAAGACTTGTTGTTTAATTTTGTTTTGGGGCAAGTAGGCTCTATCTAGCATATGTTGAATAGGGTGACGTTTGTGAGAAATTAAATCTAAGTATCATATAACTATTGGAAATCTCCAATATATATTCTATCTATTCTAACATTCTTGGTCAAAAATTTTATTAGTTATCTTATTTTTTACTTTTAATTTTGCATATATATATCTCGGGAATCAACCACTCTAATAAATTGGGGGTAAGGCACTAAGGTTATCTACCATAACCTCTCCTATACTCTGCAAAAGTGGGAGGTTTGTGCATTGGCTATGACCTTGCATGTGTGTACACACACACACACACACATATATATGGGTATGAAAATTTAATTATAAAGTCAACTCTTGAAACCCCCCACCCCCAAAGAAAAAGAATAAGAAAATGAATGCAAGAAAATATAAAGGGAGCAAAGGCACTAATGAATCTTGATTTGCAGGTTTGGAATCATGATTTCTTTTGGGAAAGCATGCAACCTGGAGGAGGGGACATGCCCAAACTAGGTGTTCTTCAGCAGATTGAAAAGGATTTTGGTTCATTTACAAATTTCAGGGAGAAGTTTGTAGAAGCAGCACTCACACTATTTGGCTCTGGCTGGGTTTGGCTTGTTTGTAAGTTCATTTAATTTTGACTTTTAACACTAAGATGAGCAATACTCTTTTGGCTTCACTGGCCTGTTTAGTCATCTGCTAGAGGTTTGATTGGCTATTTAAGTTTCACTTATTTAAAATCCTCCTGTACTACATATAAATATTTTATACTTTTATCAATTGGTAAGAAGTTACACATGCACCTAGTGGGTCTTAAACCCACAACCTTGCCATCCATCCCTTTTTATGGGAAGAGGAGTGCCAGTTGAGTATCTCATTGACAAATATTTTATACTTAATTAAATTGAAGATTTAGTATCTCATATTAAATACTGCTTATTTTATTTATTATATATCCATTTTCTCTCTCTCTCTCTCTCTCTCTCTCTCTTTATATATATATATATACACATATATATTTTAAACATGGTAGACTAAGCTAAGAGTTTCATTTTATTATTTATTGCTTTGACCTGTCCAGGGAAATTGAGATTTTTAATGAACCTCATCATATGTTATGTAATTTTTCCATATTTTTGAACATCTCTTTTTGACTCTATGGCCCCAATGGATTGCTTCATCTTCACTTTGCTGCTTGATTTGTTAGATTTTCTGAACTTTAGAAACTAGACTTTTTTTTTTTTTTTTTTAAATTTTATTTTATGTTTGGCGTTTCCCTTTTATGCTATACCTGTCAGAAACCATGTACTAAAATTTGTCACTTCTTGATAAGTGTTACCTCACTGAAATATAATTTGGGATATTCAGTTGATCATTTAAACATCTCTAGTGTATGGTGGATGGATGTGGTTAATGAAATCATGCTTGACCTGCTTCAAACAAGGACATTCCTGTATTTAGGTTTCCTATGGTTCTTTATTCTTTTGTACTCTTCTGTTTAGTTCATATGTTCTGTATAAAAAAATACATAACTTGCCCTTATCTTGGGAACACACATGTGTGTACTAATACTTACACCAACTTTTGGAGGCTAACATTCTCTTTGAAGATACCTAATGCGGGAGACACAAGAAGATTTTTATTCAGTATTATTTATGTTTGCAAGTCAATTGTATTTTTATGTTTTAGATCCTAGTAGTTTATTAGGCTATTAGTATTTTAATTTGGAAGCAAGGTTATTTTATGTAACAAGACAATTAGGGTTTCCTAGCTAATTAAAATTAGGGTTTAGCAATCCTTTATAAGCAACCTATTGTACTCCTTGAGGAGTTAGTTGATATTTTGATGAATGAAAAAAATGGTCATTTGGTCTCTTTTGGTTTGGTGCTGACTTTAGGTCTACCCTAGATGTTGACTCCTAGGTTATATCCCTTTATTTTATTGTTGTTTTAGTTTTGTTCTGGTTGTCCTGCATCAGTTTTGGTATCAAAGCAAACACCGATCTATTTGAAGCATCATTGCAAATCAATCCAAAAGCCCAAAAAAAAAAAAAAAAAAAAAAGACATTCATTGTATTTTTCCACCACCAGAAATCCAGCCACCATACCACCTTCAAAATCCCTTCACCACATCCCTATGGGTATCTGTCAATACCCACGGGGCCACACATATCAAGCCACCAAAAGCTTACCCATCAACCCAAGCCTTTCGAACCAACAACCAACAAACCCCACAGCCAGATCTGGTCAGGTTCTTTCAAAAGTTTTCTTCACATGCCACCGCCCATTGGAAAGCCAACGCTGCCATGCCAATAAACGATTGAAGTGCCAACCTATTCCTCGGCCACTTTGAGTTCCTCCTTTGTCTCAGTGCAACACCGCTCCACCTTGCCGTCTCAGAGTACCGCGTTGCCAACCCACTCCACCAGAACATACTGCAAGAATTTGTTAATGTCGATCTCACCCTGTCGTCCCAAGGCCGTTGCCCACAGCCATCACAAGACTGTTGCTGTTGCAACAAAGAGCCAGTCCATCGACCCCATATCAACGGTAACCCGATAGTCCCATCTGAGTTCTTTCTTCCTAGCTACACTAGCGTCCGGTTTCACTCTCAATACACACTTGTTTCAGCCCATAAAAGACATACCAACCCAACTTGCCACTTAAAAACAAAAAAAAAAGTTGAAAGCCCAAGCTTCACCAGCCCAATTGCCCAAAAAAAAAAAAAAAAAAAAAACATTAAACCCAGAAGCCAACCTGTGCGCTTCAACTTTGAGCAAAAAATTTAGTTTCAATCTCCATGTTTCACTATTTTGTGCCTCATAGCTGAAAATGACTTCCTTTGATAGAAAGCTTGAGAAGCAACTTAAAGATAGAGAATTTGAGAAGCAAATTAAGGAGTCTAAGAATAGACTCCTTAACCCTCCTTCATCCATTGATGATCTTCTCACTCTTGATAAAGTTGAAAATTTGTTAGCATAGGTGGAGCACGAACCATCCAAATCAATGCAAGATGCACTTTTACCCTCAGTGAAGGCATTGATCACTAATAAACTTTTGAGACATGCTGAAATGGATGTGAAGGTTTCAGTTGTATCTTGCATTATTGAGATTACGAGGATAACAACACCAAATGCCCCATATTAGGATGAGCAAATAAAAGAAATATTTTAGTTGATTGTGGCAGCATTTGAAAATAGTCTCATGTGTCTACTCGCTCTTATAAGAAGGTGGTTTCAATTCTTGATACCATTGCAAAGGTTAAATTATGCTTGGTGATGCTAGATCTTGAGTGTGATGCATTGGTTGTTGAGATGTTTCAAAGTTTCTTAAAGGTAATTAGATCCAACTATCCACCTGCATTACTTTCAAACATGGAAACAATTATGAATCTGGTCATAGATGAAAGTGAAGACATTTCCTTAAATCTTCTCAGTTTACTTTTTGCTAGTGTAAGATAGGAAAGTCAAAATGTTTCACCTATGTCGTGGAAATTGGGGGAGCAAATAATCACTAGGATTAATGTCTAGCTAGAAAAGATAATGGCACCCACTCAAAAACAATGCAGCAAGCTTGAGGGTGCACATGATGTGAAAGTTGAAGTTGTTAAATGTGCTTTTGATCAACCCTCCATGGTGTTTGAAGATCTACATCTTGATGAAGTCGAAGAGGTTAAAACCACACTGTTTCCTATGGTTCATAAAGTTCATAAGGTTCAAGATGAGATTGTATTGATTCCACACATTGATTTTGTTATTCCAAATGAGTTTGATGTGGTGGAATTCAAGGTTTTTCTTTTCCCTGTGCTCCCTAAGGTGATTCCAGACTTGAAGTAAGTGATACTTGTCATCCTAAGTTTTCAATGCTTTAAAACTCAAGGTTGAGTTTTTTCCAACTGGAGGAGAATGATGCGGGAGATGCAAGTCAATTGTATTTTTATGTTTTAGGTCCTAGAAGTTTATTATGCTATTAGTATTTTAATTTGGAAGCAAGGTTATTTTTGTAATAAGGCAATTAGAGTTTCCTAGCCAAATAGAACTAGGGTTTAGCAATTATTTATAAACAACCTATTGTACTCCTTGAGGAGTTAGTTGATATTTTGATGAATGAAAAAAATGGTCATTTGGTCTCTTTTGGTCTAGTGCTAACTCTAAGTCTACCTTAGGTGCTGACTTCTAGGGGTTTCCTTACTTGATGCTGACTCCTAGGTCATATCCCTTTATTTTATTGTTGTTTTACTTTTGTTCTAGTTGTTCTGCATCAATACCTTACTATGTTCAAACACATGATAGCTACAAGTGGCAAATGGACAAGGTATTTGGAGGGAAACATCTATTATTAAGGAAAAAAGGGGGAAAAATAGGGACTAGAAATTTAGTAACCTTTATCTTATGATAACAGACTACGTTATAACATGCAATAAATATGCATTTGATTTTGGGATAAAGAAGAGAGAGAGAGA
The DNA here is from genome assembly GCA_030445155.1 of Quercus variabilis. Classification (NCBI taxonomy): domain Eukaryota; kingdom Viridiplantae; phylum Streptophyta; class Magnoliopsida; order Fagales; family Fagaceae; genus Quercus; species Quercus variabilis. The sequence continues at coordinate 44,264,789 of CP129447.1, read as the reverse complement.
TGCGATTATAGAAGATAATCATTTAAGATAAATGTTAAGTTTAGCCCATGAGGGGATAAATTTCAAGGTTTCCTTTTGTTTGTACTTTTGTTTGAGAGAGAGAGAGAGAGAGAGATTTAAAGACAAAGTTGTGTCTAGCTTTTTTTTTTTTTTTTTTTTTCTTTTTTTTTTTTCTTTTTTGAGAAAAAGATAAGCGAAATTTTATTAAAAATATTAAGGCGAATCCGATTGGAATACAACATCCAACTCAGAGGGTAGTTCTTCCACCCAAACATTAGTGTCTGTAGATAAAACTGCTCTTCTAGCTAAAAGTCTGAGCTAACTTATTCCCATCCCTACGAACATGCTAAAACGAATAGTGTCTCAGATTTCGTCCAAGACTCTTAGCTTCTTCAATAATGTGACCAAACAAAGTTTTACATCGACTCGAGCGCTGAAGAACCTGTATTTCACAGAGGCAATCACCTTCAAAAATCACGTTAAAAAGGCTCAGCTCCCCTACAGCCCGTCTTCCTGCCAATGCTTTAGCCATGTCCGCCGAATGGATTGAATTCACTAGTTGACTCAAAGTCGCAATCACGCAGCCCAAATGATCCCTGACCACCACCCTTATCCCAACACTGTTTATCCCATCGAAGAGAGAAGCATCAAAATTTGCCTTGAAGCAGACTTCAGGTGGAGGTGACCAACGCACTGGAGGTCAACGAGTAGGTCCTTGCGGCTCCCTTTGATGGACATCCCAAAGCTCCCGAACCAACTCCTTAGCTCTATCCCCTGTATCATGCAGCGACCAAGAGGGCTAGTGCACCCTGACTCTATTTTGCCTCTGCCACAGTCCCCAAGTCACCATAGCAAACAAAGCACACCTATAGGCCAAACCTTCACTGAACAAAGCCTCCAAAATCTCCACGAAGAACCTACACTTCTTCTGAGCCAAGAAGCTGAAACACGGATCAAACAACCATACTGAGCGAGATTGATCGCACAACCACAAGCAATGCATAATAGACTCCGCACGATCTCTACAATCATCACAAGTATCATCCACAGGGATATGCCATGCCTTCAGATTCATCTTGGTAGGGAGAGAGTTCTCAGCAGCTCACCATAGAAGTGTAGTATTTTAATTGGAACTTGAAGCTTTCAAATTTTCTTCCAAACATCCTGTGACTGAGCTGAAGAGGAAGAGCTTGGCAAGGCGAGATTTTCCACTTCAACGAGCATTCAATAAGTACTCTGAACACTATATTTGCCTCCGAAGCTAAAGGCGAAATCAAGATGTCCTCATCCCACCCTTCACTAACAGGAATCCTTCCCACCAATTCGGCTTCCCAAGGCAGAAAACACCCCTCCAATTTCCCCGGATCCCAAATCCTAGTGTTAGGATAGAATAAATCATAAACCCAAGTCATTGGAGAACTCGCTCCAGGAGAAACAATCTTGCTGCAAGCCGGATCGGGCAGCCATTGGTGTTTCCAAACATCAATTAATTCCCCATTCCCCACCTTCCAAATTGCTCCTTTGTTGATAACATCTCGCGCATAAGAGCACTTTGGATGTATAGGAGCCTTGAGAATACTACAATTCGGGAAATACTTAGCACTAAAAACTTTGTACAGTAAAGTTTCTTTGTGATGGAGAAGATGCCAAACCTATTTTGCAAGCATAGCATTATTAAACTTTTGGAAATCCTGAAAGCCCATACCTCCAATAGATTTAAAAGAACAGAAAGAACTCCATTTAATCCAATGAATTTTATTCAAGTCACCATTCCCCCACCAAAACTTTCAAATCATAGCTTCAATATCTTTGCACAAGCCAACCGGTAACTTGAAAACACTCATCGAGTAAACTGGGATAGATTGGACCATAGCCTCAATCATGACCTCCTTTCCAGCTTGGGATAGGAGCTTGTCCTTCCAACCTTGTATTCTTGCCCATATCCGCTCTTTGATTTGAGTGAAGCAAGCCATCTTATTTCTGCCAACAAAAGAAGGAAGCTCCAAATATTTCTCATAATGTTGAATTAAAGGAACATTTAAGGCTACCTTGATATCCTCTTGTGTCTGCTCATCTGTATTCCTACTAAAGAAAAGGGTTGTTTTCTCCTTATTTATCATCTGCCCCGAAGCATCTTCATAATAAGCAACTCCTGAATTCTATTACACTTTTCCAAGGTAGATCTGCACAAGATTAAACAATCATCTGCAAAAAATAGGTGGGTTAGTTTGGGTCCATTTCTACTGATTGAAAACCCTTGGATAGCTCCTCCTATAGCAGCATTGCACAAAAGAGTGTTTAATCCTTCTGCACAAAAAAGGAGTAAAAAAGGAGACAGATGATCCCCTTATCAAATCCCTCTAGAGGGAGTAATCATACCTTTAGGCTCACCATTCACCAAAATAGAATACGAAACTATGGTGATGCACTCCATTATTAAAGCCACCATGATTCTTGAAAACCCAATTTAAGGAGAATCCATTCAAGAAAAACCCATTCCACCCTATTATAAACTTTGTTCATATACAACTTCATAGCCATGAAACCCTTCTTTCTTGTGCAATTAGTCTTCATATGGTGCAAAGACTCAAAAGCTAATAAAATGTTATCAGTAATCAATCTATCAACAATAAAAGCACTCTAAGTTTCCGAAATAATAGGATCAAGTAGGGGCTTGAGACAATTAGCAATCACCTTACTAATAATTTTGTAAATTACATTACAGATGCTAATATGTCTAAAATCAGAAACCCTGTCCGGATTGTTAACTTTAGGGATCAAAGTAATAAAGGCATGATTGATAGATTTTAGAATGGAACCCGAATTTAAGCAAGAAAGCACAGCTTGAGTAACATCCATACCTACATTAGTCCAGTAGGTCTGAAAAAATAGAGGCATTCCATTCGGTCCTGGGCTTCGAGTGGAGCCACCTCCCTAATTGCTTCACCTACCTCCTTACTAGTATAAGGTTTGTCAAGTTTAACCCTTATCTCTACAATAACCACGGTTTGAACACCATCCAAAATGCAATCCAAATCATGTGGGTTGGAAGAAGTGAAAAGATTGGAATAGAACTCAGTTAATAAGGCTGAAAAAACCTCTTCATCCTCCTGCCACACCCCTTGCTCATCACATAAACCCTTTATGAAATTCTTTCTCTTCCTCTGAGTTGCTGAACCATGGAAGAACCTAGTATTCTTATCGCCGCTCTTTAACCACTGAATGCAGGAACATTGCTGCCACATATGTTCTTCCTTGTCCAGTAAAATATTCAATTCCTTCTTCATCTGAGTTACTTCTTCATAATTACCAGACCTGGCCGAAACCTCCTCTGCCCTCCAAAGTTGATCCTTTAATTGCTTTATAGATTTCTGCACATTACCAAAATGATCATGGCTCCAATCTTTCAAACCCTTCATGCACTTTTTTTGTTTCTGAGAAGCAACAAACATAGGTGTATCATCAAGAGCACAATCCCATGCTTTAGTTATAGTCTCTCTACATCTAGGATCCGAAATCCACATTACCTCAAAACGAAAAGGTTTTCGACACCATTTTTGATGCTCACCATCCACATTTAGAGCCAAAAGAATTGGCTGATGATCCGATGTAAAACAATTCAAGTGCTTCACTCTACCTGTAGGAAATTTTGCTAACCATTCATAATTAGCAACACCCCTATCCAAACACTCCCATATCATCTCCCCCCTTCGATGGCCATGCCAAGTATAATCCAGGCCTGAATAACCTAAATCAATAAAACCACATTGGTCCAACACGTCCTGAAAATTTTGCATCAAATTATGAGCCCTAGGAACCCCTCCCCTCTTATCCTACACCTCAAGCAATTCATTGAAATCTCCAAAATAGCACCACGGAAGCTTCAATTTTGAGTTTAGCATTCTTAGCATATTCCATCCCTCACTTCTTCAACTAGAATCAAGCTCACTATAAAACCTAGTCAGTCGCCATGCATCTTCCGACCCACCATGGACAATAGAATCAATATGGTAATTTGAAAAGCTATCCAGCTACACATTGACACCGGTTTTCCAAAGAAGTGCCAAACCCCCTCCCCTACCATCAGAAGGTACCGTAAAACAACCATCAAAGAAAATCTTATCTCGAACCCACACCATACGTTCCTTATCTGACCATGTTTCTGACAAAATCACAATCATGGGACTTTGAGCTTGTACAATATTGACAAGCTCTTGAATTGCATGTCGCCTCCCAAGCCCCTTGTAGTTCCATGCTAAGAGTTTCATGGCTGTCGACGGGGCTGATTATCAGCCTCCACCGTTAAATCATATGAGCATGCAGCCCGTTTCTTACGACGACCATTATCCTCTTCTTTATCCGGCAAAATTTGCCAAACAGTGTAATTTCGAAAATTTTAAGCCGGATAGCACGCATTCAAAGTTATTTTGTTAGTTACTCTTTTTGAAAGTCGAGTTTGGCAAACTCGACTTTGGGCTGGAAAATGAACACTATAGTGGCGTTTTTTTTAGTGGTGTTTGTCAAAAACACCACTATAGGTACCCTATAGTGGCGTTTTCTATAAACACTGCTATATGCATTAAAAAAAGGCCACTATAGTGTTCGTTTTCCAGCCCAAAGTGAGTTTGCCAAACTCGACTTCCAAAAAGAGTCTAACTAACAAAATAACTTTGTACGCATGCTATCTGGCTTAAAGTTTTTGAAAATTACACTGTTTGGCAAATTTTGCCTCTGTATCCTCTTCACATTCCTGTCTCATCCGTTTAGCCACAACTGGTTCCAAAGGGTCATAAGACAAGCCCGGCCTCCCAGCTATCCTTGTGAATTGTGGCATTTTGGGAGCAGTACTACCTGGCCCGGATTGAGAAAACAAGTTCTTCAGAAAATTTGCTGGCCCCACAGCTCGAGACCCAACTCCACATTGCTGAACAACCAACTCACCCTCTGTATCTTCCCCCATGTTGTCATCATACCATGTTAACTCACCATCAATCTTGTCCAACTGATCTTGGAAGTTATGAAAAGAAGCAGACACAGGTTGGTTTACATTCTGACAAGCTGTTGTGCACAATTCAGCCGGGCCCTTTTCCTCCTCAGTTCGGGCTTCTGGGGTTAATTCTTGCACAACCTGATCACCCATAGCAGATTGGAATCGTTGCTCATCTTCTCCCTCACTACTTGTTTTAGTTTGCAACTTAAACCATCCCCTATCACCATTGCTTCCAGGACTTGGATTACACGAAGGTTCCTCACTGACCTCCTCCTCATAACCTGTGACACAGATAATCATTTTCTTTGCAAGATTTGTGGTAGCAGCACGTAACCATGATCCAAATTGTTGATCGCCTTCCCTTAGGGTTCCTTTCCTTCTCTAACATAGTGAACATTCCCTATCCTGGTGAGCTAGACGACCACACCAGTAGCATAAGTTAGGCAAATGCTTGTACTTAAAACTAACCCAACTCTCCTCTCTATTGCTCAACCCGATCTTCCTACCTCTGCTCAGAGGTTTTGTAATATCTAAACTCATCCTTACCCGCACAAAGTTACTCCCCTCGTACTCGTCGCTGCTCTCCTCACTGTGAACCACCTCGCCTGCTGCTGAGATGATTTCTTTTGCAACTCTTATATTCAAACTGCCCATGGGAAGGTTGTGAACTTGTAGCCAAAAACATGCTCTGTCAAAACCTAAGCTCTTCACCTCTGTATGTCACCGGACCCGCTTCAGCGCTACCAGGTTTTTAGCAAAGGACCATGGCTCACTAGCCAAAACCTCTTCAACATCAGAGTCCTCCGTAAAGATGAACAAAACTCGGTGGTCACCCATATCCCGAACCTCAAAACCCTTCTCTGTGTGCCAAAGCAACTTGAAGGTTCTTGCAATTGCTTCCATACTTAACACTCGGCCTGTGAAAAACCTCGCCGCTAGCAGGTATTTTCCATCTAAACCACTGTCGGCCACCATTTATTTACTCTCCTCTGACTTAGACAACGAGAAGGATTCCCACATGGCAGACAAGTTCTCCATACTAGCCTTACACGATTGGAATCACGCTTTCTGTACCAACGTTGTGGACTAAAAAACACTAAAGCCTCACTCAGAGAGCAGGCACTTCTTCTACTAGCGTCTAGGGTTTCGCATGCCCTAGGTCAAAGAAACTAGAGATGGGTCTTTTCAAACATTTGGACTTCGCTCTCGCTTCCTCTGTTTTCTTACAAGTTGTGTCTAGTTTATTAGCATGATAGCACCCCAGTATTGGGATTTAGTTCAATTTATGTTTGTACGGTTGGTGTGTGATTGTTATGATAGAAATTTTTTTTTGGTATTGCTTGCTGATATAGGAATAGAGTTTGTTGAACCACATTAAATTTTGTGTTTTGTGGACTTTTTCTTCTACTATTTTACGGGTTTTTTTTTGGGAGCAAATTGGTGTTAGAAGTAGAACTATTGGTTTGGGTCCTTTGGGATCTTGGAAATGATGAGGCCAAAATTCGCCTCCTTTGATTGGAAAAATAATGTCTGGAAAACATTGTCAAAGATAATCTAGAACTGCTAGGATTGATTAAGGCATTCTGTAAAAAGTTGAAAAAAATGGCTATCATATCTGATGCTGAATAAGAGATTAAGATGAAAGCAATGAGTATTGTCATTTAAGTCTTGCCGTAGAGGTTAAGGACAATATCTTGAATGAGACATATTCCCAAGAATTATGGAAAAAGTTAAGGTGTGTAAGTCACGCGTCTGTTGTATTTAAATAAAGAGATGAATTAGCTGCACAAGGAGGAATTTATTTTAATACTTATAATAGATTGACTACTTTTTTATTGATTGTGGAGGTCAAGGTTGATGAGTTGGATAAGAATCTGTTGCCTTTAACCTTGCTGCCTCCTTTTATGATACTTTTAGGATCGTCTTCAATTGTTTTGCATATTTTTCCCAACAATCAATGTTTAACATTTTTTGCATGTTTGCCTATATTTGATCCTATTTCAAAAATCTCAGATAATTTAGCAGTAGACATCACAGATTGGAACCTGTGCTTAGTGCGGCAAGTGCACAAAAAATAGAAATATAATATTGATTCCAAGTGTTTGTTCTTACTAGCTTAGGAATTCATTTTATGATTTATTTTGTTTTGATGATCCCCTAAAATAATACTAATCTTGTTTTATGTTTATTTAGTGAAGAAAGAAGAGAGACGGCTTGCAGTAATTAAAACATCAAATGGCATTTGCCCACTAGTATGGGATGACATAGTAAGTAAATGTCTTTTTTCCAATACCAGCTTACTCGATGTTTATCTTTCCAATTGCATTGATCATTTCTTCTTTTGCAGCCAATCATCAGTTTAGATATGTGGGAGGTATGTCAATGATTTCTCTCTCTCTCTCTCTCTCTCTCTCTGAGGGGAAGATCTACATTTACCTCCCCCACACCACCCCCCCCCCCCCCCAACAAAAATCTTAAACTTGAAGGTGCTGATACTACCTCTGCTTGCTTTTTTGCAGCATGCTTATTATCTGGATTACAAGGTAAGCTTCATTGCCTTGACTTTTCTTCAGGACCATGAGATCTTTACTTAATGATCTGTGGGCTTTTTCTGAACAGAACGACAAAGGGAAGTATGTGAATGTGTTTATGAACCACCTCGTTTCTTGGAATGCGGCAATGGCGCGCATGGCCCATGCTGAGGCTTTTGTGAACTTAGGCGAACCCAAAATTCCCATTGCTTGAGATGTTTTTAGACCAAGAATCTGCAGCTGATTGGTGTTATTATGATTCACAAGCTACTTCGAGTTAAGAGGCTAGGAATTCCCGGTGATCAAATTAGTTAGGGGTTATGTTATCTGCATGATATACTTTGTAATACCGTTAACAGTGGTTGCCCAGATGATACCCTATACGATGCCCCGAGTGACTGCAATGTAACAGATGCAGCGTTGGAAAATAATTGCATGTTGGGTAGTTGGAAACCAACTATACACTGGTAGTTGGTGTTTCGCTATCTACTGATTTTGTTTTGTGTACCCAAAAAGAGAAGGGAAAATACCGAGGTGCATTTTTTTTTTTGCTTTACACAGGTAATTTTTTTTTTTTTTTTTTTTTTTTTTTTTTTTTTTTTTTTTTTTTGAGAGGAAGGTAATTTCTACTTAATTATGCATTTTTTTTTTGGGCTTAAAAAATAGGTATGGCTGTAAGCATGTAAGGGATGACAGCCAGTTGGGGAGACCCTATCTGGACATGATCATTTTTGCCCTTTTCCAAGAACAAATACTGTCTCGTTTGTTTTAAGGTAAAATATTTTCAGGTGCTTGGTGTGATATGTAAAATTTTCAAGCGAACCACCAAAATTGGTGGCTTAGCCACTGAAGCCGCTTGTGCTAACCATCAAAACAACGCCTTCGGCCACCACCAATTTGGTTATCAGAGATATCGTTTCGGAGATTTGGTTGCCGAAGCCAATTTTACGATTGCTCATTTCAGCGATTTGGTCATTGGAACGATGACTATTGTCGAAATGATGTCTCTAGAACAGCATTTTCGATGATCGGACCTCCGACATCGGTTGCCGAAACTATGGCTCTGCCCACCAAACCAAAGCCACTAGATGGGGGGAAGGGAAGCTATTGTGTTCTTTTATAAAATGTTTTACCAAATTTGTAAAGGTAAAATGTTTACTTGTTTGTGGGCATGACTATAGCCAAAGCTTGGACCACCGTTGCAATCCGCATCAGTCCACGCCAGGAGTTGATTTGTAGAGCAGCCATCTCCGTTCCACATCCACTAGGGTGCACTGCTAACCCTTATCCACGTCCCACCTAACAATTTCAAGTACTCTTTAAATTTCTTCTCAAAGTCCTTTTCATCTTTCCCTCACAGTTCTTGTTTGCTAAAAAAAAAAACTATTAATTAATTAAATGTCCAATTGATCGTGTTTGTGAATTTTTTTTTTAAATAACTATAAAACTCAAACTATATTATTAGTTAGGCAACGTTTCAAACATATTTAGTTTTTAACAATTCAAGTTAGAGGACTGGATTTTTGGGTTTATAAATCAAGTATATTGTACTAGAGTTTCTTATTTTGCCAGCAGTTGAGGTGGACAAAGTGTCCACGTAGGCCCAGAAATCAAGTTCATTGACTCGGTTTGGTTTAAAGGAAATCAAGTTCATTGTTCTCGTTTATGGAAAATGAGTCTATTGAACTCGATTTCCTTTCGACCATCCACGTGTCCATCAAAAAACACAAATCGCACGCACTCAAAAACTAAGTTCAAAACACACAGTGTACTTTCACTCTCATTCCCTCTCACTCTCAATCTCTCTCTCACTCTCATTCCCTCTCACTTTGTCGCCGTCGTTGTCGTCATCGCTCTTAGTCCTCATTCCCTCTCACTCTCAATCTTATTCCTTCTCACTCTCAGTCTCAGTCTCATTCCCTCTTGCTCCATTGCTGTCGCTGCCGCTTTCAGTCTTTATTCCCTCTCACTCTTAGTCTCATTCCCTCTCACTCTCATTCTCACTCTCACTCTCAGTCCCTTTCACTCTCATTCCCTCTTGCTTCGTCACTGTCGCTGCCACTCACTCCGTCATCGTCGCTACCTCTCACTCCCGTTGCTTTGTCTTCGCCTCGCTCAGTTTTTCTCCCTCAGACGCTGATTTTGGTTAGCTCTGACTACCTCACAAAAGTAAGGACTTTCTCTCTATTCCTTGCAATTGATAGCATCATATATGAGTTTGCTTTGATTATTTATTTTTTCTGGGTTAATTGGTAATGGATGATTTTCTATTGGCATGCATTGTACTTGATAGATTTGGGGGGGAGGGGGGGGGGGGTTGCAGAGTTTGCTACAAATACCATATTTGATATTGTGAGGCATTTGTAGCTTTGTATAACCAAATTTATGTGAGGAAATGATTTGTTCAATTCAAGTAAAATGTAGGATTTTGATTATGGTCATCTAACTGGCCTTTAATTAAATGTGCTCAATAGAGCTTTTTTTTTTTGGGGGGGGGGGGGGGAAGTTACATATTTAAATCACAGTTAGGAATTAAGATCATAAATAAAGAAATTATATATATGATGGGTGTCTTAATTTTGAACCCTCGTGTAATTCTAGGAGTTTACATAGAGAAACTTGTCTTGTGTGATAAAATTGAGCAATGTTATTGATACAACATTTTTTACAACAAATTTTACACTTGTTGAGTTTGCATATTATTATTGAATCTCATAAGAGTTCATCATTACATACTATTTTATTATCCACTATTAACAACTTGTCACCTTAGATAGTTATATTTTTGTTCTGCTTATATTTTAAACAAAATAAACCAATAGAAATAAATTAAATTAGACTAAATTATCACTTAAAAATAAACCAATTCGACATTATAAATCCCAAAGAATTAGGATTATCCCAAATCAACTCAAAATTACATTTTCTTTTTCTTACCTTAAAAAAAAGGTTACATTTTGTTTTACATCTAGCCCAAAGCTTATAATGAAGAAATGTAGAAGGCTTAATTAATTAGCTCATACTGAGTTTTTGGCAACATATTGAGTTTTTTATATGTATCTTTATTCCCTGTAGTTGATTGTCATACATATCGTTTGTGCAAGAAATTAGGCTATACATTGAGATCCTTGCCAATTTATCTTCAACATGTGCTTATATTACTCTTGACTCCCTAAACTTCATGCAGTATGGCTGCTATTCCTGGTCAAATCCCTAATGAGTTCGGTCCTGGTCCCAATGAGGATTCGGTATTAAGGTTTCTAAAAGAACATCGATCGTGCGCTATTTAGGAAGGCAAGGTAAAATTAAAACCGACCACCTGCTGAATATTCTCTTCTTATCCTTTTATATTATGTTGATTTTTTTTTTCTTCCCGTTTCTAAAATTCTAAGTTTGTCAATGTTATTACTAGGTTTGAATGCATAGTTATGCCCATTAGTTGGGTTAAATTAGATTGGTTGACTGTTGCACACTCTTATATAAAAGGTTACAATTAGATAATTAAAGACATTACCATTGATAAGATTTAGAGAGGTTTGACTATTTTAGTCTTTTAGCATTGGACTAAGATAACCAAATTGAATTGTGAGAGCCAAGAGAATCAAATTTTGATGTATGTATTTGTTGTAAACATGGTGGGTAATGAGTTTGATTGCTATTATGGCAATGTTTACACTAGCATGTTTGGCATAAGTAGCAGGATAAACGGCTAAAAACATTGTGTTTCTTTCCCAATAAGCATACTTCTTTTAACTTGTAACAAAGATCATGGTAACAATTGAGTGATTTGTTCATTGAAACACTAAAGAGTGGATAAATATTTTTGAAGTTATGGGTATATGAAAATGTGTTTGTTGTTTGATGGAATACTCTGTATCAAATATAAAATGTAAGATAATGAGACAACTCAAAGGGGACATCTACCTGGTTTTTCTCCATTTCCATAATTTCTTCCTGCAAAAACCATAATTTCTCTATAATTCTTGGTTCATTTCTTTAAGTTTTGCAACTTCTACTTCCAGTTCCAAGGTATAGGCCTGCCAAAAACCCAAAAGAGAAAAGTGAAGTTTATTATCAACTTCTATAAACAAAATCGAAATCTCATAAATTTTTAAAGCTGTAGCTAATACATGATTCAACAAAATATCTTCACTTCAAATGAATACAATCACAATGACATGGACTTTTTTTTTTTTTTTTTTTTTTTTTTTTTTTAAGTAATATGATTTAGCCTTTAGACATTAGCCAAGTTAATATGGAAGAGATTTACCTTTTTTTTTTTTTTTTTTCCTATTTATGATATCTATGTTACATTGGCTGTCTAAGTGGACACTTCACTTGATTGTCTCCAAAAAGCCACAAGTTACTACAAATCCTAAAAGCCAAATCTGTATAGTAGCTTTAGAATTATTGGCAGCAATGTTTATTGTAGGACTGTTCTAGGTGGTGAAGCCTAGGTTGTCCTGTTGTATCAGTTTCTTTTTTCATCAATTTTTTTAATAAGTATTAAAACAGTACAAATACACACACACAGGATCTCCAATTATTACTATCTAAAATTAAGGAGATAAACAAAATCAAGAAATGAAGAGCAATTGAAAGTCCTATTGCCTACTACAAGCATCTAGTTATACAAAAACCCCATGAAACATGAAGTTAGTAAATTTAATATAAGTTTGACATTGTTGAGGTCCTATTGTTTCACTTTCTCCATAGGATCCACATAATGTGCAAAGGAACTGCACACAAAGTTTGCCATAGGGTGTACAAACTGCTGCTATTAATTAAACCCTTATATTATTTCACTTTCTCCATAAACTATAGTTTTACTGTTGCTATTAATTAAAGCCATATATTTTCTCAATTATCTGATTAAAATGACTACAGATAAAGTGTTATAAATTAAAATAAACTTCATATTATCTGTAGCTCTGCACTGTGCACTAGCATTCTATCAAATGTATCAAGTGCATTGCATCCTTTTATTTTTCTCCCGTTGTTGCTTTTTTTTTTTTTTTTCTTTGGAATGATATTTTAATTTCCCTTGATAATCACTTTATTTTTGTTTTTTGGGATCAATATCTACAATCATATATACAAAGGTTATGGCATATTGCATCTCATCACCATGGTTCTATCATGTGCAGGATTCGGGGGCACTGAAATGTCGTGGTCGTAATGACGAGTTCCGAAAACAACACCCCATAGTGGTGGATGATCGCGTCCTCGACATTGTCAAGAGAGTTGGATTAGAAGGGCTGTATAGGACCCCATGTAGAGAGATTGATCATAACTTAATAATAGCCTTTATTAAACGATGGTGGCCTGAAACCCACACCTTCCACCTGCCACATGGTGAGACAACAATCACATTACAAGATGTGGAGGTTTTTTTGGGGATTCCAATTGATGGTGAGGCAATTGTTGGAACAACTGACTTGACATGGGCTGCTGAATGTCAGAGGATGCTTGGAATTGCTTCTAATGGAACGGTACTTAAAGGACAAAGGATCCTAATTAACAAGCTACTAAAAAAAATTGACCAAGGGTTGCCCGATGGTTCAGCAGAGGTGGTTGTGCATCAATATGCACGGTGTTATATTCTAGCACTCCTGGCAGACACAATTTTTGCCAATAAGTTTGGCGATAGGGTGCATACGATGTGGTTGCAGATGTGGAGGGACCTTCGCAATCCACCTTAGTACAATTTGGGGAGCGCTTGCCTTGCATGGTTATACAGAGAGTTATGCAAAGCAACCGACAGAGGTGTCAATCAGATTGGTGGGGCCTTGCTACTAGTTCAGTATTGGGCATGGTTCAGATTCTTTTTTTTGTGCCCAAGGAAGGAGGACCTCCCACCAGATGATGCATATGTCCCCCTCCAGAGCTATGGATATTGTACGCAGTAATTACTTGATATATAGCATTCAGATTATTAAATGCATTTATTTGGTGTGTAATTGATTTTTGTAGGTTTTGTCCGTAGATTTTTAAGGCATATTTACTCCATACCTTTCCCTTTGAGAGATAATGAGTAATTTCTTTGTGTCGATCATGGAAATACACAACAAGTTTGCTCCAAGTGAATTCTACCATTGCTGCAATGGGTAGGCCACGGGCACCTTTGAGTACTCCATTGAAGCACTCCGAGACATTGGTTGTCATAGCCCCATAACAGTATCCACCATCATGTAGTTGGGTCCACATGTCTAGATCCTCTTTCATTAGATATGTGTATGGCATGATGGATGAGTCGGGTTTACTTTCCTGCCGCTCGGTTCTCTGTTTCTTCCTAAGGGCCTTAATCTTGGCTTTCTTGATAGGTTGCATGTACAACTCAAATTTAGCTTCTTGAGTAGTATACCTCGCTTTCAAGGCCAATGACTTTAAAGTGGCGTCTTGAAAATGCGTGTTGAAGTTGCTAGCAATATGTCAGAGGCAATATCTGTGAACTACTTGTAGTCGTCCATCATCATCTCTAGGCTAGTTTGCAATTGCATTTTGAATACCTTTATGTCAGTCAAAAATTACGCAAATGTCCTTATCTGCTATCACATCCCCGAGTGAATTCCTGAGGCCATATAAAAGCCACATCCAACTAAGCCCTGACTCTTTGTCTACAACGGCAAAGACGAGAGGCAAAACCTTGTTGTTGGCATCGGTGGCCATTGCAATCAACAACACCCCTCGATATTTACCATACAAATGGGTCCCATCAATACTGATCACTAGCTTACAATGTATGAATCCTTCAATGCATGGAGCGAAAGCCCAAAATACATAATGCAATATTGCATCACCAAACTCGTCCCTAGGTATGGTGTGATACCAGTACCAGGTGCCAGTTTCTAGATCCAAGTATGCCAACAATAACTTTCTCAACCTTTGGTAAGACTCTTCCCAATCTCCGAATATCTTTGCAATAGCTCATTATTTCGCACCCATATCTTATAGTAAGAAAGCTTATTCCTATAATACTTCCCTTTAATGAAATCTCTAAGGTGATAAATTGTTGCCGTGTGTTTTTCTTGCAACAATGGAACAAATTTTGTTGCAAGAAAATTACAATCTATCATTCTACCATCAAGGGCCGTGGCAAGGGGTATACAACTGTGAGGACCCCTATAAGATATGACCATCCATAGTCCATGTTCAGGCTTCACGATTGCCCTAACGTACCACATGCATGATTTATTGACGCATTTCACAAACAGTCTACTTTTGGTTGACCTATTAGTCATAATGTTTCTATTATGCTTTGTGGCATAAATTGTTAATGCATGTTTCACCGCCTCTTTATTCGCAAAAATCAACTTTTTCACAAAATTCATGTCAGCATTCCAAGAAGAACTAAATGCTTACTAAACAACTTCAGAATCAACCATATTTTCCTAGTATTTTCATAAAATGATGAGGCAGGAGGTTCATAAATAGGGGTCATATTTGTAACATGTTGAACTTTAACATTAGTGCCCACATCATCTTCATCACATTTAGCCATATCATCAACATGAGGAATGGGAGTAATTTCATGGTCATCAACACCCCTGTCAAAATCGCCCCGCTCAATCCTCTCTTCGTACTCATCTCTATCGTCAAGATCTTCCCCAAAACAGTATTCGTATTCATCTTTAACTACTGGAACTGTAGAGGATTCACCTCGATGTGTACAAAATTAATCTTCATAGCTATTTCCAGGTTCGCTCTCAATTATTGTTGGTGTCTCTTGAAAAGGGGGTGTATAGCCTACCAATGTGGTACATCGATCATCTAGGACTGCAAACTGTAGAGATGTAGTTGTTTGTACAATTTCTTCTTCTATGCTGACTTTCGCACATGGCTCCAAAGTGACGTACAACTCAAAATCTGCTTCTTGTTCCCATTTCTGCATCTTACTAAACATGAATTTCACATGTTTGTCCTCTGTTATCGCCATATATCTGTAATTGATGCATTGATTGAGAACTTCATGTGAAGAACGGAAAGTAATATGTAAGTCATGCAAAGCAAGGTTCACTTGCAACTCTTCCATAATTTTTACTTTCAAATCATTCAAGGTCTTTAGCTTATGGCGTATCATCATATAGCAGCACTGGATACCCAGACCTTGAAATGAGAATCCGTCATAAGGGTTGGCATTGCTAAGGGGTCCACCGTAGTATATATTTATATGGATCATTGTCAACCTATAGATCATCAAGTGCAATTGTGTTAGTGACAAATTTATAACGGTCAATCAACATCAATCACAAAACTTTGCATATGAAATGCCAACAATACTAACCTCAACCAAATTTGCATATACTCACCTCAGGTCACATACAAAAATAGTCATTACCAATTTCATATTATTTTAAAATTCCAAATCATTCTAAGGGCATGACTTTCAAAACCCATTCAAATAAGTTATGATGAACAAAAATATTATATACCAACCAGTTATCCATTGAAATCTCTGTTACAAATCTTAAACAAATATATCTTGAAATAATTTATGGTAAAAAGAGTGCATAGGATTAGTGCAAACAAGGAGGTAGTGTGTCATAAGCACCACTGAGGTCATATGCTATTTTTTATAGCCATCAAATCCATGAGGCAGGAACTTGCATGGTTCCTTTGGTGTCCTCTAATGGGACAAAAGTAAATGCAATAGCTATTTGTCAACACACTTATGCATAATGCTTTTAAGGTTGTCAAAGTTAAGCCACGAACTGTCCCTATATATAACACTTCCTTGCTAACAATACCCTTTCTTTGGGTTTCTAATTAGATGTATGAAGAAAGGCTCTAGACCAGGCTTCTTGGATTTATTGTGTGTGTTACATAATGTCTGGAGGGGAAAAAAGGCCAAATAAATGAAAAGTATGCTTATTTAGAATCATGTATATATAAAACCTACTTGCTATAATGGATGTTTGTAATTAATGTTAGTAATTAGTCTTATCATACTAATTACTAAGTTGAATTAATATCTTCTTAGAGCAACGAGTTTCTTCAGTATAATTGCAATCAAATTTTGGAATTGTCAAATGTCAATTAAGTGCATTATTTGAGGTCATAAATTTTATATATATATATATATATATATTGAGGAAAATATATAATCAGCTTTATTTTATTATTATTATTATTTTGAGAGGCATATTAACAAACTACTGTTGTGGTATATCACTTGCCATCGTATTATTTGAGGCAAAACAGAAGCCACTCTATTACGGTGATCCATTAAACTTGTTATGTAGCCTGATGATGCCGAAAAAATCACTAGTGAGTCACACGATATTCGCTCTCTCCGAATGTTACCTACACAACAAAAAGAGAAAACCTAATAGAGGACACCAGTGTGATGTCGACCAAATACCCTCTGAAGGTCAAGTCAGAATTTCTCACAACTCTAGAGTGCTAGAGAGGGGTTAATTATGCATATCTTGATTTGTGAGGGTATTGGGGCTTTTATAGTAATCGAAGATTGACCTCTTTTCCTTGGAGTCGAAGTCATTTTCCTTATGGGAATCCTCTTAAATAGTCCTGAATGTGATGGACAAGTCTTTTCCTTATAGTGAAGATCTTCATTGATGAGCGCAGCTTCTGGAATCCTTTTTGCACAATGATTCTATTTACCATAGGATTCTATGGCGTGCGCCACAAGTATTTCCCACCTAGGGTTTCTGCCTGCCATGTGGACAATTGATCCGTCTACGTTGTGTCCGTTTATGATGGATCCGTCCCTTACAGGTCTTGCACGCAATGGATCCGTCCCTCATCGGCCCATTGATGAGGAATCATCAGACCCACTTCATAGGGATCCGTCAAACTATATTTTTCCTCTTTAGTTGCCCCTTCACCCTATAAGTTCGTCATCTTTGAGCAAATAGACCCGTGGGGTGATAGTTTAAGGCTGAAATGACGGTTCATCATCCTATGGGTCGACAGTTTCAATACAAACTCCCTGAATCGTGCTTATATCCTGACAAGCTGTCCGGAAGACATTTATAACTCATGACACATGTCGTTCTTCCATTGGTCGTTGTCTCGGATCGAGGTGTTGCTTTGTCTCCCGTGCACTCCCTCTATAAATATTACTCCCTTCTCCTCTCATATTTCTACTTTCCGTAAAAATATACTGTCAGAGCACATCCGTCATCGTTGTCAGAGATCACTTCGTCTAGTTTCTGCACTTATTGTCAACACCTTTCATCCGTTCATTCTTTAACTTGGTAAGTAATTTTCTCCCCCTTCTTCTTTGTAAATCTCTTTTACCTTATGATACTCTTTACTTTCATTAGACTTTATGCCTCGTCATCCTTTCTAAACCAATCAAAGTCTTAGGTTTTGTTGTTACGTGTAGGCAATGTCTAGTGCGTCAAGTAACCAGTCAGTCGTTCGTGACAGGGCGGATTACGAAGAGGTATACCCGTCAAGTCACAAAGACCAAGACAACCTAAGCGTGGAGAGGAGTCTATCTACCTCTTCCTTATCCTCAACAAATGAGGATATGGAGATGGCTGACCCAGCGAAAGGTTCTGATGACGACGAAGAACAAACAGTTAAGTCCGTTGTGGGTGCTAATGGACTTAGGGAGTTCATCATGCTACTAGAGTGGACGGTGAACGCTTTTACATCCACCATCAAGGAGCCATACTTCAACACTCTTAAGGCCAATTACCAAATCCCAGATTACATCGCCATCCATCTACCCTATAAGTTAGAAAAGTGTTACTATGATGGGGTAGACGGTGTCGGAGTGTACAAACAGATGCTCAAGGCAGGCCTTAGGTTTCCTCTAAGCTCCCTCCACCGTAAACTCCTCAAATATCTGGGCTTGTCCGTCAGCCAAGTATCCCCGAATGCCTAAAGGGTCTTTATAGCAATGGAGGTCTTGTACGGTGCCATGTCGAAAGGTAACAGAAGGCTGACAGCACGGGAATTCCTCCATTGCTATCGTTCAGATGAAATAGACAAATCAAGGAGGATGTATAGCTTTGTACCGAGGAGCCCCGCGTTAAAGGTTTTATATGAAACTCCAGACTCCAATAGGGACTAGAAGAGCCGTTATTTTTTCCTAGAGGGCGACGGGTGGATGTGTCATCTAGGGGAGATGGAGCACATGCTCGTCGACACGACATGGGGCATATTAAATCTGTCGATATATATCCGTCATATAATATGTGACCATTCAATTTATTTAAAACTCTTTAGTGCTTTTAATAACTGTCTTCTTTTTTACAGTTCGACGGCGTCCACAGATTGATCTTGAGGAGTTTAACTTTCTTAAGAAAATTTTTGCCAAGTCCAAGCCAGAGGAAAGTACTTGGGCCAAGCTAGTCAACCTTAACATCGTTCACTGGAATTGTGACGGTCCAGAACCAACACCAGTAGCAATCAGATATGAAGAGCAAATTTGCCAACATAAGTCCGTTATTCTCACCATGTTTAAATAGTTTGTATTTAATCTTAACCTTACCCATCTACCTTTACAGAGATGGGTGACGCTACGAGGAGGGCAACGATTAGACTACAGGCTGCAAAGAATAAGGAGGCCGGTGTAGATCCCGTAGGGACGAGCTCAAGTAAACCGTCAATTGAAAGGAAGTAGCTGTCCAGAGGGGACCATGCACCCAAAAAATCCAAGGTTTCTTTGGAGCCTGTCGTAGGGTTGATGGCTGAGGGTGTAAAGACGATCACCCCAACAAAGCATAAGGCAGGTAAAGGCCTAATGATTAGTCCATCTGGTAGCCAAAAGAAGCCATCCCTCCTACTCCGCGAGGACTCCAAACATGCCTTGGAGAGGCTCTCATCCATCATAACTACTGAAGATTATGAGGACTTGGGTAACCACTCAACAGAGGCTATGAAGGAGACGAGTCTCTTTAGCATCGCCCAGGTAACTTACCTGTCATCTTCTCGTCCTTGTTTTTGTTTGAAATTAATTTATGCCCTTTTTCAAGCCATGGTCATGATGAAGGGGTTGATGGGATGGTGTCTAAATCATGAGACGACCTTAGGCCGGGTACGTGATAAGGCCAGGTTAACGGAGGACGAGCTTATCGAATTAAAGAACTGGAAGGTGACGGTGGAGCAGAAACTCAAACTAACAGAAGAGGCCAGGGATGAGTATTACCAATTGACAGAGGGTCTGAAGAAAGTTTTGGAAGACAAGGAAAAAGAACTCTGTTAGGCTAAAGAGGTGGCGGTCCGAGAATATCGTGACTCCGAAGCCCTTCTGTCAAAGCTAGGAATTTCATACAATGACGGTTTTGATGATGCACTCCGTCAAGTGAAGACCTTGTATCCAGAGCTTGATTTGTCAACCGTCACCATCAATGTCCTAGAACAAACGTCCGTCCAACCTGCCCAATCAGAAGATACGAAGGAGCTTTTTGGTGAGTATGCCCCCGTCTATGATGCCCCTGGTGACCTGAATGTAGCTGAAAGCAGTCCCAAAGATGTTCAGGTCTGTCACAATGAGGAGAAGGAAGCCCCTACTGTAGATTAACATTACTTATCATTTTTATTATTATTTCTCTTTTATGTAAGAATATTTGGAGAACAATTTATGATTTCCCTGTCATATTTTTTGGGCTATGTAGACATTTCCCTTCGAGGGTTTTTATTATCTGTTTAACTTTGCTTAGTCTGTCCACTATAATGCCCTATTCGATATTTTGTTTGTGGAATGCATCTGTCCACTTTATTAAATGTGATTTTGTATCTGTCTGCAATTGGGTTTTTATGTTCTCCTTTTTAAGACTTGACAAGGTTTTTCCTCTATTCAATGATAGTCCGTTTGTTTACTATTTTGTCTTTTTTAATGATTGAGGCTGTCTACCTCGAGGACTTTGAATTTTGTCAATTCTTTATAGACTCCATCCACATTGTAATCTTTTTGTAAAAGCTTTCATCCTATTTGGATGATCCATCCAATTTGTGTACTTCTGGTTGATACTCGTCCATTTTTGGACTTAGAATTTTTATCCTCTTAGGATGATCCGTCCATTTTGTGGACTTAGATTATACCTATCCACTTTTTGACTTAGAATTTTCATCCTCTTGGGATGATCCATCCATTTTGAGGACTTAGAATTTTCATCCTCTTGGGATGATTCATCCATTTTGCGGACTTAGATTATACCCGTCCACCTTTGGACTTAGAATTTTCATTCTATTGGGATGATCCGTCCATTTTGAGGACTTAGAATTTAAGTAGAAAAACATAGTCGTGTCTGAATATTCTTCTTATTAACTAAAATAGAAAACCATGCATTTAGAGAAAAGTACCTACCCCCTTAGGCTTAAAAAGGCACTTGTAGAAAGAATTGTTCGAAGTAAAAACTACTAACAATTAAACTAAATAATAAACTGGGAAATTGGGGAACGTTGATGCTCTTTACATTGTCTCTAATGGTAGTACTTCCGTAGGTGCTCCGTGTTCCATGGGTGTTGCACCTTTCGTTTGTCTAGCGTTTCAAGGTTGTAGGTGCTCCTCCTCTGCCATGATGCGATCTTGTAGGGTCCTTCCCAGTTGGGGCCAAGCTTTCCCTACGAAGGATCTCTAACAGCACCCATTACCTTCTGTAGTACAAGATCTCCAATCTGAAAATCCCTATGCCTAGTATTTTGCCATGAGATTCTTGTATCGCGCTAACCTCTACTCTGCTATTGCCCGGACCTCGTCCACCATGTCTATCTAAAGGCGCAAGGCCACTTCGTTTTTATCTTCGTCGTAGTTCTCCACCTAATAGCTTGTGAGTCCTACTTCCTCTAGGATGACTGCATCACTTTCGTACGCTAGTTGAAACAACATTTCTCTAGTGGGTGTTCTTGCTGTAATACGGTATGCCTATAGGATGCTTGGTAGTTCATCAGGCCAAATGCCCTTTGCCCCCTTGAGCCAGGTCTTGATGATCTTAAGTAAAGACTGGTTCGTGACTTCAACTTGCCCATTAGCCTGTGGGTGTGCGGGCGATGAGTAGTGATTCTTGATACCCAGCTCTGAACAGAAGTCCCTAAATGCGTTGTTGTTGAATTGCTTTCCATTGTTGGATATGAGCACTCTTGGTATCCCGTACCTGCAAATGATATTCCTCCACACAAAGCTTCGAATGTTCTTCCCCGTGATCGTGGCTAGGGCTTCTGCTTCCACCCACTAGGTGAAGCAGTTGATACCAACTACTAGAAATTTTAGTTGCCTTACTGTTGTCGGGAAGGGGCCAATAATATCTAGTCCCCATTGAGCGAATGGCCAAGGGGTCATAATGGGAGTTAGCTCTTTGGATGGTTGCCTGATGAAATTACTGAACCTTTGGCACTTGTCGCAGGTCTTGACATAAGCTTGTGCATCCTTTAACATTGTAAGCCAATAGTGCCCTGCTCGAATCAACTTGTGTGCTAAGGACCATGCCCTTGAGTGGTTTCCATAGATACCCTCGTGGATTTCTCTCATTACGTAGTCTGCTTTCTCGCGGCTTAAACACCTCAGGTATGATTAAGAGAACCCTCTTTTGTATAAGACATCTTTAATCAGCACAAATTGTGAGGCTTGGACTTTCAATTTCCTAGCGTCATCTTTTCCATCTGGTAGCACGCCAGATCTCAAGTATGCTATTAATGGCGTAGTCCAATTGTTCTCAGAATCTACTTCCTGCACATTTGCCTCATCATCGATAAATGAGGAGATTTGAACAAACGACAATACCTGTTCAGGGAAGAGCATAAATTCTGTTGAGGCGACCTTTGGTAGACGGTCGACACATTCGTTTTCTTCCCTTGGGATTTGAACGAATCTAACTTTGATGTTGCTGATTCGATTCTTCACCTCTTCCAGGTACCTCTTCATCCTTTCATTCTTGCACTCGTAGCCGCCATTAATCTGACTTGTAACTGCCTAGGAGTAGCAATGTACGACTACGTTTTTAGCACCTGCTTGTTTCATGAGGTCTAGCCCTATCACTAAGGCTTCATACTTGACCTCATTGTTGGTTATTGGGAAGTCTAATCGAATCATGCATTCAATCTATCCTCTTTGGGGTTTTGATTACCATACTGGTCCCTTCTGCTCGTTTATTGGAAGAACCATTTGTGTGGATACTCCACTACCCAGTGATCTCTGCCCTCTTTCCTTTCGCTTGAGTAAATTTGGCGATGAAATCAGCCACAATTTACCTTTTTATTACGATTCGCGGGTGGTACTGTATATCAAACTCATTCAACTCTATTGACCATAAAGCCATCTGTCCGACAGCCTCAGGGCTAGTCATCGCTCTTCTTCAGGGTTGATTCGTTAAAACTATAATGGTATGCGCTTGGAAGTATGGTTTGAGCTTTCGTGCCGCAATTACTAGTGTGAAGGCCAGTTTCTCCATTTGGGGGTACCTCTCTTCTGCTCCTCGGAACACCCGAGTTATAAAGTAAATGGGCCTTTGGGATCCATCTTCCTTTCTTACTAAGGCTGCACTTACAACTGCTTGCGAAATGGCTAAATAAAGGTAGAGTTCTTCCCCTTGTTTGGACGAGCTAAGCAATGGTGGGGGTGAAAGGTATTTATTTAAATCTTCAAATGCCTTCTAGCACTCATCCGTCCATTCAAATGATTTTCTCAGAGTGTGGAAGAAAGGTAGACACTTGTCCGTCACTTTCGAGACGAACCTGTTTAGGGCTGCAATTTTGCCATTCAAGTTTTGCACCTCCTTAACCGTCTTCAATGGTTCTAACTCCATTATGGCCCGTATCTTCTCCGAGTTAGCCTCTATACCCCTTTGGGATACCATGAAACCTAAGAATTTCCCCACCGTCACTCCGAACGTGCACTTGTTTGGATTTAGCTTTATGTTTTATGTCCGGAGGGCATCGAACGTCTACCGAAGGTCGCCTAGGTGATCATCCTCGCGCAGGCTCTTTACTAACAAGTCATCCACATAAACTTGAAAGTTCCTCCTAATTTGGTGTGCGAACATTTTGTTCATTAATCTCTGGTACGTTGCCCCTGCGTTCTTGAGCCCAAATGGCATTACCTTGTAGCAAAAGAGCCCTTGGCTGGTGACAAATGAGGTTTTCTCTTGATCAGCCTTTTCCATCTTGATTTGATTGTAGCCCGAAAAGGCATCCATGAAACTTAGGAGCTGGTATCTTGCCGTTAAGTCTACTAATGTATCTATCTGAGGGAGCAGGTAGCTGTCCTTCAAGCACGCCCTATTGAGGTCCATGAAATCAACACACATTCACCACTTCCCATTAGCCTTCTTGACCATGACTACGTTTGCCAACCAGTCAGGGTAGTATACTTCTCGAATGAAACCTGCTTCTAGTAACTTCTTGACCTCTTCTGCTATCGCTATGTCTCGCTTCTAAGCAAACGCTCACTTTTTCTGACGGACGGGTAGGGATGTGGGGTTCACATTCAACTTGTGAACTATGATAGAGGGATCAATCTCTAGCATGTCCTCGTGGTTTCATGCGAACACGTCTTGATTCATCCTAAGGAAAGCTGTGAGGGCATGACGTATCGGCTGGATGGCCAACGTCCCCATCCTAGTCATCCGTTCGGGCCTTAATTCATCAAGGGTTTCCTCTTCCAATTCTTCAACTGGCTCCGCTATGGTCCGTTGCTCTTCTATACACATGGTCTGCTGGTGATCTTCTATCTCTAGCATGGCAATGTAGCATTCGTGTGCAGCCACTTAGTCTCCTCACAACTCACTGATCCCATAATTTGTAGGGAACTTGATCATAAGGTGGTATGTCGATGTTACAGCTTTTCATGAGTTAAGTGTTGGTCGTCCGAGGATAGCATTGTAAGCGGACAAGCAGTCGACCATGAGGAATGTTACTTCCTTCGTGATCTATTGAGGATAATCGCCCATCGTTACTGAGAGTGTGACTATGCCTAATAGGAATACCCTTGTTCCTCTAAAATCGACCAACGGAGCGTTCGTCGGTATCAACCATG
The DNA here is from genome assembly GCA_030445155.1 of Quercus variabilis. Taxonomy (NCBI): domain Eukaryota; kingdom Viridiplantae; phylum Streptophyta; class Magnoliopsida; order Fagales; family Fagaceae; genus Quercus; species Quercus variabilis. The sequence continues at coordinate 44,240,323 of CP129447.1, read as the reverse complement.
TTCTGTCAATCCCCATTTGCTGGAACGCTGGGTAGTATAGGATGTTTGCCGAGCTGCCGTTGTCGACCAATACCCTGTGCACATTGTAATCCCCTACACGTATGCTGACAACAAGTGCATCGTTGTGCAGGTGATGAAGACGTCGTGCATCTTCCTCTGAGAACTCGATGATAGGGCACTCTCTCCGCGCTATCTTTGGCATGGACCTCGTTAGCTGGATGTTCTAGACCATCCTAAGATAAGTCTTCTAGGCCTTTTTGGATGACCCAGTGGTCGTCATTCCCCTTACAGTCATTCTTATGTCTCTGATAGGGGGTCTAGGATGCTTATTATCCCGTCGAGTCGGCTGCTCTTGAGGAGGCGGATCCACTCTCTCCTTTTTGATGAATTTCTGCAGTTTCCCTAGTATGATGAAGGCCTTAATCTATTGTTTCAAATCGTAACAATCAGCCATGTCATGACCGTGGTCGCGGTGAAAGCAGCAATACTTGTCTCTGGGTCGCTTATTGGGGTCTCCCTTCAATTTTTCGGGAAAGGTTAGAGTTCCCTCGTCCTTGATTTGCATTAGGACTTGGTCTATTGGGGCAGTTAATGGGGTGAAACTTGTAAATCTTCCTCTTAAATGCTTAGGGCGTCTTTCATCCCTTCGGTCTCCTGTTCTTGGCCTCTTCCGCCCTTGGTCCTACAGTATATCTTCCTGCCGTTCCCTTTTTCTGAGTTTTTCCTCTCGGGCCAATAGTGCATCCTCGGCATTCATATACTTGGTAGCCCTATAGAGTACTTCTGACATGGTCTTTAAGTCGTTTTTGTATAAAGAGAACAAGAACTTACCCTTTTGTAAACCATTCGTGAAGGCTGCTACAAGTATCTTATCGTTAGCTTCATCGATCGAAAGTGCTTCCTTATTGAAGCGGGTTATGTAGGATCTCAGCATCTTGTCCTCTCGTTACCTGATGCTCATCAAGCACACCGTAGACTTCTTGTACCTATGTCCCCCAATGAAATGCGTAGTAAATTGAGCGCTAAGCTCCTTGAAAGTGCTGATGGAGTTTGGCGTCAGTCGACTAAACCATATCCTTGCAGGGCCCTTCAGTATTGTATAAAAGGCCCTACACATGATTTCATCTGCTACTCCTTGAAGGTGCATTAAGGTCTTAAAGGTCTTTAGGTGATCTAGAGGGTCCTTGACCTCATCGTAACTTTCTATCTGCGGCATGCGAAACTTATATGGTAGGGGAAAAGAATTAACGGGGGCAGTGAACAGAGAGTCAGTTTGGTTGACTAGGTCATCAAAATCGCTGGACACTCATCCCTTGAGGGCGTTCATCATGACCTCTATCTGTTCCTTCATCATCTGCATCCCCGCAACAATAGGAGATGGAGCCGTATCTATGAAGGATGGGAGGCTCACATTTTGTCATTCCGGTCTACTCGGGGCGTTGCTACCTTCTGGCCCTTCTCGATCTCTTTGCACGACATTGGTACCTTCTTGGTCCTTCCTCTGATTAGTTGGCGCTACGTTCCTCTGTCGCAACTGTTCTTCCAGGTCGCGATTTTGTTTGGTGAGTCATTCCACAGCCGTGGCGAAAGTTTGGACCTGTCTCTCAAGGGCAGTTATGGGTGGTTCTTCCTCTTGGATGTCGTTGGTAATTGCCATCGAGCAGGTGAGCACCATGCAACTCTTTTGTTCTGGGAGCAATAATACACGACTTTACCACTCGAATTACCAATTTCCCACAAACGACGCCAATTGATGATGCCAAAAAAATCACTAGTGAGCCACACAGTACTCGCTCTCTCTGAATATTACCTGCACAACAAAAAGAGAAGACCTAACAAAGGACACTAATGTGGTGCCGGCCAAATACCCTCCGAAGGTCAAGTCAGAATTTCTCACATCTCTAGAGTGTTAGAGAAGGGTTAATTATGCGTACCTCGATTTGTGAGAGTATTGGGGCTTTTATAGTAGTCGAAGATTGACCTCTTTTCCTTGGAATCAAAGTCCTTTTCCTTATAGGAATCCTCTTAAATAGTCCTAAACATGATGGATAAGTCTTTTCCTTATAAAGAAGATCTTCATTGATGGGCGCAGCTTATGGAATCCTCTTTGCGCTATGATTCTATTTACCTTAGGATTCTATGGCGTGTGCCACAAGTATTTCCCACCTAGGGTTTTTACCTGCCACGTGGACAATTGATCCGTCTACATTGTGTCCGTTTATGATGGATCCGTCCCTGACAAGTTTTTCACGCAATGGACCTGTCCCTTATTAGCCCATGGATGAGGAATCATCAGGCCCACTTCATGGGGATCCGTCAAACTATATTTTTCCTCTTCATAGCCAAATTTTCAAACCCATAAGTGGGCTAGACCAATCTCTAAGGAGCTGACCCTTTAGATTTTTTTTAGACACATTTACATGCGTTTGTGGATATACACACACACTAAAACTGGTCTTGATCAAAACTCAAGAAAATGAAACTAGCATCCCAAAGGTTTTGATAGTTAGGATTTGATCAACTAAAAAACTAACCTAAAATTCAATCTTACAAAATAAAAATTAAGAAAAAAGAAAAATTTGATAACAATATAATTTGATCCTAAGGATAACCTAGAATTGTAGTGAAGGCAGTGCAAGGAGTAAAATGGGATGGATTCAATATAAAAGTTTATCAAAAGGAGAAATTCTCAATATTTAGTACTGAATATTCCCAATAATTAATCACAATATTAATTTTTAAAAAAAACTTAGCATATTATCACAATATTTACACTAACAAACAAAACAAATATTCCCATATGTTGTAATAACATAATTAATCACAATATTTGGTACTAAATATTCCCAATAATCACAATTTTTTTTTTTTTAAAACTTAGCAAATAATTTAATCACAATATTTACACTAACAAAAAAAAAAAATTCCCAATATGTTGTAATTTAATCACAATATTTAGTACTCAATATTCCCAATAATTAATCATAATATTATTAGTCATTATAAACAAAAATTTTTCTTAAGTAGATTCATGATCTTATATAAATGTGTCCAAATATTCAGACATTGGTTTGGCAGTAAGTAATCAAGTTCATCAAAATAATATTAATGTCAAAAAAAAAAAAATACTAGCAAATAATCACAATATACTAACAAAAAGCAATTATTGACAATATTTACACTAACAAAAAATAGAAACAAAACTGTGGGAGGAAAAGCCCAACCATACGTAGTGGGCCTAAATCCCAATGTGAAGGTTATTGTATGTCCGAAGAGGCTAGAATTGTCGAGGGGTACTTCGCTTGAAAGAAGGATACATGGGGACGAAGAAACTCCGTCCGAAGAGAGCATCAGTGTTCCGAAGAGATCATTATCCTCGGATGTAAAGATTCTGGGTCATATAAATATCTAGGGGGTTCAAATGAGTTTACTAGTAACTTCAGCAGTCTAGATAAGCTTTAGACACGCCTGGAGATAAGAGGAATGGAGAAATATCTAAAAGGAAAAGCTGTCACCACTGTATTTAATGCACTGCAGTAACTTTTCTGGCCGCATTTATGTGGAGAAGACCCCTGAACAGTATAACTTTAGCTACCGCCACTCACAAAAAGCTGAGGGAGATACATGACATGACATGCACTCAAGTAGGGAGCTAGATGAAAAACAAGTGGACGATGTGGATGATGGAGAAGGATGCTATATAAAGAAGAAGGGCTCCTAATAGAAGGGAGGAGAAAAAGAAAGAGAAAAAGAAGAGAGAAGGAAAAAGAAAAAAGAGAGGTCTTACTGTAACCCTAAGAATTGTAACCTATATTCAATTTATCATAAGTCTCTTTAAACTTGAACTTAATTGATCTTTACTTGTATTTTCATGCTGGTTTATACTGGGACATTGTGATCAACTGTTATAAGCTCCACAGTTAATCTAGCTCTATCATCCACACTCTACAAATTTATTACTTTTGGGCTTGGGTCACTGTAAAGTTGTGATTTACAACTATGTGTTTTGTTGGCTTATATTCCGTGCCAAATTTGATTGTAATTAATATCAATTGTTTATACCCTGTATTAGTTGTGGGAATTGATGTAAGGGGTGTGTGATAGAGAGTGTGTGAAGACTCAAGCAAATTGGAAGCTGATGGAATCTCGCGGGTATGTCGCGACTAAGCTTCCCGCGAAGTGAGGCATGTGCCCTGCACATGCTGGAATGCGAAGAGTCAGTCCAGGTGGAGACAGCTGTCTCTCGCGAGTATCTCGCGGGTAAGGCCTTCCCGCGAGACACCCGCGAGACAAGCTGTTCTGCCAGCCTGTACTGAATGACTCACACATTTTGCACCTATCCTATATAAACCCCCATTACCCACAAATGTTGAGGAATGCTTTTAGAGAGAAAACCCTAGCCAAACACATTTGGAATTAGAGATTGTCATCCCCACCTTTCTCTATACACTTGCTTGTGGTATCTCCTCAACCCTTCCCTCTCCATTTTCCATACCATTGAGAGGTTGATAGCCCAAACACTTACCACACCTTTTGAGAGTGTTGAGTGACATTTTGGTGCTGCTGGGAAGCATTGGAAGAAGCCTGGAATGGCAGATGCAACATGGAGCTTGTTGCGGGATCTGGAGAGCTAGACAAGACACGGTTCCGAGAAGCCTTGTTGGAGTAGGAGCTTGGAGGGCTTAGGTACATCGGGTAGATTAGGCTTGGAGGGTCTCTTGCTTACTCATGTATCCCAACTGATTGTCTAGTGGATCGATTTCCGCTTGGAGGGCGGCGGAGAGGTTTTTCGCCGAGTTCTTCGGTTTCCTCTTCGAGAACACGTTTCGGTGTTTTCTGTGTTTGCATCCTTCTTCCCTACTCTTGTTTATTCCATTATACTGCTGTATTGCTTAGTTTATGGATTAGAGTAGCTTTCTTGTTCATCCGCTTGCTTTTACACTATTCCGCACTTTATATCAAAGTTGTGTAAAATCTATCGAGCCGTATTTTTAATTAGGGGGTCTAAACAGCTCTTGTGTTTTTCAACACGTATTCGAGCTTTCAATTGGTATCAGAGCGGGTACACTTGCTTGGTTTAAATACCTTAGTGTGATCCTAGACCCCTCGGTGTGTTTTGAATAGTGTTTGTGTTTAAACCACCATGAAGGATTTGATAAGTGTTTGTGAAAATGACTCAATGAGCATATTTAGAGACTGTTCCAGCAATGCTGTCTTAGAGTTATTTAAATCCAAGAAACATGCTAGAATTTTTTGTCGTATGCTGAAATCATTAGTTCATAGGAACCATGATATTCACAACAGTCTATGTGAGTCAAAGTCTTTGAACTATGAATATGAGAGAAGAAATAAACAGTTAAGAGATAAAATTGATCGTTTAAAAGGGAAACTTCACTCATCCTTGAATGAAATAAAGAAAAATGAGTCTTGTTTTGATGATCAAGAATGTCTCTCTCATGCATGCCTTTTTGTTCATACCGCATTGAAAGTGTTTAACTCTTGTTTGTGGTACCTTGACAGCGGGTGTTCTAGGCATATGACTGGAGAAAAATCTCTATTCAAAACTCTTAAAGAGAAGGAAGATGGATTTGTGACATTTGGGGATGGTAGTCATTCACAAGTTCTTGGAAAGGGAACAGTGGATATTCCGGGTCTACCGTTGATGACTGATGTGCTATATATTAAGGGTTTAAAAGTGAACTTGTTAAGTATCACTCAGATTTGTGATGAAGATTTTCTGGTCCAATTTTCAAAGAAAGGATGTCTAATCTTGAATGAAGAAGGTGTCCAAGTTCTAAAGGGACTAAGGACCACTGATAATTGCTATGGGATCATTCCAAAACCCAGCATAGCATGTCGAAGTACACGAGTAAATCTCTTGGAGCTGTGGCATCAACGGCTTGGCCATGCAAATTACAAACAAGTGGCGAAAGTCTCGAAGCTTGAAGCTGTGGTTGGTTTACCTAAGTTTGGGAAGATTGAAAAGAATTTGTGTGGTCCATGTCAATTGGGAAAACAAACAAAGTCAAGCCATCCTAAAGTGAATGTGGTTGCAACTTCTCGTCCGCTAGAACTACTGCATGTGGATTTGATGGGTCCTACTAGAACAGAGAGCATGGGTGGAAAGCGGTACATCATGGTGATAGTTGATGATTTCTCAAGGTATTCTTGGGTGGACTTTCTTAGAGAAAAATCGGAAGCATGTGATAAGATGGAGAAATTGTGCAAGAAATTGATGAATGAAAAGGGAGTACCCATTATCAAAATCAGGAGTGATCATGGGAAAGAGTTTGAAAATGCGAAGTTTGAAGCATTTTGCAATGAACACGGTATTAAGAAGGAATTCTCAGCCCCAAAGACTCCACAACAGAATGGAGTGGTTGAAAGGAAGAACCGGGTGATTCAAGAAATGGCACGAGTAATGTTACTCAACAAAAATCTTCCACAGAAGTTTTGGGCTGAAGCTGTGAACACGTCTTGTCACATTGGGAATAGGATCTACTTTCGAGCAGGAACGAAGAAGACTTCATATGAAATTTGGAGAGAAAAGAAGCCGAAGGTGAAATATTTCCGAATATTTGGGAGCAAATGCTATATTCTCAACGACAGAGAGAATCCCGGAAAATTTGATGCTAAAAGCGATGAGGGAATATTTCTAGGTTATTCATTAAATAGCCGAGCATATAGGGTGTTCAATAAACGCACCAAGACGGTAATGGAGTCAATAAATGTGGTCATTGATGATACCATATCTGAAAGGGAAAGGGATGACGGTGAAGGATCGAACCTGAAGAAGGGGGAAGTTGAGGACAACATGTCTCAAGATGATGTGATCGAGAAAGAGTCACCAGAAAAAGAGTCTACACCTCCTATACCAAGAAGGGAGACCAGGTCGATGCAAGGGCCTTCTAGCCCTCTCACCCCTCCGGAAGTTCAAGCTCCAATCTCTCGAGATGAAGAACCTTCCATTTCCAAGAGACCATCATCAAGGGTAATCCTCAATCATCCAACAAGTAATGTCATTGGTGACGTGAATGAGGGACTTCGTTTGAGAAAAGGACCAAAATACAGTGCGAATCATGTGACGTACAATTGTTATCTTGCTCAATTCGAACCAAAGAAGGTAGAGGAAGCCCTTAGAGACGAAAATTGGATCGAGTCTATGCATCAGGAGCTACATCAGTTTGTCAGAAATGATGTATGGGAGTTGGTTCCAAGACCCAAAGATACCCATGTCATTGGCACCAAGTGGATCTTCAAGAACAAAACTGACGAAGATGGTGAGGTAGTTCGAAACAAGTCTAGGTTGGTAGCTCAAGGATATACTCAAGTGGAAGGCATAGACTTTGATGATTCGTTTGCACCAGTAGCAAGGTTAGAGTCAATTCGAATTCTATTGTCTATTGCATGTGTTATAGATTTTAAATTGTACCAAATGGATGTAAAAAGTGCATTTCTGAATGGTTTCCTAAATGAAGAAGTATTTGTTGAACAACCAAAAGGATTTCAAGATCCTCATTTTCCGGATCATGTGCTAAGGCTGAAGAAAGCACTGTATGGTTTGAAGCAAGCACCAAGAGCATGGTATGATCGTCTCACAACATACTTGTTGGATCATGGATTCAAAAGAGGTCAAGCTGATCGGACCTTGTTTGTAAAGAGAGATGAGAAGTCTCTCCTAGTTGCTCAAGTGTATGTGGATGATATTGTTTTCGGTTCCACCATTGACCAGTTGGCTCATGAATTCTCCGACGAAATGAAAAGGGAGTTTGAGATGAGTATGGTGGGAGAGCTGAACTATTTCCTTGGGCTTCAAGTGAAACAGCGGAAAGATGGAATATTCATATCTCAAGAGAAATATGCCAAAAATCTTGTTAAAAGATTTGGTCTAGACTCTAAGAAACATACTTCTACTCCAATGAGCTCCTCATCAAAGCTGAGTCGGGATGCAGCAGGGATAGAAGTGGATCCAACGCTTTATCGAAGCATGATAGGCAGCCTCTTATACCTCACTGCTAGTAGACCAGACATAGCCTTCAGTGTAGGCGTGTGTGCTCGATTTCAGGCAGCCCCCAAAGAGTCACATGTAACAGCTGTCAAAAGAATTATCCGTTACATAAATGGCACCTCTGACTATGGGATTTGGTACTCAAGAGATTCAAATGAATACTTAGCCGGATATTCTGATGCTGATTGGGCTGGTTGCATTGATGATAGAAAAAGCACTTCCGGTGGATGCTTCTATCTTGGAAATAACTTGGTGTCATGGATGAGCAAAAAGCAGAATTCAGTCTCTTTATCAACAGCCGAAGCCGAATACATTGCTGCTGCAAGTTACTGTGCTCAATTACTATGGATGAAGAAGCTTCTTCATGATTATGGAATCACTCAAGACACGATGTGTGTATATTGTGATAATACAAGTGCCATAAACTTGTCCAAGAATCCAGTTCAACACTCGAAGTCAAAACATATCGAAATTCGGTATCATTTCATTCGAGATTTGGTGGAGGAAAGAACCGTGTACTTAGAGTTCATCAACACCGAGAATCAGAAATTTTGAAATCTATGTGACTATTGTAAATAGATCTTCAACCTCGTCATGAATGATTAGTGAATGGTTTTGTTGATCTTGAGACATGCATAGACTCATGCCTATATATCTTCCCACTTTTATTTTTTTTGCTTAAAAGAGCTCTCTAACTATAAATCTCCAAATGAAAAGATATATAGAGCTGCAAAAGCCTGTCGCACAAACTAGTATTCGACTAGGAAAAAGGGAAAGTGACCAAAATAAAATGTATGATGCCCAAAAAGCCAAAGGCTAACTCATCAATTGAAATATCAAAAATTTCAGGCATTTTTCTCTAAATGAGATCCTCTTTGCTCAAAAGTTGCAAATGTTATTTAATATATGGAGCCAAATGAAAAGCTTCATTGATTTGTTATCAAGTACGTGTGGGAGGTCATATATGCATGTTTCTATAATTGAGATAGGTCACATAATCTAGTGCTTGTTGTGTATGCCTTGATTGAATTGATCATTGAAGCTTCACATTAGACTAAGGACTATCTCATTTTGATATCCACACACAACACCCAAGTCTATGCTCAACGGATGTCATAATCATGTGTGTGATTGTACTTGATAAAATGTGTTTTTCACATGCTCAATCTTTGTTGATCAAATCCAAAAAGATTTTTGAGTGTTTTATTTGTTTTTGAAAGTGTTTTTATACTTTCTTGTCTATTGTTTTTTATTAAAAAGCATGTTTTTGTGTTTCTTCAAACACTGGCACAGGGGTTGTTTCGCGAGAAGCTCGCGACTTAGAGCTTCCCGCGAAAAGGGGTTGAGGGAATTCTGTTTTTCATCCTGTCACACAGAAACTTTCGCGACTGTCTCGCGACTGTATCGCAACCACAAGCTACTCGCGAAATGCTAGTTGGCTAAAATTGAATTTTTCCAATTTCAGACAGAAGCTACCGCGACTGTCTCGCGACTGTGTCGCGACTTAATGCTTCTCGCGAAAATTTTGTGCTTCAGTGGCACCTCTCGCGACTGTCTCGCGACTATTTCGCCCCTTTCTAACCCGCGAAATACGCGTGTTTTCTGTCTTTATCTTGCTGATGTGACAGTGTTTTCAAAAACACAAAAACTTCCCTCGCTCAAACCTTTGTCAAACCTTTGTCAACCCAAAGTAATTTTTTTTTAAAACCCTTCATCTTCGAGCATCTTTTCTATATCTTCATCGTCAAGGTATGTCTTCTAAAGTATTCCTATTCCAGTTTTGTCTTCTTTTTGCTGTTTTATTTTCGTTAGGGTTTCAAAATTTGGGGTTTTTCGAAAATTTGTATATTTCTTCAAATTGGGTGAATTTTTGTCAAATCTTTTGCTTGGGCTGTGTCCCATTGGTTATTTCTGCTTTTGTGTTGGCCCCTAGTGGCGTTTCTATCTTGTATTAAGGGTAGATTTTCCCATATTCATGCATTGCTCATGTCTTATTTGCTGTTGTGCACACTGAGTGTTTGTCAAAATGTCCGAGTGACATTTTTGTGCTATTTTGAAACCAAGTGATTTCAATCTATGGACTTTCACGTGTTTGACATTATTTCCCCCATTTTGGTCGTTGATAGTGTGTCACATGCACCTTGCACTTGCTCCCACATACATAATCATGCACATTTACTGAGATCCATGCATTGTATCTTTACACTAAGCATTGTTACTTCTGTTTTGACCTCACTTGACTCTAATCAAGTTCTGTGCTGTGTGGTCTATGGGTTGTGCTCCTGTCTCCTGTATGTTTTGTGGTGCACAGATGTCTCCATTCAAGACTTCCGCTGTGAAAGGAGGCCGCGACAAAGGGAAAGAACCGATCATTGACGTTGATGCTGATTCACCTAGAACGAAGCGAACTCGTAGCTCAATAGGAACTTTTGATCCTAACTTGTTCAAGTCTCATGCTGCTTTTGAATCCTTCAAGAACCACTTTCAGGGTGCTCCTTTGATAGTTGAGAGGGGGGTTGACCAGCAATCACTCAAAGACACACAAATACCTGTTTGGTTTGCCACGAAAGATTGGAACTATCTGTTGTCAACTTTCGAGGATTCATATGAGAACATGGTCAAAGAATTCTATGCCAATGCCAGTGTCGTCGGCGATGAAATTAAATGTTGGGTTCGGGGAAAGACCTTTTCTGTCACACCAATGTACTTGGCAGAAATTCTACACATCAACCGGCCAATAATCCCCATACCACCGGTATATGATGAGCTGAACCCCGATGAAGAATATCTCCGACAGTCTCTAGGAGCTGAATTGGAATTCTCATCCACTAGAAAGTCAATCAATTTAGCCTCTCTTTCTTCCGAACTACGACTTCTATCAATGATCATGTGTAGCAATCTCTATCCCCTGTCCAGCACCGGATATATGAACCTTGGACGAGCTTTGTTTTTGAACGATCTGATCACGGATGTCGAGATTGGTGTGTGCTCTCACATCTTTCACATTTTGGCCAAAACAGTTGACCGGACAGCTTCAAGGAATTGTCTTCCTTTCTCTTGCCTTATTTCAAAGATTTTGAAGCTCAAAGGTGTCCGTCCATTGGATGATGAACGTCCATATCCAAGGCCAAGTCCAATCAACGTTCGGTCTCTCCATGCGAGTATGAGCCATGCCAAGAAGAACTCCAAGCAAGAAACTCATGCACCATCGGGTACCTCGAGTTCTGCAGCTCGTATCAATGATGAACAGATCAACGATATCTTTACTGCTCTTCAAGAGTTGAGTACAAAGATGTCCGGGTTTGGGACTATCATGTACACTCACCACCGACGTCTTGATGCACAGCTCACATCTCTCCAAACTCAAATGGATGAAATTCAACGGAAGTTAGAAGGGGATGACTAGCTATTCCTTGACAAAAAGGGGGAGATGATGTCATTGATAGGGGGAGTATGGAGATAGGGGGAGAAGAAGTCAACTGTTCCTGTGTTTATTTTTGTTCTTTAAAGCTTTGACACTATGCTTTATTTAAGTATTATATCAGTTGTTTCTTTTGTGATATTCTCTATGCTTTGTAGTATACTTTGCATGTACCCATGTTGCTTTTGTAAGCTCTAAGGGTTGTTTTGCTTTATTGCATAGCTTTGTAGGCTTTTATGGTTTGTGCCATGTATTTGCAATTCTTTGCTTATGCAGCCTTTATGCTTGTGCTTTTGAAGTTTAATGTCTTACATTTACTTCACTACATCACTCTTGTGCCCGTGTAGGATTGTTCCTAGATGCATATATGTTCTATGCATTGGTCGAGTGATGAACACTCTTGTGCCCTTGTAGGATTGTTCCTAGATGCAAATACTTAAAGTATTTTGCATTGGTTGAGTGTTGGATTTGCAAATGGTACTCTTCATATGAGCTTATCATCTTGCATATCCGGATGTTCATTCCTTGTGTGAATGAGCATAGTAATTACGTTTGTATAGTGATTACTTGTTTGATCTTGCCATGTTCTAGTGTTATCTATTTCATCTTACTTGATCTTGCTATTATTGCTCCATATGCTTTTCAAGTTTTCTGCATACAATGATATACTTTGTTGTTGTGTTTCAGGAGTTACTTGTTCATATGTTTCAAGAGCTTATCAGAATCTAGAATTAGGTGTGAGTGAGTTTTGCCTGTGTTCCCAAACTCATGTTTAAGTCTAGAGTCTGTTTTAGGGTTTTGTCACGGAATAGCCAAAGGGGGAGATTGTAAAGTTGTGATCTACAACTATGTGTTTTGTTGGCTTATATTCGGTGCCAAATTTGATTGTAATTAATATCAATTGTTTATACCCTGTATTAGTTGTGGGAATTGATGTAAGGGGTGTGTGATAGAGAGTGTGTGAAGACTCAAGCAAATTGGAAGCTGATGGAATCTCGCGGGTATGTCGCGACTAAGCTTCTCGCGAAGTGAGGCATGTGCCCTGCACATGCTGGAATGCGAAGAGTCAGTCCAGGTGGAGACAGCTGTCTCTCGCGAGTATCTCGCGGGTAAGGCCTTCCCGTGAGACACCCGCGAGACAAGCTGTTCTGCCAGCCTGTACTGAATGACTCACACATTTTGCACCTATCCTATATAAACCCCCATTACCCACAAATTTTGAGGAATGCTTTTAGAGAGAAAACCCTAGCCAAACACATTTGGAATTAGAGATTGTCATCCCCACCTTTCTCTATACACTTTCTTGTGGTATCTCCTCAACCCTTCCCTCTCCATTTTCCATACCATTGAGAGGTTGATAGCCCAAACACTTACCACACCTTTTAAGAGTGTTGAGTGACGTTTTGGTGCTGCTGGGAAGCATTGGAAGAAGCCTGGAATGGCAGATGCAACATGGAGCTTGTTGCGGGATCCGGAGAGCTAGACAAGACACGGTTCCGAGAAGCCTTGTTGGAGTAGGAGCTTGGAGGGCTTAGGTACATCGGGTAGATTAGGCTTGGAGGGTCTCTTGCTTACTCATGTATCCCAACTGATTGTCTAGTGGATCGATTTCCGCTTGGAGGGCGGCGGAGAGGTTTTTCGCCGAGTTCTTCGGTTTCCTCTTCGAGAACACGTTTCGGTGTTTTCTGTGTTTGCATCCTTCTTCCCTACTCTTGTTTATTCCATTATACTGCTGTGTTGCTTAGTTTATGGATTAGAGTAGCTTTCTTGTTCATCCGCTCGCTTTTACACTATTCCGCACTTTATATCAAAGTTGTGTAAAATCTATCGAGCCGTATTTTTAATTAGGGGGTCTAAACAGCTCTTGTGTTTTTCAACACGTATTCGAGCTTTCAGTCACAAATCCTAACCCTACAAAAGCTTTTCCTAATATGTTCTAAATTTTTCTTAAAAAAAAAAAAAAAAAAAAAAAACTAGCAAATAATCACAATTTTGTAAAAACATTACCTGAGATAAGTGTTGTGTGAGACAGCTTAGGGAAAGTAAGGAGTGAAGAGATATCTTAAGAGCTGAAGGTGTGAGAGCTGAAGAGATAGGTAAGGAGGAAAACAGGTCCCAGTTGAGACCTATGGCAACACGTGGAGGGCTGGGGACCATTCATAGAAATCGAGTCTAGTAGGCTCGATTTCCAGCTCAGGACCCACGTGACTAGAAATTATCGATGAGACTAGTAAATCGAGTTCAATGAACTTGGTTTTTATACCTAGAAATCGAGTTCAGAGGACTCAATTTCTACCCACAAAAATCGAGTCCAATGAACTTGATTTCTGGGTACAAAAACCAAGTTCATTGAACTTGATTTGTGTGCCTACGTGGACACTTCTTCCACCTCAGCTGTTGGCAAAACAGGAAACTAATAACCCGAAAATTGATTCCTTTAGACTCAAATTGTTAGAAACCAGATATGTTTGAAACGTTGCCTAAATAATGATATAGTTTGGGTTTTATAGTTATTTAAAAAAAAAAAAAAAAATCCCCACGTTTGTATTGTAAATATGCAGATACAAATAATCTAGCCAATAATCCAACCAAAATAATAGGAATTAGACCTAAGACAATTCCAAATAGAAAAACTTCAATCATTTCAATTTGTTTGAAAGAAGAAAATGAGAGGTAATATCTATTCTTAACTATTGATTCATATTGCCCATGAATCTCAATGACCAAAAATTGGAAATTGACACAGTAAGAAACTTAAGAAACTATAGAATATATGGAATAACATAGAAAGATAGGTTGGAATTTGGTATGGGTTGAGCAATATTAATTGCAATCTATTCCATTTCATTTCTTTATCCCATTCCAAACAAGCTAGTAATGAAAATGAAAGTGAAATATAGATTCTATCCCTATTTTGTGAAAGTAATTACAAATATAGGAATAAGAAGAATGTTTAAAACTAGAGCCGGCTAAACCTATAAGTCATTAAGGTCATTGCCTAAGGCCCCCACTAGTACAAATACATTATACTATCTTGCTTCCTCATCTAGTGAAAAAAAAAAAAAAAAGGCTCTGCTCAAAAGATTTTAAGGCCCCACCAAAATTATTAAGGCCCACAAATTGAAAAATTGAGAGGAAATATAGCTCTTTCTAATCGCTTAAGGCCCCATATCCCAAAGTAAAAAAAGTTGAAATGATAGGTTTGATCAAATTGTTTTCCTAATCAAATCCTAGTATCCTACAGATCAAACATTTGTACATTAAGAAAACTCATGTTTATTTCTTGAAATCTGTTAGAAATTTAGACCCCTTAAAACACAACAATTGGATTAACCTAGTTTATTAGCCAAGTGATTAACTTAGTCAAATTATGCAAATCTAGGTTAACACAATCAAATAATCATATCAAGATATAAAGCAGTGGAAATATAAAGAACACAAAGATATGATCACCCAGGAAAACCAAACAGGTAAAAAATTTAGGGAGGATTTAACCTAGCTATCCTCAAGGTAAACCTAAATCCACTATCTTGAAAGAATCAAAGTTCATACAAAAGGACTTACAATCTCCCTGCTTGACTTCCTAATGCTACCCACCAGTAGAACTTACTGACACGACCACGTGCAAACTCCGAATCCACGAACTCCTTCTTTCTTAGATTCTCCACAAGATACAAGCACCCACGCTTGTTATTCTTTAAGCTCCAATGGCAGCAACCGAGTTGATCATCAAGATGTTGAAGTAATCTCTACTTAGAAAACCCTAAGTTTTGTGTAAAGGAAAGCTACTCTAGATCTCACAAGAAATTTACACAAAACAGAAAAGTATGAGCAACAACACAACAGGAGCACTTTAAAAACGTGGCTAGGGTTTTTCTTTATATACCTAGGGTAAAAACAAAAAACCCAAAATGTTTAATGAGTTAGGGCTGAGCTAGAATATTCTGCAAAAAACATTCTGCCCGAGATTCGATCTATCGAGTCTTTTTTTCGATCGATCGAGTCAGGCCGAAATGCACCAATGCATTTGCAGCCTTTCGATTCCAACTTTACATGAAAGACACAACTTTGAGCAAGCCTAAACAAGACTAAACATATTGTTTTGATTATGGTTTGCCAACATTACACATTAGAGTTCTAAATACATAAATTCCTAAATCTTTAGAACCTAACAAAATCTATATATATATATATAGAGAGAGAGAGAGAGAGAGAGAGAGAGAGACTAATGATCTCAATAAACAAGAAACAAAAGATAGAAAAAGGAAAGAAGGAAAAAACACTCTCTATCTTGATTCTCAAAAAAAAAAAAAAAAAAAAACATTTGCTTTCTTAGTTGGCTAACTCGGGTTTTTTTTTTTTTTTTTTTTTTTTTCCCTTCGCTCTCTCTTGTCTTTAGGCACTCTACTCTTTTGATTGTCTTTACTCTAATCTCAAAGTGATTAGAGGATGTAGCAGATAACATTTGCTTGACAAATCTCCATGAAATGGTAGTGTTGCCACAAGTGAACAAATAACCTATTTGTGATCGGCCTTTTATGTGGAGAAAAAAGATAACCTGCATCCGCATATCCAATCAACGGTGGATTTGACCCTTTTGGATAAAACAATCCCAACTCAGTCGTTCTACAGAGGTAGCATAATACATGCTTGATTTCATTCCAATGTCTTTAAGTTGGTGCAGAACTATATCTTGCTAGCAAATTTAGTGAGAAGGAAATGTCAAGCCATATGCAATTTGCAAGATACATTAGAGCACCAATTGCAATAAAATATTGTACTTGGGGACCAAGAATTTCTTCATCATCTTCTCAAGGACGAAAATGGTCCTTTTTGACATCTAGTGACCTACCCACCATTGGAGTATTCAAAGGATGAGTTTTATCCATTAGGAATTGTTTTCAGACCTTTTCTGTGTATGTTGATTGGTGAACAAAAATTCCATTTGGAAAATGTTCAATTTGCAGTCCAAGGAAAATTTTTGTCTTACTGAGGTCTTTCATCTCGAACTCATTTTTTAAATAATTTGCAATTTTTGTGAGCTCTTCTGGAGTTCCCACAAGATTTAAATCATCAATGTATACAGCAACAATAGCAAATCAGAATTCTTAATTTTTAATGAAAATGCATGGACAAATTGGAATATTCACAAATCCTTCCATTAATAAGTATTCACTAAGGCAATTGTACCACATGCATCTGGATTGCTTTAATCTATATAAGGACCTTTGTAGCTTGATAGAATACATGCTTCGGGATGTGGAGTCATATGCTTCAAGCATTTTATATCCTTCAGGGATTTTCATGTATATATCATTATCTAATGATCTGTATAGATATGCTATGACCACATCCATTAAATGCATGTCTAAATTTTTTGTTACCACTGAGCTAATCAAAAATCTAAATGTAATTATATCCATTACAGTAGCATATGTTTCCTTATGTCAATGCCAGGCCTTTGTGAGAAACCTTATGCCACAAGTCATGCTTTGTACCTTGTAATTTCATTTTTCTCATTATGCTTTCGTACAAATACCTATTTATATCCAACAGGCACTACACCCTCAGGTATTTGGACTACAGGTCCAAATACTTCTTGTTTCTCAAGTGAATTTAATTCTACCTGAATTGCCTCTAACCATATTGGCCAATCATTTCTACGTACATTCTTTGACAGATTGTGGTTCCAATTCAAGATCATTACTTCTAGTAATGTCAGTGGCAACTTTGAATGAAAATATGTTATTAACAACAATTTTATTTCTATCCCATATATCTCCTATACTCGCATAATTTATTAAGATCTCATTATTTTCAGGTACTTGATCCTCTTTAGGGGATAACCCTTCAGGTGACTCCTCTTAAGGAGGGTCATTTTTAGAGGGTTTATTTTTAGGAGAATTATGAATTTTGGATAAATTGTTTATTTCTGTTGCCTATTTCATGGATATAGCTTCTTTAAGAGCAACAACTTGCTTTTCTTGCATTTTTCTCTTTCTAAGGATTTTATCTTTAGCCCTAATAGGTCTTCCATCCTTCAGGCATGTTTTAGACTCATTTTCTGCTATATTAATGGATTGTCCTACAGGGACTTCAATCCTTGTTGGGGTATTAGCAGCTAGAATGTGAGATTTCACAATTTTCTTACTATCAATGAATACATCTAGTAATTGGTATGCAATACTTTGCAAATGAATAATCCTCTAAACTTCAAGTTCACATTGATTTGTGCGAGGATCGAGATGAGATAACGTCAAAGCATTCTAAGTTATCTCTTTTCGTGCTTCTGGCAACAACTTTTCTCCCCCTAATGTCAGGAGGATTGTTTCATCAAAATGACAATCAACAAAACGTGTCTTAAAAACATCACCAATTGAAGGTTCAAGATATCTAATAATAGATGGATAATCAAAACAACATAAATTCCAAGTCTACATTGAGGACCCATTTTAATGCATTGTGGAGGTGCAATGGGAACATATACAGCACAACCAAAGATTCAAAAGTGAGAAACATTTGGTTGTTGACCACAAATAAGTTGCATTGGAGAGTGTTTATGGTAAGCAGTTGGTCTAATACAAACTAATGATGCAACATGTAATATGGCATGTCCCCAAGCAGAAACAAGTAATTTTGTTTTCATAAGAAAAGGATGAGCAATCATTTGAAGTCTTTTTATCAGTGATTTAGCAAAACCATTTTAAGTGTGTGTATGTGCAACAGGGTGTTCAACATCAATTCCAATTAACATGCAATAGTCATTGAATGCTTGAGATGTAAATTCACTTGCATTATCTAAGCAAATTTTCTTAATTGGATGATTAGGAAATTGTGCCCGCAACTTAATGATTTGAGCAAGCATTCTAGCAAATGCAACATTCCCATTAGAAAGTAGACAAACATGTGACCATCTTGTTGATGCAACTATTAACACCATAAAATATCTAAATGGTCCACAAGGTGGATGTATAGGTCCACAAAATGTCTCCTTGAATTCTTCCTAAGAAAGATGGGGATTTAATACCAATTTTTGATGCTGATGGTCGGATAATTAATTTTCCTTGAGAACATGCACTACATGAATAGTCATTTGGTTAAAGAATCTTCTGATTCATTAAGGGGTGTCCATGGGAGTTTTCAATGATTCTACGCATCATTGTTGATCTCGAATGTCCAAGATGATCATGCCAAAGCATAAAGATCCTTAAATCAGAGCACTTCTAGTGCACTACAACATTTGCTTCAATTGATCTCAATGTAGTATAATATAACCTAGAAGAGAAAATAGACAGTTTTTCTAGTATGAGTTTCTGGATTAAAACCATTGAAGTAATATAAAGATATTCTTCACTACCTTCATTATTTGTTTCAATATGATAACCATTACTTCGTATATCCTTAAAGCTAAGTAAATTTCTTCTAGATTTAGAAGAATACAAAACATCATCAATAGAAAATTTTGTGCCCTTAAGGCAACATGAAATTTGCTCTTCTAGAGCCTTCAATTATATTTGATGAACCAGATATGGTATTGACCTTAGCTTTGATTAAAGTTAAGTTTTGAAAATACTTCTTATCTTTAAGTATTGTGTACGTTGTTGCACTATTTGCTAGACAAAAATCTTCCCCAGTCATCTTGGAATTAAAGCCATGAGTAAGATTCATGTCTCTTCAAGTATGCAAAACATATACTTTGAATTTTAATACTTTGAAAGAAAATAAACACACAATGAAGCAACTTTAAATTCATTAATGATAATCTAAATACAAAGTAGAGTAATAATATTGAACAATTAACATGTAGAGATATAAAAAGATCATAAGGAGAATACAATGGAAAAATAGGAAAATCATATTGCTAATACCAAATTTATATCTCTATCTTCTCTATATTTTCTGATGTGTTTTACAATGGGTGTATGCAAAGCTATATATAGGAAGTGGGAAAGCTTTAGCAGTTGAAAGCTTACCATTTGTGGGACAAATTCCTTAGATCTAAAGCAAAGGATTCCTTAGGATAATGCATTCAAATTTTTGCCCCCATAGTGCAGTGCAGCCACCCACGTGAACAATGAATGGGTGTCTCAGGATAATAGATGTGATTTCCTAAATCATAGGTTTTTCCTAGACTGATTAATTAGTGAGATCATAAAAGCTCAAATTAGCGTGAAACACTAGAGCTTGTTTAGACCTCCAAAATAAAAATTATGGCTAGATTGTTTTTACCATAACTTATCAAAGTGCGGAATAAGAGTAAATAAGCGCAATATGCCAATAACACTACTCTAAGCCATATCCAACCACAATGAAAAATAAAATGAAAGCTTAAAGAGTAGGGAAGAGAGATGCAAACACAAAATAATAGCAAGATGTGTTATCGAAGAGGAAACCAAAGTACTCGGCAAAAAACCTCTTCGTGACCCTCCAAGTCGAAATTGATCCACTAGATAATAAATTTGGAGTACACTTAGCAAAAGACCCTCCAAGTCTAGTCTACCCCATGTACTGTAACCCTTCAAGCTCCTGCTACCAACAAACTTCTTAGAGTCTTGTCTTCTCTAACTTTTTGGATCCCGCAATTCAGCCCGATTGCATTCACCACTAAATGACTCCTTTCAACACTTCCCAACAACACTAAAATCTCACTTAACACTCAAATTGGGTGTGGTAAGTGTTTGGGCTAAGAACCTCTCAAAGATGTAGAGATGGAAAGGTAGGAGTAGAAAAAAACTAAGAAGTAATGTGTAGATTATTGTGGGTATAACAATCTCTAACTCTCAAGTGTATTTGCTAGGGTTTCTCTCTGAAAAGCACTCCTTACAATTCGTGGGTAATGAGGGTATATAGTATGGGTAAAGAATTTGGTAAAGTAACTTAACTTTTTGCCAAATAAAATGTTTCGCGTGTACCTCGCGAGATGACCTTTCTCACAAAGTACTTGCGAAATGACAAGCTGATATGACTCTTCAGCTTCTAGCCATATGCTTCACATGTGGTCTTTTCGCGGGTTGCTTTCTTGTGAGTTTCTCACGAACTAGTCGCTAACTACACTGATTCATCTTTTTAATCTTAATTCTTCACCAATCTCTCACACTCATCCCTTACAAATAAACCCACATAAATACAGGAAAATGATTGAAGAAAATATAATCAAATTTGGAATGGAATTAAAGCCAACAAAGGCTAGTTGAAAATCACAACTTTACAAATATGATATTAATAACCACAATAAATAAGCAATTATAACATGCAAAATATTAATTTAGTAATGCAATGTTTAGTCTAGATGTAATAGACGTAAACTTATGCCACATATTAATATATATATATATATATATGAATGTAAGAAGGGAGTCATAGGAATAACCTTTTTCAAGAGGCAAAATGATAATAACTCCTCTGAATCTGGCTAGAGCATCATGCTGATAACATGTAGTGAAATAGAGGAAATATATATATATATATATATAGAGGCAAGAGAATAAAATGAGGATAATATTATATCTAAATTGCTTCTTGTCTACTAGTCATCCACCACAACATATTATTTCTAGAACTAATATACATATATCTCTCTTTTACTCTCAGTGTCTCTCTAATTTCTTTGGTGCATTACAATGGGAGCGAAGGCTCATATATATATATATATGTTAGTGGAAGATAAACTGATGAAGCAACTACAAAGGGGGCAAATCCCCTAAAATTGCTGCACCCATCTAATGTGATAGACTTACGTCCCTCACCCTTGAAGAGTAAATAGTTTACACAAAAACAGAATAGTGTAAAACAAAAGGTGAAAAGGATATAACAAAACTTGTATAAATTAGCTCTCTTTTTCTAGCTGGTCATTGAGTAAATGGTTAATTAATTAATATTTCAACTGCATATTTAACAAAGGGCTCTATACTAAAATCCATCAACAACATGGCCATTAAAAAATGTGCATAAGCGAAGAGTGAGTGATGGATTTAGAGGCACCTTTCAACAACAAAAAAAATGATAAAAACCCCTTCCCAAAAAAAAAAAAAATGATAAAAACCCATCTCTCCTCCTCCTGAACCACTCCTAAACCCCACACACACTCTCCCAATTCTCAAAAGTGCTCAGAGTTCTCACTCTCAAACACTCCCACCCTTCTTCTCTCCACCACCACCTCCTCAAACCCCTCACCTCCACCACCACCACCGCCACCACCACCGCCACATGCCACTTCTACACAACCAGCCCAACCCCAACCCCAAGACCCACAGCTTCCCCCTCCACTTCAGAACTTTGCAAATACCTCGGCTACACAGCTCTCATCCTTTTCTGCAGCACCGCCACCTACTACTCCTTCCCATCCCCCCAAAACGGCAAACGCAAAAAAGCCCAAATCTTCAAAATTTGACTTTAATTAATGATTGCTTTGTGGTTCGGGACTTTCACTGAATGGGATCGGGTTATCCAGAGCTGGGATGGTGAATTTGGCACAATGGACAAGGTTTTGGAAGTGGATAAAGGAAAGAAGTCTGTGAGAGTTGAAGCTGGGATAAGTTCAGCAATTGGTTGATGGGATTAAGGATTTTGGGCTTACTTTGCAAAACTTTGCTTCGATTAGAGAGCAATATTTTTATTTATTTATTTATTTATTTTGGGAGCAAAAGAGAGCAGCAAATTGGGGGGGCATTGTTCAAATGGGATTGTTTTTGGTATTGGTGGGTTTTTCTGATCAAGTTTTCCTTTTTTTTGGCGAAGAGAGTTTCCTTTTTTATTCTTTAGCGTGCACTAAAGAATCGCCAGTACTGGCGAGGTGTTCTCTGATACGTTCAAATTTTGGGACAAAGTTTAACTATAAAATTGATTGTAGCCTGAAACTACAAACTTACTCAATATTTTTTTATTGGAGGTGAATTTTGATAAATCCACCAGTGAATTGCATCTTCTTGTTATATACTCTATGTTTGCAAAATTTCAAGAAAATTTAAGATCAATAGCTATGTCATCAATAAATTTTTAAATTGTAAGTTTTTGTAATTTAAAATTATGCATAAAATATAAGATTATAGATTATATAGTAAATGATATCCGAATGACACAAAAATTGATATGTGCATTAAGAGCATAAAGAACATGTAATTCAACGGTTAGATTTTCAAAATATGCAGTAATATTTATTTTATTAAGTGAGTTTATAACTTCAGGCTACAACCAATTTTGTGGCTAAATTTTGTCCATATTAAAATATTCACACTGATGTGAATGCCTTTAGAGAGTGGCATATTTAAAGTTTCCTCTTCGCGATAGCAAATTATAGATACTAGTCTTGCAGCAGATGTTACAAGAGTACTTAGAAACTTTTCTTCTTTATTTAATGTTAAAATTTTTAATTCATTCCAATTTAAAGTTTATGTATTTTTCTCTTAAGTTTTATTTGTTTGCCAATCACTCAAATAGATATGAGTGTAAAGAGATCTAGCACCAAAAATTCAACATAAAATAACATTGACGTTAACTCACTTGTCGTTAAATAAGAGATTTGTTGTTTGAACTTTACACAAAAAATCAGTTAGTATCTAAACTTAACGATAAAGAACAATTATTATTGAGCAAATATTATGAGTAGAAATTTTATTGTATTTATAAAAATTAAAAAGAAAATGACATTTACTCCACACACACACACACACATATATATATATATATATATATATGTATATCCCTTTATTGGGCTAAGAAGTCTAGATTGAAATCAAGCCTAGCCCACCATAACTTTCTTAAATAGACGCGTCTATAAGCCCTTCTCAAAATTTAGAAGAAAACTGGTCCCAATGAGACTTGTTGCAAAGTGTCTTCACCCAAATAAGACTACTGTTCTTCTCAAATAAATAAATATATAAATGGTACTACTATAGGAGGATTTATGAGCAAGGAGATGTCTAAGGTTATTATATGTAATTCAATCTTAGAAGTTATAACCAAAAATAATTTATAAAACTAATAAAAATTTATGTAGTGTTGATAGGCCTGAAAGAGATATATATATATATATATATATTGAGAGAGAGAGAGAGAGAGAGAGAGAGGTATAATCTTGGTAGTCCAAATTTCATAATCATTTATCACTTACTAACAAGGGATTACAAAAAATTTTATTTTTATTAATTCAATTGTTATGACAAGCGAGAGAGGAGAGATAACAAATCTCATAAAAAAATTTTAATTTTTTTATTTTTATTTTTTATATATAATTCAATTGTTATGACAAGTGAGAGATGAGAGATTCAAACTCTATCTCTTCTTATTTAGAAATCAGACAGTACTATTCAACCATAAAACTTTTGGTAACAACAAGGTTTTGAAGGACCAAAATGCTACCCATTATTTAATGATACTTAACCTTATTGTATGTAATTTTTTAATGGTATATCTAATATTTAAAAAAGAAAAGATATAAACTAGAACGATATGAGGGATCAGAACAAAATTATAATATGGATCAGAAAAGATAGTAAAACTGTGAAATTAATTATTGTTAAAAAAAAAAAAAACTGTGAAAGAAATTAAAAAATTGCTATCTTGTATAGGGTGTACGCCTTTTGAGTGCCTTTGACTTCTAAATTGCAACTTTAACACAAAGAGGGAATTTGCAGCCACAACTTTTATGTCATAATTTCTGGCCACAATTGTGTGGTGAATGGTGGAGACAAAAGGTTAAGTAGTAGATAGTCATTTACTGCCAATCTTATCAAACTCTTGGTAAAAATTATGGTGGCAAAAGAAGTGCAGCCTAAAAGCAATTTGGAAGCATTGAGGAAGAGAAGGCAGTTGCTGGTCATTACTTGCCCTGTTGCGGCAGAGACATTACTTTTAGTAGCCAATAATATTTATGGTGCAATGGGATCTAACTCAACTCATAACCGAACAGCTATACAATAAACCAAACTTTACCAAGCTCAGTACCTATAATTTGTGGGGGCCCGCCCTACGTACATAGCTTTTTGTAACTTCCAAATTTTTTTTTTTTTTTTGAGAAACAACTTCCAAATTAATAGAAAGAAAGCCCATAATAACCCATGTAGATGTGGCCAAAATGGCTAAGTATTATTCTTTGGCAAAATATGTACTTATCTACCACTGTTTGTGAAATAATTAAAGATCTACCACTTTTTTAAAATTCGAGTTTGTCATGTAACTCGATTCTCACAAACTCAACTTCCACGGAAAATTTTTGATGTAACTTGAGTTCCATAAAAAAGTAGCATAGCAAATTTGAAGACTATTTTTTTTTCAAAGAACTTGAGTTTCTAGAATTCGAGTTATATGGAAAACTTGAGTTTCAAAAAAGTTGTAGATTACTAAATATTTCACAAATAGTTGTATATTGCTAAATATTTTGTCAAATAGTTGTATATGGTCTGTAGATGTAGTAGTTTGGTCTAGCTGCGTTCTTCTTATATGCCCTACAAAGATGGAGAATGCTCAGACATTCAAACCTAAGCCTATTTCTGATGTCTTTTTCATTAAATTAAAAAATAAAAGTGGCAATTGCTATAATTGAGTGTAAACCTAAAAGGACCTTGAGTAATGCTATAATTGAGTCGACTCACTTTCTTCCATTCAATCAACTTTTGTTTTTGGTTACACCAAAGGCATGGGTCATACATGTTCCACATGTCACTTGCATTCTCCTCGTGGATATCAAGGCTCTTAGTTACCCTTAAGTAATTAAATTCATTATCTATAAATATATATATATATATATATATATAACCGAAGCCTCTGATCTCTCCACAATTTTCCACATCAGCATTTTTTTTTTTTAAATCTGATTTATTTCTTTATATTAAATATATATACTCTCCTTTCTCAAACCAAATGCTCTTCACCAATATAATTCTGAAACCAAAACACTAAAGCAATAGTGCAAGGGCAGAATGGCAGAACCTCTCCTTTTGACAAAACCAAACCTAGCACCTCTCCTTTCGACATTACTCACCAAATGCAGAACCTCTACACTCTCTCAAACGCAGATCCAAGTTATTTCGCAGAAAGCTTGCAAGGGCACAACCATGGGAGCCAACGTTTTCAATCTTTGACCCAACCTTCATATCAGAGCATTCTCTCTCGGTATCTCTCAATTAATCTATGAATAATATCTTTTCCTATTGTCTTTAATTATGTTTTTTTGTCAATTTAAGGATTTCATCTTTAATTATTATTTTTTTTTTGTCAATTTAGGGATTTCAATTCCTAACCCCTTTTTCTCTCTAGTCTTTTTTGTTGAAGTCAAGGAAACACTAATAGAAAATCAAATTCTACAGGTTTTGTAAGAAAGTGGAGATAGTATTGAAGAGCCTCCCAACCTTCAAAATCTGACAACAATCCTACAAGTTTATTTTGCACATCTAATTTAGCTTAGCTTAATCATTTGTTTGATTGAATAATTATTTGAGCCCCTAAAATGTCAGCCTTCTTTGTCTCCACTTAGTCCCATGTTTTTTTTTTTCAAACCTTCTACCTCTTCTGTACAAGTTCTTGTCTTTTTTGTTTTGGTCTGTCTCTGATTGTAAAATGTAGGAAGAAATTTTATGTTCTCAGTTGGGTTGTAGCTGTTGTTTTGTTTTATGTTAGAATTGTAGTGAAACTCCAGCAATTATTCTTTTTAAGCTATTCTAGCAGATGTTAAACTTATTCTTTGACATAGTGGTAAACTGTGTATTGTGGTTTTACGTGAATTTTTTGGTTTTAGAATTTTTGATATATTCATTAGGTTTTTTAGAGATAGTTTACCTTAGAGTGAGGGATGGACTCACTAAGAAGCAAGGGAGTCAATTCCGAACCGTACCCACCGGTACTGCCGGAATATACCGTACCGACGAGCAAACCGGTACATATAACTCCCCTGTTTTATACCGGAAAAAATACCGGCCGTACCGGCCATGTACCGACCGTATAGGCCAATTTCGGGCAATACCAGCTAGTACCAGGCGTACCGATTGGTATAGAAAATTATTATTATTATTATTATTTTTTTAAGTTTTGTAATTTTTGAATTTTTGTTAGAGCAGAATGATAACTTATTTGCATTAACTTATTAGTATTATTTGTTTTCTTAGTATGAAATGGTAACTTTTAAGCTTTCTATTTTTTATATTGTGTTTTTTCTTTTCTTTTAATTGATACTAAAGTCTAAAACCATGAATAATTAGTTCTGAATTGAGGAAATGTTTTATTCTAAACTTTTATATTTATTATAATATATATATATATACACACACACACACATACATATATACATATATATATATATATATATATATATTATAAATATAAAAAATAGCAGTAAACCCAAAATGGTACACTGGTATTGACCAGTATCCGAAATATATCGTACTAGTGGCCAAACCGGTACAGCATCCGGTACGGTATTGACTCTTTTACTAAGAAGCTGGAATAACCTATTGTAGATGAGTGGGATCTCATTTCAAATTCCAAGGCATTTTGATTTTTCTTCCCAGTTACTTTATTGCTTTTTTTTTTTTTAATCCATTTCAAGAGCATGGTTTTTGGGGTCCTTCGGTTTTCAAAATGTGACAAACCTATACTCAAATGTCATTATCTTTAGCATCTATATCTAGCACAGCAAAGTTGGATTATTTACCTCTATATTGTACATGTCTACAAGATACTATGCCCTCTAATGTAGACCTCTCTCTATTACTGTGATGATTCCATTAAAACTTCAATATTCAATGGTGTGCAAATGATGAATAATGGATTTGTGTTATGAAATGAAGCAATCATCAGCATAGCCAAAATGTATAGCACATGATTTAGACTGAAATAGGCAAATAGGACACTTAAATCTATTTGCAAAAGTACCACAAACGGATATACTTCGCATACAATTTTGACAGATTATTATAGTAATAGTATTGACCAGCTTGATCTTGAATTTCTGAAACAATAATTTCAGTATATAACTTTCTCAACGACACACTCTTTTGTCATGTATTTACAAGCTAAGATTGTAATCACAAACCAAAAAAGGGAATTCATTTCAGAAACTATTCCAGCTTCATAATGTTCTCAATTTCTTTAACAACCTCATCTATTATAAGCATTTTGTCTCTTGAGTCTGCCACACACCTCATTGCTAAATCCACAAACTCTTCTAAGCCTTCAAGATTTTCTGCCATACCAATGAATGGATCAAGAATTTTATGAAGATTGTATAAATTCTTTGACTTATTGATTGCATTCCTTACTTCTACCACAATATACTTCCCTTGCAATGAAATATGAGTAGGCCATCCACATAATAGCCTTTCTTTGTAATAATTTTATAACTTTTTATGATGGCTTCGTTAGGGTTTGTGCCCTAAAATCCAATTTATTATCATGTTATAAATAATTAAACTGTTTAATTATATGAAACTATTTATAAATGAACTAATGGGACATTATCATAATCCTTGAAATGCATTGTATGTGATTTAGTTACAGAAAATATAAATCACATATTCCTTGTAAACTCAAAATATAGTTCATAGTGGTAATGAAATTGGGTGTTTCATCTACGAAAACTATAATACATCAACTAAGATGGTTTGTCTTGATCATGAAAGTGGAGACTTCTAGTTAATGTGTTGATATGTCTTAAGTATGTAAGACATATTGAACTAAACCGTTGTGAGATTAATTATTTAATTAACAAATTGTCATCTGAATAATTAATCTCACAACTTCTAATTTCATAGACTCTCAATCTTAAGAGAATAGTGAACCCGATTATGAAATGTAAGTTACTTTGATATATTAGGAGTGAGATCTAGTTTAACGGTCAAAACCTCAGTATGTTGAGTTACCACACGTAGTGTTGAAGGAACACATATTCTCAAGATAGAATCTATAGTCTCCTTCTATAGAGACACGAAATATCCCCTTAAGATAAATTTAATAGGAACTGGTTATTCAGGACTGGCCACTTAAGTAAAGAGTTACTAAAGTTCATATTTTATGAAATTAGATTTCATAAATATGAATAACTAAAAGATTAAACAGGGTACTCAAGTAATAAAATAGTTGTTTACAAAGTGACAGTTTATCATAACTTAGTTCACTATGAAAATTTTATAGAGGGGTCAAATGATATCATATTAGAGTCTTAGGAAATAATTTATTAATAAGGCCTAGAGTGCAATTATATTTCTATAGTGGTACTTGTTATATAATTAATGGTAACTTTGGGTTTATCAAGAGTTGACAGATAATTTGAGGCCCATTGGAGAAGCTAGAGCCTTATTAGTCCCTTTGGTCTCATCTCAAACCACACACTTAAACCTAATTGAGCTAGCCTAAAAGACTAACCTAATTAGATAATCAGTTATTTATTTAATAAAAAAAAGGTGCGTATGATTAAAAGGAAGAGAAAACAATTTTTCTTTACAGGATCTTAGAAATACACTTTTCTAAAAGGAAATCAACGTACACAAAAACTGATTGAGAGACCACTCATCTTGGGCACCATGTGGAATTAGGATGAAGATTAAAGGTATTCTCAAGTCGTATTTTTGAATTTTATTGCATTAAGGTACGCTTTCTTTTCTTTGTTATAGAATTCAAGGTTACGTGTTATTTATCATGAATGAAGTAAATTCTTATATTACTTCCGCTGTGGGTTTTGTATGATATGCAAAATCAGTTTTTCCAACAATTAGTATCAGAGCCAAGTTCATGATATCATGCTTATATAACATGTGATTGAGTTTTAGAATTAAACAAAATCAGTTTTTTTTTTCTTCAAAATTCTGCAGTAATTTTTCTGCATATTTTTGTTTTAGAATTATTGTTCAATAAACCTATATGCGCATATTTTTGTTTTAGAATTATTGTTCAATAAACCTATATGCTGAGGTTGATATATGTGATATATTCATTGAAGTGTCGGATACTGACTGGGCATATATATATTTATATATGGGTACAATCTTGATCCGTGATTCCCATGGTCAAAGATGCACCGCTTGGACGTTTTTGCACCGCTTGGACTTGCTAAAACTTGAATATAAATCAAGTCTGAGCATTACGTTTTGCTTATTATATTCATGCTTTTAATGGTGCCGTGTCTTGATGCTAATTGTATTATGGATATAGTTGACAATTAGGCACAGTTGTTGAATTTCATTCAATAACTGTTGCTGATGCCATTAACGTATATGAGTATATGCATATGGCGCGATCAATTCTTATTCATTGAATTGTCATGGACCTATAGGCATATATAAATGTATATTGTGGACTCACATCTATCTTGGTTATTATATGGTATCAAGTGGGGTTTTACTTTTGGCTGGACATACATGTATGATTGTATGTTTTTTTTTTTTTTTTTTTTTTTTTTTTTTTTTTTTTTTTCATTCTTCAATGGTAAACGTGTACAGTGTACTATTGTTAGTCTTGCATGATATGATTTATATATTTATAGTCAAACAGTTTAAGTTAATGCTAGCATTAAAGTATTCCTTTAATGAAATTTAGTCCTAATGAGATAAGGATTTTGTTTTCAAGGGCTTCCAACATTTTAAGGTTCTTGATCTTGAAAACCTTAATGTTTGATCTATACAAGATAGAATTCTACTCTAGCTTAATCTAAGTGTATATGTGTGTGAAACTCCTTCCTAGAGACTTGAACCTGGCCCTTGCCCCCCACACCCCACAAGTACTTATACATGTGGAGTGACAATCACATCAAGGGTGTGCAGTGGTTAAAGTGATTAATTTTATAGTCCTTAAAATTTAAGGATATTTATTAATCATTATTTAACTAAAAGGCCTAATAAGATTAAAAAATATTAGCTAAATAGAACTCTTAGTCCTAAATAGTTTAGGACTTGTCTTTTAAGAAACATTCTAATAAGATTGGAATTATTGTATGATTAAAAGTCCTCAATTTATTTTAATTAAAAGTTTTTAATGAGATTAAAACTCTAATTAAAAGTTATATAGATTCTAATGAGATTAGAATTCTTTATCAAGTAAGTTAAAGATAGAGTTCTATATAACTAATTTTTTGATCCACTAGAGTATATGGAATCCTAAATAGTTTAGGACTTCCATTTTAGTTAGTGATTCTAATGAGATTAGAATCTTTAACAAGTGCAAGGTTATAAATTGTGATGAGATCACAATGTTCTAAAGAAAACCCAAATAACATGTGAGAGTGTTGGATTTAAAATAACCCTTTTGTTAAATTTATTGTAATGCAAGTAGGTACCTTGTCTTGGCCTTAAGCTTTGCATTCCATTCAGAGGGTATTTACTTCACGGATTATATGATTAAACTTCTTTGTGATTACGCAAATGTTCATTACACTATTATGATGTGACTTAGTCCAATCACATCAAATTTAAACAATTAAACACATTTGATGTGTAAGGCAAAAATTGTGATGAGATCACAATGATTTAAAAACAGTCCACTTGTTTTAAAATTTCCAGTGGGAGAGAGATTCAAGGGTTGAGTCTCACAGCCTCCATTGTCAGTTTATAGTAGTGTGATTAGGCACTTCACCTTGGCATATATGCCTTACTCCCTACGGAGGGTGTTTAATTCATGGTATTAATGATGGATGAAGTGTGTTTTTACATTGAGAATGATGATGCTACCGTGGAGTTACTTGGTGACTCACATAGAATCTAGGCAATGGTGTACATTAGACTAAGTGTAATGTTAACCTCCCAACGAAGCTATGTCATTATTACTTAGAGACTAAAGGAAGAGCGCAAATTATTTTTGTTTGGTAAGAGTTGCCATGATAGCATTAATAATGAGAATAGTTCTCGCCTAATCATAGGAATTGGTATGACCTCACTATTGAGGAATATTAATTACAAGATTGAGTTGTCATTGCACCTAATATAATATGTTTTTATGGGTTCCATATTATATGGTTGTGGATGCAAAATTGTAATGTCCTTGTAATTATGTTCATAGTCTTAAATTAAAGTTGTCATAAATTTTTGTTCTCTAGCTACTGTTTTAATTGAATCGCATTGACTAAGAAACAATTTTTGACATTGTGCTTAAAGGAGCTGAAGTACATAAATATGTTCTGATTCAGCTTTGTCATAATTTTCCTTTACATGATGTATTTTGGAAGATAGATTATGAAGTGATCATAGTCTTATTGAGATACTAAAATGTTACATTGGCTTCTATCTCAATTGTGCTACAACATGAGATGCAAAAGTTAGCACTAGTTTTAGACTTTATATTAAGTCTAAATGAGATGTTTGGTATGAATCATATTGAGTGCTAAGAAAGGCTTAAGAAGTTCCAATTCTATATCATTTTATGAAAATATTTTCATCTTTAAATGAATTGGAATTCTTGGATGTAGAGATTAATTGTTAATCTCATATGGATATGATCCACAAATCCTTGTTAGAATCATTTGATCAATTCATATTGTTTTGAAAACAAATAAATTCCTTTTATATTATCTGAGTTGATGAGTGAGTTCTACGCAACTGAAGACATCCTAAAAGCTAAGGCTGGGACCAATATGACTTAATTCAAATTCTAAGCCTTAACCGAAAGGTAAGAGTAGGAAGAAGAATGATAATACCAAACAGTTGGGCAAGCTAGTTGTCCTAGGAGTTGCCAAAAATGAAATTAGACTCAAAAGCATTGTCCATGATTGTAATCTAGATGGAAATTTACATGTTTTACTTTAAAGATAAAGTTTCCATCCTTTAGTGTTGTATGATTTGGTACTTATGTCTAGGTTTATTAATCTACATGATATTCTAGATTGGTGAAAGATGGGCTTTTAGAACCATTGGTTTTTTGTTATATTCATATTCTACAAATTCTCTTTAGAAGATAATATGACCAAGGGCTTCTTTATTGTAAAGGAATATAGTGTCAATGACTTCTTTAAGTCAAGTGCATACATGAAGGAGGAATAAGACTCTTTTAGAAATAGTAAAGTACAGGATAAGTATTTCCATTTGCTTATTTCTTTTGGAGATATACTCTAATTATTACTATATATTTTATAAAATTGATTTCAAAAGTTTGTTCCTAGGACATTTGTCAAATTATGAATTGGGTGAAAACCTAGTATATGATACTTCAACTTTTGGAGATGTCCAACACTTTTGCTAGAAAGGACGTCTGAAAAATTGGAATCAAAAGGTAGAAAAATGTGTGTTAATGTTGGGTATCCACAAGGAATTGCGGAAGATTATTTTAGTAGTCATAAATATGACAAGGTGTTTGTAAAGTACAAATACAAAGTTTCTAGATAATGACTATGTGAATAATCTTAAAGCTAAAGGTAAAATTGTTCTAGAAGAAAAATGACAGGATTTGTTGTAGGATAACTATAAAATACATTTAGAAATAAGATAGCTGTATTAGATACACCACAAGACACTATTCTATAAATAGCTAGTACACTAGTACCATAACGGAGTGGGAGGATTATCAAATTACTTAATAAATTCATACTTTTGGGATAAACTTGTGAAGTCATCCCATAAGGATATGAATTTGATCCTCAGTCCCATGTAGAGGCAATAGATGATATGAATATGGATTACTAGATCAAAGTTATGAAATTAGAATTAGATTCTATTTAAAGTCTAGAACTTGTAGAGGTGCTAAATCTCGTTAAGCCTATTATTTTTAAATAGATCTACAAAAAAAATGAGATTGATAGATTAGAAGGTGTAAACCTTCAAAGTCAAGACTAATGGTGAAAAGATTTATTTAGAAAGAAATAGATCGATTATGAAAATATCTTTTCATCAATAGTCATGTTTAACTCTATCTAGATTCTCTTATCCATTATATTTCAATTGGATGAAATATAGCAATCGATATCAAGAAAGCTTCTTTCAGTGGTAATCTTGAGGAACACATCTATATGATGTAACTAGACTAGTTCATAGCAAAGAACCAATTGCTTTTAGTATGCAAATTGCTTAAAATCCATTTATGGACGATTTTTTTTTTTGATAAGTAAAAGTTTATTGATCTCAAAATGGAACACCCTAGTACACAGGGAGTGTACAAGGGGACAAACAATCAAGAACAAAAATTACAAGAATCTAAGAAATCAAGAAATGAGGAAAAGGATTGGTTCCACAATGCAACCAACCAATCCATTAAAGTTTTAGAGAAAAATAGCTTCAAGTCTGATATGGATCTCTCCTTATCTTCAAAACACCGACTATTTCTCTCCCTCCAAAGGCACCACAATAAGCAATGGGGACCCATAAGCCATATATACCCATTTTGATGACAACCAAAACTGCCTTGCCAACATGCTAGAAGCCCTACTACAGATTGCGGCATAACCCAATTCACTCCAAACAATCCAAATACCATAGCCCACATATCCATTGCAACCGGACAATGAAGAAAAAAATGATCAACTGATTCCCCATTACACTTGCACATGTAGCACCAGTCTAATATCCAAACCTTCCTTCTTCGTAAATTGTTAATAGTTAAGCATTTCCCTAAAGCAACAGTCCAAACAAAGAAAGCTACTTAAGAAGGAATCTTCTGCTTCCAAATACTTTTCCAAGGAAATCAATAGTCATTAGAGCCCACTAAGAGATTGTAATAATCCCTAACCATGAAGCCCTTCTCTCTAACAAATTTCCAGCACATCTTATCCTCTCCAAGCCCTCTAACCAACGCACCATATATGGTATCCATGAAACTAGCCAGTGCCTCTAGTTCCTAAGCATGCACACCCCTAAAGAAACTTACATCCCAAAACAGGATTCTGTTATCAAACTTCATAACCTCAACCACACTAACCTCTTGATCTTTGCAAAATCTAAATAATTCAGGATAGCTGACTACAAGAGATGTTTCACCACACCAACGGTCTTGCCAAAATTTCACCCTAGACCCATCCCCAATATCATATAGAATGTGGCAAGAGAAAGTAGGCCATCCCCGACTAATATTTTTTCTACAAGCCAACACCATATGGACCATTAGTAGGCCTAATACACCAACTACCCCATACACAACCATATTTCACAGCTATCACTTGCCTCCAAAGGGCAGTCCTCTCCATCCCAAATCTTCATAGCCATTTCCCAAGTAGAACTTCATTAAAAAGTCTTACCTTTCTTATCCCCAAACCACCCAAAGCAATGGGAGTACAAACAGTAGCCCATTTAACCAAATGGAATTTTGGTTCATCACCAATGCCACCCCATAAAAAATCCCTCTGAAGTTTCTCAATTTGGTTAGCCACAGAAGCAGGAATAGGAAATAAAGATAGAAAATAAGTGGGTAAATTAGAAAGAGTGCTTTTAATTAAAGTGACTCTACCTCCCTTGGATAAGTACAAACATTTCCATCCTGCTAATCTCCGTTCTATATTCTCCAGAATTGGGTTCCAAATTATCTTATCCTTGCATTGAGCTCCCAAAGGTAGGCCTAAATATTTAATTGGAAGGGTACCTTGTTTACAACCAAGAACATTCAACAATAAGTCAAGATTATGCACCATACAAACGGGAACCAGCTCTGACTTGCCCAAATTTATCTTTAAACCAGAAACTGCCTCAAACCAAATGAGAATCATATGGAGAAACAAAATTTGATCCAAATCAGCATCACAAAAAATTAAAGTGTCGTCCGCAAAGAGCAGATGTGACACTGCCAAAGATCTTCCCTCTAAATGACCTACACCAAAGCCTGACATATGACCATCATGGACAGCTTTATCTAACATTCTTCCAAGGGCTTCCATCACCAAGACAAACAACAAAGGGGAAAATGGGTCACCTTGTCTCAACCCCCTGGAGCTCTCAAAATACCCACAAGAAGTCCCATTTATCAAGATAGAGAAACAAATTGTAGATATACAAAAGAAATTCCATTGCCTCCATTTAGCAGAGAACCCACTCCGTTCTAGTAACTGCATAAGAAAACCCCAGTTGACATGATCAAAAGCCTTCTCAACATCTAATTTGCAAAGTATCCCTGGCAAACCAGATTTCACTCTACTGTCGAGGCATTCGTTAGCAATAAGCATAGGGTCAAGAATCTATATGTTCCTCACAAAAGCATTTTGAGAAGGGGAAATTATATCTTCCATGATCGTGTGAAGTCTGGTGGCTAAGACCTTAGCAATGATTTTATAAACCCACCCCCCCCCCCCCAAATAAGACTAATGGGGCGAACATCCTTGACTTCAATTGCTGGATTTTTTTTAGGGATGAGAGTGATGAACATTGCATTCAAGCTTTTCTCAAACTGACCTTTAGTAACAAAATGGTGAAATACAGCCATAAGATCAGTTTTAAGAATACCCCAACATGCTTGGAAGAAGGCCATTGGAAACCCATTAGGTCCCAGCACTTTGTCACCATTAAAATTCTGTATGACATCAAAAATTTCTGCCTCCTCAAAGGGTCTATCTAACCAATCAACATTATCATCGGATATCCTAGGAAATACCAAGACTTTTGGAAAAGGTCGAACAATTTGCTGCTTCGAGTATAAATTCATAAAGAATTGAGTAATACAATCAGTAGTCATACCTTGATTAGAAGACAAGGTTCCATCAACCATAAGGTTCTCAATACCGTTATTACTTCCATTGGAATATACCATTCTATAAAAAAATTTGTACTTGTGTCCCCCTTCCTCAAGTGTAGCATCCTAGACTTCTGCCTCCAACTAATCTCTTCTAAAAGAGTAAGCTTTTCAATCTCGGTACAAAAATTAACTTGTTCTAACTTCTCCTCAGTTGTTAAACGTTGAGTCTCCTCTCTAACATCCAAGTCATTCAATTTGTTCCATAACTGTTGTTTCTTTAAAGTGACATTGCCAAACTCCACTTCGTTCCATTTTTTCAGGTCCAACTTCAAGGCTGCCAACTTCTTAGCTAGTATAAAACACAGATTGCCTTGGAACAAATAGGATGCCCACCAGGTTTTCACTTTACAACAAAATTCTCCGCCTTCAACCACATATTTTCAAAATGAAAAGGAGTTCTACCTCGCCGATGACTCCCCCCTCCAACAGAATTGGGTAATGGTTAGAATGTACCTTAGACAACCTTCTCTGTGCAAATAGAGTGAAATGATCCGACAAAAGCGGAGAGAAGAGAAACATGTCTATTCCAGAGGTAAAGGAATTGTTGGACTAAGTATAAAGGCTTCCTTCCATAGGTATATCCATCAACCCATGAAAAGAGATAAAATCTGAAAATTCATACATAGCCTGAGTACAAGTTGGAGCCCCTAAACTTTTCGATGGGAAGTGAATTATATTAAAGTCAACTCCTAGGCACCATGGCACATCCCACCAACTAATCAACCCTATTAGTTCCTCCCACATCTACCTACGCCTCTTGTTCGAATTTGGCCCATATAAACCTATAAAAGCCCACTTAAATTGACCGCCTATGTTCTTAAATCTGCATGAAACAAAAAAGTGCCCTATTGCTTCTTCCACCTTTTCCACTTCCCTTCAATCCCATATCAATACAATACCTCCAGAAGCACCTTCTGAACCCAAGTACAACCAGTCAACATATGGACAACTCCATATACTTTTGACTATTCCTCTAATAATCCATTCAAGTTTAGTCTCCTGCAAACAGACAATATCAGGTCTCCATGCACGCAACAAATTACGAATCTAAAGTCTCTTCCCAGCCTCATTCAATCCTCTGACATTCCAGGAAATTATCTTTAGATTCATTTAGGAACAAAAAGCGCCAACTCCCTAATAATACCACTACGCCTAGTTGAAGTAGAACCATAATTAATTGAGCTGAATAGACCCTTCAGCTCTCTAATACCTTTCACTCTAGAACTCCTTAAATCACGTGATTTTTTTTTCCAAAGTAGCCCTACTGTGTAATTCAGCCTCAATAGCCAATAAAAAGGTGGTTGCTTGATTTTCCAAACCTTTTAGGGACATACCCAGTAAGTTATCAAACCCTTTAAATTTGCTTTGGAACCACTCAGAATTAGCTTCTCCCCTCACTGGATTCTCTACACCCAACATTTCCTGCCCTTCCATTACCAAGGGTAGAGAAAAGGCCAGTGGTTCCACACTTAAAGGCAACAAACCCCCTACATCAGGTAGCTCAGAAGACTCTGAACAAGTGTCTGTCATTCTCATCAACTTGGGCTAATGACACCTCCACAACATCTGAACACTTCAAGGGGACCAAGGCCAATTGGGTTTGCTCTTCCAATACCTCTGTGACTTCACTTGGAGGCAGAGAAATTTGAATTAGAATCGCCACTCTTCTTCCATCTCGAAGTTCAAGCACCCGCTGTTCTGAATTCCCCCACTTCTTGCTAACATTGCCAGAATTCTCCTGAAGTATCAAACGGATGTCTCTGTGCAATTTCTTTTCACCATCGGAGGTTTTTGCTAACTCATCAAACTCATCGGGCTCATCAAAGCTGAGAAACACTAAATCAAACTCATCAGAGCCAAGAATCTCATTATAGGGCTCATCGACGCTGATAAGGTCAATATCGGCACCATCAGAGGCTTTCATCAACTGGGCTAGCCTCAACAAGCTTGGGAGTCACTTAAGGTAGTTCCGAGTTAGAATCCACATCGCCTTTGCGAGGATCGCTGACTAAGCTCTTTGAAGCAGAAGTCAAGTTACCTGGGTAGGTCACACCATTTTAAAGTGTTTTCTTTGGTTTGGGCCTCCAAACTGTGATGGGCTTGGGATTAAGTTTAGGCTTTGCATTGAAGGGAGCTGTGGGTTTAAAATGGCTTTTATCTTCAGGCTTAAAGTTTTTGTCTTTGGGTTTTTCTTTGCGGCCCACTTCCTTGACCTTGGACCATTTTACCTCCCACTCACCATCTCGCCCACTCTCCAATCTCAGGCCAACATCCAACGTTAAAAGTGAATCCGTTGTTGCTCTTTGTAATCATAACCAACAATTTAGCCTTAGTCATTGCCTG
The DNA here is from genome assembly GCA_030445155.1 of Quercus variabilis. Classification (NCBI taxonomy): domain Eukaryota; kingdom Viridiplantae; phylum Streptophyta; class Magnoliopsida; order Fagales; family Fagaceae; genus Quercus; species Quercus variabilis. The sequence goes on along the minus strand of CP129447.1, from coordinate 44,201,930 downwards.
TTTCTTCCCAGCATTCAAATCATGTATATTGTGGCTTTTATGGCTTAAATTTGATTCAGTTGAAATTTGAAACTATGGCATTAATTGCTTTCCTTTTCTGCTACCAGCACCCTCTCTTCGATCACCCTCTGTCGCTGCCTGCAGAAAAGTTTTATGATTCTCCACTATCAGTTTCAGGACAGAGTTAAAAGGTTGTTTGGTGGCAAATGTCCCAGGTGCAATTGCTTTCCTTAGATGAAATCCAAAACCTCGTCACCCATTACCAGCTTTCCCTTTTGGCACCACGATAAATCCTTTCCAATGGCCATGGATGAGTTCCGAGATCATTAAAAAACTGCCATGTGAATTGGAACCCAATTGCAAAATAAAAAATTTCACATCATCCATAAAGGTTCATGCAAAGTTACTAGGAGTTTTATTAGACATTAGATCCTCCACAATAGCTAGCAAATGCTTAGTGCTTTCTCTGCCCATGAAAAGTGATTAGAGAGAATCCCGACTTTGCTCAAAAATGTGTAACATGAAATACATACCTCCCTCCTTGACTGAGAATTTGAAAGTCTTAGATTCAACGAAAAAAAAAATTGAACCCCCCATAACAACAAAGGACAACCACAAGTTTTATGACTAATTCAACGTAGCCAGGCCTCATAGTTTTATGACTAATTTAAGGTAGCCAGGCCTCTCAGTTTAGATTCCTTTGAATTTTTTTTTTTTTAAGCAAGCATTTAGATCATACAATATCATCTTTGATCAAGCAATCAATTTTTTTTGATTTTGATCAAGTAGTGAAATGCCTTATGTGTGTAAAAGCTATATAGAATAATAAATTTCTTAATGTATGTTGATGACATTCTAATCATTTAGAATGATGAATAGATATTGTCATCAATAGAATTTTTGTTGTCAAGGCCAGTTTGATATAAAGTACATGGGTTAGATTGGTCACATCCTAAGAGTTAAACTTTGATATGACTCGAAAATTAAGATGTTGGGTCAATCTCAAACTGCTTAAATAGATTAGATTCTAGCTAAGTATAGCATGTGATACTTCAAGAAAGGATTCCTTCCTTTTAAGCTTGAAGTTCTTTTGTAAAAGACTATAGTCCTAAGACTTATAAAAGAAAGAGCATATGAAGAGAGTTCCTTATACTATGTTCATAGGGAGTCTCAATTATGCCATGCTATATGCTAGGTCAAGTATCTACTTTGCAGTAGGCATGGTAAGCAAATATCAATTGAATCTAGGATCACTTAATTTAGTGGGAGTAAAGCATATACTCAAATATTTTAGGAGAATAAGGGATTATATGCTTATCCACCGAAGTGAGGATTTGATGGTTACTAGTTATACAAATACTAACTTGTAGTTTGATTGTGATTCATGAAGTTTGACTTTAAGATATGTGTTCACTCTAAGTGGTGAAAATACACATTAAGCGTAAGTATCATCTTAATAAAGAAATACTAGAGCTTGGGATGTAGTAGTAGAAAAGATAATTTATGCAATAAATTTGGCTGAAACTTCTTTCCAGACCTTTCCTTAAAGTAACTATGGCTTACTCTAAAAGGAAATAAGTGTCAGATATATGCGAAATTTTCTTTAAGAGCAAGTGGTAGTTTGTTAGGGTTTGTGCCCTAAAATCCAATTTATTGGCATGTTATAAATAATTAAACTGTTTAATTATATGAGACTATTTATAAATGAACTAATGGGACATTATCATAGTGCTTGAGACGCATTGTATGTGATTTATGTGATTTAGTTACAGAAAATATAAATCACATATTCCTTGTAAACTCAAAATATAGTTCATAGTCAGTGATAAAATTGGGCGTTTCATCTGCGAAAACTATAATGCATCAATTAAGATGGTTTGTCTTGATCATGGAAGTGGAGACTTCTAGTTGATGTGTTAATATGTTTTAAGTGTGTAAGACATATTAAACTAAACCGCTGTGAGATTAATTATTCAATTAACAAACTATCATCTGAATAATTAATCTCATGACTTCTAATTTCATAGACTCTCAATCCTAGGAGGATAGTGAACCCGATCATGAAATGTAGGTTACTTTGATATATCAGGAGTGAGATCTAGTTTAACGGTCAAAACCTCACTATGTTGGGTAACCACATGTAGTTTTGAGGGAACACATATTCTCAAGATGGAATTCATAATCTCTTTCTATAAAAACACAAAATATCCCTTTGAGATAAGTTTAATGAGAACTGGTTATTCAAGGTCGGCCATTTTAGTAAAGAGTTACTAAAGTTCATATTTTATGAAATTAGATTTCATAAATATGAATAACTAAAAGATTAAACTGGGCACTCAAGGAATAAAATTGTTGTTTACAAAGTGAGAGTTTATCATAACTTTGTTCACTACAGATATTTCATGGAGGGGTCAAATGATATCATATTAGAGTCTCGAGAAATAATTTACTAATACGTCCTAGAGTGCAATTATATTTCTATAGTGGTACTTATTATATAATAAATGGTAATTTTGGACTTGTCAATAGTTGACAGATAAGTCTGAGGCCCATTAGAGCTAGAGCCTTATTAGTCCCTTTGGTCCCATCCTAAGCCACACACTTAAGCCTAATTGGGCTAGCCCAAAAGGCTAACCCAATTAGATAATCAGTTATTTATTTAATAAGAGTTATTAAATAAAGTAACTGCTAAGGCAATTAAAAAAACATACGTATGATTAAAAGGAAGAGAAAACAGTTTTTTCTTTACAGGATCTTCGAAATACACTTTCCCAAAAGGAAATCAACGCACACAAAAACTAATTGAGAGACCACTCATCTTGGGTACCATGTGGAATTGGGTTGAAGATTAAAGGTATTCTCATGTCTTGCTTTTGAATTTTACTACACTAAGGTACGCTTTCTTTTCTTTGTTCTATAATTCAAGGTTACATGTTATCTATCATGAATGAAGTAGATTCTTATGTTGCTTTCGCTGTGGGTTTTGTATGAGATGCAAAATCAGTTTTTCCAACAGGCTTTTGCTTGGTTTTGTATTTTGTATTATGCATAATTGGTTGTTGTACATTTGGTTGGAGTTAGTGATATGCTATTGTTATGATGAATATTTGTGCATAGTACTTTCAAATGATCATATCAGCAAGTATTTAGCATTCTAAAAAATAAAAATTAATGAAACTCTGATTCCAATCAAGGTACTTGTAGTGGGTACTTTCTCTTTTTAGGTAGCTGATGGGCCTGAATGCAATGACCTTTTACAACAAATATAAGTTTATATATAGATAATTGTACTTTTTTTTTCCTAATGAATCCGTGCATTGCAGGAGAGTATAACTTATCGTCAACAAGTGGAACAAGAGTTTATATTGATTTGGACATTCCTGAGACTGCTAAATTCAAAGATCAGTAAGTGCTTTGTTTTGGATTCACATTTTTAATTTATTTATAGTCTCTACAATACTGCTTAAAGAGTCAATGCAAGCCGTATTGTGAAAACTGATGCATGGAACCATGTTTGGTGGGTAATAGGTGTGCAACCATAAATGGCCACATCTGACTGAAATACTGGGTTTACTCATAGGATTGCACTTTCTCAAACTTAGTTAGCAAGCAAAATAAACATAATAAAATAGGCGTGATTACCATGACCAAGGAAAAAACCTATGCTCACCACAAATGTAGAGTCATAGGTCATGTTGTATTTATATATGGCAAAAGATAGTACCATTTTCCACCTTAACACAATTTGTATTGGTATTTTATTTATGACTTGGATATATTGAAGTTTTTTTGTGTGTGAATAATCTATTTTGTTATTTATTTTTGAATTTCATAATGAAAACCAATGGAATACTTATTTTCATAAAGATTATAGAAATGTTGAACTTTTTTAATAATTCAATAGTTGGGTGGGGTTATTATGAAATTTATTGACATTAAGAGTGTTTGGTTTTACATTGTAAATCTTTGATGAATTGGTATAATTTGGTGTTATACTTGATACTAATTTGGCGAAAAATTAAGTAGCTTGAAGAAGTTGAGAAAAGAGAAGAACCTAAGAAAGGGAGGAAATACGTTCTTGAAAAGCATTGGATAAAACTTGAAGATGTAAGAACAATTGTATATTTATTCTATTTACTGGTTCTTTTGTAATACTTATTAAACCAAATGTAATAGCACATTACGATTATTGCAATATATTATTTCATAATATTTGTATTTATCTCATTTTTAATATTACTTCATAATATTACATGTTTCGTCTTATATTAGACCCAATTTAGCTTTCAATAATTGAAATTTGAGAAATGTATAAACCTGAACATGTTAACATTTGATTTAAAACAATCTTGTGCATTGCACAGGTTAGCGACTAGTTTTACTTAAAACTTAAGACAAGCCAATTTTAATCCGTCATTCTGAGGTTGTTTACTTATAATAATTAATTAAACTTAAATTAGATGTCAAAAATTTTAATTGGCAGTCATTTTTTTTTTTTTTTTGATATCTTGCTCGTTTTAATTTTGATCTAGGCTTGTAAACTATCAAATTGAAGGGAATTAAATTATCTATGACATGGAAAATAAAATTTTCCAAGCCAATGGTTTGAATTTTTTTGGTAAAAACAAGGTCAAAATGTGGGTTGGCAGTTAATTACGGTCAAACTTTAGAACAATAGTTGGAAAAATTAATTTTACATGAAAAGATGAAGTTTAGCATATGGGTAAAAATTTAACATAGTTTAACTGCAAGTCCACTCTGTCAAAGATTGGTCAACATGGGCATTTTGGTCATTTTGACCTTAAACATGAAAAATTGAGTAATCAACCTTCTAACAAAGGTAAATTCTATTATTTTAAACATCTCCATTATTCCATTATCAAAAAAGCAATTTTTTTTTTTAAAATCATGATTTTGGCACACACATCGAGGTAGATAAAATATAGTATCAATAAGCCTAGGAAAACTCTATTTCGCGATAATCCGCCCCGCCCTATACCTATTAAATTTTTTTAATGAAATTAGTTTCATTAGTATAAAATATATTTGAAATTACAAATAAATTTATCACATTAAATCAAACTAGTTTTTAGCATGGACTAAATAATATTATCCAAAGCATTTAACTAAGACAATATAAAAAAAAAAACAATTAAAAAAAATCTAAATATCCATACATTTAAATACTTAATAAGGCAAACCAATTCTATGACTATGGCTAATATATAGAGAGAGAAGAGAGTGAAAGTGGATGGGTGAATAGGATGTACTAATTTATTTGTTTAAATAGTAGGTATTTAGGGTATATGAAATTTACAATTATAACTATTATTAATTTGAGGCTAGGGGTATGGCAGGCCTAAAAAGTCTAAACTCATCTTTACTCCCCTCCCCCCCCCCCCCCCCTTGGTTTGCGAGGTGAGGAAAACCTGCATAGGGTTTAGGTTCTATATAAGCAAACTATTGTACTCCTTCTGAATATGATGTAATATGATTTTGATTAATTAAAAGTTTCTTTCAATTTATTTGCTCTAGTGTCAACTCTAACCAATCCTAGGTGCAAGCTTTTAGTAATCTTCCGAGCTTGTTGTTGATTTTAAATAAGTCTAGGTGCTAACTCTTAGGTTTTGTCCTTTTATTTTCCTATTATTTAATTTTGTTATGATTGCCCTGCATCAATAGTGTTGAATTTCATGTGGGGATCTATCTATCAAATGAATGCATAATATCCTATATTTATACAATATAAAAAATAAAACACTTTTAAAAATATAAAAATATGTTATACAAAATTGAATTTAGGACATAGATCCGAACAAAAAAGGAGTTTAGCTAATAATAAGTCACACCTTATTTATTGTCATTTAATCTTGTTCGTTTATTTGTTTGTTTAGACCCTTTAAAACAAATTGTTTAACCTAATATATTAGCCAAGCAATTACTTAGGTTAATTATTAAGATCTAGGTTAAATAATAATAAATCATATCATGCAAGCAACGGAAAATAAAGAATCCCACGATATGATGACCCAAGAAAACCAATTAAACCAATATTATCAAGGTAAAAATATGGGGAGGATTTGACCTAACTATCCTCAAGGTAAAACTAATCCACTATAAAGAATCAAAGTTTTTACAATCAGATTTAGTCCTAAATCTATTGCTACCTCCAATAGTATCTTACTGACACGACCACGTGCAAGCTCTGAATCCATGAACTCCTTCTCTCTTAGATTTGCAACACACAAGCACCCACGCTTATGACTTTAAGATCTCACTCAAGGGTTTCAGATCACGGCTTGTTGATCTATGCAGCAACTAGATTCCACCAGCACTTGATTGTAAATCTTGTTCTGGTAGATGCTTATAGAGTTAAAAGGTACAGAAACTCTCAGATCTCACAAGAGCAACTCACAAGTCTTCCAAGAGTCTTCAAAATGTGGCTAGGGTTTTCCTTTTATACGTAGGAGTGTTGGATTGAAACCCTTAACATTTTTGCGAGCTTCAGCCTGTTTAAAATTCTACAGAAATTGTTTTTATACAACTTTCGATCACTCGAGCTTCACAGAAAAATAATCCTTTTTCCTGTAGTTTGTACATTCTTAAGTTTTGACCTACACAACTTTGAGCAATGTCTAACATCTATTCTAGATATGTTTTTACTCTCGGTTTGCCAACACATACAAGTTGAAATTCTAAACATTTAATCCTAAATCTTTAGAACCTAACAATCTCCCCCTTTAGCAAACCGTGACAAAACACACTTAAAAAAAGAATTGCTTAACTCAAGAATTAGCCCAACTTACACATTGTTGCCCAAATACAATTCCATCACAATCTACTAACTATTAGTTGCTAGAATAGACAACAGATGAGAAATAATTAACCTATAAGTTCCTAATACACTCAAAACAAACCATAAACACATATGTGGAAATTACAGTATAAATCCAAAATATAAAAAATAAACTTGAATTCACAAAACATAAGTGATAGACAGAATATCAAATAAATAAAGATAAAATAAACTATCATAGTCAATGAACCAACATTTTTTTTGTGAAACAAGAACAATAAAAGAGAATATACATCAAAATCAATGAGAATAAAAATAAAATAAAAATAACATCAAAAACTCTCATCAACAAAACAACTAAACTACTCCCCCTGAATACAAAAACTATCTACTTTCCCCCTAAGTACAAGAGCCTATCCTAAACTCTACTCCCCATTTTTGTTACGCATTGCCAAAGGCAACCATCAAGGATCAGAAGGTGGAGGAGGTGGAAAAGAACTCCTATACTTAGCAAAATCTGCTTTCAAGGAAGCAACCTCAATAAGTAGCTCATCAATGAGCTGTCCATGAGCTGCCTGGGTGGCCATGAATGTCTCCATCATGGCACGGAGTGAGAAAGGAGGAGTAACAGTAGGATTAGTAGTATCATCAGCAATAGGATCCACAACAATTCTCAGATCCACAAGTATCTTCTCAATAGTAGGCTGATCACCAGAGGCAAAAGCAACAGTAGACACTCCTCTTGGTCTTTTTGAAGTCCCAGTGCTCAGCTTAGCACTCTTCATTTAAGCCTATCATTATCTAAGAAAGGTGGCTCCTATAGAGGCAGTAATATATACTAACTCAAGGGAAGGAAATCTGTCTAATCCTAAAAAGAGTAAAACCCTATAGATAAAAACAGGAAAGAACAAATTATGTAACATAGACTTACTTCTATACACCTTAACAATGGTCTGGATAAAAAGAGAAAGAAAACACATGGACCCCTCTGTGATAAAGGTATACAGAAAAAGCACATCTATATAAAGGGATGGTGTGAATATGAGAAATAGGAAAGACGTTATGAGAATCTATCCTAAAGAAAAGATAGTTAACCTCAGTCAACTCAATTGAGTTTATTCTTGGTTCAGATCCCCAAAAGTTCGATCTACCACAAAGCAGAGACATCACTCATCAAGAGGAGGAGACTCAATGTATGGGAAAGTGGGTTTACGAACTAGAGGTACACCTAAAGCTTCAGAAACTACATGTTTAGTTATCCTATACTCTTTAACTCTAATCTAGGAAGTCAAATATTAGAATATACAAAAAGATTCGAGCAGAATTCTCTAATCAAGGCAACAAGAGGGGGATGAGAAACTTCACACAAAGGACCCCAATTCCTAGACACTAGATTCCTATGGATGGAAGGATCTAACTCATCTAGAACTAATTGTCTTTCCCCCCAGATAGACCTATACTTAGTTAAGGTCTCAAAAATTTGCTCAATTTTGGCTGTAGAAAACCTAACCCTGTCAACCAAAGAAGAAGAGGATGAGGATGTTGTGTTCCTATTGACTTTGGTCTTCATCTAAGCCTATCGCTAACTAAGAAAGTTGGCTCTTATGGGGGCAGTAATATGTACTAACTCAAGGGAAGGAAAATTGTCAAATCCTAAAAAGAGTAAAACCCTATAGATAAAAATAGGAAGGGACAAATTATGTAACTTAGACTTACTTCTATACACCTCAACAATGGTCTGGATAAAAAGAGAAAGAAAACACATGGACCCATCTGTGATAAAGGTATACAAAAAAGCACATATATATAAAGGGATGGTGTGAATGTGAGAAATAAGAAAGATGTTATGACAATCTATCCTAAAGAAAAGATAGTTAACCTCAGTCAACTCAATTGAGTTTATTCTTGGTTCAGATCCCCAAGAGTCTAATCTACCACAAAGTAGAGACATCACATCATCAAGAGGGGGAGACTCAGTGTATGGGAAAGTGGGTCTATGAAATAGAGGTACACCTAGAGCTTTAGAAAATACACGTTTAGACTCTTTACCTCTAATCCAGGAAGTCAAATAATGACCGCCTATATCCTCAGAATATACAAAGAGATTCAAGTAGAATTCTCTAATCAAGGCAGCAAGATGGGGATTAGAAACTTCACACAAAGGACCCTAGTTCCTAGACACTAGATTCCTATGGATGGAAGGATCTAACTCATCTAGAACTAATTGTCTTCCCCCCCCCCCCCCCCCCTCCCCAAGATAAACCCACACTTAGTCAAGGTCTCAAAAATTTGCTCAATTTTGGTAGGAAAGTAACCCTATCAACTAGAGTAGAAGAGGATAAGGATGCTATGTTCCTATTGGCTTTGGTCTTATACTTTTTACCAACCTTAGTAGCCATGACTAAGGTTAAAGAAAAAAAGGAAAAACCAAAACAAAATAAAAACCAAGGGCGGACTGCATCAAATAGAGTTAGAGCACAGAATAACATGAAATTTAAAAACTATATGATGCATGATGCAAAGACACATATGATGCATGATCTAATGCACAAAAATAGTTCAATTTTATCTCAACTTTGAAAATTGACCAAGAAAATTAGAAATTGAGCAAAATCCCCAATTTTGAAACCCTAATTTTTCAAAAATCCATGTATTGATCAATTGAACAACACAATAGGTATAAAACATGTTGTAATTACTCAATTAAACAACATAAGCCAATTTTACTCAATTTCATCCAATTGAACAAATCCCCCAAATTCCTCAACAACACAAAAACCCTAATTTTGAAATTTTGCACAAATCATGAAGATTTTGAAATTAAAGTAGAGGAAACATGTTTATATGATGCATGAACAAAAACCCATCCAACAATTTGGATTAAAACAATAAAAAATATGAAAAACCCTAAAATTCTTTTTGTTTGAAATTTATAAAAAAAATTGATGAAAATGCATGAATGCATGTAATTTAAACAAAAAGGAGGGGACAAAAAAGTCTTACCAGATCTTTAGGAGAAACACCTTTGAAGTTTTGACTCAGAAAAAAAAAATGACTAAGAAGAATCGAGAGAGGGATTGAAGAGGACAATAAAAGAATGAAGAACAAGGTTTAGATTTCTCTTATTTTAAAAAATGATTTTTGATCGGTCAGGAGGAATCAAGATCGAAAATATTTTAAAAACAGGTTTGACTAATTAGAAGGAATCAAAGAAAGAATTGAGTCAACCCAAGAGTTTTAGCCTTAAAAACTAAATTTTTTGATCAGTCGAAAATAGGTTCGATCGATCGAATCTTGAAAAATCAGAAAATTTTGAAAACCTGGAAATTTCTGCAGAAACATTTTTAAAAACAAATTTTTATGATATGAAATGCATGTCAATGATTCCAAATGTTTTCAAAAACTCTTTCTCTTCAATCAAATAATTTTTTTTTTTTTTATCAAGATTCAAAAAATTTCCTCAACAATTTTTACCCCAAACCCCAAAAAGTATTAGACATTTCAAGTATCACAATTTTGGATGACCACAAAAATTAACACACAATCACATGTACATAGTTTAACAAAGTTTGCTTGTGGTGTGTGCAACTAGTAAGTGTATGAGATACATAAAAGGTGATATGTAGATAGAAATTAAACACACTTTCTACATTATCAATCACATAAGTTTAAAAGTGACTATCACCTAAAAAGTTACATTATATAACTCCCACATTTTCTAGAAAACACACTTGCAATCATGTAAGAACAATTTTTTTTTTATTCCTTTACTTTTGATGCCCTTTTTTTTTCTTTTCTTTTTCTTTTTCTTTTGAATAATCTTTTGATTTTTCTTTTGATTTTCACATTCTTTTCACAATTAACACCTCGTTTAATCTTGTTGTGCAAATGCTACACCTTATTGGCTACAGCTTTTATAATTTGCACACAAGTGTTCATGATTAACAAGTAACAGTGGTGAGATGGTTATTTATGCCTTTCTCCTAGGATTTTTAGTCCTTACAATCAAAAGAACGTGACTTCCAAATAAAGCGCATGTGTTTAATAACCATAAACAACTCACACAATAAATGCACTACATAGCACAAACTAGCAAAGTGCAGAAAAATAGTTCATCAAAGCTAAACAAGGTACATAGTCATGAAATGTAAATTTCATAAGCCAACCTCAATTGCACACTTGAAGATGTGTAATACAAAAACATTTTTTTTTAATTTTTTTAATTTTTTACTTTTTTGTTTGTTTGTTTTTATTTTATTTTCTTTTTTTATTTTTTTTAATTTAAAAAAAAAAAACACTAAAAAACATCATAAAGAAACCTAGAATGAAATGCATGAGTGTAATGCAAAAACAAATCCCAATGAAAAACATTTTGGCCATAAGAGATTGAAAGAGTTAGCACAAGGACCATATTAGACAGACTCACTAAGACTGAGTCTTTTGCATCCACACTCTTTTAAATGCAAACTTGGAATTGGAGTTTCTAGATGAATTAGACCTAAACTCAGCTCCTGTATTGGCATAAAGGTTAAGAATCTTTACCAACCATAGGATCTTCTGCTTTTGGCACGTGTACTTTTTGTTTGATTGCTTGCTTTGAAGTTTGCAACTTAAAACAATTTAGGCATGTATGCCCAGCTCCACCACAAAAATGACAAAACCATTGAGGTTTGTGTTATTTCTTGCTTCCAGGATGATTGAGATTCTTGGGTTTTGACTCACTTAGATCTACCCTAATTCTCCTAGTAGCTAGAATTTCTTCCTTAGGTAGCTTAACTTCAGAAGTAGAAATAGATGTAGTAGGTACATACTTAGGAGGATGAACAATAGAAGTAGAAACACTCTCTACAAACCCTAACCCTGTCTTATCAAAAAAAGATTTTTGAACATTTAACATATCATCCAGTTTAGAAGTGGAAGTCCTATCAAGTTGTTCTCTAGCAACAAATAATTCAGATTCTAAACTTTTTAACTTTCTCAATCAAAGGTATGTTCACAATCTTAACATAGGTTATGAGTTCATTAGCATCAAACAATTTAACCAACATATTTTTCTTTTCTTTTTCAAGAGTGTTTATCTTCTTCAAACCTAAGTCAATATTCATGGCATCATTTTCTGCAATCTTGCAAAACTTTTTGTAAGCCTCTTGCAAGTCAACATTCAAAGAGAGTTCCCCATCAAAAGGGTTCTCATCAAAAATTTTAGGCTTACTTACTTTAACAATAGCATGAACGACATGAAATTTCCTTCTTGATTACTTTCAAACTCGTGATTAGAAACTTCAACATCACTAAGGGTAACAGTCATAACCTTTCCCTTAGATCTCAAGTAAGTAGGATATTCTAACCTAAAGTGACCATAACCCTGACAACAAAAACATGGTTGACTTGAAGAATTGTTTGAGGATTGAACAACCTTATCTTTTGATTTTTTAGAATTGTTATTTTTAGTTGTTTCATTCTTCTTCACATTCTTAGTGTCAGCATTGTTTTAATTTCTTGCCCTTCTGTTGTTGTTCCTCAAAAGTTTCTAAAGTTCTTGGCAAGATAAGCTATCTCTATGAAAGAGATTTCATCATCAAATCCACCATCATCTACATCATCAACAGATTTTAGAGCCATGGATTTGGATTTGTTAGTTTTGGATAGGTCAAACTCATAGGACTATAGAGATCCTACAAGTTCATCAACAGGGATGGTGTCCACATCCTTACTTTCTATTATAGTAGTGACTTTGGATCTAAAATCCTCAGATAAGGATCTAAGAATCTTCCTAACCACTTTAGGTTGATCATATACTTCATCCAAATTAAAAGCAGAGTTTACTATGTCATTTAGTTTGGCATAGAACTCATCAAAAGTCTCATCATCAGACATCCTGATGCTTTCAAACCTAGAGGTCAACTGCTGTAGTTTATTAATTTTTACTGCCTTAGCACCTTCATGCACAGTTTGCAAAATATTCCAGGTACTATGAGCAACATCTACATTAGAGATTCTTTTAAATTCTTCCATAGAAACAGCATTGAATATAACGTTCATAGCCTTGCATTAATGCTTGCTACTTCCTTTTGTGTAGTTTTCCATTCATTGACAAGAGTGATTGGTCTCTCCCAACCGTTCTCAATAAAAAGCCATACTCTCTTATCTAGGGATTTCAAAAAGACTGTCATCTTAACCTTCCCGTAAGCATAGTTATTCCCATTAAAATGGAGAGGGATCACAAAAGAGTGACCGTGTTCCATAACAGCAGGGGTTAAGGATCAACTCAAGGTAAAGTATCCAAACAAAAGCTAACTTGCTTTAATACCACTTGTTTGTTTGTTTAAACCCCTTAAAGCAGATTGTTTAACCTAATATATTATCAAGTAGTTACTTAGGTTAATTATTTAGATCTAGGTTAAACAATAATAAATCATATCATGCAAGCAGTGGAACACCACGATATGATGACCTAAGAAAACCAATGAAACTAACAGTTTCAAGGTAAAAACTTGAGGAGGATTTGACCTAACTATCCTCAGGGTAAAACAAATCCACTATAGAGAATCAAAGTTTTTACAATTAGATTTAATCCTAAATCTATTACTAGCTCCAGTAGTAACTTACTGACACAACCACGTGCAAACTTTAAATCTACAGGTTTTTTTCTCTCTTGGATTTGCAACACACAAGCACCCACGCTTGTGACTTTGAGATCTCACTCAAAGGTTTTAGATCACGGCTTGTTGATCTATGCAGCAACTAAATTCCAACAGCACTTGATTGTAGATCTTGTTACAGTAGATACTTGTAGAGTTAGAAGATACAAAACCTCTCAAATCTCATAAGAGTAACTCACAAGTCTTCCAAGAGTCTCCAAAACGTGGCTAGGGTTTTCCTTTTATATGTAGGAGTGTTGGACTAAAACCCTAAACGTTTTCGTGGGCTTGGGCCTGTTTAAAATTCTGCAGAAATTGTTTTTCTGTGATTTTCAATCGATTTTCACCATTCGATTGGTCAAGCTTCACAGAAAAATAATCCTTTTTCCTGCAATTTGTACATTCTTAAGTTTTGACCTGCACAATTTTGAGCAATGTCTAACACCTATTCTAGACACGTTTTTGCTCTTGGTTTGCCAACACATACAAGTTGAAATTCTAAACAGTTAATTATAAATCTTTAGAACCTAACAAATCTTAACAAAATAAAAAATGTAAATCAAAATCTAAGGTTATGTTTGGTAAAATTTTGTTTTTTATTTTCAAAAACTTGTTTTTGGGAATATAAAGAAAAAACAATTTTCTTGTATTTTTTAAATCAAAAACATGTTTGGTTAGCTAAAATTAAAAAGATCGTTTTTTGAAGAAAAAAATAAAAAAAAAATACTAAAATATGTTGTTACTAAGATTTAAACTCTAATACTTACTCATTAAATGAGACAAGTTCATTAAATTAAATGCATGTTTTTATTGATTTTTAAAAATTAGAAACTGAAAATAGCATTTTGCATGTTTTCAGTTTGCTTCATAAATTGAGTTTTGAGAACTGTTTTTGTTTTCTGCTGATTTTGAGTTGTCAAACAAACTTTTTAGTTTCAAAAATAAAAAGAAAAAAAAAAGTTACCAAACATACTCTAACTTTTTACACTCATGCATCGTCAAGCTGTCATGGTAGTTTCAAAGCCTGCATCATTAGTTAGAAGTTTGTTAGTACTATAGTCGCACAGCCTGCACACAGTAATGAAATTGTGCCCAACTTATTCATTCATTCATTTTTTTTAAATAAAAATTAAATTAGTGTTCAACGGTAATTAAGTTTGAGCTCAAGCTATTTGTTGGTCCTTGAGGCATCCATCCATCAATAAAAATTATTATTATTATTTTATGTCACCTACAGATGGATAACAATCCAACTAATTAAGTATCAGATCTTATTATTATTATTATTATTATTATTATTATTATTTTTTGGCATGGAGGTGCACCTGTAAATTGTCAAATCAATGAACCCTACGTATCATATGATCCTCAAGGTCAAAAGTTTGACCACACGATCATATAAGCAGTTCAATTAGAAATATGCAAACACGTGCAAATGGCTGAAAAGTCCTTGCAAAAATGACAATAATTCGCATGCTTTGTTCGATCAATTGGTAGACAATACTGGGACGTACAGTTTATCCATGTGGGGCATAGCATCTGGTCTTTGATTTAATTTTTTAAGGAGGGCCCTCTGTGTTTAGCATAAATAAAAGTGAAAGTGAGCAGGTTGGCTAGGAAACAATAGGCATATTTAGGTATAACATTATTACAGGCTGTTGTTACATCTAATCTAGGGTTTTTGCCTTTGTTTTTTTAATTTATAAAAACATAAATTAATAAAATTACGGTTTATTTTTATAGTTATTGTTATGAATAATAATCACGTGTCTATTGTCAATGCAACTTATTTTTTTAGCGTCAACATATAACTCATTTCCATTATATATTATCAAATATGAAGTAAGCAAACCATTGAAAGCAAGTACTTCAAAAAAAAAAAAAATTCCTTATTTTAATTTACAACATAAATTCAATTTGAAGAAACTAGATAATAGTTTCAGCAAAATGCTAAATTTTACTAACTTTTTTACAATCCTTTGTAGGATTGAAATATCCATATTTTCATGGACGATCCTTTGTAGGATTGAATTTTCTTGATTGCAATTTATGAACTCCTTTTCAATTTCCTCACCCAATCTCATGAGAAGCAAGCACAATCAAATACAAATAGCAAATAATATTAAAATTTTCCATATGAATTACAAATGCTATGTGATTCTTTATAATTTCTCTCTTTCCTTTAACTATATAGTATGTACTATGAAATTTTCCTTATTCAAAAGAACCACATTTAGAACAAATATAGTTGTTGATCTAGAGAAATTTGAAATAAGTGAAATTGATATGTCATTGGGTCGCATAGAGTATCCCAATAGTCATCAAATGTATCTTGTAAGAGGTTTTACACCAATATATATATATATATATATATATATATTATTTTCATAAAAATACAAATTGTGTTGTCTACAATAGGTATCCTCGAATAAATGATAAATAATTAGGACAAAGTTTAGCTACAAACTCACTCAATAAAATAAATATTACTGCATATTTTGAAAATCTAATCGTTGAATTATATGTTTTTTACGCTCTTAATGCACATATCAATTTTTGTGCCAATCGGATATCATTTATTATATAATCTATAATCTTATATTTTATGCTTAATTTTAAATTACAAAAACTTACAATTTAAAAATTTATTGATGACATAGCTATTGATCTTTAATTTTCTTGAAATTTTGCAAACATGGAAGATATAAGAAGAAGATGAAATCCAATGGTGGATTTGTCAAAATTCACCTCCAATAATTTTATTTTATTGAGTGAGTTTGTAGCCTAAGGTTACAACCAATTTTTAGCTAAACTCTGTCCAAATAGTTATGATCCCTTCAAGTAGCCATTGGAAGTTTCAAACTCTCTCCAATGATTCATATGCACAAAATCATAGAAACCTTTCGTCATGAAATTACTCTTTACAAATTGATATTTTCAGCAAATACATTGAAAATCAATTTTATTTTCGTAAATTTTATTAAACAATTAAATAGAGAGAAATTAAGAATTAGAAACCAAGTTAAGCTCCTCTACTTTGCGAAAATTCAAAGTAAAAGAGATATCAACAAAAGCACTTTCCAATCTATAGATAAAAAAAATAACATCATACAGTTTATGGACAACCAAAGATTTGAAATCAAGAGGAAGAAACACTAAGCGTACAAAACATCATACAACTGCTAGGTAAAACCACATAAATAAAAAGAAAATTTAAAATGCACAGAGCATGACCCATAAAACAAACTCACAAATAAATAGTTTAACAAAACAACTAATGAAGAAAAAATGACATACCTATTGGATTGAGCAAGTAAAAAAAAGAAAACACTCAATTAAGTGATTGACATTCAAATATGTACTACTTACTAAATGGATATGTTGAAGAAGATGAAAGGTTAAACCAAAGTAGAACCAAACCCAGGATTGTTAACCTTAGATCTACCCTGATAAGGTTTTGCAATAGCCTTACCTTTTATTTTTGACACTGTTTAGAAGATCTTTCTTTTTCTTTTTTTTTTTAAGAAAAATAAGGATATGGAAGATCTAATTGAATAATATGTGTTAGTCATTCTCTCTATTTGAATTTTTTTTTTTTTTAAATATAGGGCACTCTTAGTGAGTTTGAGTTATTAAACCCAAACCGGAGGTTGACCCAGTCTATGAGTTGGGTCACTGGGTCACTAGTTCAAACAGTGGGTCAACAATCGAACCACAAGGTCAAATAAAAAGATTTTAAAAGTTTTATATATATATATATATATATATATATATATAAGTTTGAGAAATCATAACATAAATATGTAAATTAACAAAAAAAAAAAAGCAATTAAACTCGCTATTATAATTCAAAATCAAGGTTTCACAAGTAATAGCATTAAAAATTCTATAAAATTCACAAGCAAAATAAACTGATGTTTTAAGATTGCAACAAAGTTTTTGCTAAATAAAATTTCATTACATGTCCCTAAATTCTACATATGAAAAAAAAAAAAAAAACAAAACAAAAGCAAATCTCAAACTACGTAAATAAAAGATGAGAAAAAAAATGTTAAAGAATTAAACTTAAAGTAATAAACAAATAAAACACAAAAAAAAAAAAAAAAAAAAAAAAAAAACAAACGTAAACAAAAGAGAAAAAAAGTTTAAAGAATAAACTATATAACATATGCTAATATACTCATACCTATGAGCTAATTATCTATGTGAAACTAAAAAGTGATATGTTCATAGCAGAAAATTGATGCACAGTTGCAAGTTTGAGGAATTGAAACTATGAAAAGTGATGGGTAGAGTAGTGTGAGTCGGCAGAGAAGTGATAGAATAGTGCATTTTTTTTATATTTCTTTAGGTTTTCCCTTCTTTAAATTACCATATTATCACGTATTAAACAACAAAAGAAGTCAATTGGGATGGACCTATTAATGTAATTTTGCACAATTCACAAATCCAATCAAGTTATTAAAACCCAACTAGGTCACGTGGTTTGCTTAAAACCCATTCACACCCTGGTTATTGGTCCGATTGGCCGAGTCAGGCTAGGTTTAATAACACTATCTAACTGAATATTTTTATTGTTTTTTTTTTAAAAAAAATTATTAGCCATTATGCATTTAAACTAATTATGGTATGGCATTATTGAAGGAAATTAATGACTATACTGCCTATACTAGTATACTAAACGTGTTTTGTCAATTGTGGTGCCACTAAATAGTATTTGAAGTTTTTCCTTTTATTAATTGTTGGTTTAATGAGGCATCTCTCATTTTGGGAATTTCTTTTTATAGTAAATATCGGATATTCATTGTCAAAGGAACATTTTGGTAATTTGATTTAAAGAAATATTAGTTATTATGCATTTAAACTTATTATTTAAATGTTCTCAAAAAAACTTATTATTTAAATATTTGTTTCACAAATCATGGTGTTGATGCCCACTTTGGCAAGGAGGCCCAGTAATAGGAAGAAGCCCAACAATATGGGAGGGAATAAAGAAGAAGAATTAGCAAATTGAGAAGAAAACTATAAAGCCCGAATGGCAGGAATAATTGTCCATAGGCCTATGAAATAGTAAAAGGGCCTCAAAGAAAGCAAGCAGGCCTAAAGGAGCCCAAAGAAAGAAGTAGTAAACCCATAGGCATTATGAGAAATGGAAAGTAAGCAAAAATGGGCCGAAAGAGCAAAGAGGAAGGAGCTAAGTAAATGGGGTTGGTGGAAAAGCCTATAAACCCTGAAAGTAAAGGATATGGTAATTTGGGCCAAGGAAGCCCAAAAGACTTAGCAAAAACCCATGGGACTGAACGATTGGAATGGGCCAGGGATGCTCGAGGAAATGATATGGGCCAAGGATGCCCAAAGGAATAAAACGGGCTAAGGAAGCCCCAAAGGGATGAAATGGGCCAAGGAAGCCTAAAACAGCTTGAATACAAGCCCAATGATAGTACTGGGCTACTAGAACTAAGCAGAAGGAAAGTGTATAGTAAGCCCAAAAGAGACCCAACAAGCACAAGTCAAATGATAACATGGCAGAAACAACGGGGCGACATGGCAAAGGTCTCAGCCAACCCACAAAGAAGACAAGGGTTGGATTAAAGAAGGAAACGCCAATGCCCAAGCAAAACCCAACCCAGGGAGAAAGTAAGATACAAAGAACGAAAACCCAGTAACTCATCCACGCTACAAGAGGTTAAGAATGAGTGGCAAAATAGGCAGTAAAGACTAGACAAGCCCCCAGGTCATGGCAAACGCGTGAACAACAGATAAGCCATGGACACACAAGAAAGTGGAGCATGGACAAGGCTCAGGCACCACCCACTTGTACCTAACCAATACAAGAGTGGTAGGCCATGGGTCAGAGGTAAAAGAGGGTATGGTCTGGTGGTAAGGAGAAGGGGGAAGCTTATTCTGGGGTTCCTGCCCAAGCTCTTTTGGGAGAAATGTACTGCTGGGATGACATACCACCCAAAAGAAGGAAAGATGAGTTAGAATCACTAGGTGCATGCCATAGGGGTTAGTAAGAGAGAATACCTAACCTTATCCAAATGGGAATGCCACGGAGAGCAAGAAAACAAAATAAAACTCTTTGTCTGGGTATGAAATGTGGCATTGTCAACACAGGTAAATGGTAATGGCTGGGCAGCCGACAGACCAGTGGCTGGTTTAGGAAAGACACCTATACCAGGACAAAAGCAGTTAAGGGGTAAAAATGTAAAAACCCATCATGGCAGGTAGTATAATTAGGGCCTTGGTTGTGTATAGTAGGGGGAACGGGGGGGGGGGGGGGAGGAGAACAAAAGAAGGGGGGAAGGAAAAAATGAGAGAAAAAACAAGAGAAAAACAAGTAAGAAAAAGGGGTGAGAGATAACAAAGAAAACAAGAAACTTAGAAAGGAAAAGGGAATCAGAAAGGAAAAACAAAGAGTGAGCATGAGTGTGATGGTGGGCAAACCAATAGGCTATTCCCTTCTCTCCCTCTAACAGACTACTCTCTAGTGAGGATTAAGGAATTCGAGGATAAGCCATCTAGGCCCATTCTCTCAAAGTGGGCAATTTCTGTTGCAGGACTTCCCTATGAGATTGCCCACATTGAATAGTGGTTCCCTTTCTGGACTTAATTTCGTTGAGAAATCAAGCACAGCAGACTAATCTTTCTTCCTTTTATTGATCAAGCATTAATATTATTTCCTTTTCTTTTTATTGTTGTTATTAACTCATTCTTGCCGCATTTATATCACTGTATTATTTCCTCCTTTACTAAGAAAATGATTTAGTCTTTTTTTTTTTTTTTTTGGCTAACAATAAGCATATTCTTCTTATTTCTATCATATTAAACCTGTCTACCATAACTTTTTTGTAACAACATCCTCTGCCGTGGGCACGTGTCCAAGGTCCCAGCGAAGGGGTTCTAGCTTGTGCACAAGCTGACTTGGGGTGTGTTGCAGTCAAGCCGATCCCAACTTTCCTACCCCAAATCCGTTGGGCCGTAACGTGGTAAGAGACAGTCCTACCTAGAGTTGCAAAAAAAGCCCACCACACTTGGCTTTTTAGTTAATAAGGGAAAGTTTTTATTTTTTATTTTTTTTATGTGGAATAAGAATGGAAAAATGCATGGATAGTGGGTAATTACTAAAATGAAGTGCCTATATCGATTAAGTTTCTTGACATAAATCTTTTTGAATAAGGAGTTTAATTTTAATTCCACCACGTTTCAGCACAAAGAATGTAATTTTAATACTAGTTTTTAGGATTTTTTGTGAAAATATTGTAAAATTGTTGTGGACATAGCATTTATCTTTTAGAAACAATGGCTTTTACGGAAAATGAGAAAATTTATGAAGCAATTTAATGAGTTTATAGTGGGTTATTATTTCAATGGTGGGATTGATAGTGGAGATTTAGTGTGTTTGGATACCAATGACAAATTAAAATTATTTTACTATTCAACTTATTTTTGCTACTATTCATGGGCCCCTGCACTTTTTGGTACCATTTATGGGCCCCGTTGTACTATTTCAACTAATTTTTATCTTTATCCACAATAATTTCAGCAATAAGTTTTCAATTTTAGCAAAATCAGCAATATCCAAACAGACCCTTAAATTTCTTTATTTATTGATGATAGATAGTAAAGAAAGTGACATATGTCAATAGTTGTCTGTCAGATGACATTTGATGAGTGACATACCAATAGTTGTTTACCACGTGGCGTTTGAAATGTGTAATTGTTTTTTGCACTGTAAATGAGATACGTGTTACCATTATGTGTATCCTTCAGTTTGAGAATCCAACTTTTATATTATATATTATTGATAGATAAATAAATAGATAGATGCTTCGCAAGAATCACAACTAACGGTGATGGCATTGTTGTGCATTGGTCGCTGTGTTGGTTGTGGTGCAATTGTTGAAGATGGGGGTGAAGGACTCATGCAACTTAATTCAAACATAATAATAATAAATAAAATTATTACACCAAATTTATGACCATCACCAACATGATCAAAGAAAACTACATTGAAAGGTTAGTGTTGGTAGGTCGTGTTTGGGGGTCGTTAGAGTAAGGGTAGAAATATTCTACAGCATGGATCAACCATAACCCGATCTATTGAATAAGCGTGTCAAAATTTCTCAACCCAACCGAACAAGAACAGACCCAGGATTTTGAGTTAAAGGGGGCCAAAGTATAAACCCAAAAAAAAAAAAGAATCATGAAATTCCAAATAAGCATTCATTTAGTATTGACAAACTATCAACAAAAACAAAGATAAAAAAAAAAAATTATTGTTTTGTAGTACATTACAATGTAATCTAGGGATGGCAATGGGGCAGGGTAGAGTCAAAGGATGGGGACTTTGGCCCCAGCCTGTATGGTTTTGTCTTGCCCCATCCCAGCCTCGTCTCGTATGATAGGGAAAATTTTCTTGTCCCACCCCTACCCCTTGGGGCCCTGTGAAGCTTCACCCCACCCTATCCTGTAAAACTCTACTTCTTGTTAATTTTCCTACAACTATTACAATTTTTTTATTAAAAAAAACGTTTTATTAATAAAAACATACTTGAAATTACAAATAAATTTATCTCATTAAATTAAACTAATTTTTAGCCAAAATTGAATAATTTTATCCAAGTGTTTCACAAGACAATATCACAATAAAAACAAAAATCTCATACTACAAAATCAATGATTCAATAGTATATAAATTTGTTTCTAATAAAGACAAAAGAAAACGTTAAAATTGGTACCTTATTTCCAACCTTGCTAGAGTGAAAAAAAGAAGTAGAGAGCCATGTTGAGTAAAATAAAATAAGTTGATAATATGTTTCTTTAAATAGGGTTTTAGTGTATGAAAAATTTACAATTTAACTCATATCAATGCGAGACGAGGTGGGGTGGGTCTAAAAAGTCTAAACTCATCCCCGCCCCGCCCTGTGGTGTGGGGCTAAAATCTTGCCCCATCCCCGCCCTGTGGACACAACGGGAAATGGGGTCGCCACCTAGTTTTGCAATGGACTAGGAACCATGAATATAGCATCCTTTCGAGGAAGGACCATTGATCTTACAACCAGAGTATGGGTTCGGAGTTTAGGTACATTCTTGGGAAGGTGTTAGGCACCCAAGATCATCCAACCCTAAGGTTGCTTCCTCTCATTGTGTCTTATGTCTTAATCCTATTAAACGCGTGTCCAATATTGTTATCTAACTCACAAACGCCCTAGCATACATCTAACAATCAACATGGCATCAAACATTCCTAAACATACACCTATCATACTCATCATCATATCACAAACACTAGCATACACCTAATCATGCATATCATCACATCATAAACCTTAGCACTCATCTAGCCCTAGCATACATCTAACAATCAACATAGCATCAAACATTCCTAAACATACACCTATCATACTCATCATCATATCACAAACACTAGCATACACCTAATCATGCATATCATCACATCATAAACCTTAGTACTCATCTAGTATGGTAGACATATCATCCAAACAAGGCAGCAACAAATCAAGGTTAAAAGGTAGGCATGGCGGCAAGGATACATGGTAGAAACACAAAAATGACAAGATAAACATGTGACTGCATTAAGAACAAATCATCCCAACAAGCATGTTCATACCAATGCGTGTCTTACCTTACTTACCTCACTGCATCACAGCACTTATGGCATCAATGAATGAGCATGTAAATGAATGGCATAGCATCAAAGTAAGAACTTTAAGAGAAAACCCTAATTTAGCATACAATGACAAACAAACTGTGAACAGAGAAATAGAAAACTCAAAAAGCATACAAGAAGGTAAAAACAAAGACATATAATGTAAAATAAATGAAGGAACATAAGCAGAAAACTTGAATTAAGGTTTCTAGGCACGAGTATGCGTGTGCATACATAGACCAGTTGTATGCATATGCATACTTCTAGCTTGTGTACACATGCAAGAAGCATGTGCACGTAGACACAGCATAAACCCTAACCCAGAAACAGAAATGCAAAAAAAGACTTAAAAACTTAAATCTAACAACCTAACATGCTCAAAACATAAGGAAAACATAAACCTAATCTAAACAAACATATTATAGTTGTAAATAAAGCAAAAGAACATATTAAAACATAAACTAAAAGGCAAAAGTAAAGAAAAGTTTAAAGTGAATACCTTAAAGCAAAAAGCTCCTTGGCTTGATTTTTTATCGTTTCCCTCAGTCAAATCTATTCACAAGTCAATGAAAATGTGATTAGTAATCTTAAATTCAAAAGATCAAGGCCAGAAAAGACCCCAATCAAATAAAATTGACTTGAGGATGTTTTGGGAAAAACTCTCTTTTTGATTCACTATTTCAGTGAATCCTAGGTTTTCCCTTAGGATTTTCTGTGTGTCCTTTGAAAAGGTACCATGTATGGCTATTTATATTGTGAAAATGGGGGTTTGGAACGGCTCCCAGACGATGTGAGATTGATTCCAAACCTCAACATTAATGCAAAAAACTTTTTTTTTTTTTTTTTTATGTTTCTAAAACTGTACCTGTGTGCTTAGGCTCGTGCCTATATACGCAAGCTTTAAGATTGCATACGCAGGTTCATGCCTGCATACATAAGTCGAGGGCTTTCTTTGGCCTTTCTTTTCCAAAAATAAATTTTTTGCTCATTAAAAAGTTATTTTCCATTTTATCACCTCTCAAGTCAATTTGTAATTTGATTGGGCCCTAAACCAACCTTGGGTCATAGAATTTCGACATCATTGCAGTCAATTTCTAATCTGATTGGGCCCTAAACCAACATTTTTTCTTAGAATTTCAGCATCATTGGGGTACAAAATACGGTATCTACAGATGCCTTTCTTTTAATTCATGAGCTTTGCTCATGGAATCAAAAGAATAAGAGAAAAAACATTTTGTTTCAACGTACGGCTTGGGCCTAACCCACGCACACTGTAACATGCATACACGGGGCAAGGTGCAACTTCGCAGAGTCGTGTGGGATTCATATGTTCAAATTCCCACCTTTGTTGCTCGAGAAATGAGCAATGACAGGGTCACTATTGTAGAACCTGTTTTGCCAATTGCAAGCAAAAGGCGAGTGACTCACTATCCTAGAGTCACTTAAAAAGAAAAACAAACAAGGCCAACAGCCATAACCATCAACCAAACAAACAAAGGTGCTCTTACGAGCTCAAATAATCAAACAAACAAGGGTGCTCTATGAGCTCAAAAGGATATAAATCTGTGGTGTCCATCTAAAGCTTTTGCCTCAAACTTCTTTGGGTGGCTTGCACCTTTTGTTTTCTCTATCTCTATCTCTACTTGTTTTGGTAAGGCTCTTGCCTCGGGGTGACCTCAGACTCAATCTATCCCTACCTCTTCTATGTGCTTGCATATTCAATTCCCTCGGGCTATGTGCACAAGTTTGTATGATGTGCCTACATATTCAATTCCCTCAGGATATATGCACAAGTCTATATGATGTGCCTACATATTCAATTCCTTCAGGATATGTGCAAAAGTCTATATGATGTTCAATTCACTATCCTACATGTTCAATTTCCTTGAGATATGTGCATGAGTTCTTTTTGTTTTGACCTACAAGGGAGTCATAGGTGAAATATCCATTGGGGATGATAAGGGGAACTCATTGGGGAGTACGATTTGCTTAAAGTTTTGGTGACCCTTAGGGGAGCCTCCTTGGTGTGTAGTTTACTGGGGAAAAAGAACTTGCTGGGAAGGTTGGTGGTGATTATGACCTACAAGAAAGTCTTTGAAGATGTATGACCCATTGGGAAAGATTTTCTTTTTCTTTATGGCTCACCGAGAAACTTGTGTTGACTCTACCCACGAAAGGGTTTCATAAACTACATAGGGATTATCATCTTCACAACTTATGAGGGGATTGCCATTGTGCCTTGGACCCACAGGGGAGTCCCTTCATGATATTGTACTTTATTGGGGATTTGTTTGAAAATTTGAACTCACGGGGGAGTTCTTTTAGTGACTTATAGTCTATTGAGGGATGCTCTTGATGCTTTCAATTTGTTGTGGATGCTTTAAGGGCCTTAATCCACTGGGAGTGCTTTTGTGGTCTTTGTTTCTTTTACCAAACTGAGGGTATTTTGGTTATTTTGACATGTTGCTAAATTTTTCTTTTGCACTTTCTACCTTCCGAGAACCCATCAGGGATTTTGAAGGTTTTTTTTTTTTTTTTTTAACTAAACTATACATAGTTTAGTAGGGGCCTAAACTATATGTAGTTTAGCCACCAAATGTGTTCTTGCCCCTTCATTTTTTTTCTCAATGGTTACTAATCGTTTCTTTTTTCTTTTCCTTCTCTTTATCTTCCTCACCTCTTCATATTCTCTCTGACTCTTCAACTTCTTCTTTCTCTCTAAAAAAACCTCCCTCTCTCTTATTCCTTATTACCGTCTAATTCCCCTCTCTATCTCTCATTCTCTTATTTTCTCATAAACTCTCTCACCCTCCAATCCTCTCATCTCCTCCATGGCACCCAAGTCTAAGAAGTCCTCCTATGTGCTCTCAAGCGATGTCTTCAATCTTACTCATTGGAGTGAAGTGGTTAGGCTAATTGAGCCCCCTCCATTGACATACCGGCCGGATGATCATCTCTCAGCCAATGCACGGGCCAAATTGGTAAGTCTTTCCAACTTTTTTCATTTTCAAGTTTTCCTTTGATCTTCCATTTTAATCTATTTTTGGACATGTAAATGTTTGGGTTTTGCTATGGGATGGGTTTAGATGAAAATCTGATATCTTAGGAGGGGTTAGAGCATATCTAGGATGAGTTTTGATTGAAATGTGCTTGAAAATGTCGAAGAACACTTCTCTATCTGGGTTCTTATGTACTTGGACTCGAGCCTACATACGCAGCTTGTGTTCGTGCGTACACAGCCTATCTTCATGTGTGCGCGGGCTTGTTCTTGAGATTATGAATTCGTGGGCTTCAACTTGCGTACATGTGCTTAGTACCTACGTACGACGACTTGGGCTCATGCACGCACGTACATCGTCAAGCAAAAACCCTATCTTGACTATTTTAGACTCCTTTTTCATCTGTTTCTCATCCAATTGCAAATCTAACACTTTTCTTCATCATTTTTGCATTTGAATGTGATTCTAACACCATTTTGCACCTCATTGGAAGTCTAAAACTCTCTTTTCATTACTTTTTGATCCAAATTGTGAATCTAATGTCATCATACTCCTTTTTGCAGGCTTTGTCCCCGTACTCTGGTAGGGGCGGTACTAACTACATGGCTAGGTGGTATAGGGCCTTCACTATGGAGACAAGGGCTTACATTCATGCTGCGGGCATCAAGCCCATCATCTGTCTACTTCCAGAGAGGTCAACTAGCGCCAGCTTAGTGTAATCTCTTGCTGAGAGATGGTGGGACACTACCCACGCCTTCCATATTGCTAACCGGGAGACAACTATAACTCCCCGTGACTTGCACCGTATGATCGGCCTTTGGTGTGATGGTGCTCTTATAAACTTGGGGGTGAGTCAGGCACCCGGATGGCAATTGACTTGCTTGGGAGGAGGTACTCCATAGACACGATCCGCTTCTTCGACATTAAGGCGAATTATCGGCCTCTTCCACAGGAGACAACTAAGGACTGTGATCGGATGGCTAAAGCATTTTTGTTGTACATTCTGGGGGTGTATCTCTCAGCCAATAAAGGGCAAATAGCATCCTTGAGGTGGTTAGCCCTTTTCCGTGACTTCGGGGATGCTCAAGAAGCTAACTAGGGACAGGCATGTCTTGCCTATTTGTACTCGTGCTTGGATACACTCAGCCAAGGGACCCTGCACTAGCTGGTAGGGCCTTGGAAGCTTCTAGAGTTTAGCTTTTTTCTCTTTTCTTTTGTAGCTTTTGTACATGCTAAAGAAAACTGTAACTTATGTTCTTGTAAACTGTCTTTATATTTTCTTGTCTTGCAAATTGTACCCATCTTGTACACTATATTCATGCAAACTATATTCACTTGTGCACCGTATTCATGCCTCCCTTTCCTTTTTAGTGCTGGGTCGTTCAATATGGTCTTATCATTCAAGGGACAAACTTGAGTCTAAGGGGCTCTATTGCCGTGAGGGCCCATCTTGAGGGGTTGTCTTCCGATGATGTGAGTGGGAAATTTAATGCCTTCTATTATGTTCTTCACATGATTCTTATGTTTTGCTTCTAACCTCTTGCATTGTTACAGATCAACTGGAACCCATGGGCTGGTGTTCTTCCTGCTGCGACTCCTGACTTAGAGGCATCTGCTGTTGTCACCTCCAGGATCACCCAGCCTTTCGAGTGTGTAGGTTTGAGGGTGCTTTACTTGATGGACCAGGTGCTCTACCAATTGGTGGGTGAGGATGACACACGTGTGCCTATGGATTCGCTAGAGTTCATGCTTGCCCTGCTCTCCATGATTGATGCCGAGTACGCCTTATGAAGGCGTGGCATTACTTACATCGATTGGATTAAGGAGGAATTGGACTATGATGAGTTCAATTGTACTTGCCTTATGCCCTTCCTTACTATCAAGGTATGCTCCCTTTTTCCATCTCTTTTCATTCCTACTCTCTTCTTTTCCATTCTCGAATATGGTGAGCTCAAATGAAACACTTGTACCAAGCTGCCCCTGCTCCCAGTGTTCCTATTGATCTTCCTCATCTGCCTTGGATGATCTATCCTTATGGCCTTGATGGTTTGCTAGGAAGTGTCTTGTGCCTTAGAACCCTAATGTTATGGGTTATCCCTTCCCTCCGAGCACATAAGCGGCAAGTTCTTTTTTACTTCTTTCTTTGCTTCTTCCTTTCTTGTATTTCTCAACTGCTTGTTCTAACCCTTCTTCCTTCAAATTTTAGCCCACTTTTTAGGAGCATGAGGAGCTGGTTTGGCTAGCTGGGAATCTCAAGTTGGAGGTGACTCAGTACTCAAAGGACTTGTATGGCCCTGGGAGGACCAGCTTATCCTAGCAATGATGATGATGATGATGATGATGATGACGGTGATGGTGATGGTGGTGAAGACTCGAAACCAAGGAAAAGGCGCATTCAGTGATCCCAGTATGACAAACAGAAAAACACAAACACACAGCATAGCATAGCATATCTTCTTCTTCGTTTGCTTTTATTATTTTTTTTTTCTTTTTAGCACACATTTTTGCACTTTGGATTTGATTTGAGACATTGGGTTGTATTTTAAGAACATCTTTTACATTCATACTTTTATTTAGGATATGTACTTGTAAAGTTGTGATTTACAACTATGTATTTTGTTGGCTTTTATTCTGTGCCAAATTTTATTGTAATTACTATCAATTGTTTATACCCTGTATTTGTTGTGGGAATTAATGTAAGGGGTGTGTGATAGAGAGTGTGTGAAGACTCAAGCAAAATTGGAAGCTGAAGGAATCTCACAGGTATGTCGCAACTAAGCTTCCTGCGAAGTGAAGCATGTGCCTTACACATGCTGGAATGCGAAGAGTCAGTCCAGGTGGAGACAGCTGTCTCTCGCGAGTATCTCGCGGGTAAGGCCTTCCCGCGAGACACCCGCGAGACATGCTGTTCTGCCAGCCTGTACTGACTGACTCACACATTTTGCACCTATCCTATATAAACCCCCATTACCCACAAATGTTGAGGAATGCTTCAGAGAGAAAACCCTAGCCAAACACATTTGCAATTAGAGATTGTCATCCCCACCTTTCTCTATACACTTGCTTGTGGTATCTCCTCAACCCTTCCCTCTCCATTTTCCATACCATTGAGAGGTTGATAGCCCAAACACTTACCACACTTTTTTGAGAGTGTTGAGTGACGTTTTGGTGCTGCTGGGAAGCATTGGAAGAAGCCTGAAATGGCAGATGCAACATGGAGCTTGTTGCGGGATCCGGAGAATTAAGACAAGACACGGTTCCGAAAAGCCTTGTTGGAGTAGGAGCTTGGAGGGCTTAGGTACATCGGGTAGATTAGGCTTGGAGGGTCTCTTGCTTACTAATATATCCCAACTGATTGTCTAGTGGATCGATTTCCGCTTAGAGGGCGGCGGAGAGGTTTTTCGCCGAGTTCTTTGGTTTCCTCTTCGAGAACACGTCTCGGTATTTTCTGTGTTTGCATCCTTCTTCCCTACTCTTGTTTAATTTCATTATTACTGCTGTGTTGCTTTAATTTTGAATTAGAGTAGTTTCTTGTTCATCCGCTCGCTTTTACACTATTCCGCACTTTGTATTAAAGTTGTGTAAAATCTATCGAGCCGTAATTTTAATTAGGGGGTCTAAACAGCTCTTGTGTTTTTCAACACGTTTTCGAGCTTTCAATTGGTATCAAAGCGGGTACACTTGCTTGGTTTAAATACCTTAGTGTGATCCTTGACCCTATTTGAGATGGACCGATCTCAATCGCTCAATGTTCCACCATTTTTTTATGGGAACAATTACGCATTCTGGAAAGTCAGAATGAGAGCATTTTTATGTTCTATAGAAGATACCGTTTGGGATGCGGTAGAGCTCGGCTGGACTAAGCCGGAAGCTCCTAAGGCAAATTGGGATAAGGTGGCTCTTGCAGTAGCCAATGCTAATAGTAAAGCTTTAAACGCTATATTTTGTGCTGTGTCTCCTGATGAATTCCACAGGATCTCTCACATGACAGTAGCCAAAGAAGCTTGGGAGATTTTGGAGACCACTTATGAGGGTACAAAGAAAGTTAAGGACACAAAGCTTCAGATGCTTACTACCAAATTTGAAGAGCTCAAGATGGGTGATGATGAACCGTTTGATTCATTCTATGGGAAGCTCAATGAAATTGTAATTGCTAAACTCAATCTTGGAGAGAAGATTGAAGATGCTAAGGTGGTGAGAAAAGTATTGAGGTCCTTGCCTGAAAGTTTTAGAGCAAAAGTTACAGCCATAGAGGAAAGCAAGGATTTGGATGAGATTAAAATTCAAGAATTAGTTAGGTCTCTCCAAACATATCAGATGGGACTGCCTTCCCATAAGATGAGTAAATCACTTGCTCTTAAAACCATCACCGAAAGGATGGGTGATTCCTCCGAAGAAGATAGGGTGGAAAAGGAAGGAGCATTTCTTGCAAAAAACTTGCGCAAATTTCTGAATATGTAGAACAGTGGGAAACCATTCAACAAAGGAAAATTTTCATCTTCAAGAGGTGATAGGAAAGAGTTTACAAGAAAAGAAGGGAGGGAGTCTCAACCTTCTTCAGAAATTATATGTTATGAGTGCAATGGCCATGGACATCTAAAGAAGGAGTGTACAAATTTTCTGAGGGGAAAAGGCAAAGCTTATGCCACGACACTCAGTGATTCAGATTCTTCTGATTCTGACTCGAAAGAGAGCTGTGACGGAGAAGGAAACTACTCTGCATTCATGACCATTGCTCATGTGGAGTCATCGGATGATTTAGGTGCACTTGTGAAGGAGCTTGGTGAGCATTCTGATTCAGAGTCTATTGGGATTGTGGAAGAATCAGATGCTAAAGAAGAAGAAGAGAATACAGCTAATCTTCAAGAAAATTACTCTTTACTTCTTGAGAAGTCTGGAGAGTATACCAGAATAGCCAAGGTAGCTGTAAGGAAAATGAAGAAGGCTGAGGAAGATTACAAAAGTCTCATGGTCAGATATAAAGAGGCTAAGTGTGAGATTAAGACACTAAATGGCGAGCTGTCTGAAGCCTATACGAAGGTAAGGTTTCTTAAGCAAGAGGTAGTGCAAGCTCATGCCAAGATAGAGAGAGTCTCCTCCCAAAAGTTAGATGATGTTATCTCATCTCAAAAACCTTCTTCAGACAAGTCCGGGTTAGGATACACCGGAGGAAGCAGCTCATCAACCAAAGCTACCAAAGAAGTGAAATTTGTGAAGGCCATAGAGCCTATGGTAGAAGAAACCATTCTTGAGAATGTTAAGGCTGAGAAGAAGAATGTGAGTGAGCAACGGATGGTGAATAAGCTCCGAAATCATTCCATGGGTAGACATGAAACCAGAGGAAGATCTTTCCCAAGATCACAACAGAGTCCCAGAACAGACTATGTGTGTCACTACTGCGGAATGCAAGGACATACAAGACCCAACTGTCAAAAGCTGAGATCAGCCAACAATTCAAGCACACCTCGGTCACGAGGAAGGAGAAATGACATGAGGTCTTGGGGTGGTGAACAACCGAGAAGTCAGAATCGTGATCCTGGCATGATGGACGTGATGAAAATAATTGGTGCCTTCACCACCTGCTTGGAGAGTTTCACTAGAAGGTTTGATAGTCCAAATTCTCGTACCCAATCCGTTAAGGATATCACCCTAACCGCACGTGACGTGTGGGTGAAGAGGGGCACTCATGCATAAGCATTATAACATGTCCACGCATTAATTCTTTCAATATTTAGGGATTTTTGCTGTTGCATTTTTTCATGCATTGCTTTCTTTTTACTGTTGTTATTTTGTCCGGTTGGTTTGTACCAGCTGTTTTTGTTTATCTCTCTTTTCTTGCTCTGTTTTGGGTGTTTTCAAAAAAATTTCAAAAACACATAAAAAAAATAGAAAATCCAAAAAGTTTGATCGCTTTGTTAAGTTTTGTCTAAAAACATGTTTTGCCTTGTACCTTTGTACTTATGGCTTTGTGCATTTAACGAGCTTGGCTTGTCTCTCATGCACTCATATCATTGTGGAAGAAATTCTGAAATCTATGTGACTGTTGTAAATAGATCTTCAACCTTGTCATGAATGATTAGTGAATGGTTTTGTTGATCTTAAGACTTGCATAGACTCATGCCTATATATCTTCCCACTTTTATTTTTTTGCTTAAAAGAGCTCTCTAATTGTGAATCTCCAAATGAAAAGAGATATAGAGCTGTAAAAGCCTGTCGCACAAACTAGTATTCGACTAGGAAAAAGGGAAAGCGACCAAAATAAAATGTGTGATGCCCAAAAAGCAAAAGGCTAACTCATCTATTGAAATATCAAAAAAATTTCAGGCATCTTTCTCTAAATGAGATTCTCTTTGCTCAAAAGTTGCAAATGATATGTTAAATATGGAGCCAAATGAAAAGCTCCAATGAATTGTTGTCAAGTACGTGTGGGAGGTCATATATGCATGTTTATATAATTGAGATAGGTCACATAATCTAGTGCCAGTTGTGTATGCCTTGATTGAATTGATCATTGAAGCTTCACATTGGACTAAGGATTATCTCATTTTTTATATCCACACACAACACACAAGTTTATGTTTAATGAATGTCTTATTCATTTGTGTGATTGTATTTGATTAAATGTGTTGTCACATGCTCAATCTTTGTTGATCAAACCCAAAAAGATTTTTGAGTGTTTTATTTGTTTTTTATAGTGATTTTATACTTTCTTGTCTTTTGTTTTTGATTAAATTGCATGTTTTTGTGTTTCTTCAAAAATGGTTCAAGAGTATTTTTGCGAGAATCTCGTGACTTAGAGCTTCCCGCGAAAAGGAGTTGAGGGAAACCTTTATTTTATCATGTCACACAGAAACTTTCGCGACTGTCTCGCGACCAACAGCTTCTCGCGAAATGCTGTTTGGCTAAAATTGGATTTTTCCAATTTCAGACAGAAGCTACCACGACTGTCTCACGACTGTTTCGCGACCTAATGCTTCTCGTGAAAATTTTGTGCTTCAGTGGCACCTCTCGTGACTGTCTCGCGACTGTTTCGCCCCTCTCTAACCCGCGAAAAATGCGTGTTTTCAGTTTTTATATAGCTGATGTGACAGTTTTTTCAAAACTATTAAACTTCCCTCGCTCAACCTCTCTCAAACTTTTTCAACCCAAAATCGCTATTCCATTCATTTCCCTTCAATCCAAGCATTTTTTCTGCATTTTCTTCTTCAAGGTATGTTTGTTAACCATTTCTTTTTAAGTTTTTGCTTAGATTATGCAGAATTTTTGTTAGGGTTTTCAAAATTGGGGATTTTCGAAACTTTGGGTTGGTTTTCAAAATTGGGTGAATTTTTCTCATTTCTTTTGATTAGGCTGTGTCCCATTAGTTGTTTCTGCATCTGTGTTGGCCCCTTGTGGCATTTTATCATGTATTGAGGGTAGATTTTCACATGTTCATGCATTATTCATGTATTTTTTGCATTTGTGCACGCTAAGTGTTTGTCAAAATGTCCAAGTGACATTTTTGTGACAAAATGGAATCAAGTGATTTCAATCCATGGTGTTTCACTTGTTTGACCTTATTCTACTCAGGTTTGGTCTTTGTTTGTGTGTTTCACTCACTTTGCTTATGTTGCACACTCTTGGCACACTTAGGCACCCTCATGCATCTCATGCCGCACACACTGATCAGCACATGCACACAGACACACACTCTTGCACTATTTCTTAATTTGTTGCATTGTGGTTATGTTTTGTTGGTTGGAGTCTTTGAGCATGGTGTTTAGTGTCTACCACACTATGTTTTCAGTTAGTTTAAGTCTAATTTGGAACTAACTTGAATCTAATGAAGTTTATCTTTTGATTTGTGTTGGTGCATATTTTTTTTTCCTTCTTTGCTTTGTAGAATAGTGCAGATGTCTCCCACCAAGCATGCTGCTAAGAAGAAATCGTCTTCAAAGCGAGCCCGAACTGATTCTGATCATTTCAGGTCTATAGAAGCTGATATGAAGTACAATGACTGCTACAAGGATAAGACAATCATCATGGAACGGGTAGTCTAGTTAGAGACTCTTGAGGGCACTTTCATCCCTGAAGTGTTCAAAGATAGAACTTGGACCAAGTTGCTGAACCCAACTGGAGTGGTCTATTCAGAGATTATCAAAGAGTTCTTCTCCAATGCCACTGTCAACGGAGAATGTATTGAGTGCTGGGTAAGACACAAGGAGTTTGTGATTACAAGAGAGAGCATTCAAGATTTTCTGGAAACTTGTCCTCCATCTCAGCCAATCACTGCTGCTTATGAGGACAGAATGGGTTCTACTGATGAGATGATTAAACTCCTTGGTGGTGAACCGAAGAAATTATCCATGAACACCATCAAGTTCTCTCCAGAAATGAGGACCCTAAGCTATGTGATGATTCACAATCTTTATCCGGTCACCAATCTCACCACTCTCTCTGCTCCAAGAACAAGATTTCTATATGATCTCTTCACACATAAGGAGATTGACATTTGTGGCCATATCATGCATGTCCTGAAGAAGAGCATCACAAAGCAGAATTCTCGGACTGTGATGCCGTTCCCCTCTTTGATCATAGGATTGATTGCCAAGGCAAAGTTCAAGCTACCCAGTGGCCTCACGGTTGTTCAGAGGGACTATCCCATTGGTGGTCATACACTGACTAGAAGCACTGCACACATCAAGGGATCGAAGACCGGTGCGCATACCATACCACCACCACGACAGGTTCAGCAGGATGAAAGCGAAGATACAGAGGAAGAGATTGACAAGTTCACCTCGATTCCTGAGCCCTCTACACAGCCATCATCTTCGGCTCCTCCACAAGGTTTAAGCAAACTGGATCAGTTGCTTGCTAAGATGGATCAGATGTCTACGGTGCTTGACTCCCATGTGCAGTACACTGCGGACCAGTTTGCATACCTTCAAGGACAGATCACCGCGCTCTCCTCTCAAGTACAAGACTTATCTATGGAGCACGGCTCGGATTCAGAGTCAGATCAGTTCTGACCCTTTAGCCATTCCGGTCAAAAAGGAGGAGAAAATTTTAAGGGGGAGCTAGAGAAGAGCTTGCACAGCGTTAGGGGGAGCATAGTCTAGCAACTTAGTAACATTGGTTATTGGTTTTAAAGATGGTTTTTATTCAGTATTTTTAGTGGTTATAACTGTTTTACTGCTTTTGGTTTAAGACTTTGATACTGCGCTTTATTTAAGTATTATTTCAAATGTTTCTTTTATATTTTTTTCTATGCTTTGTAGCATACTAAGCATGTACCCATGTTGCTTTTGTAAGCTTTAAGGGTTGTTTTGTTTCATTGCATGTTTTGTAGGCTTTTATGGTTTGTGCCATGTATTTGCAATTCTTTGCTTATGCAGCCTTTATGCTTGGCTTTTGAAGTTTAATGTCATACATTTACTTCACTACAACACTCTTGTGCCCTAGTAGGATTGTTCCTAGATGCAAATACTTCGAGTACTTTGCATTGGTTGAGTGTTGGATTTGCAAATGGTACTCTTCATATGAGATTATCATCTTGCATATCCGGATGTTCATTCCTTGTGTGAATGAGCATAGTAATTGCTTGTGTATAGTGATTACGTGTTTGATCTTGCCATGATCTAGTGTTCTCTATTTCATCTTGCTTGATCATGCTCTTAATGCTCCATATGCTTTTCAAGTTTTCTGCATACAATGATAATAGTTTGTTGTTGTGTTTTAGGAGTTACTTGTTCATATGTTTCAAGAGCTTATCAGAATCTAGAATTAGGTGTGAGTGAGTTTTGCCTGTGTTCCCAAACTCACGTTTAACTCTAGAGTCTGTTTTAGGGTTTTGTCACAGAATAGCCAAAGGGGGAGATTGTAAAGTTGTGATTTACAACTATGTATTTTGTTGGCTTTTATTCCATGCCAAATTTGATTGTAATTACTATCAATTGTTTATACCCTGTATTTGTTGTGGGAATTAATGTAAGGGGTGTGTGATAGAGAGTGTGTGAAGACTCAAGCAAAATTGGAAGCTGAAGGAATCTCGCGGGTATGTCGCGACTAAGCTTCCCACGAAGTGAAGCATGTGCCTTGCACATGCGGGAATGCGAAGAGTCAGTCCAGGTGGAGACAGCTGTCTCTCGCGAGTATCTCGCGGGTAAGGCCTTCCCGCGAGACACCCGCGAGACATGCTGTTCTGCCAGCATATATTGACTAACTCACACATTTTGCACCTATCCTATATAAACCCCCATTACCCACAAATGTTGAGGAATGCTTCAGAGAGAAAACTCTAGCCAAACATATTTGCAATTAGAGATTGTCATCCCCACCTTTCTCTATACACTTGCTTGTGGTATCTTCTCAACCCTTCCCTCTCCATTTTCCACACCATTGAGAGGTTGATAGCCCAAACACTTACCACACCTTTTAAGAGTGTTGAGTGACATTTTGGTGCTGCTGGGAAGCATTGGAAGAAGCCTGGAATGGCAGATGCAACATGGAGCTTGTTGCGGGATCCGGAGAACTAAGACAAGACACGGTTCTGAGAAGCCTTGTTGGAGTAGGAGCTTGGAGGGCTTAGGTACATCGGGTAGATTAGGCTTGGAGGGTCTCTTGCTTACTTATGTATCCCAACTGATTGTCTAGTGGATCGATTTCCGCTTGGAAGGCGGCGGAGAGATTTTTCGCCGGGTTCTTCAGTTTCCTCTTCGAGAACACGTCTCGGTGTTTTCTGTGTTTGCATCCTTCTTCCCTACTCTTGTTTAATTTCATTATTACTGCTATGTTGCTTTAATTTTGAATTAGAGTAGTTTCTTGTTCATCCGCTCGCTTTTACACTATTCCGCACTTTGTATTAAAGTTGTGTAAAATCTATCGAGCCGTAATTTTAATTAGGGGGTCTAAACAGCTCTTGTGTTTTTCAACACGTTTTCGAGCTTTCAGTACTTAATTTAAAACTTATGAGAATAAATGCACAATTTTATGCTTCTCTTATCTTTGATGCTTGAAAATTTGAGCTTGAGTTGTGTCTTAAATAGTCCTTTGGGCCATAGGATCCATAGGAAAAGCATTTGGAAGAAAACCATACTCAAAACAGGGGAAAACTAAGTCTCTGCCTCTCATTGTGCGTGTGTATATAAGCCTGCGTACGTAGCCTTGACCATGCGTACACACAACACAGGTCGAAAAAACCCTAACTGCCCTCCTTTAATATAAAATAGCCGTTAGGGACTCCCAACCTTACCAAATGTATTTTCCTCTTAGAAAACACTCTTTTAAGGCTTTCCAAGTCTTGGTTTGGATCAGGAAGCTTAGCCCTAGTTTCAAAGAGGCTATCATTCCTATGGCATCTCTTGTATTTTTCCATACCATCAAATCAAGCTAGATGAACCTCTTCTTCCTGCTGCTACCAACTATTGGATCCTTACTTGGCATGTTTTTCATTTCAATGGTGTAGAGATATGCCCCACTCTTGAGGAGTTTAGTGCAATCATAGGTGAACCTTCAGTGAATAACCTCGTCTTTCCTACCATGGGTGGTGATCTTCCTATCTAGATTCAAGCTTTGTGGGGTGTTCCTCTTGGAAAGGCAAAGCAGTGGTATGGTTTTGGTAAGTTGAATGTTTGTCTCATCTTTGCACACTTCTCTCGGCTAACTATCCCAATGATTGATATACCATGCTCCCAATTTCTTAATGCTTTCTATCTATGCATCCTTGCAAGCTACTTCTTGGTTCATGGGACCCCTTGTGTAGATCTTAGGATGTGCTTAGTGGTTAACGACTTGAGGAACCGAAACCTTGTGGGCATGATTTTTGCTAAAACTCTTAATGGTTTGGATTCATTTCATAGGAAAAAGGCAAACTTCTTTGCTGGGAGCCCTTTCCTCCTTCAGATATGATCCCTAATTTTTGCCTAGGTTCTTAACCTAACAAGATTTCTTTAATTTCTGCATGGATCGCCTTTCAGTTTTCAACCCATCGAGGCACCTTATATCATCTTTTCTGATAGGTCAAGAATGTATTAACCCCTTGTGATGAATTAACAAATTAATTAGCCAAGTTAATTAATTAATTCAATTTGCATGCAATATGCGTGGCAGCACAAACAAATCACCAAATAACTAAATACAGTGGAAATTAAATTAACAAGATGATTTGTTTACGAATGGGGAAAGCCTATACGGCAAAAATCTCATCAGGTGATTTTAAGGTCACCACTCCCGAGAATCCACTATTATCAAAAAAAGTAGTTACAAGTAAAAGAATCCTAGTACCTTATACCAACCTACAGTTGAACCCTTACCTAATCCCCAATTGGACTTGTTCTGTAGTGACAATCTCTCCTTTCCAATGCACAGCTCCTAGTACGTGACTAACCAATAGATGTACGGATCCCAGTACGTGATTTGATCACCAACTTAAGAAAGATGTTGACTGTAAAGTTCTTCAGTTCATCACACGATGAACATCATAAAACTCCTTAGTCACAAAACCCTAAGGTGTACAAACACAACAGCTTCTTTAAGAGAAAGATGAACTAGGGCAAATTTTGTCTTTGGTCACAATTTGCATGAACATAACTTTGCTTTATACTTGCACAACTGTGCAACCTTTGACGGCCCTTAAAATAGTCCTTATATATGTTTAGAGTTGTGAGGAAAAAAAAAGCCTAAACATATACTAATTAGAGTGAAATCAACTCTAAAAAACTGAATTTCATAAACCTCGACAGATAGGGTATCTATCGAACTAGCTGTCGAGCTTCGGGTTTCAGCAGCTTTTTAAACCTCGATAGATACTAGCTGTCGAGCTTTAAAATCCAGCACTTCTTCACTTGTTTCTTAGATAGACTTGCATGGCTTTAACACTTGAACTTGAAACCTTGTTCCTTAAAGTATTAAACACAACCTAAATCTATCCAATTACAAGTAAAGTGCATTTTTTCAAAGGATTAGCCAATTTCATAAAAATATTGACATATGTTCGTAACAATCTGCCCTTTTGGCAATCCGTAACAAAATCACAACAAACAAATAAACATATGAGAGAAGTCATAAATCACTCAACTCATACTCACTTGTTGAATACAATAAAATCTGTCCTACTCTTAAAAAACTTTGCAAGAAGAGAGTTTACGACAAGTAGACTTTGACAACCTATATTTCTGAAACACTTTAAACAAAACTCATCATGGCATCTTAATGTGAAACAAAAATATAAGATTGCATACAATATATAAGAAACATGCGTATAAAGATAGAAAAGAAACAACAAATGGAGAGATAGGTGAAAGAACTGTAGTAACAACCTCATCATATATATAACATCAATAAAGAATACAAGGTTTGCTATCACAATGTAAGAACAATGTATCTCTAAAAGAAGAAAGGAAAAATACATAAGTCCTCACTACATCCCCCGTATACACTCCCCTTAACAAAAATCTCCTATGCTAACCCTCCCCTTATATGTATGACTACTCTCATGTCAAAACTGCTCCCCTTTTTTGTCATGAGTGACAAAAGGCAAGTACATCAAGTATACATCTCATCATCACTAGACAAACTAGCACCATCATCCTTATCAGCATCCTCACTACCAAAAACATCGTATCTATCGTCCTCGGATGCCGGTGGAGATGGAGAGGAAGCAACAGTGAAACCACCCATGACAGCCTATCGTCAAGCGATACAACCGACACGGGTGTTCACCTAACACAACTCATCACTGAGAATGTCAAGGTGAGCATCCATGTGCACAAGTTGTGCCATGATGGCCTCAAGTGTCACTCCACCCGCAGAAGACGAAAGAGCAAAAATGGATGGAGTGGTAGAAGCTGTAGGAGCTACCATCTCAGTTTGCATCAACCTCGAGCGAAGCTAAGCGTCACTCCCTCTAATGGTAGCAGCATCAATGACACTTATGACGAAGAAGTGATCAGACAAAGGAATGAGGCAGAAAAATGGCGAAGAATCCTCATGACAATTGAAAGAAAGCTTATCATGGGTCGCCATATCCCTATAGACATCTATAAGGGATACAATAAAGTGAAAAGGGAAGTCAATAGGA
Source organism: Quercus variabilis (assembly GCA_030445155.1). NCBI lineage: Eukaryota > Viridiplantae > Streptophyta > Magnoliopsida > Fagales > Fagaceae > Quercus > Quercus variabilis. The sequence goes on along the minus strand of CP129447.1, from coordinate 44,161,765 downwards.
AGATCCTCAATGAGGGATAACAAAAATCGAGCATAAGGCTCTATGATAGTGTTATAATGTAACAATGGATGAAGAATAAATGCCATCACCATGTTCAAGAATCTTGAACCTTTAGCAAAGGTCGAGCATTGAGTGTTCTAACGATCACTCCTAGAAGAAGGAGTCTCACAAAATAGAGACATAAGCTCGTCTTTGGACATAGTCCTAAGACGATCATAACCGGGGTAGTTAAGATGCACTACCCTTGGGACATGGAGTACCTCGGATACAATATCCAGAGTGACTACAATGTGCGTACCTTGAATGCGAGTAGAAAACTGACGTACTGAAGTATAAGATCCATGCATATTAGAGTAGAACTCCTATATGATCACGAAGGACAAGTGACCGGGGCGCCACACAGTGACTCTTAACCCTGACTATAGATAACAGTAGGTAGGTCAGCATTGGAAAAATTACAAAATGACTTGGTATTCCAAATAAAAGCCTTGTTGAGGGAAGTTCTCGAAGAAGTCCTTATGGGCTTTCTTATCACAGAATCAAACAGAAGAAGGCGTAGGATTAGAAGAAGAAGTGGATGCCCTAAAACGAAGAGGATTCTGGGACGGAGTGGATTTACGTTTGGGTGCCATGAAGCAACTAATGCAAGAAACAGAGATAAAGGGAGAGAGAGAGAGAGACAATCAGAAAAGTACCAACACAGTAGTATATAAGAATGTAAAGAAATAAAAGTACGTATGCATGAAAATGCATGAGCATGTGACTTGCAAATTTAAATACATCATGGGCTTAACCCAATCCAAACCTACTAGCACACAACATTGCAACAAAGTAAACACACATCTAAATGTACGAAACATTGTTATAATGCAAATGTGACGCAGTGCATGAAGTTTTAAACTCATTTAAGCGACACTCATCCCAAAAATTTCACAAAAACTTCATCAATTTTGGAAAAAACTCATAAATTTTCAAAAATCCTAAAAGTTAGGTCAAAAGGAATGAAATGCATGATAAAGTGAGAGATTAAGGACCTTACCAGTGAAGAAGAACAAGATCAAGGTCGAAAAACTCTTGGGAATGAAGTTTGGAGTAAGAGAGAAGAGTTTGGGAGGTGAAAAGACTGAAAACAATAGAGAGAGATCAAGGAGAAATGATCTGAAATTGGAAGGATCCTTTATATAGAAACTTTATAATTCTCAATGGATCAAGAGCTATCGAGAATTAAAAACGCGTTTTTTAGCTGAAGAAGATCTATCGAGGATCTAATGAGAGTGTCCACAACAAAGATTCTCGATGGATCGAGGTAGCTATCGAGAAGCTATCAAGCATCCAGAAGGTTTCTCGATGAATCGAAGTAGCTATTAAGAGCTATCGAGAATGTGATAAAAAGCAGCTGAAGGGTCTTGTTAGATAGTCTAGCTATCGAAAGGTATCAAGATAGTTGTCGAGATTGCTTAAAAACAATTTTTCAAGAAGAGAAAAACAAATATATGAATGCAATCAAGCATGCTACAAAACCAAAGATCCAAACAACATTTTAAGCTCTTAAAAACATCTCTTAACAAGAAAAATGTCAAGCACATAGATCCAAAACACACACACACACACACTAAATAAGTCTAACAAATTTTATATTTCAAAAATAAGTTAAGATAGTTTAGTAAGTATACATTAACACATGTATTTCTTGTGATGGCCAAATCACATTATACCTACACATGTATCAAAAGTAGCAAAAAATATTGCATGTTGTGTGTGAAAAACATTGCAAGATTACACAAGTGTCTACATATTATGATGGTTTGAGATATGAGAAAATTACTTTAACTCACATGCAGTCATAACTATTTGATGGGGACTATCACTTTCGAGGTACATCTTATAACTCCCACATCTCATAGAATACGCACTTGCAATCATATATAAAACATTTTGATTTTTTTGCTTTTTGTTGTTCTTTGCAAATTTTTATTTTAAGCAAACCAAGCATTGGCATATAAAAGTTAGAAAAGAAATACCCAATGATGTTAAGCATTTGACATTCCACTTTTCCTATACCAAAGCATACAAATGTCATTTCATGATTGGCAAGCAATAGTGGTAAGATGGTTATTTATGCTTTTCTCTTAGGATTTTCTAGTCATTCCTATCAAAAAGAGTGATACGAGTGTTAAGCATAAGAGATTACTTAACCTTACTCATCACAAACATGAGCCACAAAACTCACTTGCTTAGTTATGCATAGAGATGCTCGTCTAAGCTACATAAGATACAAAGTTTATAAAACTTTGTTTCATTGGCCATCCAAGGTACACAAGTACCAATAAACACAAACACACACTGTTTTTGTATTTTTCTGATTTTTTATTTTTTTTATTTTATATGAAAAAAAAAATAAAGCAAAACTGAAAAATAAATAATAATAAATAAATAATATGTTAAACAAAGCAATGCATAAAACTAAATGCAAATGCAAGAGGAAGGAGAAGGAGAAGAGGAGATCAATCCATGGAGATAATACCAATGTTTTGGTGAAGGAATTCAAACTGTTTGCTATCAAGAGGTTTGGTGAACAAGTCAGCCTTCTGATCATCAGTGTGAATGAACTCAAGAGTAAGAGTACCATCATCGACAAGCTCCCGAATGAAGTGATGTTGAATCTCTATGTGCTTAGTCCGAGAGTGTTGAACCGGATTCTTAGAGATGTTGATGGCACTAGTATTATCACAATAGATGGTAAGATGCTCTTAACAAATACTATAATCATGGAGGAGTTTTTGCATCCATAGAAGTTAGTTACAACAGATACCGGCAATGATGTACTCAACTTTTGCAGTGGATAAAGAGATGGAATTCTGTTTTTTGCTCATCCAAGAGACAAGATGATTACCCACATAAAAACAACCCCTTGATGTACTCTTTCTATCATCGGCAAGCCCAGTTAGCGTCAAAATACCCAGCTAAGGCATCATTTGTGTCCTTGTTGTACTACACACCAAAGTCGGCAATGATTTTGACATACTTCATGATTCTTTTCAAAGCAATTATATGAGACTCTTTGAGATTAGCCTGATATCTAGCACACACTCCCACTCTGTAACTAATGGTAGGTCTACTAGCAGTAAGGTAAAGAAGTCAATAGTGAGTTTAACATTTGGGCTCATAGGGGTTCTAACGGAACTAGCAGATTCCAAACTAAAGTTTTTCACAAGATTTCTTGCATATTTAGATTGAGATAAGAATATACCTGAATCTTGTTGACGAATCTGCAAGCCAAGGAAGTGAGTCAGCTCTCCAATCATGCTCATCTTAATTGCATAAGTTTTAAGAAACTATGAGCAAGTTCATCCTTAGTCGGCCTAAAGATGATATCATCAACATAGACTTGAGCAACTATCAACTCGTCGTCTTCCCTTTTAATGAAGAGAATTTGGTTAGCTTTTCCTCTTATAAACCCATGAGACACCAAGTATTATGTAAACTGATCATACCAAGCTCTAGGGGCTTGCTTTAAACCATAAAGTGCCTTCTTGAGATATAACACATGATTTGGAAAGAGTGGATTAGTGAATCCTTTTGGCTGAGCCACACAAACATCTTCTTTACGGAACCCATTCAAGAAAGTAGTCTTTACGTCCATTTAGTGTATCTTGAACTTCAGATGACATGCTAGGGCTAGGAGAATTTTGATAGACTCTATGTGGGCTATTGGAGCAAATGTCTCATTGTAGTCTACTCCTTCCATTTGAGAATATCCTTGAGCTACAAGACGAGCCTTGTTGCAGATCACATTACCCTTCTCATCAGTCTTATTGGAGAATATCCACTTTGTGCCGATGATGTGCTCACCCTCCAGTCTAGGTACTAGAGTCCAAACATCATTCCTTTGAAACTGAAGTAGTTCATCATGCATAGCTTCAACCCAGCTTTCATCCTGAAGAGCTTCCTCAACTTTAGTGGGTTCAACCTGCAACAAGTAACAAGAATAAGACACAAAGTTAGCAACACATTCGTCAACTGTACACTTCCTTAATGTAAGTTCATTCATGTTTCCCACAATAACTTCAGGAGGATGATTCAATTTGATCCTGGAGGAATGTCCTTTCTCTTCATGGGTTTCAGAATCAGGTGAAGTAGATATGTCTACTGAATCTTCTATAACACTTGGAGTATCGAGAGTACTAGGGGACGCAGGCTCTTATTCAACAATTTCTTGAACTTCCCTGAGCTCGGGAGGGATAATCTCTTCAAAGATTTCCTCACTAAATTTCTCAAAATCTGAATCTAAAGATTAATCAATAATAATATTTACTATTTCCATTACCTTCATGGTTCTTTTATTGTATACTCGATAAGCCTTGCTTGTAGAGAAGTATCCTAGAAATATTCCTTCATCGCTTCGGGAGTCAAATTTTCTCACATTCTCTCTATCCTAAAGAATGGAACAAGTACTTCCAAAAATTCTAAAATACTTCATATTTGGCTTTCTTCCTTTCCATAACTCATATGGAGTCTTCTTGGTGCCAGGTCTAAAGTACACCATATTTACCATATGACATGTAGTGTTAACGATTTCTGCCCACAAGTTTCTAGCCACATCCTTGTTGTGCAACATGGCTCTAGCCATCTCTTGAATAACTCTGTTCTTCCTTTCTATTACACCATTCTATTGAGGAGTAATAGGTGCAGAGAATTCTTGAGATATACCTGATCTTGTGCAAAATAACTTCATATATGAGTTCTCGAATTCCTTACCATGATCACTTCAAATTCGTTCAATTTTTAGGCTCTTCTCATTCTGCAATCTTGTGCACAAGGCTTCAATGTGTTCAGGAACATCAGACTTAGATCATAGGAGGATGACCCAAGTGTACCTAGTGAAGTCGTCTACCACAACCATAATGTATCTCTTTTCACCAAAAGACTCGGCTCTAGTTGGACCCATAAGATCTAGATGTAGTAGCTCTAATGGTCTAGATGTAGCAGATGTCTGAGTACCCCAATGTTTAGCTTTTGTCTATTTCCTAAGCTGACAAGATCCATACACCACATTGCTCACTCTACTAAGTTTTGGTATCCCTAAAACTAACTCATGCTTAGATATAATTGAAAGATGTTTGTAACTAGCATGTCCCATCCTCTAGTGCCATAAATCTTCATTTGGTAAACAAATGCTATTGCACGCAATATCAGCATCAGGAATCAAGTCATAACAATTGTCTAGAGTGCGAACACCTCTTATGAGTTTCTTTCCAGATTTAATCATGACAAGGCATTTTTCCTTTAAGAATAGTACCATGAAGTCTTAATCACATATCTGACTTATGCTCAACGGGTTCACTCTCAGACCTTCTACATATAGAACATTTGCAATGTCTAGCAGTCTAGGTAGAGAGATGATTCCCTTTCCTTTAATTTATGATTTGCTCTCATCATTAAAAGTGACATTACCGCCTTTCTTAGACTCGAAAACCTTGAAGAGAGATCGGTCTCTAGTCATGTGTCTTGAGCAACTGCTATCAAGGTATCATAAACACATATCCATAACCTTAAATGCGAACTTCATCATGAAACACACTTCGTGCTTAGAAGACAGATTAGTGGTAATGGTTTTTCTCTCATCTACCATTTTCATTCTGAGACAATTTAGTTTCTTCTTTGTCAAGCTGAGATCTTTTTCAATAGTCATCATAATAGGATTCAAATAACTTTTAGACTTGCATTTTCTGATACACTCAAACAAGTAGAGATTAGAAAAACAAGATGTATTTGAAAATAAAGATCTCTTCAAGCTGGTTGTAGCCATGACAACAAGGGTCAATGGATCACACAGCAAAGATTAATAACCTAATCAAAGTGTGCCTGCTCTGATACCACTTGATAGGCCAAGAATGTATTAACCCATTGTAATGAATTAACAAATTAATTAGCCTAATTAATTAATTAATTCAATTTGCATGCATTATGAGTGGCAGCACAAACAAATCACCAAATAAATAAGTGTAACAGAAATTAAATTAATACGGTAATTTGTTTACGAATGGGGAAAACTTACATGACAAAAACTCCACTAGGAGATTTTAAGATCACAACTCCCAAGAATCCACTATTATCAAAACAAGTGATTACAAGTAAAGGAATTCCAGTACCTTATACCAACCTACAGTTGAACCCCTACCCTAATGCCGAATTAGACTTGTTTTGTAGTGACAATCTCTCCTTTCCAATGCATGGCTCTCAATACATGACTAACCAATAGATACGCAGATCCCAATACGCGACTTGATCACCAACTTGAGAAAGATGTTGGCTGTAAAGTTCTTCAATTCATCACACGATGAAGATCATGAAGCTTTTTTGTCACAAAACCCTAAGGTCAAACACAACAGCTTCTTCAAGAGAAAGATGAATTAGGGCAAATTCTGTCTTTGGTCACAATTTGCATGAGCACAACTTTGCTTCACACTTGTGCAACTGTGTAAACTTAGAAGGCTCTTAAAATAATCCTTATATATGTGTAGAGTTGTGAGAAAATAAAGCCTAAATTCATACTCATGAATTAGTGTGAAATTAGCTCTGAAAAATGAATTTCATAAACCTTGGCAGATAGGGTATCTATTGAGCTTCAGGCTTCACTAGTTTTTTAAACTTTGATAAATACTAGCTGTTGAGTTTTAAAATCCAGCACTTCTCACTTGTTTCTTGGACAACCTTGCATGGCTTTAACACTTGAACTTGAAACCTTGTTCCTTGAAGTATTAAATACATCCTACATCTACCTAATTACAAGTAAAGTGCGTTTTGTCAGTGGATTAGCCAATTACATAAAAATATTGACATACGTTCCTAACATGATTCACATATGTCCTAACATTTTTCTTTTTTCTTTTTTATCTCTCCTTTTTCCACTCATGCTCTCTCTCTCTCTCTCTCTCTCTCTCTCTCTCTCTCTCTCTTTTCTTCCTTCTTTCTCTTCTTTCACTTCTTTGTAGATATGGCTATTTGAGAGGCTTCGTTTACTTCAACCTCCTGCTAGTCCTCCTAGTCAATATGTCACGCCCTAAACCCAAGTAAGAGTTAGTCACGTGACAACAACCACACACTTATAAAGTTTACACCCTACAAATGTGTAAGGCCTTCTTAACAATTAAAGAATTATCCTCAAAGAAAATTTCATTAATAAATTTAAAAATATCCTCAATAATGCAATTCTCAAAGGATCTCCAAAAATTAATCTTCCAACATCAAAATAAAAATAAACTAAATCATTTAAATCTAAAAGTCTACACAAATGGAAATCTTAAACATAAAAGTTCAAATCTTATTCCATTGATTTCCTAAACTTCACTGATGCACACATCCGAGCGAAAGCCCTAACATATGCTACTCTTCCTTATCAAAATTTGAAAGAAGAAAGAGGGGGTGAGTTGACAACTCAATAAGTAACCAAAATCCTAATAAGTTCTATCAAGCAATAGATCTGTAAAGTAATAAGATGTAATATGAGTCTTCAAAAGTTATAATATGCTATAAGTTTTCAAAAATAACCAAAGAAGTTTCATAGTCTTAAATTAATAAGTTACAAATTGATCACATACTTAAATCTTACAAATATATCATAGATGGTTTAAAAACACATAAGCAGTTTTAGTGATTCAAAATAGTTCAAATATTCAAACGTAATTCATATTCTTAATAATCTTATGACTATGGTCACGCTATATCTCCGCGACTGGGCATCAGAGTACCAATGAATAACCCTTATTGGTTTAGGTATTAGAGTACCAATGAATAACCCCATTGGTTTGGGTATCAGAATACCAATGAATAACCCTCATTGGCTAGGTATCAGAGTACCAATGAATAACCCACATTAGCTAGGTATTAGAATACTAATGAATAACCCCCATTGGTTTGGATATCAGAGTATCAATGAATAACCCCCATTGGCTGGATATCAAAATCAATTCATAGTCAAATTATCCATAATCATATATAAGAATTCATAGTTTCTAACAAAAATATATCTTATTCAAGCATGTATATAAAAATCATATACTCAGTATTAAAATATATTTGTAATAATCCTTTACTTGAAATCAGTAGTATTGAAATAAAAATTCTAACAATTATAAACAATTTTTAGTGGTTAAAAATACATTAATATAAGTAAAATGAAACCCAATTAAGATAAGGTTACTTACCTCCAAAAGCTGTTTCAAAAAAAAACTTTTCCCTAACACTTCCTCTAAAATCCTTAGATATTACCTAGAACAATTTTTAAATATTTTTACTCAATAATCAAATAATTTAAAAATGACTTATAACAGTACCCGGCCAATGGAGAGACTACTAAAATATCCAATAATTTCTCTTTATTATCTCAAAATAAAAAATCCATGTATTCAATATATATATATATATATATATATATCCTCTACTTCCACTAACAAAACCTAGTAGTCTACATATAATTTAGAGTCAAAAGCACCACCTAGACCATCTTCTATAGTACTACACGTGTTCTTTTTCTTATCTTTTTTTTTTTTCTTTCTCCTCCTACCACTTCCACCTCTAGTTTTCTTTTGGCATGAGGACAAATCAAGCTCTGACACAAGCTCTTATTGAAACTCTATACTTCCTCTACCAAGTCAATAAACAAATAATAATAGATTAGAAAGAAGTTGGTGTTCCTTCTTTTCATCAAGCGTTTTTTTTTTTTTTTTCTCCATCAATCCAATTCAATTCCTTTAAGAAAATTACATAGAACACATCCATGCAGCCATGACTAAAGAAAGTCTCACTGTTGGCCAAAATACTCACATAAGAAAATATTCTAATACCTCATACAGTCTAAGTTTGACAAAAGAATAAGATTTTTTAAGCTCTTACCTCATGAGTGTAATCAATCCTTCCCTACTCTAGTCCTTTGAGTAGTCTCCTCTCTCAAAATATTTCTGTCATTATATACTGACTTAAAAATTAGACTATGTATAACTAGGGTTTCAACCTTATTTTCTAAAAAAAACCCTTAGTAACGTTAATTATGATGTGTAAAGTTGTGATTTACAACTATGTGTTTTGTTGGCTTTTATTCCATACCAAATTTGATTGTAATTACTATCAATTGTTTATACCCTATATTTGTTGTGGGAATTGATGTAAAGGGTGTGTGATAGAGAGTGTGTGAAGACTCAAGCAATTTGGAAGTTGAAGGAATCTCACAGGTATGTCGCGACTTAGCTTCCCGCGAAGTGAAGCATGTGCCTTACACATGCTGGAATGCGAAGAGTCAAGACAGGTGGAGACAGCTGTCTCTCGCGAGTATCTCGCGGGTAAGGCCTTCCCGCGAGACACCCGCGAGACATGTTGTTCTACCAGCCTGTACTGACTGACTCACACATTTTGCACATTACCCACAAATGTTGAGGTATACTTCAGAGAGAAAACCCTAGCCAAACACATTGGGAATTAGAGATTGTCATCCCCACCTTTCTCTATACAATTGCTTGTGGTATCTCCTCAACCCTTCCCTCTCCATTTCCACACCATTGAGAGGTTGATAGCCCAAACACTTACCACACCCTTTGAGAGTGTTGAATGACGTTTTGGTGCTACTAGGAAGTATTGGAAGAAGCCTGGAATGGCAGATGCAACATGGAGCTTGTTGCGGGATCCGGAGAACTAAGACAAGACACGGTTCCAAGAAGCCTTGTTGGAGTAGGAGCTTGGAGGGCTTAGGTACATCGGGTAGATTAGGCTTGGAGGGTCTCTTGCTTACTCATGTATTCCAACTGATTGTCTAGTGGATCGATTTCCACTTGGAGGGCGGCGGAGAGTTTTTTCGCCGAGGTCTTCGGTTTCCTCTTCGAAAACACGTCTTGGTGTTTTCTGTGTTTGCATCTCTCTTCCCTACTCTTTTATATTCCATTATACTGCTGTGTTTTTTAGTTCATGGATTAGAGTAGTTCATTTGTTCATCCGCTCGTTTTTACACTATTCCGCACTTTGTATTAAAGTTATGTAAAATCTATCAAGCCGTAATTTTAATTGGGGGTCTAAACATCTCTTGTGTTTTCAACACGTTTTCGAGCTTTCAATTGGTATCAGAGCGGGTACACTTGCTTGGTTTTAATACCTAAGTGTGATCCTAGACCCCTTGGTGTGTTTTGAAAAGTGTTCTTGATAAAACCACCATGAAGGATTTGAAAAGTGTTTGTGAAAATGACTCAATGAGCATATTTGAAGATTGTTCCAGCAATGCAGTCTTAGAGTTATTCAAATCCAAGAAACATGCTAGAATTTTTTGTCATATGTTGAAATCATTAGTTCATAGGAACCATGATACACATAATAGCCTATGTGAGTCAAAGTCTTTAAACTATGAATATGAGAGAAGAAATAGACAGTTAAGTGATAAACTTTGTCGTTTAAAAGGGAAGCTTCACTCATCCTTGAATGAAATAAAGAAAAATGAGTCTTGTTTTGATGGTCAAGAATGTCTCTCTCATGCATGTCCTTTTGTTCATACCGCATTGAAAGTGTTTAACTCATGTTTGTGGTACCTTGACAGCGGGTGTTCTAGGCATATGACTGGAGAAAAATCTCTGTTCAAAACTCTTAAAGAGAAGGAAGATGGATTTGTGACATTTGGGGATGGTAGTCACTCACAAGTTCTTGGAAAGGGAACAGTAGAGATTCCGGGTCTGCCTTTGATGACTGATGTGCTATATATTAAGGGTTTAAAAGTGAACTTGTTAAGTATCACTTAGATTTGTGATGAAGATTTCCTGGTCCAATTTTCAAATGAAGAATGTCTAATCTTGAATGAAGAAGGTGTTCAAGTTCTAAAGGGACTAAGGACCACTGATAACTGCTATGGGATCATTCCAAAACCCAGCATAGCATGTCGAAGTGCTCGGGTAAACCTCTTGAAGCTGTGGCATCAACGGCTTAGTCATGCAAATTACAAACAAGTGGCGAAAGTCTCGAAGCTTGAGGCTGTGGTTGGTTTACCTAAGTTTGGGAAGATTCAGAAGAATGTTTGTGAACCATGTCAATTGGGAAAACAAACAAAGTCAAGCCATCCTAAAGTGAATGTGGTTGCAACTTCTCGTCCGTTAGAATTACTGCATGTGGATTTGATGGGTCCTACAAGAACAGAAAGCATGGGTGGAAAGCGGTACATCATGGTGATAGTTGACGATTTCTCAAGATATTCTTAGGTGGAATTCCTTAGAGAGAAATCGGAAGCATGTGATAAGATGGAAAAATTGTGCAAGAGATTGATGAATGAAAAGGGAGTACCTATCATCAAAATCAGGAGTGATCGTGGGAAAGAGTTTGAAAATGCAAAGTTTGAAGCATTTTGCAATGAACACGGTATCAAGAAGGAATTCTCAGCCCTAAAGACTCCACAACAGAATGGAGTAGTTGAAAGGAAGAACCGGGTGATTCAAGAAATGGCTCGAGTGATGTTACTCAACAAAAATCTTCCACAAAAGTTTTGGGCTGAAGCTGTGAACACGTCTTGTCACATTGGGAATAGGATTTACTTCCGAGCAGGAACAAAGAAGACATCGTATGAAATTTGGAGAGAAAAGAAGCCGAAGGTGAAATATTTCCAAATCATTGGGAGCAAATGTTATATTCTCAATGACAAAGAGAGCCCCGGAAAATTTGATGCTAAGAGTGATGAAGGGATATTTCTAGGCTACTCATTAAATAGCCAAGCATATAAGGTGTTCAATAAACGCACCAAGATGGTAATGGAGTCAATAAATGTGGTCATTGATGATACCATATCAGAAAGGGAAAGAGATGACGGTGAAGGATCAAACTTGAAGAAGGGGGAAGTTGAGGACAACATGTCTCAAGATGATGAGATCGAGAAGGAATCACCAGAAAAAGAGTCTACACCCCCTATACCAAGAAGGGAGACTAGATCGATGCAAGGGCCCTCTAGCCCTCTCACCCCTCCGGAAGTTCAGCCTCCAATCTCTCGAGATGAAGAACCTTCCACCTCTAAGAGACCATCATCAAGGGTAACCCTCAATCATCCACCAAGTAATATCATTGGTGACGTAAATGAGGGACTTCGGTTGAGAAAAGGACAAAAATACAGTGCGAATCATGTGACGTACAATTGTTATCTTGCTCAATTCGAACTCAAGAAGGTAGAGGAAGCGCTTAGAGACAAAAATTGGATCGAGTCTATGCATTAGGAGTTACATCAGTTTGTCAGAAATGATGTGTGGGAGTTGGTTCCAAGACCCAAAGATACCCATGTCATTGGTACCAAGTGGATCTTCAAGAACAAAACTAACGAAGACGGTGAGGTAGTTCGAAACAAGTCTAGGTTGGTAGCTCAAGGATATACTCAAGTGGAAGGCATAGATTTTGATGATTCGTTTGCACCAGTAACAAGGTTAGAGTCAATTCGAATTCTACTGTCCATTGCATGTGTTATGGATTTTAAATTGTACCAAATGGATGTAAAAAGTGCATTTCTGAATGGTTTTCTAAATGAAGAAGTATTTGTTGAGCAACCAAAAGGATTTCAAGACCCTCATTTTCCGGATCATGTGCTAAGGTTGAAGAAAGCACTGTATGGTTTGAAGCAAGCACCAAGAGCATGGTATGATCATCTCACAACATACTTGTTGGATCGCGGATTCAAAAGAGGGCAAGCGGATCGAACCTTGTTTGTAAAGAGAGATGAGAAGTCTCTCCTAGTTGCTCAGGTATATGTGGATGATATTGTTTTCGGTTCCACAATTGATCATTTGGCTCATGAATTCTCTGAAGAAATGAAAAGGGAGTTTGAGATGAGTATGGTGGGAGAGCTAAACTATTTCCTTGGGCTTCAAGTGAAACAGTGGAAAGATGGGATATTCATATCTCAAGAGAAATATGCCAAAAATCTTGTTAAAAGATTTGGTCTAGACTCTAAGAAACATACTTCCACTCCAATGAGCTCCTCATCAAAGCTGAGTCGGGATGCAGCAGGTATAGAAGTGGATCCAACGCTTTATCGAAGCATGATAGGCAGTCTCTTATACCTCACTGCTAGCAGGCCAGACATTGCCTTCAGTGTAAGCGTGTGTGCTCGATTTCAGGCAGCCCCCAAAGAGTCACATTTAACAGCTGTCAAAAGAATTATCCGCTACATAAATGGCACCTCTGACTATGGGATTTGGTACTCAAGAGATTCAAATGAATGCTTAGCCGGATATTCTGATGCTGATTGGGCTAGTTGCATTGATGATAGAAAAAGTACTTCCAGTGGATGCTTTTATCTTGGAAATAACTTGGTGTCATGGATGAGCAAAAAGCAGAATTCAGTCTCTTTATCAACAGCCGAAGCTGAATACATTGCTGCTGCAAGTTGCTGTGCTCAATTACTATGGATGAAGAAGCTTCTTCATGACTATGGAATCACTCAAGACACGATGTGTGTATATTGTGATAATACAAGTGCCATAAACTTGTCCAAGAATCCAGTTCAACATTCGAAGTCAAAACATATCAAAATTCGGTATCATTTTATTCGAGATTTGGTGGAGGAAAGGACCGTGTACTTAGAGTTCATCAACACTGAGAATCAAAAGGCAGACATATTCACTAAACCTCTAGATGACCCAAAATTTGAATCTTTGCGTAAGACCATCGGTGTCGGTATCATTCCCTGAATTCTATATCTTGTGTGAACCTATACTACTCTGTGTTGCATACCTGTTGTTTTGGTTCCATATGTTTAGGGTCTAACAGTTTTGCTTTTGTCCGGTTGGTTTGTACCGGCTGTTTTTGTTGGTCTCTCTTTTCTTGCTCTGTTTTGGGTGTGTTCAAAAAAAAAAAAAAAAAACACATAAAAAAAATAGAAAATCCAAGAAGTTTGATCGCTTTGTTGAGTTTTGTCTCAAAATATGTTTTGCCTTGTACCTTTGTACTTATGGCTTTGTGCATTTAACGAGCTTAGCTTGTCCCTCATGCACTCATATCATTGTGGAAGAAATTTTGAAATCTATGTGACTATTGTAAATAGATCTTCAACCTTGTCATGAATGATTAGTGAATGGTTTTGTTGATCTTGAGACATGCATAGACTCATACCTATATATCTTCCCACTTTTATTTTTTTTGCTTAAAAGAGCTCTCTAAATGTAAATCTCCAAATGAAAAGAGATATAGAGCTGCAAAAGCCTGTCGCACAAACTAGTATTTGACTAGGAAAAAGGGAAAGCGACCAAAATAAAATGTTTGATGCCCAAAAAGCCAAAAGCTAACTCATCAATTGAAATATCAAAAATTTCAGGCATCTTTCTCTAAATGAGATTCTCTTTGCTCAAAAGTTGCAAATGATATGTTAAATAGGGAGCCAAATGAAAAGCTTCAATGAATTGTTATCAAGTACGTGTGGGAGGTCATATATGCATGTTTCTATAATTGAGATAGGTCACATAATCTAGTGCTAGTTGTGTATGCCTTGATTGAATTGATCATTGAAGCTTCACATTGGACTAAGGACTATCTCATTTTTGATATCCACACACAACACACAAGTCTATGTTTAATGAATGTCATAATCATTTGTGTGATTGTACTTGATTAAATGTGTTTTTCACATGCTCAATCTTTGTTGATCAAACCCAAAAAGATTTTTGAGTGTTTTATTTGTTTTTGAAAGTGTTTTTATACTTTCTTGTCTTTTGTTTTTGATTAAAATGCACGCTTTTGTGTTTCTTCAAAAAACTGGTTCAAGGGTTATTTCGCGAGAAGCTCGCGACTTAGAGCTTCCCGCGAAAAGGAGTTGAGGGAAATATTTTTTCCTCCTGTCACACAGAAACTTTCGCGACTGTTTCGCGACTGTCTTGCGACCTACAGCTTCTCGCGAAATGTTGTTTAGCCAAAAATTGGAATTTTCAGAATTCAGACAGAAGTTACCGCGACTGTTTCGCGACCTAATGCTTCTCGCTAAAATTTTTGTGCTTCAGTGGCTCTTCTCGCGACTGTTTCGCAACTGTGTCGCCACTCCCTAACCCGCGAAAAACGCGTGTTTTCTGTCTTTATCTTGCTGATGTGACAGTGTTTCAAAAACACAAAAACTTCCCTTGCTCAACCTTTGTCGAACCCTCTTTCAACCCAAGGTCATTTTCTTTCAAAACCCATCATTTTCAAGCATCCTTTCTGCATTGTCAACTTCAAGGTATGTCTTCTAAAGCATTCTCCTTCAAGTTTTGTCCTACTTTATGCAGAATTTTCGTTAGGGTTTCAAAAATTTGGGGTTTTTCGAAAATTTGGATATTTTTTTCCAAATTGGGTGATTTTTTTTGTCAAATCTTTTGCTTGGGCTGTGTCCCATTGGTTGTTTCTGCATCTATGTTGGCCCCTTGTGGCATTTTATCTTGTATTGAGGGTAGTTTTTCCCATGTTCATGCATTGCTCATGTCATATTTGAAGTTGTGCATGCTAGGTGTTTGTCAAAATGTCCGAGTGACAGTTATGTGCTAATTCGGAATCAAGTGATTTCAATCCATGGACTTTCACTTGTTTGACCTTATTTCACTCAAATTGGTCATTGATAGTGTGTCTCATACACCTTGCTCTTGCTCACATATACACACACATGCACATTTGCTTAGTTCCATGCATTGTGTCTATGCATTCAATAGTGTTACTTATGCTTTGACCTAACTTGAATCTAATCAAGTTCTGTGTTCTGTGGTCTGTGGGTTGTGCTCTTGTCTCCTGCTTGTTTTGTGTGCTATGTTGCACAGATGTCTCCATTCAAGACTTCAGCTGGGAAATGAGGTCACAACAAAGGGAAAGAGCCGATCATTGATGTTGATGCTGACTCACCTAAACCAAAGTGAACTCGTGGCTCAACAAGAACTTTTGATCCTCACTTGTTCAAGTCTTATGCTGCTTTTGAATCCTTCAAGAACCACTTTCAGGGTGCTCCTTTGATAGTTGAAAGGGGGGTTGACCAGCCATCACTCAGGGACACACAAATACCCATTTGGTTTGCCACAAAAGATTAGAACTATCTACTGTCAACTTTCGAGGATACATATGAGAACATGGTTAAGGAATTCTATGCCAATGCCAGTGTCATCGGCGACGAGATTAAATGTTGGGTTCGAGGAAAGACCTTTTCTGTCACACCAATGTACTTGGCGGAAATACTACACAGTAACTGGCCAATACTCCCCATACCACCGGTATATAATGAGCTGAACCCAGATGAAGAATATCTCAGACAGTCTTTAGGAGATGATTTGGAATTCTCATCCACTAAGAAGTCAATCAATGTGGCATCCCTCTCTTCCGAGCTACAACTTCTCTCAATGATCATGTGTAGCAATCTCTATCCCTTGTCCAGCACTAGATATATCAACCTTGGTCGAGCTTTATTTCTGAATGATCTGATCACGGATGTAGAGATTGATGTGTGCTCTCATATCTTTCACATTTTGGCAAAAACAGTTGACCAGACTGCTTCAAGGAATTGTCTTCCTTTCTCTCGCCTTATTTCAAAGATTTTGAAGCTCAAAGGTGTCCGTCCATTGGATGATGAACGTCCATATCCAAGGCCAAGTCCAATCAACATTCGGTCTCTCCATGCTAGTATGAGCCACGCCAAGAAGAACACCAAGCAAGAAAGTCATGCACCATTGGGTTCCTCGAGTTCTACAACTCGTACCAATGATGAACAGCTCAACACTATCTTCACTGCTCTTCAAGAGATGAGTACAAAGATGTCCGGACTAGCGACTATCATGTACACTCACCACCGACGTCTTGATTCACAGTTCACTTCTCTTCAAACCCAGATGGACGAAATTCAACGGAAGCTAGAAGGGGATGACTAGCTATTCCATAACAAAAAGGGGGAGATGATGTCATTGATAGGGGGAATATGAAGATAGGGGGAGAAGAAGTGTTTTGTTGTCTTATGTTTACTTGTTTTGCGTTTAAAGCTTTGATATTCTCTATGCTCTTTATTTAAGTATTATTTCAGATGTTTCTTTTGTGATATTCTCTATGCTTTGTAGCATAATTTGCATGTACCCATGTTGCTTTTGTAAACTTTAAGGGTTTGTTTCATTGCAAGTTTGTAGGCTTCTATGGTATGTGCCATGCATTTTTAGTACTTTGTTTATGCAGCATTTATGCTTGTGCTATTGAAGTTCAATGTCACACATTTTACTTCACTACATTACTCTTGTGCCCGTGTAGGATTGTTCCTAGATGCATATACGTTCTATGCATTGGTTGAGTGATGAACACTCTTATGCCCTAGTAGGATTGTTCCTAGATGCAAATACTTCGAGTATTTTGCATTGGTTGAGTGTTGGATTTGCAAATGGTACTCTTCAAATGAGCTTATCATCTTGCATATCTGGATGTTCATTCCTTGTGTGAATGAGCATAGTAATTGCTTATGTATAGTGATTACTTGTTTGATATTGCCATGATCTAGTGTTATCTATTTCATCTTGCTTGATCATGCTATTATTGCTCCATATGTTTTTCAAGTTTTCTGCATACAATGATAATATTTTGTTGTTGTGTTTCAGGAGTTACTTGTTCATATGTTTCAAGAGCTTATCAGAATCTAGAATTAGGTGTGAGTGAGTTTTGCCTGTGTTCCCAAACTCACGTTTAAGTCTAGAGTCTGTTTTAGGGTTTTGTCACGGAATAGCCAAAGGGGGAGATTGTAAAGTTATGATTTACAACTATGTGTTTTGTTGGCTTTTATTCTGTGCCAAATTTGATTGTAATTACAATTAATTGTTTATACCCTATATTTGTTGTGGGAATTGATGTAAGGGGTGTGTGATAGAGAGTGTGTGAAGACTCAAGCAATTTGGAAGCTGAAGGAATCTCGCGGGTATGTCGCGACTTAGCTTCCCGTGAAGTGAAGCATGTGCCTTGCACATGCTGGAATGCAAAGAGTCAGGACAGGTGGAGACAGCTGTCTCTCGCGAGTATCTCGCGAGTAAGGCCTTCCCGCAAGACACCCGCGAGACATGCTGTTCTACCAGCCTGTACTGACTGACTCACACATTTTGCACATTACCCACAAATGTTGAGGTATGCTTCAGAGAGAAAACCCTAGCCAAACACATTGGGAATTAGAGATTGTCATCCCCACCTTTCTCTATACAATTGCTTGTGGTATCTTCTCAACCCTTCCCTTTCCGTTTCCACACCATTGAGAGGTTGATAGCCCAAACACTTACCACACCCTTTGAGAGTGTTGAGTAACGTTTTGGTGCTGCTGGGAAGCATTGGAAGAAGCCTGGAATGGCAGATGCAACATGGAGCTTGTTGCGGGATCCGGAGAACTAAGACAAGACACAGTTCCGAGAAGCCTTGTTGGAGTAGAAGCTTGAAGGGCTTAGGTATATCGGGTAGATTAGGCTTAGAGGGTCTCTTGCTTACTCATGTATCCCAACTGATTGTCTAGTGGATCGATTTCCGCTTGGAGGGCGGTGGAGAAGTTTTTCGCCGAGGTCTTCGGTTTCCTCTTCGAAAACACGTCTTGGTGTTTTCTGTGTTTGCATCTCTCTTCCCTACTCTTTTACATTCCATTATACTACTGTGTTGTTTAGTTCATGGATTAGAGTAGTTCATTTGTTCATCCACTCGCTTTTACACTATTCCGCACTTTGTATTAAAGTTGTGTAAAATCTATCGAGCCGTAATTTTAATTGGGGGTCTAAACAGCTCTTGTGTTTTCAACACGTTTTCGAGCTTTCATGATGGAAATAAGTATGTATACAGCAGAAAAATAACGGATCTACATCATTCAAAGTTGATAACATGCGTTAAGTAAATTTCAGAATTAGAAAACAAGAGAGCGTACCTTGAAGCGGTGAATTTCAAAACCCGAAGATTGAAGCACTTAAGAATACTTTTAGTCTTCACTCCAATTCCACTAACGCCTAAGAAGTGTGGACTCTCAATTGGCTACAAATGGATGATTAAAGAGTGACATACACTCACTTCCACACCATTACAATGTTGTTTTTCTTACACAGAAAAATCTATACGTTTTTTCCTTTTGTATCTAACCAATTATCTAATTGGGCTGGCCTCTTGGGCCTTTCCAATTGGGCTTAAGTGTGTGGCTTGGAGTGGGACCAAAAGGGACCAATAAGACACTAGCTCCAATGGGCCTTGGACTTTTCTGTCAGCTCTTGACAAGTCCAAAGTTACCATTAACTATATTTAATACCACTATATAAATATAGTTGCACTCTAGGCCTTATCTATAAATTATATCCCAAGACTTTATTATACATGCAACCCCTTCATAAAATATTCATAGTAATACAAAATTATTAATGTAGACTGCCACTTTGTAAATTACTACATCTTAATTCTTGAGTACCTGGTTTAATCCTTTAATATTATTCATTATATATTTATGAAATCGAATTCCATAAATATATACTTTAGTCTTACTAAAGTGGTTAGGCCTAACTCTCTGAATAACAAACTCATTAAACTTATCTCAAGGGAATACTTTATATCTCCATTAAGAGACTATGAATTCCATCTTGAGAATACATGTTCCATCAACACTAAATGTGGCTACCCAACATACTGAAATTTTAACCATTACTATAGATCTCACTCCTAATATATCAAAGCAACCTACACCTCATGATCAGTTCCATTATTCTTTCAGGATTAAGAGTTCATGCAAATACAAGTGTGAGATTTATTATTCATTTAATAGTCATTAGGAAAATAATAAATCTCACAGCGGTCTAGTTCAATATGTCTTAACTCTTAAAACATATTAACACATCAACCAGAAGTCTCCACTTCTATGATCAAGACAAATCATCGTGATTGATATATTATAGTCTTCGTAGATGAAATGCCCAATTTCATCACCGACTACGAACTATAATTCAAAGTTTACAAAGAACTTATGATTTATATCTTCTGTAACTTTTCACATAAATCACATACTATGCATCTCATGGACTAAATGATAATGTCCGAATATTCATGTTCTAATATTCATGTTACCATTATTTCAGATAATAATAAAACAAATTCATTAAACACAATATTAAGTCATACATAATGTCATACACAATGTCAAACTTAATATCATACATAGCATCATACAATAGGATTTAAAGGCACTAATCCTAACAATCTCCCACTTGCCCTAAAGACTATTATGCACTAATCTAACTCTCATTCTCTCTAAATGTGACTCAAAAGTCCTTTGAGACAAAACTTTAGTAAATGGATCTGCTAGATTATTTGCACTTTCAATCTTTGCTACTACCACATCTCCACGAGCAACAATATCTCGAATGATATGGTACTTCCTCTCAATGTGCTTTCCTTTTGAGTCTTAGGCCTTTGGTCATCAGACAGAGGGACTCCATGTCTGAAAGGAAGCAATCCTTTCTTGGAGTTTTGCATGCTAAAACGTTCTAGAACCTTATCTATATATCTAGCTTGTGATAAGCCTAACATCTTATTCTTACGATCTCGCCAAAGCTTGATCCCTAAAATAAAGTTAGCCTCACCCAAGTCCTTCATATCAAATTGGCTTGATAACCAAATCTTTACTGATGACATTACCCCTACATCATTTCCAATAAGTAGAATATTATCAACATAGAGCACTAAGAACATTACTACTTTATCTTGATGTCTTTTGTACACACATGGTTCATCAAGATTTTGCTCAAAACCAAATAACTTGATTGCTTAATCAAATCTGATGTTCCATGACCTAGATGCTTGCTTAAGTCCATAAATGAATCTTTTCAACTTACATACCATATGCTCTTGGTTCTTAGCTATGAAACATTTTGGTTATATCATATAGATTTCCTCTTCAAGATTGTCATTGAGAAATGCAGTCTTGACATTCATTTGCCAAATCTCATAATCATAATGAGCAGTAATGGATAAGAGAATTCTAATAGATTTAAGCATTGCTACTGGAGAAAAGGTTTCATCATAATCAATACCTTCTTTTTGTGTATACCCTTTCATCACTAGCCTTGCTTTAAAGGTTTCAACCTTTCCATCTATCCCTCTCTTCCTCTTGTAAACCCATTTGCAACCAACAGGTTTAATGCCGTTAGATGCCTCTACAAGATCCCAAACTTGATTGGAATACATGGAATCTAATTCAAATTTCATAGCTTGGACCTAATGATGTGCATCTATATCATTCATTGCCTCTTCATAGGTGTAGAGATCCGATTTAGCCTCTACTGAGATAGCTTCATAAGTTTCTCCTAAACCTATGAATCTTATAGGAGGCCGAACAATTCTCCCACTATGACGAGGCACTTGTGTACTAGACATGTCATGAGTAGTATCTTGTGGTGTATCTAATACAACCACATCATCCCTAGTTTCATCCATTGGTTGTTCATTTACAGGTTCATTCATTTCAGCCAACACAACTCTACTTCTAGCAGTAAAATTATTCATATAGTCATATTCCAAAAATTTAGCATTTGTACTAACAAAAACTTTGTTATCTTTACGACTATAGAATAAATAACCCCTAGTTTCTTTTGGATAACCTACAAGCAAACACACTTCTAATTTTGGTTCCAATTTATCAGGCTTCCCTTTTAACACATGTGCAGGACAACCCCAAACGTGGAGATATTTCATACTAGGCTTACGCCCCCATAATTCCATGGGTGTTTTGGGAACAGATTTTGATGGGACTAAATTCAAAAGATGTATTGTTGTTTTTAAGGCATAACCCCAAAAAGAAATCGGTAAAGTTGAGTAACTCATCATGGACCTAACCATTTCTAAAAGAGCCCTATTCCTACTTTCTGCTACACCATTCTGTTGGGGAGTTCTAGGTGCAGCCAATTGGGATACAATCCCATTTTGAGTTAAGTAATCCTTGAAAACCCCAAGAAAGTATTCACCACCATGATCAAATCGAATGGATTTTATGCGTTTACCCAATTGATTCTCTACTTCAGCCCTAAACTCTTTGAACTTTTCAAAGGTTTCGGACTTCCGTCTCACAAGGTACATATAACCATATCTTGAGTAATCATTGGTAAAAGTAATGAAATACTCATAATCTCCTTTTGCTTGGATTGACATAGGACCACATACATCAGAATGCACTAGCTCTAGCAAATCTTGAGCTCTTCTACCTTTTGCTTTAAAAGATCGTTTAGTCATTTTACCTTTCAAACAAGATTCACAAACTGGAAATTCATCAAAGTCCATGGGCTCTAAGAGTCTATTTTTGATCAGTCTTTGAATCCTATTTGAATTAATATGACCCAAATGCAAATGCCAAAGATATGCATCACTAGTAGAAGGAAACTTTCTCTTTAATGATTTTACATGAGAGTTATTATCTAATTTAAAATTATATAATTCATGCTTATTAGGAGTTAAAATATAAAGACCATCCACAATATTGCCAAAACGGAAAAACATTTTATCCTTCTTTATTACAACATTGTCTTTCAGGATAACACAATATCCATGTTTACCTAAGTAAGTAGAAGAAATTAAATTCCTACGAACATTAGGTACATGCAAACAGTCTTCTAATATTAGAACTCTAGATTTAAAACATAAATTAAACACTCTAATAGTTACAACTGGAATCCTGCTCCCATTAGCCAAAGTAAGAAACAACTCTCTTTCTTTAAACTTTCTGGTCTCCTAGAACCCCTACAAGGAATTACAGATATGATTAGTACAACCTAAATCCACACACCAGGAATCCGTGGGATTCAGTACCAAACACATTTCAAGAAGGAATGTATTAATCATACCTTTGTTCTTGGCAGCCTTAAATATTGGACAATTTTTCTTCCAATGTCCTTTCTCACCATAATGGAAACACTTTCCTTCGATCTTCTTTCCTTTATTAGCAACCCCTAAGGCAATTTGTTTACCCTCTTGCTTGATGAAGTCCTTCTTCTTCTTCTTCTTCTTCTTACCCTTACCTTTCAACTTAGGTTGAGAAGTAGAAACTTCACCAACATTGACTTCAACATTGGAAGTATCAAGAATGCCTTCTGCCGCTACCAATTCATTCATTAATTCAGACAAAGTATAAATCTTTTTGTTTATATTATAGTTAAGTTTGAATTCCTTGAATGATTCTGGTAACGACTGGAGTATCATATCCACTTGGGATTCTCCATCAATATCGGCACCTAAAACTTCCAATGTATTCAGATTAGAGATCATTGTAAGACAATGCTCCCTCACTGAAGTACCTTTAGCCATTTTGGTATTATAAATTTGCCTCATGGTCTCTTGCCTTGCAGAACGGCCTTGCTTACCAAACATCTCCTTCAAACTTAGCATGATATTTGAAGCTAGTTCTACATCCTGCATTTAATGCTGTAGAACATTTGAGATAGATGCTAGGATGTAGCACTTGGCCATCTCATTAGATTTCTGCCAACGATCATATCGTTGTTTTTCCTCAGGAAGAGCATCTAATGAAGGAAAGCAGGGACATGGTTAAGTAAGAACATACTTATGCTCTTCAGAAGTAAGAACTATGTCCAAATTTCTTTTCCAGTCAACATAGTTGGATCCAGTCAGTTTGTTTTGATTAAGAATAGTAACAAGTGAGCTAAATGATGCCATGTTCTAAAACTGAAAACAATAAACATGAATATAATCAATAAATTGGACATTATCTATTTAGCGTATAAACATATAGTATGGAACTTAATAAAACCATAATATAATATATGCAACGGCAACCCAATCCCGCAATTAATATTCCTCAGAAGTGAGGTCATACCAATCACTATGATTAGGCGAGAAACATTCTCATTATTAATGCTATCATGGTAACTCTTACCAAACAAAAATAATTTGTCATTTTCCCTTCAGCCTCTAAGTAATAATGACATAGCTCCGAATGGAGGTTAACATTACACTTAGTCTATTGTACACCATTGCCTAGAATCAATGTGAATCACCAAGTAACTCCACGGAAACGTGGTCGTTCTCAATGTTAAAACACATTTCATCTATCTTTAAGAAGTTTAACTTGTAATACCATGAATCAAACACCCTTCGAAGGGAGCAAGGCATATACACCAAGGCGAGGTGCTTAATCACACTACTTTAAACCGACAATGGAGGCCGTGAGATGTAATCCTTGTATCTCTCTCCCACTAGATGTTTTAAAGAAAAGGTTTTTAATTATAAAACATGCATAATCTAATTACACATAGTCTTAGTACTTTTACATGTAAAAACACTTAGAGAATTTTCTAATTTTATTTCTTTCGATCGATCGAATGTGCCCCTCGATTGATCAAAAAAATTAAAAAATTCGAACTTGACCTTCTGACTTGTTCGATTGATACTCAATTGACTTTCGATCGATCGAAAAACAGATTCGATCGATCGACCAGCAATCGAAAATTAATCGTTCTAAAAAGTCTGATCAATGTCTCATTCGATCAATCGAAAATCGTGAAACTAGAATTTCTAGAATTTTTCTAAGGCAGGTTTCTACAGGTTTTCTTGAACAAACAACTTTCATACGAACATAATAGTTAGAGAACGATATCAAAACTGAAATTCATTGATGCTAAAGTCTTAAAGATCAATTTAACATACTTAAATTCAAATTTAAACAACATCATAATATCAATATCAGTTTTTATCAAATCATAGTTTCATCAACCATGCAGAAATTTAAATGCATAATCTTCAAACAACATAAAACTATAAATTCTAATTCCAAAATTCACAAAACATGTTATACAATTCGAAATTGATGACCACTCTGATACCATTTGATGGAAATAAGTATGTACACAACGGAAAAATAACGGATCTACATCATTCGAAGTTGATAACATGCGTTAAGTAAATTTCAGAATTAGAGAACAAGAGAGCGTACCTTGAAGCGGTGAATTTCAAAACCCGAAGATTGAAGTACTTAGGAATACTTTTAGTCTTCACTCCAATTCCACTAATGCTCAAGAAGTGTGAACTCTCAATTGGTTACAAAGGGATGATTAAAGAGTGACATACACTCACTTCCACACCATTACAATGTTGTTTTTCTTACATAGAAAAATCTGTACGTTTTACCCTTTTGTATCTAACTAATTATCTAATTGGGTTGGCCTCTTGGGTCTTTCCAATTGGGCTTAAGTGTGTGACTTGGAGTGAGACCAAAAGGGACTAATAAGACGCTAGCTCCAATGGGCCTTGGGCTTTTCTGTCAACTCTTGACAAGTTCAAAATTACCATTAACTATATTTAATACTACTATATAAATGTGGGAATCTATGTGGAAAATACAAAAATGTTCTGTTTAGGCGGACTTAACATTGTTTTTAATTTATCTAACTTAGGGGGAGAGTTAGTTTGCATATTTGTTAATTTACTGTTTTTCTGTCACACATGCGTTTATGCGTTTTGTTTAATATTTCAGGAAATATACAGGTTGATTCAATTAAGCTACTGTCTATACTTGCAACTGATGGATAGTAGTTAGGTTGAATTTGTTGTTATGAGCATTATTTTTGTAATGGGCTTTTACTTTGTAAACTTTGAGCTTTTAGTTTGTGTTTTGTCACGGATTGCCAAAGGGGGAGATTGTTAGGTTTTAAAGATTTAGGATTTTATGTATTTAGAATTCTAATGTGTAATGTTGGCAAATCATGATCAAAATAATATGTTTAGTCTTGTTTAGGCTTGCTCAAAGTTGTTTAATTATTATAAAGTTGGAATCGAGAGACTGTAGATGCATTGGGGCATTTCGGTCTGACTCTATCGATCAAAAAATAGATTCAATCGATCGAAAGTCGACCAGATTGCGTTTTCTGCAGAATTTCCAACTCAGCCCTAACTCATTAAACGTTTAGGGTTTTATGTTTTTGCCCTAGGTATATAAGGTAAAACCCTAACCACGTTTTTAGTGTTGCTCCAGTTGTATTGTTGCTCATACATTGCTGTTTTGTGTAAATCTCTTGTGAGATCTAGAGGAGTTTTCCTTTACACAAAACTTAGGATTTTCAAGTTAGAGATAGTATCAACATCTTGATCATCAACTTGGTTGCTACCATTGAAGCTTAAAGAATATCAAGTGTGGGTGCTTGTAGCTGATTGAAGAATTCAAGAAAGAAGAAGTCCGTGGATTTGGAACTTGCACGTGGTCGTGTCAGTAAGTTCTACTGGTGGGTAGCATTAGGAAGTCAAGCGGGGAGCTTGTAGTCCTTCTGTATGAACTTCGATTTTTTCGCATAGTGGATTCAGGTTTACCTTGAGGATAGCTAGGTCAAATCTTCTCCAGGTTTTTACCATGTGGTTTCCTGGGTGATCATATCATTGTGTCTTTTATTATTCTGCTGCTTTATTATTTTGATATGATTATTTGATTGCTTTAACCTAGAATTGCATAATTTGACTAAGTAACAACTTAGCTAATTAATCTAGGCTAACCAATCTAATTGTGTTTTAAGGGATCTAAAACCGTTCAAGTGGTATCAAAGCAGGTAGCTCTTCTATTTTAGATCTTTTGATCTAAGAGCTGATCCTTGACCCCTGTTGTCATGGATAATTTGAATTGTCTTTCTGATCATGTTTCTGCTCATGCTTCTGCTGATTTTATTGATGCCTGTGATGATTTGAATAAAAAGGACAATATTGTTTCTGTTGATTTTTTTGATGCTTTTGAAACTCTTCGTTAGGAATTATCTAAATTTTTGAAAATTGCTAAGAAATTTAAAGAAGAGTTAAAATTGGCTAATCTTGAAAAAGAGAATTTGATTGTAAGATTAGATGAGTCTAATAAAAAGAATGAATTTTTAAGAAATCAAATTTCCTCTCAAGATGAGAAGATGAAAAGCTTAGAACAAGAGTTAGTTGAATCTAAAACTAAAATTAAAGATCTGACTAGTGTTAAGCCTGCTGTTGATAACAGAAGTATTTCTGTTTCTCTTAAGCCTAAAACTGAGAAAGTTTATATCCCTCATTTTAAGAGGAATAATAAAGAAAAGGCTTATTTTGGCTGGTTAGACAAAGGTAAAAGTTCTGATGTAGACACTGAAGTTTCTACACCTAAGTCTAAACCTACTGTTAGAGAGCATAATAAATCTGTTTTTGTGCCTACCTGTCACCTTTGTGGTGTTGTTGGTCATATTAGGCCAAATTGTTCTTTGTTGAGGCAAAAACCTAAATCTGAGACTAGATTGGTTGTTAGGAATACTGATGTTTCTAAATTTGTTCTTGTTTGTCACTTTTGTGGTGTCCATGGTCACATTTGTCCTAATTGTCATAAATTGAAATTTAAGCATTCTATATGTCAATCTAGGATATGTGATAATATTTCTCCTGTCATAAGTCCATATAAATTATTTCATATGCTTTTAAAAAATTTGAGTCTGTTGGCTTGTGAAAGGAATTTGCAGGATTTTAGTCTCTCTCAGAAGATTAGTGTAATCTCTCAAATACACTCTACTTCTTATGGATTTTCACCTACAAAGCCGAATACTCGTGCTAAATGGGTGAGAAAAGATTCTCCAAGGTGAGTGTTGCTAACTTGTCCTTGATTTAATTCTTTCAATTATTTGGGGACATGTTTTGTTTTTGTTTTAGGTTGTTTTTATTAAAAAAAAAAAAAAACCCAAAAACATTGAAAAATTTCAAAAAGACAAAAATATTTTATTTTGTGTCTTGTTTTATTGTTCTTGAGGATTACATGAGTTATGATGTCTCTCTCTTAATTTAGAACATGCTTGACATTGTGGAGAAACTTGAATGGTTTGTGCCTAAACTATTTCTGATTTTGTGTGAGTATGTACTAGTTTGTACATGTACTCAAGGGTTAATTAAGAAATTGATATTTTTTTGTTTGTGTACTCTCTATAGCTTAGTTAAACACTGTCATGCATTGCATTTGCATTATTCATTTAGCATAATATATGTTTTTTTTTTTTTTTTGGTCATATATCTTTTAAAACCAAAAAGATTTTTGTAATTTGTATTTCACATCTTGGGTTTATAATCAAGGATTGACCATATTATCTTTACATAATAAGTTTATGTACCTTGTTTAGCTTTGATGCTTATTTATTGCACTTTACTAGTTGAAACTTTGTAGTGCATGTTGTGTGGAAAAGATGTTTATGGTGTTTATCACTTTGTCTTGATCTTGAAGTCAAATGTTATTTGACTGTCGGACTTGATCCTTTTGAGAAAGGCATAAATAACCATCTCACCACTGTTCACTAGCCAATCATGAACACTTTAGTGCATATCATAAGATTCTGTGCTCGAGAAAGTGTAGCACATGCACAAAAAGAACATAAGGTATTGCCTCGGCTTAATTGCTTAATGCTTAAAATTGGTGTGTACTATTAGGCTTGATGCCATCTCACATAATTAAAATTGGTGTGTATTATTAGGCTTGATGCCATCTCACATAATAATGAGGCAAAAATACAAGAAACTTACATGATTGCAAGCTTTTATTCTAGGAGATGTGAGAGTTATAGGATGTAACTCTTTAGGTGATAGTCTCTTTTAAATTCTGTATGATGAATTTTGTAGACTTTGTGATTAATTGCTATTCACATATCACCTCACATGTATCTCAAGTTTTTGCTAGTTGCACACACTACACAAATTACTCTTTGTTAAACTTGGTACATTTTATTGTGTGTGATCTTGTTGTGGCCATCCAAGATTAAAAGTTCCTTGATTTTAATGCAAAATGTGTATAATTTTTGCGCGTTGAGGACAAATTGATTGAAAATCTTGATTTTGGAATATCTGGGTTAAATTCAAGTGTTTTTGAAAAACTTTTCATCTCATACTCATGCATTTTTTTAAAACAATGTGCTTTGAGGAGTTTCTGCATTAAAATGCTCTGTTTTTCAAAAATCTAATTTTTCTAGACTTTCGATCAATCGAACCTGTTTTTCGATCAATCGAAATTGCGATTAAAATTTTAGATTTGAGTTTACCTAACTCGATTGATGTTCGATCGATTCTCGATCGATCGAAACTGGAAAATTTTCAGTTTCGATGTTTATGACCAAAATTTTTTTCATGCATCATTTGTGTTTAGGATTCATATGCATTGCATTGATTTTGTGTCAATCTTGCAATTTTGCAGTCATATCTCTCATTGTTTTCACATATAGCATGTATACACTTTGCTAAATTGGATACTCAACTTAATTTAAAAATTGATTGAATAATTTTTAAGTTTTGTATATTCTAATATATGCTAGTTCTTATGTGTGAATTGTAGAAAATATTTTTCTTAAGAGATATGATGGATAATCAATGTGCAAATATTTTCTCTACTCATACAACTGTTTATGGGTTACATAGTGCCATGTTTGCATTTTATTGAAAGAGAGAATATTTTTTCTTCATGTGTATCATCACCTTAATTTTAACTTTGGTTTGTGTGTTTTTAACTTTGGTCCTGCTGGTGAGGATGTTCCTGATCCTGTGTTGTTGCTTTTCCCCCACCTCCTTTATTTTTCCTCAAAACTATTTTTCCTAAAACTTTTTTTGTTTTTCCTATTTTTGATAGGGAGAGCAAAGTTTTTTTTAATCTGGTTGTTTTAACATGTGTTGTTCATAGGGGGAGCTGTCTCTATTTTCTATAGAGTTGAATTGTTTTACGTCCCCTTCTTTCTCTATTTTCTCTTATCCTTTGTTGCGTATGTTGTCTGTTTACTCTTTGTATGAGTTGTCTCTGTCAATACGTGACAAAAAGGGGGAGAAATAGTTGATATGTGGGAATCTGTGTGGAAAATATAAAAATGTTATGTTTAGGTGAAGTTAACATTATTTTTTATGTATCTAACTTAGAGGGAAAGTTAGTTTACATATTTGTTGATTTACTGTTTTTCTGTCACAAACGTTTATGCGTTTTGTTTAGTGTTTCAGGAAATATATAGGTTGATTCAATTAAGCTGTTGTCTATACTTGCAACTGATGGATAGTAGTTAGGTTAGATTTGTTGTTATGAGCATTATTTTTGTAATGGGCTTTTACTTTGTAAACTTTGAGCTTTTAGTTTGTGTTTTGTCACGGATTGCCAAAGGGAGAGATTGTTAGGTTCTAAAGATTTAGAATTTTATGTATTTAGAACTCTAATGTGTAATGTTGGCAAACCATAATCAAAACAATATGTTTAGTCTTGTTTAGGCTTGCTCAAAGTTGTTTAATTATTGTAAAGTTGGAATCGAGAGACTGTAGATGCATTGGGGCATTTCGGTCTGACTCGATCAATCAAAGAATAGATTCGATCAATCGAAAGTCGACCAGATTGCGTTCTCTGCAGAATTTTCAATTCAGCCCTAACTCATTAAACGTTTAGGGTTTTATGTCTTCGCCCTAGGTATATAAGGTAAAACCCTAGCCACGTTTTTAGTGTTGCTCCAGTTGTATTGTTGTTCATCTCTTGTGAGATCTAGAGGAGCTTTCCTTTACACAAAACTTAGGATTTTCAAGTTAGAGATAGTATCAACATCTTGATCATCAACTTGGTTGCTACCATTGAAGTTTAAAGAATATCAAGCGTGAGTGCTTGTAGCTGATTGAAGAATTCAAGAAAGAAGGAGTCCGTGGATTCGGAGCTTGCACGTGGTCGTGTCAGTAAGTTCTACTGGTGGGTAGCATTAGAAAGTCAAGCGGGGAGCTTGTAGTCCTTTTGTATGAACTTCGATTCTTTCGCATAGTGGATTCAGATTTACCTTGAGGATAGCTAGGTCAAATCCTCCCCAGGTTTTTACCGTGTGGTTTCCTGAGTGATCATATCATTGTGTCTTTTATTATTCCGCTGCTTTATTATTTTGATATGATTATTTGATTGCTTTAACCTGGAATTGCATAATTTGATTATGTAACAACTTGGCTAATTAATCTAGGCTAACCAATCTGGTTGTGTTTTAAGGGGTCTAAAACCGTTCAATAAATATAGTTGCACTCTAGGCCTTATCTATAAATTATATCCTAAGACTTTATTATACATGCAACCCCTTCATAAAATATTCGTAGTAATACAAAAATCATTAATGTAGACTACCACTTTGTAAATTACTACATCTTAATCCTTGAGTACCCGGTTTAATCCTTTAATGTTATTCATTATATATTTATGAAATCGAATTCCATAAATATATACTTTAGTCTTACTAAAGTGGTTAGGCCTAATTCTCTGAATAACAAACTCATTAAACTTATCTCAAGGGAATACTTTATATCTCTATTAGGAGACTATGAATTCCATATTGAGAATACATGTTCCATCAACACTAAATGTGGCTGCCCAACATACTGAGGTTTTGACCATTACTATAGATCTCACTCTTGATATATCAAAGCAACCTACACCTCATGATCAGTTCCATTATTCTCTCAGAATTAAGAGTTCATGCAAATACAAGTCGTGAGATTTATTATTCATTTGACAGTCATTAGGAAAATAATAAATCTCATAGCAGTCCAGTTCAATATGTCTTAACTCTTAAAACATATTAACATATCAACCAGAAGTCTCCACTTCCATGATTAAGACAAATCATCGTGATTGATATGTTATAGTCTTCGCAGATGAAATGCCCAATTTCATCACCGACTACGAACTATAATTCAGAGTTTACAAAGAACTTGTGATTTATATCTTCTGTAACTTTTCACATAAGTCACATACTATGCATCTCATGGACTAAATGATAATGTCTAAATATTCTTGTTCTAATATTCATGTTACCATTATTTCAGATAATAATAAAACAAATTCATTAAACACAATATTAAGTCATACATAATGTCATACACAATGTCAAACTTAATATTATACATAGCATCATACAATAGGATTTAATAGCACTAATCCTAACAAATTATAAAAGTTAACCCCATAAACAAATTTACTTAATATCCCTTCTTTTAATTTTTTTTAAATTTTTTCGGGGTATTACACAATATCTCCCTAAGCATTATCTTGACCGAAGGCCTAAGTATGTTGAGATGAGCTTTGAAGAGTTTACTGAGCTCATGGAGCGCATTAATGCCATAGACATCCAATGGGTGGTAGAGCGGTGGTGCATCTCAAGCATGGCTCACCGTAGCCTCAAGGACAACTATGTTCCTTTAGTGGGGCTTCACTATTGCTTTTACTACTCCAAATGTTGCATTGCTAGACAGTTTAGTGACCGTTAAGGGGCCCCTAATTATGATGGCTCTTTCCATACCTTGGAGTTCACTGATGGGACTTATAGCAGAATCTGTGAGGCTTAGCCACGACGGAAGGTGACTAGAGGCAATATAATGAAATTAGAATTTTTCTCTTTTTTTTTTTTTTTTTTGTGGATAAACAGTTTAAGAATTTAAGAATTTCAATGAAAAATTTGTCAATATAATAATTAAAATTCTATAACCTACTCTATATTTGAATCTCAAATTTATGTTGAACGAAATTGAGATTTATTTATGATAAGGGTATTCTTGTCCTATAAAGAAGTCTTCTTTGACTCATCAAGATGAAAAAACCTCATTCGAGATTCGTTCGTATGAACTCCTCAGAACGTTCGTCAACCTATCAAGTGCCCCTTGAATGGCCCTTACAGGCTACTCTCAAATCTCTTATCACTTTAATCACTTGGAAGTTAACCATGAAGGATCTTAGGCTAATCTCAATCATTAGCTCAATTTTGCCTTGCACTTCGAAACACCTGTTGTCAAAGGCTCTGATGATCATAATGCTAGACTTAATAAGAGACATATCCACTTTTAGGCGTTCAAGAGTGGCCATCATGTAGACATTCAAGGCTAATCCTTTGTCGATTAATACCCTTGCGACAATCATGTCTTCACACTTGACCACGATATGCATGGCCAAGGCATGACTCTTCCTTTTAGAGGTAACTTATCATCTGAAAATGAGACTTGTTTGGTGGCCAACATTAATGATACCATACCTTTGAAGGAGGAGTTTGTAATACTGGTAGGAACATGTGTTTCCTTCAATACCTTCAATAGAGCTTCACAATGAACCTCGAAAGATAGCAACAGGGCTAAAATAAAAGTCTGAACTAGAGATTTCTTCAACTGCTAAATCACACTATAATTGACCTTTCAGATGGTTTTTAGATATTCCTTGGCTTCTTCAGTGGTGACCTTATTCCTGACTGGCTCGGCTGTGCCTTTGCTAATCTCTTTCCTCATTTTTTCTAGTTCATCAAGAGTATAACATCGACCACTCCTTGTAACTCCAACTAGGCTTGAAGAGATATTTAAGCAAACCTCTTCCCTTCTAATTCGGGAGGAGATCAAAGTCACATTGAACTTCCATGGGACACGATGTTTATCTTTGTAAGGGAAGGGCTTCAGCATACAGATGACAATGCCTTCTTGAGTCTATAGATTTGGTGCCAGGGAGAATTTCTTTGGATTGATGATGACTGGGTTAGGCAGAGCAACTTACATAGCTTTTGGGCCAAGAGCCCTAGAGATTCCTTGGATAGGCATTGACAAAACTAAAGGATCGAAATGTCAAATAGTAGGGATGATAAGGGTTTCCTTCTAGACAAATCCTGGAGCTGGCTCGGCAATCCCAAGAAAAGATAAGATCAAAGGAGCAAAACCCTCAATGGTTGGCAGGGTTTGTTCCTTCTTCAGAGCTAGCACTCCTAAATCCACAGGTAATTCTATAATCTCTTCGATAACGACTGAAGTCAGAGGAGCTGGCATACTCATCCCTAGAGGAATCTCACAAAGGCGCTTTTATAAGTACTCATCCCATCTTTCCTTGATCCTATTAACACAATGATGTGGCTAGTTCCCACTTGGGTACTTAAAGGGTATAGGCTGGTTGCCATGCAGTCACTCCTCCACATGGCCTTTCTTTTGATCCAGATAATTCCATGGTCAGCTAAACTCTGAACTTATGCCTTTAGCACTCTATAATCTGAAAGCTCGGAAAATGTGTTGAAAACACAAGAGCTGTTTAGACCCTCAAATAAAAGTTACGGCTTGGTTGATTTTACACTAACTTAATATTAAGTGCGAAATAGTGTAAACACAAGCGTATAAGCAAGACAACTACTTTAATCCATATTTAAAGCAACCCAGCAGTAAAAATGAAATGAACAAGAGTAGGGAAGAGAGATGCAAACATAGATAACACTGAGACGTGTTATCGAAGAGGAAACCAAAGAACTCAGTGAAAAACCTCTCCGTCACCCTCCAAGCGGAAATCGATCCACTAGACAATCAGTTGGGATACAAAGGTGAGCAAGAGACCCTCCAAGCCTAATCTACCCTCTGTACCTAAGCCCTCCAAGCTCCTACTCCAACAAGATTTCTCGAAACTGTGTCTTGTCTAGTTCTCCGGATCCTGCAACAAGCTCTATGTTACATCTACCATCTTTGACTTCTTCCAATGCTTCCCAGCAACTCCAAAACACTTTCTACACTCTGAATAGGTGTGGGTTGTGTTTGGGTACAAATCTCCTCTCAAGATATGACAATGGAAGAGGGATAGAAAAGAGGCTACAATGATTTCTCACTAAGAATAAATAGCTCTCTCTCTAAAAGATAGGTGTGTGTGTTACAGAAAACCTATCTAGGGTTTTTCTCTCTGAATGGCCTCATATACATTTGTGGGTAATGAGTGTATATATAGTATGAGTGAAGAGTAAGAAAGTCACACATTAAAAATCCTCCAAGCAGAATGTTTCACAACTATCTCGCGGGAAAGCCTTACTCGCGAGACACTCGCGAAAACGATAGCCTAGAATGATTCTTCAGCTTTCAATTATGTGCTCCTTACATGGCTCTTTCGCGGGTTAGCTTCCAGCGAGACACTCGCAAGATCCACTGATTCTTCATTTAAGTTTGAGTCTTCACCAACTCGATACTAAACCCAATACAATAAAATCCCACAAAATACAAGGAATAAAATTAAAGCAAATACAACACTTTTTGTCATGGAATAAAGCCAACATAAAACATAGTTGTAAATCACAACTTTACATAATCAAATAGGGTATGCTTATCCCCACTGTCACAGATGAGAAAACTTCCCAGTTGAAACCTGAGGCTTCTATGTTCTTTAGATCCTACACTTCATGATCAAGTCCATTATTTTCTCAGGATTAAGAGTCCATGCAAATATAAGTCATGAGATTTATTATTCATTTAACAGTCCTTAGGAGAATAATAAATCTCACAGCGGTCCAGTTCAATATGTCTTAACTCTTAAATCATATCAACACATCAACTAAAAGTCTTCACTTCCACGATCAAGATAAATCATCGTAATTGATATGTTATAGTCTTCGCAGATGAAATGCCCAATTTTATCACCAATTATAAACTATAGTTCTGAGTTTACAAAGAACTTGTGACTTATATCTTTTGTGACTAAATCACATAAATCACATACTATGCATCTCATGGACTATGTGATAATATCCGAATATTCATGTTACAATCATTTCTGATAATAATAATAACGAAACAACTTTATTTAACACAATATTAAGTCCTACATAATATCATACACAATGTTACACTTAATATCATACATAGCATCATACAATAGGATTTAAGGGCACTAATTCTAACAAGATCATTAGTAGACATCTCTCTAGTACGAGACCTAGTGGTGATAGGATCACGACATGATGGTAACTTAGACTGTTTCCTTTGAGCAATCTTTTCTCTTTATAATCCTGGTGAAAAAAAGAACGGGATAGGAAAGCAATGGGGTACATTTGAAAATTTGACAGAGTGAAAACACAAAACAAACAGGTGGTTAGTTTAGGTTCTTGCTCATTTAAAATGCACCTATCATTTTTGAAAATATTAGCTTGAACCCTTGAGTGGGTTTTTTTATCGTGGTGAATTTCTTTGGTGATGCAAAATTAATGCACAAGCTTGGCAAGTAACCAGAACTTTCATATCATGCTTGAATTTGCGGGATGGGCCATTCTCTTTTGATTACATGGAAAGCAATTCTTTTACAAAATTTTGGCTTTTTACAATGCCCCCAAATCATGGGCTATAGACAATGGATCCAATAGTGAGCATTTTTCAATAAAAGAAAATTCAGATTTACAATGAAAAGGCTTCATTCTATATGGTCTTGCCTTCTTGGAGAAGATCTTAAGCTCTTGGCAATGTCCTCCTTGGTGCGGAGTTCCGGCTACTTGCCATAAATTTTATATGTACACATTTACATGACGGAGCCATTAGTGTCTAC
Source organism: Quercus variabilis (assembly GCA_030445155.1). Classification (NCBI taxonomy): domain Eukaryota; kingdom Viridiplantae; phylum Streptophyta; class Magnoliopsida; order Fagales; family Fagaceae; genus Quercus; species Quercus variabilis. The sequence goes on along the minus strand of CP129447.1, from coordinate 44,125,500 downwards.
ATGCATGCCCTTGTAAGGTTGGGAACCCTTAAGGATTGGGTATGATCTAATGTGTAAGTAACAAGGTTGCTTTACCTTAGGGGTTAATCATAGATGTTGGGAAATTTAGACCCCAGTTGATAGAATTAATAAGTTTTAAATCCAAGTTGTTAATTATATTTATTATCAATAAATCTTGTTAAAACAAACAAACATCAATATCATGTCAATAATAAATGCAGCTGAAAAAATAAATAAAACAAGATATGATGACCCAGGAAAACTAATGAAACTAACCAGTTTCACAGTAAAAAACCTAGAGGGAAACCTTCCCGAAAAGCAATCCACTATAGTAAAGAGAAGTTTCAGATCTAGTACAAAACCTTTGTCCCTAGACTCTACAATCCCCGTAAATGAACTCATAACAGAAACCTTCATTACTTCAGAACCTCTGAACTCTTCAATATATGAACGCCACCCTTTGATGTTGCACGAATCCCAATATGTGACTAACTCCTTTGCACGAATCCTAGTATGTGACTCACTCACCAACTTGAGGAAGAAGAATGTTGGCTGCAAAGTTCTTCACTTCATCAACAATAAAGATCAAGAAGCACTTAGTTACAAAACCCTAAAGCGCAAAGACGCAGTAGTTTCTTTCAGAGAGAAGAAGGTATCGGTCACCTTTTACTTATGTTCTCTTTGTATTCTCTCATGTGATGGCCTCTAAAATAAGCCTTATATAAGTCTAGGGTTGTGAGAAAAGAAACCCTACAAAAATACAAAAGCCTAACCCAAAAACAGAAATTTGAATTCTTGTAACCTCGACAAATAGCAGCTATCGAGGAGACGCCGAGAAGGTGTCGAGATTTAATAAATCTTGACAGATAGCAGCTATCAAGGAGGTGTCGAAGGGACAGAAACTTTCTCGATCGATTAACTAGCTATCGAGATTGCAATAAGCATCAGCTGAAGATCTCGACAAATAGTCAGGTGTCGAGGAGGTATCAAACAGCTATCGGGCTTTAAAATTTAGCACTTTCTCACTTGATTCTTGGATAGACTTGCATGACTTTAACACTTGAACTTGAAATAAAGATTCTTGAAGTATTAAACACTTCCTAAATCTACCCAAATACAAGTAAAGTGCATTTTGTCAAAGGATTAGCCAACTACATAAAATATTGACATATGTTCTTAACAAGTGAACCACTTATGTCCTAACAATCTCCCCCTTTGGCAATCCGTGACAAAATCACAACAAACAAATGAACATATGAGAGAAATCATAAATCACTTAACTCATATTCACTTGTTGAATACAATAAAATCTATCCTAACACAAACTCTTAAAAAACTTTGCGAGAAGAGAGTTTATGGCAAGTAGACTTTGGCAACCTGTATTTCTGAAACACTTTAAACAAAACTCATCAAGGCATCTTTGTGTAAAACAGAAATAATAGATTGCATACAATAATAAGAAGCATGTGTATGAAGATAGAAAAAAAACAACATACATAGAGATAGGTGAAAGAAACATACATTAGCATATAAAAAAAGATAAGCACAATGTATGTAAATATGGTCACAAGACCCAAGGTACAAGAAGAAAGAAGTAAACACTCCCCCTATCAAGATGAAACACATCTCCCCCTTACAAAGGAATGTATTTCTCCCCCTAACATGTAGAATTTTAAAAAGAAACCACATATTCTTCACAAATTCTCCCTCTTTTTGTCATGATTGACAAAGGGTATAAAAAGCCAAAAGACATGACAGGAGACAGACAGAAAACTAACAAAGAAGGAAATGAGGAGAACAAGGAATCATAGACTTACAAGAAAAAGAATAACAAGATGCTATGGACAAAAAAAAATGCAATGCATGCAAGGGAATCTCAATCGATCGAGAGGTGTCGAGACAGGTGTCAAGAAAGAAGGCAAGGACACAAGAACAGAAGCTCGATCGATCGACCAGGTGTCGAGAAGCTATCGAGAGGTCAGAAACTTTCTCGATCAATCGACTAGCTATCGAGAAGTTATCGAGATTACGATAAGTATCAGCTAAAGATCTCAACAGATAGCCAGGTGTCGAGGAGGTATCGAGCAGCTATTGAGTTTTAAAATTCAGCACTTTCTCACTTGATTCTTGGACAAACTTGAATAGTTTTAACACTTGAACTTGAAATAAGGTTTCTTAAAGTATTAAACATATCCTAGATCTACCCAAATACAAGTAAAGTACATTTTGTTAAAGGATTAGCCAACTACATAAAATGTTGACATATGTTCCTAACAAGTGAACCACATATGTCCTAACAATTTCTCGATCGATCCACCAGGTGTCGAAGAGGTGTTAAGATTGTGATAAGAAAAAGGCTTGAGAAGCTCGATAGATAACAAGGTATCAAGAAGGTGTCGAGCCAGTTTTAAAAAGCATTTTTCGAGAAGTGAAAAACACAAACATGAATGCAATCCAATATACACCTCAACCATTGATCCAATCAGCATATAAAGCTCTTAAAATCATCTCTCATCAAACATTTTAAGCACATAGATCCTTAGAAACACACACACACACTAAACAAGTCTAACCAATTTTATTTTTCAAAAACAAGTCAAGACAGTTTAGTGTGCATACATTAGCACATGTAAACACTTGTGATGGCTAAATCACATTGTACCTACACATGTATCAATAGTAGCAAAGAATATTGCATATTGTGTGTGAAAAACATCACAAGATTGTATATGTGTATACATATTATGACGATCTGAGATATGAGAAAATAATTTTAACTCACACACAATTATAACTGTTTGATGGGAACTATCATCTCCGAGGTACATTCTATAACTCACATATCTCCTAGAATATACGCTTGCAACCATATTTAAAACATTTTTAATATTTTTACTTTTTATTTTCTTTGCATATTTTCTTTTATTTTAGCATACCATACATGGGCATATAAAAGAGAGAAAAAAAAAATACCCAAGATGTTAAGCAATTAACATCGCACTTTTGCTATGCCGAAGTATACGAATGTCTTTGACACTGCACTTTTACTATGTTGAAGCATACAGGTGTCATATTATGATTAGTGGGCAACAGTGGTGAGACGATTATTTATACCTTTCTCTTAGGATTTTCTAGTCTTACCCGTCAAAAAGAGTGATATAAGTGTTAAGTTTAAGAGATAACTTAATCTTACTCATCACAAATAAGAGGCACAAAGCTCACTTGCTTAGTTGTGCATAGAGATACTCATCTAAGTTACAAGAGATACAAAGTTTAAAAAACTTTGTTTCAATGGTCATGCAAGGTACACAAGTACCAAAGTACACAAAACACACACTGTTTTTGTATTTTTTTTATTTTTCAATTTCTTTTTTTATTTTTATATCAAAAACAAAAATAAACAAAACTAAAAGTAAACACACAAAAACATGTTAAACAAACATGAAAGTATGAAAGAAAGATGCTTATGCATGAAGTCATGATAGAAAGATGCAGATGCATGAAAACATGATTCCAAAAGCAGATAAGAAATCAAGCAAAGAGAGTCCTACTTTAGATAGAAAGAATTAAAGTAGAAGACAAACAAAAAAGACAATTAAGTCTTAGGATCCTTTATCACCCACACAGCACGAGTCTTTAACTGTGAAGATGAAAAGACATGTGTCCTAGTATGATTACTAAAGGATATAGAGGAATTAGAATTCTCTTGAAATTGAGTCAAAAAGCTCAAAACTTTTAATAACTCACCAAAAATAAGTATAGAGTCTTTAGACAAAGGATGAGACCTATTGGACACTCACTTATGAGGAAACAACTTGAAAAAATTAGGGCGAGTGTGACCAGAATCACCATAATGGTGACAAACATGAGTAGTTTTAGAGCTACTCGGCTTCCTAGAATAAGGCCTAACCTTAGAGGTTGACAACCTAGGACAATTTGGCCTAATATGACCAACAATATGACAATGATGACAAATGGGGACAAATTCAAAATTTTTATTCAACCTAGGAGGAGTTTTAGACATAGGTTTCGAAATTTCAGCATTAACATCAGAAATTTTACCTTTGTCTATCCTAGCAATATTAGCCTTCAACTCTTCATTATTCCTTTTAAATGGGGCAATATAAAAATATTTTTCTTTTAAGTTAGGCTCAACAACAAGCTTAGCACTAGTTAATTTTTCAACTTCAGTTTTAAATTCAACTAGTTGCTCTTCCAAACTCTTAATTTTGTCCACCTGAGATGAAATTTGATTTTTAAATTTCTCATTCAAATTATTGGCTTCATCCAATTTTGCAATCAAATCATCTTTTTCAAGTTTGACCTTTTTAAATTTAGCTTTTAACTTTGTAGAACATTCAAGAGATTTCATACAAAAATTATAAAGCTTGCAATAGGCATCTTGAATATCATCATTATCATTCAACATAAGATCATGCAAATCAAAACAATCAAGAGTTTCCATGACAACAGGGGTCAATGGATCAACACAGCAAAGATTAAAACCTAATCAGACTGTGTCTGCTCTGATATCACTTGATAGGCCACAAACTAAATGACCCCTTATGATTATACAAATTAATTAATTAGCCAAGTTATTAATTAATCAATTAATCATGCAAATGCGTGGAAGCACAAACAAATCACCAATAAACTAAATAAGCAGCGAAAATTAAATGACACGGTGATTTGTTTACGAATAGGGAAAACCCTTACCGCAAAAACTCCACTAGGTAATTTTCAGGTCACCACTCCCGAAACTCCACTATTATCAAATCAAGTGGTTACAAGTAAAGGAATCCCAAGTACCTTACCAATCTACAGTTAAACCCTTACTCCAATACTCAATTGGACTTGATCTGTAGTGACAGTTCCCCCTTTTGATGCACGACTCCCAAGTACGTGACTAACCAATTTGATGTGCGGATCCCAGTACGCGGCTTACTCCTTTGCACGAATCCTAGTACGTGACTAACTCCATAGCAACCCTTTGATTATTTTAGTTGATTTGCAGCAACTTCACATAGAAACACCAATAAGATCTTCAATGTTGGTGCAAGAAACTTTGCTTGGTTACAGAACCCAAAGGCGTATAAGAAACGCAGCAAGAACTCTTTCTTCTGTAGGAGGAGACTAAGGTTTCAAAAAAAAAACTTTATAAAGCTCTCTAGGGTTAGGTTTTTCTTTTTCCCACCTCCTTTAAATAGGAGCTTAATGGGCTCTCTTATTCCAAATAGGTTTACACAAACCTTGGGCTTTCCTAGTCTAATAAGGATTATACAAACCCATAAACAACTAGCCTTTTATAATAAAAACATTGTGGCTATAATCTGAAAATCTCTAAGCTCGATCAATCGAGACATCTATCGAGTTTTAATGAATCTCAACAGATAGAGCTTTTGTCGAGAAGGTATCGAGACCTGTAGATTGCACTTTTCTTGAGCAGTTTTTGAGTAATCTTCATGTCTTCAATTTAACCACTTGTGATGATCATCTTGAACCTACTTAGATTTACCCAAATACAAGTAAAGTGCGTTTTGTCAAAGGATATGCCAATTACATAAAAATATGTCCCTAACAATAAATGTTGTGTAGATAGGATGGATAGAACCTGGAGTAAAGCACAACTCTTCGACACAAGTAAAAGGGCAAACCTACAAACTGAAACTAACACTTTCCCCTTGACTCATTTTGAAAACAATCAAATGAAGGATATCCTACCCTAGTCTAGGATGTTCACTTGTTTTTGGCTCTTCTTAGTTCTCGCGGGTTTTGAGTTAATCTAGGCCAACTATATGAGACACGGCTTAACTGGTAAGTTGGTCCTATTCTTAGGGCGACCTCGATCATCTAATCCTTCCCTTCATAGAAGTTGTAGGATAGATCAAATCAATGGGGCCTTTTCAACATAACCCTGTCCATTCATGGACCCAGGAAAGCCTACAATTTAGCGTCCAGTAACTATCTAAGGGCATCCAACATTTGCCTTCAACGCTGAGTCTGGGTTCGACCCAATATGAAGGGTGATGTCATGTATTTTGAAATGAAAGGGGAAAGACTTTCCAAAAACAACAGATACATGCACAGATAAAGGTGTAGCAGAAATTAAATCTTACTACCCTAGATTCACACATGTGAAGGAAAGATGTAAAGCATGCTTTAGGAAAGCAGTAAAACTTCACATATACGAAAATGCCTTAAAGCTGGTTTTTGGAAAACCATTTGAAAAACATTTTTGGAAAATATTTTTTTCAATTTTTTGAAAATAGTTTACTAGGATATAGTAAAAGCATTTTTCAAAAGGAAAGCCCCGAAGGCTAATGCCAATTTCAATGTTTTTGAAAGCCAATGTCCAAAGATTAGGATCTTATCAAAAGCTCTAAAGGCTAAACTCTCTAAATGTCCCCAGTGGAGTCACCAGTCTGTCAACGGCTTGTGCCTACTCGACCACTAATTACGGTGACAATCGCGCTTTGACTCCTTTTGGGAAAAGAGAGGAAAGGTATGCACATGCATATGAAGCTCAAAGCTCGGGTGTTATAGAGGAATATTTTATCTTGAGTGTGTGACTAGAATATGAGTCAATTTTAAGGAAATTACCAAGGGTAAGTGAAGTCACCACCAATCATTGGATTTTTCTAAGGTGTGATTGGTCATTTGACTCTATTTGATTTTATTACCGATTTTAGGCTAAGAAAAATGGCTTTTTTCCTAATCTAATGTGGATGGGTAAAAAATCTTGATTTTTAAGTTTGGAAGTCTGGTTACATGAGGGGAAGGTGTTAGGCACCCCACAAAGCTTGTCCGTAGATAGTCCTTTGTTTTGGAAAAATTATCATTTTTGAACATTGGTAGTTGAAAACGAGCTATTGGCATTAGCTTTCGGGGATTTAAGCAAATTAGGCTTTGAGGTTTGGATTCGGAAAGGGTGCGGTCTCGATCGATGCTTCCTAAGTGTGTTTGGAATCATTGCCAATTTCTGCCGTGAAAATATAACAGCATTTTGCCTTATTTTTGTGGTAGAAATCCAATAGTGCTTCACCTTAGATACGTCATAGCACACAAAATGCTATTCTCACCAAGCTTTCGACGTGAGAATATGGCAATGGGGATGCCCCATTTTCACGGCAAAAATTCGGCAGAGTTTCGCATTTGTTGCATTATGGCACACCCGTAAGGTTTCATGCCTGTGTTTATAGTGCGTGCCAACATGCTTGTGCTAGAACAAGTCGGAGCCTCTTAAAGCATTAAACACATTGATACGTGACACATACATGGGAAAACCGATGTTACTTGGTGACATGGATTAGGATGGTCACACCACGGTGACTATGCACACAGTATGACATGAATATGCACCTACAGCAAATGTCTTGAGCACATACTCATGCCACAAGGTCAAGAGCACTCATGGCTAGAGAAGGTTACTCATATAGCCATAAGAGTCCATCATACAAAGTGCACGATCACCCACACACACGCAGATATATATATATATATATATACACACACATGCATCATGCACAATGCTATCACACAGAGCAGAAAAATAAAACAGATATTGCCAACGTTCCAAGGGTATGCCTAGCAAGGTACCAAAAATGTAAAACAAACATTGTCATACTTAAGGAACGCAACCCAAGCAAGGAGCAAGAAAAATAAAACGTACAAGGAGAGGGGAAACCCTAATACATGCTCTAAAGAAGAGGTTTAAAGAGAGAGAGAAAACCACTCAAAGGGGCTAGGCCCCTTAATCTACTGAACATTGCCATTTATGGGCTTGTATCTTCTTGCTTGCATCATTGCCATTTTTGCTTGTGCCTAGGAGGTCGCACCCTTGCTCCAAGTGTACATGCTCCATGTGTGTACATGCAATGACAAAAGAAACAAACCAGCAGACAAGCAAAGAAACAAATATAAGGAAAGCGTGCTAAAAGATAAGCTAACAAAAGATGCCAAACAGGGGCGATCAAACATGTTGAGCACATGAAGTGGCAAACAAATATGTTATCAAACAAAAGAAGGTGTCCTAGGAGAACAAGTGCAGCTTTGGATCAAATTTCCATAGTTCCATTGGATTGGGGTAGGGACGACACACAAACTTATGCATGAACATATAGGCAAGTGTGCAAAGATGCAAAAAAGCAGAGAAAGCTAAATGGGTGGCACACTGCAAGCAAGACAAGCATATGAACATCGCATAGAGCGGAGAACGGTGTGAATTAAGCACACTAACACCACGAAGGTGTATCTTACAAGTGGTTACATCTAAACAAACCCTGGGAGGGACGAATGCAACTATATAAGCAAGTGGTCCCAAAGACCAACAAGCACAAGCCCACGAAGGGCACAAAAGCATGGCAAAGCCTAGATCTAGACAGACAAACATGGATATATAGCATAGAAGAAAGCAAGCAAACATAGACACGCGTAAAGGAAATGATCCAAACCTTTTGATATAGGCCTAGGTGTACGCATGTAGGCCTAGTCCACAATATCTAGATCTACACCCTACCAAAAGGGCCAAAACACAAGAAAAATGAGATAATAAGAGATAGAAAGGCTTTAAAAGCACATAGCATAGCAACCAACATGTACATCTAGACACATGAACAAGGCATAAAGCACTCAAAGATATATATCTAACCACAAGCATGACAATGAACACTCAACAAATAGATCTAGGCATAAACATGGCAAAAAGCACATAAACACATGGATCTAAGCATAAGCATACTAAAAAGGCCCCTAGGCACATGGATCTAAGCACAAACACAATATTTAGGCATGTCCTAGCCCAAGAAGACAAGGCCAACATCATCAAAGCATTAAAACATGATAAAAAGCAAGTAGACATGCTAGAAAAGCTATAGAACATGCTAGAAAGCAAGATAAAGCAAGAAACAAGTTAGGAAAATTAATAAAGCATATTATAAACATAGATAAAGCAAGAGGTGTAGACTGTAGTTGTAATACCCAAAAAAAAAAAAGATTTAAAACGAAGGGCATTTAAGTAAATCACTTTGAGGGGTCAATTTTTATAATTAATATTATTAAGGGAGTTTTTAGAAAATTAGGTTGAAACCCTAACTATATATATAAGCTAATTAAGCTAGAGTATAACGATAGATATTTTGGAGGAAGGCTTTTGAGTTTGTTCAAGTAGTGAAAGATTGGTGGCACACTTGAGGTAAGACCTAAGAAATCTCGTTCTTTGTCAAATTTGGGCTTTATATGGAATTAAAATATTTTTTTATGTGAGTATTTTGGCCAATAGTGAGACTATTTATATGTCCAATGAGATTAACGATGTAACTGAAGAAGGCATTTGATTTATTTTCTCCGAGCCCTATGTTGCGTTAAGTGTAAAAGTAGGGGTGAATGGGGATTAAAAAAAAAATGAGTACACGTATAGAAGATTAGGTGGTGTACTTTTGACCCTATATGGCTATAGGGTATGGTGTATCTATAGGCTTTATCCCTAGGTATTGTTAGTGGCAAAAAGTGGAGGATATATATATATATATATATATATATATTATGAATACATGGATTTTTAACTATGAGATAATAGTAGAAAATTATTGGATATTTTTAACAGTCTCTCTTCTAGCCGGGTATTCATATAAGTTTTATTTAAAAATATTAGATTATTGAGTAAATGATATTTGAAAAAAAAATTAGGTGATATCTAAGGATTTTAGAGGAATTTTTAGGGAGAAGTTCCTTTTGATATGACTTTTAGAGGTAAGTAACCTTATCCTAATTGGTTTTATTTTACTTATACTACTGTATTTTAACTACTGAAATTTGTTTATAATTGTTACTATTTTATTTAATTGTTTTAGCTACATTGATTTTGTTAGAATTAGTACCCTAAAAACCTATTGTATAATGCTATGTATGATATTATGTATGACATTATGTGTGACATTATGTATAATTTAATATTGTGATTGATAAAGTTATTCTATTATTATCTAAAATAATAGTAACATAAATATTCAGACATTATCATATAGTTCATGAGATGTATAGTATGTGATTTATGTAAAAAGTCACAGAGGACAAAAATCACAAGTTCTTTATAAACTTATAATTTTAGTTCATAGTTAGTGATGAAATTGGGCATTTCATCTGCAAAGACTATAATATATCAACTAAAATGATTTGTCTTAATCATGGAAGTAAAGACTTCTAGTTGATGTGTTGATATGTTTTAAGAGTTAAGACATATTGAACTGGATCACTGTGAGATTTATTACTCTCTTAACGACTGTCAAATGAATAATAAATCTCACAACTTATATTTACTTAAACTCTTAATTCTGAGAGAATGATGGACCTAATCATGGAGTGTAGGTTACTTTGATATATCAGGAATGAGATCTAAAATAACGGTCAAAACCTCAGTATGTTGAGCAGTCAAATTTAGTGTTGATGAAACATATATTCTTAAGATGGAATTCATGGTCTCTTAACGGAGATATAAGATATTCCCTTGAGATAAGTTTAATTAGTTTGGTTATTCAGAGAGTTAGGTCTAACCACTTTAGTAAGAAATTACTAAAGTATATATTTATAATGTTAAGGACATATTTTATGTAGTTGGCTAATCCTTTAACAAAACACACTTTATTTGTAATTGGGCAGATATAAGATGTGTTTAATACTTCAAGAAACATGTTGTTCAAGTCTAGTATTAAAACCATGAAGATTGGACTAAGAAACAAATGAAGAAAAGTTGTTCATTAAAGCTTCTTGACACCTTCTCGACAGCTGGCTATCTATCGAGCTCTTAAAGTGTTTCTTATCACAATCTTGACACATTCTTGACAGCTGGTGGATCGATCGAGAAATCTTCTGTCTTCTTGATAGCTTCTTGACAAATAGCTATCTATCGAGGTTTAAAGCTCGACACCTCCCGATCGATCAAGGTTACAGAAATCAGAATTTTCAGATCTGATTTTTGGGCCAAGCTTATGTATTTGTGTAGGGATTCTTTTCTCACAACCCTAGACCTATATAAAGCTTATTTTAGAGGTCATTACATAAGAGAATACAAGGAGAACATATGCAAAAGGTGACCGATGTCTTATTCTCTTTGAAAGAAGCTACTGTGTCTTTACGTCTTAGAGTTTTGTAACTAAGTGCTTTTTGATCTTCATTATTGATGAAGTGAAGAACTTTGCAGTCAACAATCTTCTTCTACTTGGTGATTAAGTCATGTACTAAGATCCGCGCGATTGGTTAGTCACGTATTGGGATTCGTGCATCATCAAAAAGTGACATTTATATATTGAACAGTTCAGAAGTTCTGAAGCGGTAGAAGGTTTCTACTGTGAGTTTATCTACGGAGATTGTAGAGTCTAGGGACAAAAGTTTTATACTAGATCTGAAACTTCTCTTTACTATAGTGGATTGCTTTTCGGGAAGGTTTCCCCTCAAGTTTTTTACTGTGAAACTGGTTGGTTTTATTGGTTTTCCTAGGTCATCATATCTTGTCTTATTTATTTTTCCGCTGCATATGATTTTGACATGATATTGATGTTTGTTTATTTTACCAAGTTTTATTAATAATAAATTTAATTAACAACTTGAATTTAAAACTTGTTAATTCTATCAACCGGGGTCTAAATTTCCCAACAAGTGGTATCAGAGCGGGTTCACTCTGATTAGATTAATTTCTTGATTGTGATCTTTGACTCTTGTTGTCATGGATCGTGGACAATCTTTATTTATACCTCCTTTATTTGATGAAACTAATTATGCATACTGGAAAGTTCATATGAAAATCTTTTTGCAGGCTTTAGGTGAACAGGTGTGGCAAGCTGTTGAAATTGGCTAGATTAAGCCAAAGGAAGCGTCGGTGAATTAGGATTATGCAACAATCGCAAATTTCAACAGTAGAGCCTTGAATGCTTTGTTTTGTAGGGTAACCAATGAGGAATTCAAAAAAATATCATCCATGGAAGTTGCCAAGGAAGCTTGGACCATTCTTGAGACCACCTATGAAGGTACCAAGGTAGTAAAGACTGTGAAACTTCAACAACTCACTAGTAATTTTGAAGAAATAAAGATGAAGGAGGATGAGACCTTTGATGAGTTCTATGCTAAACTTAAAGATGTTGTGAATTCTGCTTTCAACCTTAGAGAATCTATAGCAGAATCCGAGATTGTTAGAAAAATCCTTAGGTCCTTACCTAAAAGATTTCATGCTAAGATCACCGCCATTGAAGAAGCAAAGGATATTGATCATATTCCTTTGACTAAGTTTGTAAGAAACCTTTAAACCTATAAGATGGGATTGGGCTCAATGGGAAAATGTGGAAAGAGTAAAAATTTGGCTCTTAAGGGTATAAAGGAAGAGACTGAGGACTCTGAAGATGAAGATCAAAGTGAAGATAAGGATGAGGATCTAACCTTCATAATTGATGAGATTATCAAGCTTCTTCAGTTTAAGAAAAAGAATAAGGGCAAACCTCCTAGGAAACCTAAATCATCTAGGAAGGGCAAGAATGAGAAACCCCTCATCAAATGCCATGAATGCAAAGGTTTTGGTCATATAAGAATAGAGTGTCCAAACTACCTCATGAAGGAAAAGACCAAGGAGTCAAAAGATAAAGGGTGGGTTGCTTCTTGGAGTGATATTGATGATGACTCTTCTGATGAGTTTGTGGATGAATGTCGTCACGTTATGGCCTTTGCTGCCTTAACTGATAAGGTGATTGTGGAGAGTGCTAGTGACAATGAGGATCCTTCTGATGATGAAGTATCCAAAAGATGACCCTTCAAGAAGCCTATGATAAGCTATGCACTGAACTCATAAAATCTGAAAAGACTTCTCATCTTTGTAGAAAAGAGCTTAATGAGGTAAAAACTGAAAAAGCTGATCTTTTAGTCAAGCTAGATGGGACTACAAAATTAGTTAAGACTCTTATAGTGGAGAACGCCTCATTAGAAGAAAAGGTCAAGAATCTTGAAGTTGAACTTAGTCAAGTTATAACTCAAATAGAGAAATATCTAGTGCAAAGCTTGATGAGGTCTTGAGTGCTCAAAAGTCTAGTTCTGATAAAACTGGTTTAGGATATGTTGTTTCCTCCAACCCCTCCTCTTCTACGGTTTCTAGATCAAAGACTGTGTTTGTGCCACAATCTAAGAAAGGTAATAAAGGTGTGAAATCCAAAAATGATTTGTCTAATTCTAAATCCTCTGTTAGATCTTATGTTTGTTACCATTGTGGTGTTTCTAGACACATTCGTCGTAATTGTTTTAAGTTGTATCCTCATAAACAATTGTTCAAACGGTCACAGGTTTCCTCTCAAGGACCTACACCCTTGTTTGGAGAGTTATTAAAAGTCTTGAGTTTTTTAACTCACTTTTAGGAGAATTCTAATTCTTCTATGTCCTTTAGTAGACATACTAGGACACGTGCCCTTTTATCTTCACAGTTAAAGACTTGTGCTGTGTGGGTGAGAAAGGAGCCTAAGACTTAAATGTCTTTTCTGTTTGTCCTCTACTTTAATTCTTTCTATCTAAAGTAGGACTCTCTTTGCTTGATTTTTTATTTGCTTTTGGAATCATACTTTCATGCATATGCATTTTTCTATCATGCCTTCATGCATATGCATATTTCTTTCATGCTTTCATATTGTTTGTCTGTTTTTGTTTGGTTGTTTAGTTCTTATTTTGTTTTGTCCTCAAAATTTAAAAAAAATTGAAAAATCAGAAAAATACAAAAATAGTGTGTGTTTTGTGTACATTGGTACTTGTGTACCTTGGATGACCATTGAAATGAAGTTTTATAAATTTTATATCTTTTGTAGCTTAAAAGAGCATCTTTATGCACAACTAAGCAAGTGAGTTTTGTGGCTCTTGTTTGTGATGAGTAATATTAAGTTATTTCTTGAACTTAATACTCATATCACTCTTTTTTACAGGTAGGACTAGAAAATCCTAAGAGAAAAGTATAAATAATCATCTCATCACTGTTGCCCGCCAATCATGAATGACACCTGTATGCTTCAGTATAGCAAAAGTGCAGTATCAAAGACATCCGTATGCTTCGACATAGCAAAAGTGCAATATTTATACTTAACATGTTGGGTATTTCTTTTCTCTCTTTTATATGCCTATCCATGATATGCTTAAAAGAAAATATGCAAAGAAAATAAAAAGTAAAAAGATTAAAATGCTTTAAATATGATTGCAAGCGTGTTTTTTAGGAGATGTGGGAGTTATAGGATGTACCCCAAAGGTGATAGTCCCCATCAAACAATTATGATTGTATGGTTGTTTAGTTCTTATTTTGTTTTGTCCTCAAAATTAAAAAAAAAAAAATTGAAAAATCAGAAAAATACAAAAATAGTGTGTGTTTTGTGTACATTGGTACTTGTGTACCTTGGATGGCCATTGAAATGAAGTTTTATAAATTTTATATCTTTTGTAGCTTAAAAGAGCATCTTTATGCACAACTAAGCAAGTGAGTTTTGTGGCTCTTGTTTGTGATGAGTAATATTAAGTTATTTCTTGAACTTAATACTCATATCACTCTTTTTTACAGGTAGGACTAGAAAATCCTAAGAGAAAAGTATAAATAACCATCTCACCACTGTTGCCCGCCAATCATGAATGACACCTGTATGCTTCAGTATAGCAAAAGTGCAGTATCAAAGACATCTGTATGTTTCGACGTAGCAAAAGTGCAATGTTTATACTTAACATGTTGGGTATTTCTTTTCTCTCTTTTATATGCCTATCCATGATATGCTTAAAAGAAAATATGCAAAGAAAATAAAAAGTAAAAAGATTAAAATGCTTTAAATATGATTGCAAGCGTGTTTTTTAGGAGATGTGAGAGTTATAGGATATACCCCAAAGATGATAGTCTCCATCAAACAATTATGATTGTGTGTGAGTTAAAGTGATTTTCTCATATCTCAAATCGTCATAACATGTATACACTTATACAATCTTGCAATGTTTTTTCACACACAACACGCAATATTTTTTGCTCCTCTTGATATATGTGCAGGTACAATATGATTTGGCCATCACAAAGGTTTTACATGTGCTAATGTATGCTCACTAAACTGTCTTGACTTATTTTTGAAATATAAAATTGGTTAGATTTGTTTAGTGTGTGTATGTGTGTGTTGGGATCTAGTGCTTAACATTTTTCTTATTGAAAGATTTGTTTTTCACATGTTTTGCATCTTTCTGTTATTTTGTCATCCCTAGCATCTTGTTTTATTATATTCATACATTTATATGGATTCTTTGTACCCCCTTGATTATCTTTGATTATCTTTATGTTTCTTAGGTGAAACTTTTTTAGCTTCTTATATCCTTTGTTAATCATGACAAAAATGGAGAGAAATTGTAATGTGATTTTTTTTTAGGATTCTACATGTTAGGAGGAAAAATACATTCTTTTGTAAGGGGAAGATGTGTTTCATCTTGTTAAGGGGAGTGCTTACTTCTTTCTTCTTGTATCTTAGGTCTTGTGACCATTTTTACATACATTGTGCTTATCTTCTTTATATGCTGATGTATGTTTTTTCACCTATCTTTACATGTGTTGTTTTTTTTTTTTTTTTATACACAAGTTTCTTTACTTGTATGTGTAAAGTTGTGATTTACAATTATGTTTTATGTTGGCTTTATTCCATGACAAAATGTGTTGTAATTACTTTAATTCATTTCCTTGTATTTTGTGGGATTTAATTGTATTAGGTTTAGTATCAAGGTGGTGAAAACTCAAGCTTTATTGAAGATCAGTGGATCTCGCGAGTGTGTCACTGGAAGCTAACCCGCGAAAGAGTCATGTGAGAAGCACATGATTGGAAGCTGAAGAGTCGTGCCAGGCTGTCATTTTCGCGATTATCTCGCGAGTATGGCCTTCTCGCGAGACAGTCATGAAACATTCTGCCTAGAGGTTTTTTAAAGTGACTTTCTTACCCTTCACCCATACTATATATATCCTCATTACCCACAAATGTATGAGAGGCTATTCAGAGAAAAAAACCCTAGATAGGTTTTCTACAACACACACACCCTCTTTTGAGAGAGAGCTACTCCTCCTTAGTGAGAAATCATTGTAGCCTCTTCTCCATCCCTCTTCCATTATCATACCTTGAGAGGAGATTTATACCCAAACACAACCCACACCAATTCAAAGTGTAGAGAGTGCTTTGGAGTTGCTGGGAAGCATTGGAAGAAGCCAAGGATGGTAGTGCAACATGGAGCTTGTTGCGGGATCCGGAGAACTAAGATAAGACACGGTTCCGAGAAGCCTTGTTGGAGTAGGAGCTTAGAGGGCTTAGATACATCGGGTAGATTAGGCTTGGAGGGTCTCTTGCTTACTCATGTATCACAACTGATTGTCTAGTGGATCGATTTCCGCTTGGAGGGCGGCGGTGAGGTTTTTCGCCGAGATCTTCAGTTTCCTCTTTGAGAACACGTCTTGGTGTTTTCTGTGTTTGCATCCTTCTTCCCTACTATTTTATATTCCATTATACTGCTGTGTTGCTTAGTTTATGGATTAGAGTAGCTTACTTGTTCATCCGCTCGCATTTACACTATTCTGCACTTTGTATTAAGTTTGTGTAAAATCTATTGAGCCGTAATTTTAATTGGGGTCTAAATAGCTCTTGTGTTTTCAACACGTTTTTCGAGCTCTCAGTATGCAATCTATTATTTTTGTTTCACACTAAGATGCCTTGATGAGTTTTGTTTAAGTGTTTCAAAAATATAAGTTGTCAAAGTCTTCCATGCTATAAACTCTTTTCTTGCAAATTTTTTTCAAGTGTTTGTGTTATGATAGATTTTATTGTATTCAACAAGTGAATATGAGTTGAGTGATTTATGACTTCTCTCATATGTTCATTTTTTTGTTGTGGTTTTGTCATGGATTGCCAAATGGGGAGATTGTTAAAGACATATTTTATGTAGTTGGCTAATCCTTTGGTAAATGCACTTACTTGTAATTTGGTAGATCTAAGATGTATTTAATATTTCAAGAAACATATTGTTCAAGTCTAGTATTAAAGCTATGAAAATTGGACTAAGAAACAAGTGAAGAAAAGTTGTTCATTAAAACTTCTCGACACCTTCTCGACAGCTGGCTATCTATCGAGCTCTTAAGGTGTTTCTTATCATAATCTTGACACCTTCTTGACAACTGGTAGATCGATCGGGAAATTTTCTGTTTTCTCGATAGTTCCTCGATAGCTTCTCGACAGCTCCTCAATAACTTCTTGATAGATAGCTATCTAAGATGCCTTGATGAGTTTTGTTTAAGTGTTTCAAAAATACAGGTTGTCAAAGTCTTCCATGCTATGAACTTTCTTCTTGCAATATTTTTCAAGAGTTTGTACTAGGATAGATTTTATTGTATTCAACAAGTGAATATGAGTTGAGTGATTTATGACTTCTTTCATATGTTCATTTGTTTGTTATGGTTTTGTCACAGATTGCCAAAGGGAGAGATTGTTAAAGACATATTTTATGTAGTTGGCTAATCATTTAACAAAACGCACTTTACTTGTAATTGAGTAAATCTAAGATATGTTTAATACTTCAAGAAACATGTTGTTTAAGTCTAGTATTAAAACCATAAAGATTGGACCAAGAAAGAAATGAAGAAAAGTTGTTCATTAAAGCTTCTCGACAGTTGACTATCTATCGAGCTCTTAAGGTGTTTTTTATCGCAATCTTGACACCTTCTTGACAGCTGGTGGATCGATCGAGAAATCTTCTGTCTTCTCGATAGCTTCTCGACAAATAGCTATCTATCGAGGTTTAAAGCTCGACACCTCCCGATCAATCAAGGTTACGGAAATCAAAATCTTCAAATCTGATTTTTAGCCCAGACTTATGTATTTGTGTAGAGTTTCTTTTCTCACAACCCTAGACCTATATAAGGCTTATTTTAAAGGCTGTCACATAAGAGAATACAAGGAGAACATATGCAAAAGGTGACCGATACCTTATTCTCTCTGAAAGAAGCTACTGCGTCTTTACACCTTAGGGTTTTGTAACCAAGTGCTTCTTGATCTTCATTATTGATGAAGTGAAGAATTTTGCAGCCAACAATCTTCTTCTAGTTGGTGATTATGTCACATACTGGGATCCACGCAACTGGTTAGTTACGTACTGGGATTCATGCATCATCAAAAGGTGGTGTTCATATATTGAAGAGTTCAAAGGTTCTAAAGCGGTAGAAGGTTTCTACTGTCAGTTCATCTATAGGGATTGTAGAGTCTAGGGACAAAGGTTTTATACTAAATCTGAAACTTCTCTTTACTATAGTGGATTGCTTTTTGGGAAGGTTTCCCCCCAGGTTTTTTACTATGAAACTGGTTGGTTTCATTGGTTTTCTTAAGTCATCACATCTTATCTTATTTATTTTTTTGCTGCATATGATTTTAACATGATATTGATGTTTGTTTGTTTTAACAAGTTTTATTGATAATAAATCTAATTAACAACTTGGATTTAAAGCTTGTTAATTCTATCAACCAAGGTCTAAATTTCCCAACATATGAAATTGAATTTCATAAATATATGATAAATAATTTATAAGGATTAAACCCAAAGATTAAGATGTAGTAATCTATAAAGTGGCAGTCTTCATTCATGACTTTATATTACTACGAATATTTTATGAAGGGGTTGCATATATAATAAAGTCTTAGAATATAATTTATTAATAAGGCTCAGAGTGCAATTATATTTATATAGTAGTATTAAATATAATTAATGATAACTTTGGACTTGTCAAGAATTGATAGAAAAGCCCAAGTCGCATTGAAGCTAGTGTCTTATTTGTTCCCTTTGATCCCACTCCAAACCACATACTAAAACTCAATTGAAAAGACCCAAAAGACTAGCCCAATTAGATAATCAGTTATAAAGAGAGAAATATACAAAATTTTATATAAGAAGATAAAATAGTATGTATGTGAGTGTTGGACACTCTTTCATTCTCTCTTGAACATACACATATAACTGATTGAAAGACTATACTTCTTGGGTATCAAGTGGAATTAGAGTGAAGATTAAAAGTGTTCTCAAGAATTTCTGATCTTTGGTTTTGAAATTCACTACACCAAGGTACACTCACTTGTTCTTATATTCTGAAATTTATATAGTACATGTTATCAATTGCAAATAAAGTAAATCCATTAATTTTCCATTACATATGTTTTGTATGCTATACAAACATGTACTATGAAATAGATATCTACAGCTAGTCTATACATATAATAATAGGTGAAGTAGAGAGAAACTTAAATTGTAATTCCAAATTAGAACTCTAATTTTGTGCCATGTGTCTATATCTATATGGCGATCAGTTCATAATTATCCTTCCAATTGTTCAATTAGAATCTGAAATTGAAGTTGAATTTTTCTCCATTTGGCTAAATGTATGTGGGCTTATTTTCATTAAAACCACTTTTATGTATCGGGTCAAGTGAGTTACTGTGCTAATTAAGTTTTTTATTGATTTTGCAGTCAAATGTGAAAACCAAAGAGGCTATTTTTATACCCAATGAAATCACTGATTTCACAAGAGACAGGGGAGGGAGAGAGTTGTAAGGCACTGTGGATTCTATCAGCAAAACTAATCATATAATTCATCGTAATCCGAACTCCTCTAACTTATCCAAATTTAAAACTATTTTATTTCAATCAACAAAACATATTCATATCATTAATGTTTATCCAAAACTAATTAAAATAAATTATGCTCAAAATAGTGTCTCATTATAGGTCTTTTTCATTCTTCTTTTCGTTGGTGAGTTGTGATTTTCGTGGTGGATTAGTTCAGAGATGAAGAGATTAGGGGACAAAATTTATGATAACTCTTCGCAATTCAAAAGACCCTTTGGTTCTTCTCCTGAAGATTCGTAAGTTTCTTCCTCTGTACCTTTTTGTTTTTTCAAAATTTTTGGTTTAACCTCTCTAATGTGTTTGCTTGCTGAGTTTTTATATGATGGTATTTGCTGAATTTATATGGGGCTTTGTGAGGGAAAAGAGATATTGGTTATGTAATATTTCTATACTATTGTTTGAGTTTGAATTGTGCTCTTGGTATATGTGTTTGTGGATTTGAAGCTATGGGCAATCCCAAGTCCCAAAGGGTGGAGAAGGAGGTAGTGGTCTTGGTGTTACCACGTGGAAAGTAAAAAAGACTGACGCCTTAACCTATCTCAAGGTGGTGAAGGACACGTGAAGGTTTTGGAGTGAACGCAAATTTGGCTTCTTATGATGACAGAGATACCTTAAAGAGTGAGTCTACAGTTGAATTTCTAGGTCCTCGACAAAATAAGGTTGAATTTCAAGAAGCTATCAGCTTTGTGAACAAGATAAAGGTGAAGATATTGTTTTGCTTTGTTGAATTTCAACTGCAAATGTTGGTTCCTTGCAGTTTAATGTTGAATTTTTTGTTTTTTTTTTTTGGGTACAGAAACACTTCCAAAATGATGAACATGTTTATAAAGCATTCCGAGACATTATGAATGTGTGCTGGAAGGAGCACGAGGGCATAACAATTAAGGACTACAACAAGGTTAGCGTGTTATGGCTCTCTTCATTTTTTTTTTTTTTTTTTAATTCTAAAGTTTTCTTATTCATGTAACTTTTAGTAGTCTTAATGGGCTGGATTTTAATATTCTTAGTGGTTTTTGTTTTACAATTTTCAGGTTGCAACTCTTTCTGATGATCATCTAGATTTGCTTGATGTTTTTTCAAGATTTTGGGTTGATTTTCATTAATTTAGGTATTTAGGTTGTTGGTTTTGATTAAGCTTGAATGACGAAGAAATAAAGGGCATGATCAAAGACATTTGAAACCCATTTAGCTTAGGGTTGACAACCATTGAAGGTATTGCTAAGAAACAAGGAATTTTCTTTGCTTAAACGTGGTTTAGTTGTCATCCTATGTGATGTTCTTTTCTTCTTCTTCTTCTTCTTCTTCTTATTTCAATTCATTCTTTGAATTTTATTTAGTTTTTTTTTTTTTTTTTTTTTTTTATCATTTGTTTTTTAATTCCTTTTGATTTTGGTGTCTTTTTTTTTCTTCAAATTTTCATATTTACTGGTTCGGGTGTCAATGTTAACTTTCTAATTTAATGAATACTCCAAACTGGATTAAGTATTGCACGCCAACTATTTGATTTGTATTACCCTTTTCTTATTATAATTATGATTGTTGTTTGGAATGTAAAATTGTATTATTTTATTTTTCTATTTGTCTACAGGAGACAAGAACGAGGCACTCTATACATATAGCAGAACTCTTGCAAAGGTCTATTTCTACCCTTTTTTGTGAAACTTTAATTCTACTACCGTCGCATTGCCAGAGCCATTATTGGTAGGTTCCTTTGACTCTCTGTTGATTCGATTTTAATATCATTTATCATTGATTTATTTCAAGTATAGATTCCCTATGAGATTTTGATTGCACTCTTTGTTAATGTTTCTTTATTTATTTATGGGTTTGTATGTGGAAAGGCCAAGCTTTTGAGGCAACCCAAAGTCTAAGAAGAATGGGTACAGTTAGGTCTATTTTTCCCTTTATTGAAATCCCTTTCAATTTGTGTTTCAAAGTTTGTAGTTCTAATGAATTGGTACTTTGGGTATCTATCTACTAATTACAATAACTTCATTTCTTTTGCATATAAACTTTTCAGATTTATTTAATATTTCAACTCTATCATGTTATGTATCAATTATTTACACTTTTACAGAATCCTCATACATACAGTTAATACTTTAATATTTTTTTCATTGTACTTTTTATTTTTGCATCTATATTCTACCACAATTGGTTCTCTCTTTTATGTAGAAAGATGTGGTGGGTGATGTTGAGAGCAAAGGCAAAGGAAATGAAGACCTAGACAATTCATTGCAAAATAGGTATGTTCCTAAATTCTTGGTAGACAATAATTCATAATGTATTATAATGAAACTTGAGTTCTTTTAGTAAAAATAGTATCAACAGATTGGTAATTGACTTAAAAATTGGCATTCATGATTTATGTTAGAAAAGCATTAGATTTAATAGATGACTTAGTCAATTAGGAATCACACCAAAGCTCTAAGCGTTGCTACTCACACTAGGTGAATATTGAACATTATTCAAGTTCTTTATTTATCTTTGTTTGTGTGTGTTACATTGGTGTTTCAACATTTGATAGCAGTACTATATGCTTACAACAAAGTTATTTTTTGTGTTTGATTTACTTAAAATATATGTAACTATAAACTTCTATTATTATTATTTTTTTTGATGAACTATAAACCTCTATCATCAAAGTTTAGTGGTTTGTCATGCACATTAGAATGTCAAATTATCAAGAATTAGGTAGAGTGGGAAGAGTTAATCACCATGCAGTTTGCATTGCTCTATTCTAGAAGAAGGATTTCAATTTGGTTATATACATGTTGCTTCAAAGAATATAAGTTGCAATTAAATTTTTGTTGAATGGTTATGATTTGCATGATTACTTACTTTAATAATGATATCTTCATTGTGGATGCAAGCTAATGATAATCTGGTATTGCATGCTTTCTTGACATTTGGTTTTGATCGATGCTAATTTCTATGTTCATTAATTCTTGAGCATATTGTGGTTGTTTTAGTGAGGAATAATGGCTAATTGTGTATTGAACTTAATTCACAATGATCTATACTACTAGACATTAAGTACATTCTGTTGTGAATTGATGTGGACTTGCCAACCAGTTATGCATGGCATCATAATTCAGCTTCCAAATCGGTTTGTAACAAAATTGCAATAGAACTTATAATACCTAGAGCAATTTTCATGTGAATTGGAATTATAGGAGATGACACATTATATGAGTTTGTAATCCTTTTAATATATTTTCTTGATGGTTTATATATTATATATCTAAATTACAGACCAATTATCTTGCCATTATGTAATCGTTGTGTTCATTTTTTGTGTTAGGTTTCATCAAACTCCTGACAAATTCGGTGCTATAACTATTTTTTACAGTGATATTTTGGATTCGCTTAATTTTTAGATGGCTTATTAGAAATAGGCCCTCAAAGATTAAGAACAAATGTCCCATCATAATATTATTTACAACAAACCCTTGATGAATATCCTCCTCAATGTACTGACTCGACTTTGAAGATTAGTCCCGAATGTTTAGACAATGATGTTATACCAACTCATTTGGATATATTTGAACTATTTTCTAAATGATTTTCATTGTAATAAATTGTTATTATTTGTTTCCCCTTATTTCTAAGTAAGTTATAATGTTAAAGTAAGTCAAGTTTTAATTGCTTTGAAGATATTGCATTTTTGCATGCAAAATAGAGAAGCATTCTAGAGAATTCCCTTCATTCAAACTCATTTAAATGCAATGGAAGTAATAAAAGTGGTGGTTGCTCATTTCATATGTTCCACCAAATGGTCTATTGGAGAATGGAAGTACATATGTGATGTGAAAACTGAATTAAGGTACAAGCTATATCATATAAGGTTTGCTAGCCTGCTTGATTGAAATTGTGCTTAATTATCATCTCCTCTTCCCCTCCTCCTTCCATTTGCTCTATCTTACCCCACCACTCATTCTCATCAACAACTTTCATCTACACATAAATATCATTTTCAAACCACAAAAATGGAACAAATAATATATATATATATATATATATATACTGCTATGTTTTGTTAATGAAGTTTTCTGGTTAATAATATGAATTTAGACTTAACTGAGTCTTTTAAATATGAATAAACTCATGATTAATAATATATCCATTACCGTGCGTGCACGTGCACACGCGCGCGCGCGCACACACACACACACACACACACACATATATATATATATATACAGCTAAGTTTTGTTAATGAAATTTCCTGGTTAATAATATGAATTTAGATTTAACTAAACCTTTTAAACATGAATAAACTCATAATTAATAATATATCAATTCCCGTGTGGTAGCACGGGCTACATATTAGTACAATATCATTTAACAATCCTATCAAAGAGTTGAACTCCGAAACTTTAATTGAACACAGTTTTATTTGGCTAACTCTCAAGTTGCCGGGCTGCTTCTAAGGTTTTACGAAGTGGATTTATGTAATTGCATGAAAATAAATAAATAATGCAACCTCCCTTGCCGTTTGCCTGCAGGAGGCCCGTATGCGTAATCCCTTGGAAGATTTTCTTCACTTTTGCTATTTTGAGACTTTGGCTCCATAGGATAGATCTTTATAGAAAATACATCCATATATTGCCACAAAAATTTTCTATTCTTCTACTCCTATTCGTAAGAGTCAATGTAAACAGTTGGTTAAACTCAATTCAAATGGCTCTTCTATGGGGGAATACGGACTAGCTGAAGGTGGAGAATTTTTCAAGACCATAATGGTTTGGATTAGAGGTTTCACCTATTTCATAATGTACCGACTCCTACTGTGGCAGAGTTATAGGCTCTAAAAGATGGCTTGCGGTTATGCTTAGAGCTAAACTTGGCAACTGTCGAAATTGAAGTAGATGCTAAAGTCGTTTTTCATCATGCAACTCTCAGAATGAGTTGCAAGAACCTTCTAAACCAAAATCTCAGGGATGGGCCCAGACCCCCTTGGGTCCAATTCTTTTTTAAAATATTATTTTTTATAGTTGGCCCCACTTTCAAAATCTTACATTTGTGTTCTTCTCAATAAGCCTAACTAACCTCACTCAAATGGCAAATATCCAACCCCAAAAACTTAACAAAAACATTAAAAACGTTCACAATTGTGATTGTATTTTAGCCAAAAAAAAAAAAAAACTATTTTACCACTAAAAAACCAAAAAAAAAAAAAAATTATGTGTTATTAGAGAAGCTAAAGCTAAGTTTTTTGCAACTACAATAAACTAATATAATTATTAGTTGACTATAGCAAGTTGTTAAAAATAAAATAAAATACAATATATTATTAAGATTATATCTCTTCAATCAATTAAAAAACTTAAATTCTCTCTCTTCCTTTATTATTTTAATGAGTTTTTTATATTATTTTAAATGAAGTGATAAAAATAGAACATTTGATATTAGGTGTATTGTAAAGTGAGGTGATAAAATAGATAAAGTAACTTTTGAAGTATTAAAAGCTAAAATATTTGGGACCACCACTGTGAATGCTCTAACTTCAACAAAAAAAAAAAAAAAAAAAAATCCAAGCCTGCCTAGTATTAAAAAAAAAAACATTACTCCGGTTTCAAAAAAAAAAAAACATTACTTAGTTTTTGTTTTTGTCTTTGTTGGTAAATTATTGTATCTTAATGTATTTAGAAACAACGATTTTG
This sequence comes from Quercus variabilis, assembly GCA_030445155.1. Taxonomy (NCBI): domain Eukaryota; kingdom Viridiplantae; phylum Streptophyta; class Magnoliopsida; order Fagales; family Fagaceae; genus Quercus; species Quercus variabilis. The sequence continues at coordinate 44,100,157 of CP129447.1, read as the reverse complement.
AGTATTTATAATTTTTTAATACTATATGATGCCTATTAGGAGTTTTTTTTTTTTTTTTTTTCTTTCTTTTGTACTCCTGCCCCCGCTAGCTTAAAATCTTAGGTTTATCCATACAAAAACCTGATGCTAAAGTAGGTTAAGTAAACAAAAACTAATTGGTAAAGTTTTTTATAGTTGAATAAGAGATTTGAGATTCAATCTCTGCCTACACCAAAAACCAATTGGTGTTTCGGTTAGATAATATAAAAGCTATCATTGGGAGTGTGCGCTATAAGTTGAAATTCTCTATAAAAAAAAAAAAAAAGTGATCAAATTATATATTTAAACTCACTCTACTACTACAAGAGTTAGGCCTTTTTGAAGTGGTACTTTGGGTTAAGTAATGTATTTGAGCTTGGCAAGAGAGTGTAATTAAGTGTTTGTGTGTTAAGATTAAAAAAAAAAAGTGTGTGTGTGTTTAACAGTTTTTTTTTTTTTTTTTTTTACTTTTTAATAATATACATCCATATATATCTTGTGCTAATTTGTTGTTAATTATATATTGACTATTTTTGTAAATTTATTTTCATATATACATATACTTCTATATATATGTTTGGAAAAATAAATTACAGTTTGCATTTATATTATGCTTTGGATGCTAATTATATTTTTTTATATTTTATTACTTACTTATTTTGTTATTGACACTTATTAATATATATTTTTAATTAATTTTTTTAATCTCATTAAAAAAAAAATTCAATATATACATCCATATATATCTTGTGCTAATTTTTTTTATTAATTATATATAGACTATTTTTGTAAATTTATTTTCATTATATGAAACATATCTCTCTCTCTCTCTCTATATATATATGTGTGTGTGTGTGTGTGTGTGTGTTTGAAAAAATAAATTACAGTTTGCATTTATATTATGTTTTGAATGCTAATTATATTTTTATATTTTATTGCTTATTTATTTTGTTATTGACACTGATTAATATATATTTTTAATTATTTTTGTTTTAATCTCATCCTTTGAATTAAAGCTTAACTTTGCCCCCAAGATTATCGAGGTGTGGGTGGGTTGTGGGCAGTGCTGGCTTAAGGCCTAGGCCTAAGGCCCCCTTTGCACCCAAAAAGTTATAAAAGGGTCCCAAGGCCACCTCGTTGAAAAAAAAAAAGCCCCCAAAATTGTACAAAAAGTGAGTTAATTATAAAATGATAGTTAAGTTTTTTTTTCTTAAGAAAAAATATATGTAAGTTTTGCATTCTTTCTCACACGTCTAAGAAAGCTCCCCAAAAATATTGTGTCAATAGAAATACAACCCAATTGAAAGTTAAAACCCCTAAATTGTTTCACCAAAAGAAATTGTTATGCGTGTGTTGCTTAAGTGGATTAATTATTATCAATTATAAAATAGATGTTTAGTATTAATAATTTTTTATTATGAAGGAGGCAATAGTTTTGTAATAATTGGTACTTCTTGGTATTTCTAATGGAGGCATTTAAGATTCAAATTTTGCTACTCCAAATATTGAATTTTTAATTTTTTAATGAGGTCACAATTGTGTGATTCTATAAAATAAGAGATAGTCTAAAGACATAATAAAATATCACAACATTTTCATAATACTTTTATTTTCAATTCTTGTAGGTTCTGGTTTAATATTTGATTTGATTTTATTTTATTTTGACTTACGAGGGATTGATACCTCAATTATTGTGAAAATATTATGACAATTTATTATATTTATATAACAAGTCATAAAATAATCTAAAATTTTTAATTCATTATTATTTTTATAGATAAATTAAAATATTTAATATCAATCTTATCGCCAGCAATGCAGAGATTGTTTTGAAGTAAGTAATGTGCTAAATTCCTTACCTAAAACGGAGGCAAAATTGATACTTGGAAGCCAACTAAGAATCATATTTACTTCTCCATAATATCTTCTAGTTTTATTGTCTTTCTCAACATTCCATTGTTTCCAACAAGATACTGTAGCACTCATCCACCCAAATAAAGGAACAACCGTAAAACAACCAATAAAAATAATCAAATATAACTATCCAAAAATCTAGAGTATGTTCCACTAGACATCGCTTATTTCCCTCAAGCTGATTTACGGTAACTTGAATAATTACCATGACTGGAATGTTTCTTAAATAAAAAGAAAAGCAATAAGGTAACATAAAAAGAAAATCGGTTATAACTTAAGGCTATAACATTATTTAATATCTTTTTATTGAAGGTAAATTTTGACAAATCAATCATTATATTACATTTTCTTCTTATATCTTTTATGCTTACAAAATTTATAGAAAATTAAAAATCAATAACTATGTCATTAATAAATTGTTTAAATTACAAGTTTTTGTAGTTTAAAATTATGCATAAAATATAATCTTATAGATCATATAGTAAATAATATCCGATTGACACAAAATTTAAAATATGTATTAAGAGTATAAAGAACGTGAAATCTAACAGTTAGATTTTTTAAATATGTAGTAATGTTAATGATATTGAGTAAAATTATAGTCTTAGACTACAACTAGTTTTGTAGGTAAACTTTGTCAAAAAAAAAAAAATTATAGGCATAATTGTTTAAATTTTTGATAAATTTGTTTTATGGAAATTTAGGAAACTTCTGAATTTTTTTAAAGAGATAAAACATTTAATGGTATTTCCTTAAATAGTTGAAATTTCTAAGTAGGCCAAACTGTTTTTTTTTTTTTTTTTTTTTTAATATTATTTTGAGAAGAAGACAAACTTTTATTGATTTCATATGGTGGGAAAAAGTTGTGTCTTTGTATTGTAAAAAAGGGTGTGTTTTTCAACATTTTCTTTATATATATATATATATATATTGATTTATACATGATTATGTGCACTATAGTTAAAATCATGATTAAAAAAAAAGATCATAATTTTAACTAACACCTTGTCTCAAAACTTGATTTAAGTGTATCAATACCAAAGGAAAAGAGAAGGGGTGTATTTTGGATGAAAGTTTTGTATGCATACAACGTATAGGCTCACATGTCAGTGATATATAAGACTCATATGTTGGGCATATGAGTATCATTTGATATTTTAGAGGGCAAAGGGTGAAATACTTGCTATTAATTGGCACAAAGACATGTGGCAAGTCAAAGGTTGGTAATAGTGGGATGGAAAACATCTGATCCAAATGCTAATGCTCAATATGACTATCAGAGGGAGACAATTGGATCTATTTAGTAATGTTGTTTTAGTAACATTATTTGTATTTTTTGAAAATACGTATAGGTAAAAAAAATGTATAAAAATATATATAATGTTATTTAAAAACTGAAAATATATGTTTAAACACATGTACTAAACGGTCCTATTGTTTGCATTATACCTTACGAAACAGACATTTGCCTTGCCGGCCCTCTTTATTTTTTAAATAAGTTAGAACTTATTATTTTTAGATTGGAAGATAGAGAAGTGTATGAATATGTTATTAGTGATGGTGCCGTTATCACATGCTCCCAGTCTCACTTCTGTATGCCATCTGTGGCTGTCCAATCTCTATCCAACGGTTCTATTTTAAAATTGCCTCTTTATTTTTAAAACCACTTTTGAGTTTTGAGTTTTAACTTCCCTCCACGCCTTTTGCAGTCTCTCTCTCTCTCTCATTTTGTCTACCTAATGATTATAACTGCTTTTTTAGAATGTCTAATTTGCCCTTCTTTTCACTTTTCAAACTCCGAATCCCCCCTTTTCCCCTTCATTTTACAAGAGATTGCTATGAAAGAGAATGGCATAAATGATAGTATTTTTTTTTTTTGATGCCTTCAATTTGTTTTAAATTATGTCCATACTTTTTTTAACGATAACAACAAGTATGCATCATAATTTTATACACTTTATCAAAATGATGATATTGGTCTTTAAAATAAATCTGCTACAATCACTTCAATGTTTAGAATAAGCTGTTATTTGTAATTTTCAATATTAAGTAGTAATATTTATACATGCCGTGTGTGAAACAATTAGTGTAAAATTGTGTTATTTAAACATAATTTAAGTTGTGAAGTGTATACAACAATGTGTAACAATAATTAGCATTTTCTAATTGTATTTTGTTTTTGTTGATAAAGATTTTTTAATGGCTAAATTTCATATTTTATTGAATTACATAATTGGTAATATCATTGACAATGCTTTACAGATCATCAGTTCTAAATAATTGAACAAAAGACAAAATTTAGATATAGTACCTTAGGTGCTTTTTTCCAGGTTTCCTTCTTAAGATTCAACAATATACTTATTTAACTAAAAAATACACTTTTATTTTATGAGAAAAAATTCATATACCAGAATTTTAAAAGGAGAAACAGTACTTAAATACTGTATCTAAATCTTGTTCTTAAACAAATATAGTTTAAAATATTGATAAGATATTTAGTAAATTGCTTTTTGAGTAAATTGGAATTATATTATGAAATCAAGATGCCTATAGATTATGATTATCTTCATTTTGATCAAAAACAAAATGGATAAAGAACAAAACAAAAGATTTAGCAATTAATGGTTAATTTGGATCACGATCAAACAACTCATGGTCAAGGTTTTATATTAATTAATTTCAGTTTGTCTTTTTCTTGACCAAAAAGCCTTCCTTTTTTCCTTTGCCATGTAAACTTTTAAATATATAATATAATATATTTTAGTTGGAGGGAAGCAATGGTGAATAACTATTTTAATATTTTTTTCTCAAAAAAAAAATTATTTTAATATATTATTTTATTCTCTTTTTTAGGTGTTATTCCAAAAAACACAGGGCCACAATTTCGGTTAGGTGAATAGCCAGTACTACCTAATATATGGATACTTCCGTCATTATGCAAAACCAGCAAGGGTAATATAGTAAAATAAAGAAAATTTGAAAAGCAGCAATAAATTAATTTAAGATTTAAAGTATGAAAAAAAATAATATTAATGGATTTATTATACGTGTGTCAGTGTCTGTGAAGCAGATTTAGCAGAGAAAGAAAGAAAGAAAAAGGCAAAACCAACCAAAAAACCAAAACAAAAAAGAAAAAAAGAAAAGAAAAGCTGAATCGTCTCAACACGACTCGGAATATAGTAGACTTTTTTTTTTTTCTCGGAATCCAAACAGAGCTGTGTGTGTCAGACTCACACCGTGACCATCTTGATTGTTCTTTCAATATTTCACTTTAAAGCCTTCATTTCCACTTACTTTTTTCTCATTGAGTTGAGTTCTGAGAAGTAAGCTTGTTTTGTTGATCGATCGGAGTTATAGTAGTCATCTGCTTTGAGTGAAAGTTTCTGAAGTGAGTTCTTTTCTGAGGTAAGTAAGAGATCGGTTTTAGTTTTCTCTGAATTTTGTCTTCCCTTTTTAAGCTGAACTCTCTGTTTGGTTGCTGAGAAAAAAAAAAAAAATCGCTCATCTGGATTCTCAGTGGTGTTTTCGTTTTAAGTACTGCTAGTTCATTTTTCACCTCCTAGTTTGGCTACTGAGAAAACTAAAATTTATTTAGTTTATTTTATTTTTTTAAAGCTTTTTAATTATAAATTTTCTAGTTTATTCTGCTTGTTCTTAACTCAAAAAATTTTAATTTTCTTTGATTTTCCTACCTTTTCTTATCAACTAAACAATGCGTCCAAGTGAAAGATCTGTTATTCTTGAAAGGGGCATTGTCAATTAATTGAAGTCTGATACATACATGTTGTATTGAAAAATTAAATTCCAATGATAATTTTAAGTTGTATTAGCCATTTGAAAGTTGTTTGGGACTCCCAAATTTGAGTGGAATATGGGTCTGAGATAATTGCAAATTTTAGCAATCTTTTGGGTTTTGGAACATGTCAATGGTGACTGATCAGTAAATAGCACTAGAGTCTGTATCTTAAACGATGGTCCCCGCCATTACGTTCATCAGATAAGTCATTGAGTGGGACCTTGATAAAGTTTGATTGGCCTTTTTGGTTTTAAAGCAAGCTTTTTTATCTCTATTTTTAGCACATTGCATCTGCCCATACACTCGAAGTCTCAGGCTTTTGGGTTGTAAAGACATTTCAGGGAAGATGTCACGTTCTCGGGTCCAGCCTTCTTTCCAGTCCATCAGATCGTTGCCTGGGGATTTTCACTTCGCAGGTACTTCTGATCATCTCGAAAAATCAGATGCTGGGAATTCGGGAAACACTGATGTGATGTCATCTAGTATTCCTGAAAATGGTGAGTTAGGGGATGCAATTGTTGAGGGTACAGCTGGCAACATGGATCATCAGGTTATTGAGGATTCGCCGTATTGTGGGAATGCACTATTAGTTGAAGACAGGCCCTCAATGGGTGATGAAGAGTTGGATTCTGTGGCTTCACATTTGCCTTCAATCTCAACATCTCGTAGTGAGCGTAGGTGGGGTGACACCACTCCTTATGCTGCCAAGAAGGTATTTTGTGGCTTCAGGTTAAAGTTTTCTTTTCCTGCCAAGCTCTGATATCTGTTAAGGATACATGGTATTATTGTGGTTTATTTTCTTGATCAATTGAATTGCTTAATTTAATTTGTCTATAAGGATGTCATAGAAATCCTTGTTATTATTGGTTGTCTTTGTTGCAAATTTTTTTTTATTGTGCTGTGCAGTACATTTTAATTACTAATGTATTTCTGAATTATGTACATGTTTACGATACTTAGCATTGCAAAAATGGGCGAACAGATTAAATGTATAAGAGAATGAGATGCATTCTTGGCTCAAGATAATTAATAATTGTGGCCATCTTTTCTAGGGATAGTGACTCTTCTGTGATTGAAGGCAGGATTTTAGAACTTTTCCTTGGTAGGAAGGGATTGAATTTCCTCATCTGTTGAATTAAGAACAAAGGCTACTTACCCATTAATACCAATGGAACTAATCAACTGCTGGGTTGTTGCACAATTTCAAGAATCTATTTGTATATTTGTATCTAATACATACATTGATGAGTACTGAATTAAGTGCTGTAAAATAGTAGTTAGCACATCTAGACTATAATAATCAATAAACTAATGGTACCTATTATGCTCTTTTGGGTTAGTATGACTAATGTTTGACTGAATTTATTATCTTGTACTAAAAGCCCGTTAGGTTGTACCACAAATTTGTTTTAAATTTGTATTTAGCTTCCCATTTAATTCATTATGTACATATGTACAATTTAAAAAGTGACATGTTGTTGGTTAGAGTTCCCGGAATCAACCTCTCAAAAATTAAAGATGTGGGTAAGGCTGCCAACCAATTACTTCTCCTAGATTTTGTAGAATTGGGAGTTTTGTGCACTTGGTACGACATTTTTTAAGTAATTTTTTTACGCACATGATTAGGTTGAGCAAGTTTTAGGTAACTAACTTTCGAATCCAATGACTCCTAGTTTGTATTTATCAAAAAAGATGGTAATAAGACCAGTGGTAGTGTCTATTCTTCCATTTTGGACCAGTGGTTTGTTAGTGAAACAGTTCTCTATGGCTATTGCAACTTAAAATCTTAATTTTTCTCTTTGTTTATTTGTTTATGTTTGCATTTTATTTTTTATATTATGTGTTTTTGTTTAACTCCCTCAGCTGGTTGAGGTGCTTCCATATATCTTCTATTATTTGTCGCTCATGAGTTATTACTGGGTCAAGGCCATATTTTGGAAGTTAAGAATTGCAGAAAAATACAACTTATATTTTTACAGTTTCTCAAGATATTAAAAATTTGATACTTACAATGTTAGAGCTCCTTGGTCTACAAATGTTTTTCCAGTATTGGCTTCATTAGCCCTTGTTTCTTTAATTTATCTCATGGGGTAGTTTGAAGGGTTATGATTATGCTTTTTAACTTGGAAGGATATCATGGATTTAGTTATTTGTAAATTTTTTACATGTTGATATGGCTTGTATATCTCATATGCAACAATATGTCATGCTAGGTAACTCTGGCTCACTAATGCTTAGTTGCTTACTACTAGTGCATTTCTCAGTATTGCTTTAATGCATTTGTGCTTTTGCTCTGTTGGTTTGTTTTCTTACATTTTGCTTGATAGATTAAAAATACTGCAATTGTAGAAATTAAATTAAAAAAAAAAGAAAACTGCATAGTAGATCCCATAATCTGTAAGTTTTTTCCAAATTATGATCAGTTTGAGTTGACATCTTTAACATACTATTTAGTATTTATTACCTACTTGTTGAAGTTTACTATTACAGAAACTTCAATCTTGGATTCAACTTCCAAATGGGGATTGGGTGCTGGGGAAGAATTTATCAACTTCATCATCTGAGTCTATTATTGCACTGCCTGATGGGAAAGTAAGAGAAATTTTGGGAACTGTGAATTGTGATTGCTCTGGATTGCATTCAGATGGTTAATTCATATTTCTATTGTAGGTTTTAAATGTTAAAACAGAAAGCTTGATACCAGCAAATCCTGATATACTTGATGGCGTAGATGATTTGATGCAGCTAAGTTATTTAAATGAACCATCAGTGTTATACAATCTTCAGTATAGATACAATCAAGATATGATATATGTAAGTATTTATATAATTTGGTTTTGAATGTGTTTATATTTTGTTTTTCTGCTTATAGTATTCTACTTTTTACCTAATGGGTTTATGGGTGGAATTCTGTGCTTTCAGACAAAAGCAGGGCCTATTTTGGTAGCTATAAATCCCTTTAAGAAAGTTCCCTTATATGGAAATGGTTACATTGAAGCATATAAGCGTAAATCTGTTGAGAGCCCACATGTATATGCCATTACGGATACGGCCATCCGAGAAATGAGACGAGGTAATTTCACCTATTAATTACATCGAAAGATTGAGTTTTCAAAAGTTAAGATATTCTCTACAACTTGTCTCTCTACAAATTGCCTTTAGTGTCTGAAATTCTTATTTTGGTTCTTTTTCTTCCAGATGAAGTAAATCAATCTATCATAATAAGGTCAGTAGATTTTGACTATCCTTTTGCAATTCCTGTCAATCATTATTATTGTATGGATGAGTGCATCTTTTGTCTACAGCTTTTAACAGTTGAATTGTCACATTGATTATATTTTGTATGTCTGCTCAAAGTTGTTTTTCTTATAGATATAGGCTTCTATATTATTTTTTATTTTTATAATAACTGTTGTGTAGGTGTTCTAAGTTGCTGCTTTATGCAATCTACCTCTCCTGTTTATCTCCCATTTAGCTGTTGTTGGCAATGTATTTTTGTAGAATTTGAAGAAAATTGCATGGGAAAAGGATTTCATGGATCTGCTTTAGGAACAAATCAATGAATATTACAGTTTTGAACATCTGCTCCATTCGGTTTCACTTTTGGTTGAATTTGTTTTCCTTGTTTTGGGGTGGGGGTGGGGGGTATGATTACAGTAGCACCTTAAAACAAGGGCCTTTTATTTTTATTTTTTAATTTTTTGGGTAAAACTTCCGTGGTTGCACACCTTCTGGTAAATTGCATTACAATCTTGGAAGAGATTTGCTAATTAAACCATATTAGTGGTTTGAAAGTTCTTGGAGAAGAGAAGATGACTTTAGAATCAAAGAGTACATTATGCTTCAGTAGTGAGATCTGACTGGCTACAAAAATTGGAGATCTTGTTGGAAATGATCTAGCCAAAAATTGGAGATCCTATTGAGAGAGAGAGAGAGAGAGAGAGTCAAATTTCATGATATGATACGTTTGGTGAGGATATTATTGTAGTTTTCTAAAAGCTTTCAATTCAGTACCAGAAAGTGTTTATTCCTTCTCTCTAATCATAAGGTTGTCATTGTCACAATAAAGACTTCAAGGGGAGGTTTCTGCTTTAAAGGCTAAACATATTATGCTATTGAAATTTCCATTTTTCCCAATGCAAAGATCTTTGACTATGTTACAGGGAGAGTCTTTATCAAATATATGGTATTTTTCAATTTGGATATTTAGAATATTGTGCATAGGGGTGTCAACATGTTTGCTGCATTGATAAATTGTGCAATCTAGAGGAAATCTTCAATGCAGGATAAAAGAAGAAGACAAAATGAGAGGTTGATGCCCATGTAGAATTACTTTCATTCTTGTATTAAGTGCAAATCATTTGTCAGACACATCCTATTTGCACTAGATGTCAAAACCCATATCAATGTCCTTGTTATAAGATCCATGGAGTTATTTACTGGATGGCTGCTTAAATTTGTCATCATTGATGCTGCCAATACTAACTTGGCATTTGAATTTATACTTCAATTGTACCAATGAGCTCTCTAATGACATTTTATGCCATACGAATGGGTAGAGGGTGAGGTTGTGGGTTCACACCTCATTAGGTTTGTAACTTACTAATCAAAAAATTTCTTCTATGGTGCACCAAGCTTCGCATTGGTAAATGAACTTAAAGCTCTATAAGCAGATTTAATGGGGTGGAATAAGGAGGCATTTGGAGATATAAGGATTTGTAAACAATCTTTAATTGGGGAGATTTGGGTGTTGGATACTAGGGATGAGGAGGGGTCCTTATCCACTTTGGAGAATAAAGAGAAGATACTAAAGCTGAATTAGAAATAATTATGCTCATGGAGGAGATTTGTTTGTGACAAAAATTTGAGGGCTATTTGGCTATTGGGAAGGACGCAAAAATACTATATTCTTCCACTGATGGGTGAATCCTTATTGGAGTATTTTTTTGTGATCTATTGGTTGGGGTGGGGGGGATTGTATCTGACCAAGGGGTGACTAGAGGAAATTGTACAGATCTACAACAATTGTATTGTGAACCAGTTGGTGGAGACCTTTGTCGGGGAAGCTGTTATCTAATATGTAGAATGCATTTATCCAAGGGGATGGATTTTAGATTCAGAACCTGTTGTAATTGGGAGCTTTGATGGTAGATTAAAATGGGCATCCCAGAAGTATTTGATGCAAATTTTATTTTGAATTTTTTTTTTTTGGGTAGAATATTTTGAAATATCTTATAACCATGTAAATTGGGACTTTCTTTTATGTATGCTAAAAGATTGGATTTTCTGATTGCATGTCTACATTAAAATTCTTAATTCTAAAAATTGCAATCCATTTGGTTGCTAAAAATCCTGCATGTAATAGTTATATGCATACAACCAACTTATTTACGTATTTTCTGCATCTTCTCTATTGAAGTTCACCTTGGGACATCTTTTGATATTGGACTGAGCTCTAATTTCCTTTGAATTGTACTTCATTCAAGAAGTTGAATGTGTGATCATAACTTGAGCCATCAAACATTTTTGATCAATGGGTGTTTTGTTGTTTATGTGCTTAGCCCCTGCTGAAAAAACTTTAACAATTTAGGAACTGCTTCTATCTATCATGAAATATGAGGAATGGAATATGCTTGTAGGGATACAATGAATTTGTGCTATTTTAATCAACTACCATACTTATAATTGACTACATTTACTTGTACAGTGGTGAAAGTGGAGCTGGGAAAACTGAGACAGCAAAGATCGCAATGCAATATTTGGCTGCTCTTGGTGGTGGAAGTGGAATAGAATATGAAATATTGAAGACTAATCCGATCTTAGAAGCTTTTGGTAATGCAAAAACATTGAGAAATGACAACTCAAGTCGCTTTGTAAGCTCCTTGTTCTTCCCATGAATTACCTTAACATACATGTAATGAGGTGGCAATAGTAATGACCGCTGGAAGTAAAAGTGTTGAGGTTATTTCCTTTTATACTATGAGTGTTGATAATCTAATTGAAATGTCACAGGGAAAGCTGATAGAAATTCACTTTAGCGAAACTGGAAAAATATCTGGTGCCAATATTCAAACTTGTGAGTTCACTTATATTACTGAGGTCGTGGGATAAAGTTTTAGCTCATTAATTTATTTTTTCTGAAAAAATTGGAACTGACCATACTTTGAATGTTTGTTTGTTTCTGTTTATTGTTCACAGTTTTGCTTGAAAAGGTAATTCTTTTCTCTGGCCTTTTGTATGGACCCATTTGATTTTTATTCAAGTCACTTATTCATTCTACTAAATCAACAGTCTCGAGTGGTCCAATGCACAGAGGGAGAGAGGTCATATCATATATTTTATCAGCTTTGTGCTGGGGCTCCATCTGCTCTTAGAGGTAATTATTGTCAGTTATTTCATTATGTCATTTTCAAGAAATTTTCTCATATGATATGGGAAATGGTTTAATATGCTAATATAAGCGTTCAATAAATTGATATAGATCTCATGTCAACCTTGTGGAGGGAGAGACATGGAAGAACTTTTGTGTTATAGGAGTTGTCAATTGAGAGAATAAAATCAATCTTTGTCAGCTCTTTGTTCTATTGGTTATTATTAGATGAGTGTAGGCCATCTAATCTTGTAGATTTTATAGATTTATTGTACTTTTGAGTCTTTCTTGAGGGATGATTGAGTATGTATCCAGCATAGATAATTGCTTTCGGGATCTGTTGTACTCTGTTTTAGATTTTAGTACAACTTTTTGACTTTTACAAGGAAACTGATGTTTATAGCTACTACTGACCAAATTCTGAATAATGGAGTGAAGGCAATCTTACATTTATATTGCTAATGGTCTTTAATGAAAAACTGGTTGTGTAAGACTTCAGGAAGTGTGAATGTTGTAAGATGCATACTGATATTTTTTTAATGGACTGATGACAAGTATTGACAATGACTTATCCTTATAAAAAAAAAAAAAACAATGACTTATCCTTGTAAATGCCATGCTTGCACCACTGTGCTGTTACGGTTTTGGCCTATTACACATTAAATTGATTTCTCCTGAATGTATACTGATATTTTTTAATGGACTAATGACAAGTATTGACAATGACTTATCCTTATTTAAAAAAAAAACAATGACTTATCCTTGTAAATGCCGTGCTTTCACCACTGTGCTGTTACGGTTTTGGCCTAGTACACATTAAATTGATTTCTCCTGATTGGCCTTATGCTTAAATTTGTTTTGAGGTCAGCAAGTGGTAAACATTATAGCTAAATGTCAGTCTTTTGATCCATTTACTGTGTTAGTTGCCTTGGATTGGCCTTCTGCTTAATTTTGTTTTGAAGACCTATATTTTATGCTTAATCAGTTTTTATTCTTTTGCCTTATTTATATTTTGGTTCCTTTTGACTTTGAAACACAGAGAAACTAAATTTGAAGAGTGCAGATGAGTATAATTATCTGATGCAGAGCAATTGTTATTCAATTTCTGGGGTTAATGATGCTGAACAATTTCGCATTGTTGTGGTACTTTCTCTTATCATGAATTATATCTCCTGTGTACATTCAAGATTTATTGTGCTTTTTTCATTTGCAAATAAATTTTGTTATATGGCTGTTAATGTTTTCTAGGAAGCTCTGGATGTGGTCCATATCAGCAAAGAAGACCAACAAAGTGTATTTGCAATGCTTGCTGCTGTCTTGTGGCTAGGAGACATCTCATTTTCTGTGATTGATAATGAAAACCATGTTGAAGCTGTGATAGATGAAGGTAAGAATTTTCTTAAAGTTAAAAGCAAAAAACAATTTCAGGATGGTGATATATTCTCAATGTGGATGTACTGTGAATAGACTGATTGGATATGCCACCATGACAGTTCTTGGAAAGCTAGGAAGCCTAGGATATAATATAACTAGGAAAGTCAATACATCTATAAGCAGACATACTTTATGTTAAAACACACCAATTGGATTCCTAGATAATAAACGAACATATCAATAGTTTACAGAATAACATCAAGAGTGCAAGATAGTTTTACTCATTGAAAAAAAGAGAGTGCAAGATAGTTATAGAACTGGCATGGTCCCCTCAAGTGTCACTTTGCCATGAGACTTGAGCTGTGAATTCACAGAAGTTGTTCTTAGTATATTATCAACTTCTAAATTCAGAAGAGTCCAAAATGGATCAGAGGTTGTAGATGGCAATTATGCTGAGAGATTGTAACTAGTGGGGAGATGAGAAGCTCATTGAGGCAAAGCAGCTTTGTATAGAGCTATTTGAGCTATTTGGGTTTGTTGTTTACTGTGAAAGTGTTTTAGGGTTTGATAAGTCAACCCTAACACATTAAAATATTATTTATATATTAAGTACATGATATTACTGTTTTGCCCCTATTACTCATAACACTCCCCCTCAAGCTAGAGAGTATATATCATACAATCCTAGTTTGTTACGTAACAAACCCAAAAGAGTTTTACATAAAGTTTTAGTAAACATATTAGCAATCTAGACTCTTGTAGAAACATATGGAGTAGCAATTACACCATCTTCTACTTTCTCTCAAGTAATATGACAATCTACTTCAATATGCTTGGTTCGCTCATGGAACACAGGATTGGAGGCAATGTAAATTGCTGCTTGATTATCACAATGCATAGTTATAGGCAGCTTCACAATGAATCTTAATTCCTCAAGTAAATGCTTAATCTACATAAGCTCACATGATGTGTGCCATGGCTCTATACTCAGCCTCTGCACTAGACCTGGCAACAACAGTTTGTTTCTTACTTCTCTAAGTAATCAGATTTCCTCCCAGAAAAGTGCAATACCCGGTAGTAGATTTTCTATCTGACGGTGATCCAGCCCAATCAGCATCAGTGTAGGCTTCTACCTGTAGGTGACCATTAGCTTTATACAAAAGACCTCGGCCTGGATGTGCTTTAAGATACCTCACAATTCGAATAACTGCCTCCCAATGTGGAAGGTGAGGATCTTTCATAAACTGGCTTAAAACACTAACTGCAAATGATACATCTGGGCGAGTAATTGTGAGATAATTTAGTTTATCAACCAAACGACGATATCTCTCAAGATTAGATAACAACTCCCCTTGATCTTCATACAATTTGACATTAGGATCCATAGGAGTCTCCACTGGTTTAGATCCTAACAAGCTAGTTTTTTCCAAAATATCTAACACATACTTCTTCTGTGATAAACTGATGCCTACTTTAGATCTTGCTACCTCAATACCCAAGAAATAACGAAGTTTACCTAGATCCTTAGTTTGAAAGGAGTTTTGAAGGTATCTTTTCAAATCATCAATGCCCTGCTTATCATCTCTAGTTATTATAATATCATCAACATATACTATCAACAAAATCTTTCCTCTATCAGAGGTATAAGAAAACATAGAGTGATCAGAGTGGCAACGTCGCAATCCAAACTTTAACACTACTTCACTGAATTTACCAAACCAAGCTCTGGGAGATTGTTTAAGACCATAGATGGCCTTATGCAACCTACACACTTTTCCAGACTCCCCCCGACCAACAAACCCAGGTGGTTGCTCCATATACACCTCTTCCTTCAAATCACCATTCAAGAAGGCATTTTCAACATCTAACTGAAATAATGGCCAACCCAAATTAGCAGCCAAGGAGATCAAAATCCGGATAGAAGAAATTTTAGCAACAAGTGAAAATGTCTCGGCATAGTCAACACCGTATATCTGGGTATACCCTTTGGCAACCAAGTGAGCCTTCAAACGCTCAATAGAACCATTAGGAAAATACTTCACAGTATACACTCAACGACAACCAACAATAGTTTTCCCTGGAGGACGAGTAACTAAAGACCGAGTAGCATTTTCAGACAGGGCAGACATTTCTGCCTCCATAGCAGATTTCCAACCAGAGATGGACATAGCCTCTTGGACAGACTTAGGAACAGCAGTAGAATTCAAGGATGCGGTAAAGGCATGAAGAGGTGAAGACAAGTGACCATAAGAGACAAACTGAGAGATAGAGTGAGAGGTACAAGAACGCTTACCTTTGCGCAAAGCAATTGGAAGAGAGGCAGGATCAGGAGTCGGATCACTAGGCGGGGTAGAGGTCTCTGTTGGAGGTTTTTGCCGACGACAATATACCTGGAGTGGTTTTTGAGGAGATTCAATAGGAGACACAGGTGGTAGGAGAGGAAGACAAGGAGGAGAATTGTCACTAGCAATCGAAGGAGAGAAATATGACTGAGATTCATCAAATGTGACATCAGCACTAATGAAATGAAGCTGAAGAGTAGGTGAGTAACATCGGTATCCTTTCTGAGTACGAGAATACCCAAGAAAAACACATTTAATGGATCTAGGATCAAGTTTGTCACTCCTTGGACCTAAGATATGAAAATAGCACACAACCAAATATCTTAGGAGGTAGATGAAACAAAGGTGCATCAGGAGAGAGCACAGTATAAGGGATCTGACCACCTAGAACAGTAGAAGGCATACGATTAATTAGGTAACAGGCAGTCAGAACAGTATTACTCCAATATGATTTGGGAACATGCATATGAAACTTTAAGGCACGAGTGACCTCTAACAAATGATGCATTTTGCATTCAGCAACACCATTTTGTTGTGGAGTATAGGGGCATGAAGATTGGTGAATTATACCATGATCATCAAAAAATTGAGACAAAGATGTATGAAAATATTCACTAGCATTATCAGACCGAAAAATACGAACTGAAGCATTAAATTGAGTCTTTATTTCCATATAAAATGATTTGAAAATTGAGTACAATTCAGACCATTCTTTCATAAGATAAAGATAGGTGACTCTAGAATAATCATCAACAAAAATGACAAAATATCTAAATCCCAACAATGAGGTAGTGTTTATTGGACCCCAAATATCAGAATGAACTAATTGAAAAGGACTGCTAACACGACTCTCATGCAGCAAAAGGCACCCTATGGTGTTTACCCAACTGACATGCTTCACAATGTAAAGACTCAATTTGACGACACGACGGAACTAATGACTTCAAATTCTTGAGAGATGGATGACCAAGGCGACAATGATGCTAAAGAGGCGAGATAGACAAGTGAGAAGCCATTAAATGGGAAGAACCACATCGATCCAAGTAATAAAGTCCACCAGCTTCATGCCCTCCACCAATAATCTTCCCCGTCTTGAGATCTTGAAAGATACAATGAGTGGATAAAAAAATGGCAGCACAATTCAAAATTTTAGTAAGCTTACTAATTGACAAAAGGTTAAAAAGGAAAATCAGGAATATATAAAACAGAAGAGAGAGAAAGATTAGGACTGAGATTGGCAGTGCCCAAACCAGAAACTGTAGTGGCCGAGCCATCTGCCAATGTAACATTGGGAAGATTACTAGATTGCTCAAGGTCAGAGAGTAAACCTGAGGTACCTGTCATATGATCAGTAGCACCTGAGTCAATGACCCAAGGGTCCTGAGTGGCAAGACAAATAGTGGAAGGACCTTGTTGAGCCAAAGTAGCAGTAGAATTAGACCTAACAGAGTTGGAATGCAGAGACAAGAGATGATTGTACTCTTCCTCAGGAATAGAGACTACTTTGGATGTTGGTGGATGTGACTGTGAAGGCGGTTCTTGAACTTGAAAACTAGCTTGGTGAGCTGAGGGTTTACTATACAACTCCCAACAAAAGTCTACTGTATGATTTTCACCATGACAATAAGTACACTTATGGAGGCCACGTCCTTTACCACGACCCCCTTGTTCACTACTACGGCCCCCTTGGTCACGACCTCCACGGCCTCAGCCCCCACAACCTCGACCTCCACGACCACCTCTATTACTCCCCATATAAGTGGTAAAGGCAGATTTATCACCAGAAGGTAATGCATCAGTATTGGAGGAAGAGAAAGGGTTAGTACTCGAATCAGATAATGTAACCTGTCGAAGTCTACCAAAAACTTCACTCAATGAAGGGAGGTTTGGACTAGCTAAAATTTGTGATTTTACTGGATTCAAACTTTTAGGCAATCCAGAGAGGAAGCGAGCAACATGCATAGAATCTCGTTATTTCTTCATAATTTTAACATCAGAGAAGATAGGCTGATAAATATTGAGTTCTTCGCATACACCCTTAAACTTGTTATAATAGTCTTCCAAAGACTTATCACTCAAACTCAAGGAGAAATAATTTTGATGAAGATCATAAATCTGCTTCAAATTGTTAACACTAGAGTAAAGTTCCTTGGCTTGTTCCCAAACAAGTTTAGCAGTTGGCAAGAAAACCAAACTACAACTGATCTTAGACTCCATGCTATTCCACAAACAACTCCTAATTTGTGCACCTTCGGCTCTCCAATCAGCAAATTTAGGGTCTGTAGGTACAGGAGGTTCTTTAATCACGTAATCAAACTTCTTTCTACCAAGAAGAAAGACTTCAATTGCCTGTGCCCACTGAGCATAATTACTACCATTTAGATGAATGGAGGTAATTGATAACATATCAGGGGAGAAGAAATAATTAGGGGGTTGAGCACTGTCATTAGACTCCACAATAGCAATCTGAAGAACAAACTTACACTAAAGAAATATGTTGAACTGAATTAAAACAAACTCCAACCAACAACCAATGTACTTCAACCAATCAGCCACGCTAACAGCAACTCATTAATCAAAGAATCAACACCAAACTATTCCAAAAAACAAGGCAGCAACAAATCCATATCAACACCAAAAAGAAATACCCAATCCACCACTAAACATCAACCTAAGGCTGCCCGAACAGATAATCAGAGAACGTTTTGAAGGAGAGAAGAAAAAAAAAAGTCTGACCATACTCCAGCGATGGCGCTAGGGTGCAAGAGTTTCGGTGCGAGGACTGGCGAGTAGGCTAGGATGGTTGCCGGAGGAGGGCGAGTAAAACCCTGCCTTTCTTGCGATCAGGCGACGTCGATTTGGTGTCGCGAGACCCGAGAGAGGGTCACCGGCGCTGGACAATTGCTTCAGCCACTAAATCAAGATCGTCGGAGTCTCTATTAGGGTCGTCAAAGCTAGTGGGTAAGGATATGGTTGCCGGCGACAACAATATCGGTGGGTGGTGGCCGAAAGGTTAACGGCAGCGGTGGGTTGGTGGCTCTGATACCATGTTGTTTACTGTGAAAGTGTTTTAGGGTTTGATAAGTTAACCCTAACACATTAAAATATTATTTATATATTAAGTACATGATATTACTGTTTTGCCCCTATTACTCATAACAGGGTTCATGGTAAAGGTATGGGAACGTGAGACACTCCACTAGTTATGGGGATATATACCCAATCTCAAATATAAAACCAACTAAGTTTTAAAGAACCTTAGAGGTTAGAGGACAGAGAATGCAGAGTCAAAAATGGGAAAAAACCAAATCCTAGGGGTATATAATAAGGGCTTGGGAAAAGTTATCTGGAATGTGGTACATTTAGGTTCATGGTACAGGTATGGGAATGTGATACACTCCTTTATCCTGTACAGGTTACTGGGTCTAGGCTTAGTTTGTTTGCTATTTGAGATTGTGGTTCTCATCAAATTGCTGAGCTGGGTTGCTTTGATATGATGTTATGTGTATATAAACATAAATGCACACTCATGTATGAGTATATGTATGTATGCATTAAACATATGAAATTAATCATTGCCAAGTCCTTAGTGTTGTTTTCCCCTTTATCTTTCCAATTAATTCTTTATAAAGTCTTAGCCTAATAATATCCCTTTTTTTGATAGGTAAGAATAATTTCATTAAAAAAAGACTACTTCATGCAAAATGGACACAAAGTAGCCTAAAGAATTACATACAAAGGACAAAGATGTGAGAAACAATGGAATTAAATCCCTATCTGTAAAACCCCAAGCAAGAGACCAATCAAATAGAGAGCCAGGATGTGGCTATTAGTTGTTTCCCTCTGCTCTCCACATCCTCAAAGAAACTTCTATTTCATTCCCACCATATGGTCCGCATCAAGCACAATGTGGCCAAGTTCTAAATGTCAAAAGAAAGTTAACTCATCCAATTTCTCCCGCCAAACATAAGAGTCACCAATATTCAAATCAACTGCTTATAGCACCCTCAAAATTCATATCAGCGCCAATTATTCGAATTACAACAGCATCAAATCTGTTTTCCCTTTACACAATGAATTTTCTGTCAATTCCAATAGATAGAACTTAACCAAAAAGTCTACAAAATAATATTTTAGGGGTTAAGGTTTTGATATTAGATATATGATTCCTTGATTTTAGTTGATTTGAAGTTAAGGGATTGAATCTTTTCAATAGGGGATGAATTGTGATTTAGCAGATTTTGTAGAATGCAATGGTTTATTCAACAATGATGAACAAACACAGCATGTTAGGATTGACAGTTATGGGAAATTGGAATTTGTAAGTACCATAAATTAGAACACATTAGTCTGGTTTGCACTTCATAACAATGTTTGAATTCTGTTCCGGTGACTATTTTGATTTGGTCACTGGAACGGAATATTTCGGTTCCGGTATGTACTAGTAGTTTTGGGATTTCTAGTATATAACAACAATAACAACAACTTATAAGAAGTTCATAGTAGTTTATACCATCTCATTAACTAACATAATACCATAAAAGGTAACATTAAAAAGAAAAATATAAATAAAATTTCATAATAATTACATGTGTAAGAGGTGTGGGGAGTTGGTGGATCATCTTCTTCTTCATTACCCTATAGCTTTTGAGATGTGGTCCTTGGTGTTGTGTTTGTTTGGACTTTAGTGGGTTATGCCCCTTAAGGTAATTGAGTTGTTTGAGTCTTGGCAAAGTAAATTTAGGCGACATCACAATATAGATTTTTGGAGACTTGTGCCACATTGTTTGATGTGTTGTATTTGGAGCAAAAGGAATTCTAGATGCTTTGAGGGATGCAAACGGTCACTGCTAGAGATTAAGTCTTTTTTCTTATATATTCTCCTTGATTGGAGTATAGCTTTGTTGCATTATTCTTGTTTTTCCCTTCCTGTTTTGCTTGATCATTGTAATTTTGGTTCTTGATTTTTGCCCCCACAGTACATCCCCAATGTACTCGGGTTGGTTGTTTTTTTATTAATACAATTTTTCGTTATCTATCCCAAAAAAAAAAAAAAAAAAATTTCAAACCAAATTAAATAACATTTGACAAAACAAAATAATATAATAACATAACTACATGTAACTGTTATGCTTGTTTTTTTGTTCTTTTTTTTTTCTTCATAAAACAACACTAGCTTTTAGTTGTATTTTCTTAATAGGATATATCATTCACAGATTGCTTAGGAAAATTTTCCCTTTGCTTCAGAACAAAGTACTCCTTGGATTTACTATCATTGATTGTCATAGTAAAGTGAAAAGAAATGATGTGAAGTTAAAAAGTAAAAACTGCCTATCATAAATGCTAGAAACAATAAAAAGTTATTCCTAAATCCTTAAAAAATCTCAAGGTGCCAAGCGGTAGAGTTTGTCCTTTACGAAACACAAGAAAGACCAGGAGTCTTAGGTGGTGGGGTGGTAGGTTCACCATTGGGTACACAAATCTAGGAGGACTGCGGTCCATGGCTACTACTACCGAGGTTTCTGGGCAGCATACACAATTCATATCACAATTTCAATCATGTGAATAATGTTATGACAAGCAAAAATGACATTTTATTAAAGCAATAAAACAAACAATGACAGGGGTTGGCCACCATAACCTAAACTAGAGCCTAGCCCTTAAAATCCCCAGTGGAGACACCACTGTGAGCGACTGTGACCTCAGCTTGCCAATTTTTCCCAAACTGGGTCTAACCCGTACGAACCAAGCTTAGAGAATGCGGAGAGCCCAATAATTGCAATCTGTATAATCCCCCATTTATGAATCCAACGGTCACGATCAACCTATATCTCCTAATCCAATGGTCATAACAACAACCACATGCACAAATATCCAAAAATTAGATTCAGACTCTCTCTCTATAAAGCTTAGATTCCATTTTTAAATTTGGATATTTGTTGCTAGTAGCTAGGTGCCACTGTGAGCTAGGAGTGGGGTGCTGCTGACTGTTGAGATGAAAGGCGAGAGCAAGACTGCAAGAGAGATGAGAGGCGAGAGAGTTAGGATGAAGAACTAAAGAAATGTGTAATTGGAAATTTAGGGTCTGATTGGGTTGGGGGATTACAAAACTGTCCGTAGTTTTTGAGGACAAAAGCAACTGTTTCAAGCCGGTCAAAACACATTTTGACTGAAATGACCAAAACTTGCCAAAGCGCTTGAAACACGTCATGATTTATTAGTGATACAAAACATGGGAGTGTTTTGTACTGGTATGGTAAATACTGGCCATACTTGCTAGTACGAAATAGTGTTAAAAACTTTGGGAAGGGTGGAAGGCTGAGAGAGACTTCCCTAATTTAGGGCGAGTGCTGGCATGAGAAGGAAAAAAAATGAGGAAAAACCTTAATTTAAGGGGAGTGTTTCATAGTGATACAGAACATGGGAGTGTTTTATACTAGTACAGTAACTACCGGTCGTATTGACTAGTACGAAATAGTGTTAAAAACTCTGGGAAGGTGGAAGGCCGATAGACACTTCTCTAATTTAGGAGGAGTGCTGGCAAGGAAAGGAAAAAACGTGAAAAAAATAAAAAACCTAATTTAGGGGGAATGCAGATTGACACTCAGGGAAGGTTGGAAGGCAATCAACACTTCCCTCATTTCCCAAGTTCCAATCAACACTTCATGGTCAGTTTGGTCCCAAAGTTGTGTGGCAGCTCCCTATGACTTCCATGCATGTGACAACCTTTATTGAACAACAAATGGCTCAGATGGATGTGAATTTAAGAGTTGCACATGATTAGCATTGTTAGTTACAAATTAGTTGTTCAGAGATAGACTAGCTTGAATTAGTTAGAATTTAAGCACATGAATCACTTTAATCATGTGTAAATCTTTAGGATCACATGCTGAATTAGTGAGAGCACGCACATGGGGGATTAGTAAGTCAATAATGTGGAACCATGTAGGCCAATAAGATTAAGGTTATGGTTGTATAAATAATGGATTGTAACTCTCATTTTGCTCATTGAATAAAGAATAGTATTTTGCGCTTAGACTTGTGTTAGTCTTACTTGGAGGTAGAGGCTTCATAGAAGAAGTCTCAATTGGAGAAGGCAACTCTCTCTCTCTCGAAGTCATTATAACATTCATTCACTTATCCCCCTCATGCAATCTCATTCCTAGATCCATCTCAATCCATGTTCCACTATAAATCCAAAACCCTAACCTTAGTTCTATTTACAACCACAAACCATCCTTAAACATCTATAATTCACTAAACTCTTGCCATACCCAAATTCCCAAGAGGCCATTGACATGAGATGCATTAGCGAATTCTAGGTTCTTGAGCAATGAGATGCATTAGCAAAGTCAACTGCATAGGTTGTACCGTAACAGCAAAATTTGAGGTAGACATAATTTGCTCTTTTTGACAAGTTTTGTCTGTAGTTGCATTTAACCAAAATACTTTAGTTGAAGAGACCATTTTATTAATAAATCTTTGTTTCTCATGGTCCTAAATTTCTGAAAAATTTAGTAAGAATTGGTTTTGGAAGATAGTATAAACTCCTATGTTTTCTCTTTGTTCCTCTTGTCTGGCTTTGCAAATAGCGTAGTTGGTCTAAATCCCATCCACTGCAAGAATTTCTAGCCATCTAATTTGTTCTATGTACAGGGCTCAGAGTGAGGCGACACCTCTAAAATCTGGGAGTCGAAACAATTTCTCTGCTATCAATGTGTTGTCTGAAGCTGATTTGAACTGTTTATAATCTTATTGAGAAAACATGGTGATTCTAAATTGATTTTTCTGTAGCTGTTGCATTTGGGCTGGCTTCTTCTGTCAACAATCCTTTGTAGTTGTCTTGGCAGTGCAAAGCATATGCTTGCAGTTGACATTTTATATTATCTAGTGATTTTTTAGTCATCTCTTTCCTCTTGCTCTATCATACGAGTAATATGCAAATTATACACTAAATCTCATGCATTTACTTATTTTTAAAAAATATTCTATGAATCTGATCTTCCTAGGTTTTATTTTTTTGTTTAATCAGTGCTCACATGTTCTTAATGTGAGGTGACTTGTTTTACTTTCAGGTCTGCATAATGTTGCTAATTTAATTGGATGTGATGCTGGGGAGCTTAAGTTAGCTTTGTCAACTCGAAAGATGAGAGTTGGGAATGAGAATATTGTCCAAAAGCTAACTCTATCACAGGTAAGGAGACTTCCATGGTAAAACTTAAATCGTGCACAATGTAAATTTGGCATAAAGATAATAGGCAGAGATGACTCATCTCCACAATATTTCTTATTAATGAATATCAATACTTTCATTCTTTTGTAATTCTCTTTTTGTTGGACTTTTAACATCACTTTATAGCTCTCTCTTATCATGTAAATACTGCTCAAAATGGATGTTGGCTACTTGATTAGGCTAAACTTTTACTTGAAAGATTAGCTGTTGAGTTTTATTACCCATTTGCATATCTGAATATCATGTTGGAGTGGTGTCATGTTATGAAATGTGTATGAGACTTATGCATTGGGCTTCCCTTGAGTCTTTAATCAAATATCTGGTTCCTCCTTTCTGACCCAACTGCTTTGTGGCTCACATGAGGTGCATGTAACATATTTTAAGCCTTTCTTTAGTATTGAAGCTCATGCTAAAAAGGATGTTGAGTTGCAATTGTGTGGTTTTAGTCTCTCTCTCTCTCTCTCTCTTTAAGGATATCCTATAGTGGGAACATAATATAGTTGTGATTGCTGCATTTCCTTGTTTCTTATTTGACATGACTTGAGGCATGGGTGTTGGCATATATTACTGGGTCATTTCCCGTAGTGGTGGCTCATTAGGTGTTAGCATATATTAGTCAAGGCATATAAATTTGAACTTGAAATTCAAGTATTAAATGATTATATCAAATTGATCTATTTATACAGCGATAGCCAATGGTCTTTGACCAAATGGCACCTGCTCCCTCTTTAATGAGTGGAAGGTGATCTCATAGGTTAAATCCTACATAAGCACGCTTGTTATATTTATTGTTAAATTACCATTTGTTCCAAAGGCTTAAACTATTAGGAAATTGTGAGTTTAATCACTCAACCATTATTCTAATACTCCCTCTCACGTGTGAGTCCAAACTCCCTCTTAATAAGTAGACTCAACACCTTGGATTTTTAACATTTTAAATGGGAGGTAGAGTGGAGACTAGATCCGAATTGAAGACCACCTGCTTTAATACCATGATGAATTATTGATTGCCCCCAAAGCTTAACATGTTAGGAAATGGTGAATTTAATCACTTAAACCATTATTCTAACATTTACCTATAAAAACATTTAAAAAAAAAAAAAAAAAAGTAAAACAAAGATGGTTGTCTTATGGCTTATTAGATGCTTTGAAATATACTCTTATATAACTTCATTTTTTGTGTCTTAGTTTAGTTTTTTACATTCTTACACAAGGTTATTCTCAATTGTAATATTTTCTTTTTAAGAGCATGTAAGCTCCATCTATTCATCTTTTTCAAATGTTTTTAGATTTATTCTTTGGCTACCCCAGAATTATAGTCAAGGTTTTCAAGGTACTTAGAAAATGGGGTGACAATCTTGTCATTCTAGTATTGGATCTAATTTTGAAGTTTGCGGAATCGTAGAAGTTTTCTTTACATGTCAAAAGATATGAATATGGTAGACTGTCTTTGAGTCTGACCAATTCTAGCCTCCTTGATTGAAAAAATTATGTTTTTTTTTTTTTTTTTTTTTTTTTCCAGGCCATTGACACAAGAGATGCATTAGCAAAGTCAATATATGCTAGTTTGTTTGAGTGGCTGGTTGAACAAATCAACAAATCACTTGCAGTAGGCAAACGGCGTACTGGCAGATCGATCAGCATTCTTGATATCTATGGCTTTGAATCATTTGATGTATGTTTCATTTATGTTCTCTCTCTCTCTCTCCCCTTTTATTTAATAATTATTTATACAGATTTAATTTGTTTCTGCAGAGGAATAGCTTTGAACAATTCTGCATAAATTATGCAAATGAGAGATTGCAGCAACACTTTAATCGCCATCTATTCAAGTTAGAACAAGAGGTATTATCTTGTATTTTCTTTGAATAAATATGAAAAGATGTGAGTATAAAACCAAACACATTTGTGCAATCCTTGGTTTTCATAGAATGAACTCTTTCAATTATTTGCAAAAAGAAAATGGAATCCATATTGTTAAAGTCTGTGGAATAATGAGGTACATGGAATAGACCTTTTATGAGAATATCTATTTGGTCATTTGGTTGCACTTTCATTTCAGAGAATAATAATTTCCCTAAAGTGAGGAACTATTCCTTGATGCATGAAATAGAATAACTATTCCTTGATGTGCGAAATAATTAAGCAATTGCTGCTTTGCTCCTTAGGCCTTCTCTCTTTACTATTTAATTGCCATTCCAATCCTAAATCGCCTTCTCTTCTCACTCTCCATTATCTGATCAAACCCTATCATCATCCAAAACATTAATCTCAACTGTCATTTGATCCTCACTAGCACCATTTTAAGTCCCATTGGAGCCACCTTCACTCTCTCTACTGTAACAGTTTCCCTCTTGACGAATTTTCCCCAAGTACCCTACTCCTTGCACTTAGTCTCTTCTGCTGGACCCAACACAAGTCCCTTTTGCAACTGCAACCCCTAGTCCACCTTTCTCGATATTCTTCTTCTTTTTGATAAGTAATGGAAATTTTATTCAAACTTTAAAAAAACAGTCACCCTCTACCCAATGTATACAGTTGGGGATCAAAACAATCAAGAACACAAATTATAAGCATCCATCAAATAATAAATCGAAGAAATAGAATGGCTTCCTATGATAGACATCCAATCTGGTAGCGTTCTAAAAATGAAAAGTTTTAGATCAATTACCATCCTTTCAGAATCCTCATAACACCGGTTGTTTCTCTTCCTGCCAAATGCACCACATCAAACAAGGAGGGACAGCCTCCACCATTGTCGATGTTCTTACTCAGGCCTGCCTCATCTAATTCTCCTCGCCTAGATTATAGTAGGTAAATTGTGTACGCTTGGCATTATTGAAGATATTGATAATAAAATCTTTGAAAAAAAATAGTTGGTTGGAATACTTTTTTGTTTATATATAAAAAGCATTTATTTTTATATATATCAGAGGGATCTAAAGTAATAAATAAATTGTGGAAACAAATTTAAGATTTTCTTTCAATATTACAACCAAAGAGATGAAAGAAAATGGTTATTCTATTACAACAGCTCCTGTTCCTGTTGATTCCTATATCCTGCTTGATTTTCATTTAGTATACCAAACATGCCCCATTTTAGAACCAAACTATCATCCCGATTCTGTATAGTACTTTAGTAAAAAAAAGAGGACAAAGCTTTTTGTTTTGTTTTTTTTCTTGCTTGTTTTCGACAACTATTCAGAAAAGGTAGGAGAGAAACAGAATAAAAACTTTATGAGCTTTGGAATCTGAAAGTGCAGTGCTGAAATTTTCTTACTTTTGTGTTTACAAAAAGGCCACTGCTATGTTGATTAGAAAGTATGTTTCATTCATTCATTCTTTCTTCTTCTTCTTCTTGTTTTTGGCTTACAACATGTGGGAGGAAGAGGGATTCGAACCCAAGCTCTCCCCACATGGGATACTGGAGAGTGCCAGTGTGCCACAAGGCTCTTGTCAATATTGAATTTATTAAAACACATGCTGGAACCAACTAGAATGATAACTAAAGCTTATTGACCTGCATTTATAAGTAAAATTTTCTAATTTCTTGTTAGAATTCAAATTTCACATTGTTTGTTTTGTTTGAATTTTCAAACTCTGAAGTCATTTGTGTTCTAACCTGAATCTGCTTGTGAATTACATCCATTGTGTTAGTAAAGTTTTAATTTGAGCTCTTCATCATTTTTTTGCTTAGTCAATGTTGCTTCCAAATATAGATGCACTTATATACAGCATAAACCTGTATTTTAAATCTGGCTGTGAATTTGTTTATTTTTTTAATTATTGATTGCTGGACTAGCATGCCTTGGCTGTATGGATGGATGCCGGCGAACACTAAGAACCTTAACACTCAGCTCCAATACATGCAAGCCTTGCAGAGTGCAATGATCAAGCACAATTCTTTTAGATTTTTATTATGATTATTTTTTAATTTTTAAAAAAGAAGAATAAATTCTCAACTTCTACTGTAATGTGAACTGGATCAGATTGTTGGCATCCTCCTTAATAAATAAAATGAGAAGTTTATATGAGAAAGGCTTCACTAATAAATGGCTAAAGTGAAAATACACCCCTAAAGTTTGGGAGTCTTTGGATTTTTCACCTTGAAGTTTTAGAATTTGGATTTTACTTCCTTAAAGTTATTTTCTGTTCGCATCAGTGGCCTCTTCATCCTTATTTTCTGTCAAGTGCCACATAAGGTTAAAACAAAAATGATGTGGCATCATTTTTTTGGTCTATGATTTGATGGATGCTTGTAATTTATGTATTTGATTATTTTGGTCCCCTACTGTATACTTGCTGTATACTTGGGTGACTCATTTTTATGTTTTTGAATAAAATTTCCTTTACTCATCAAAAAAAGAAAAGAAAATGATTTGGCATCATTTTATTGGATGAACTATATGCATGTAGTAAGCTTATGTGGCACTTGATGGAAAATAAGGATGGAGCGTCCGTTGATGCAAAAAGAATATAACTTTAAGAGGGTAAACTTCAAATTCTGAAACTTCAGGGTGCAAAATCCAAAGACTCCCAAACTTTAGGGGTGTAGTTTGCACTTCAGCCTTAATAAATAAAGACCTCATATTCATGCTGAGACATGCATCCATGGAAACTGATTATATTCCCATTTTGATGTCTATGAACCACTCTTTTAATATAATGATGAACAACAAATTAAATGGTTTCTCCATTGTTTACCACCAATACTCATTTGTGATTTAGTAGAGCAATGATGCCACTAGAGTAATGTAACGAATACAAGACAAATGATTTAAAAAAAAAAAAAAAAAACTCATTTACTAGTCTTAAAATATTAGAAAAGATGAATTACAAGAGCTCCAAAACCCTAGCCTTTAATTAATCATGGCCACAGTACCCGGGTGTATAAAAAATTGCTGTAGGAAATATACAGATGAGGCTACATAGTAGACCATCTGTTGCTGTGCAGGATGATCTCTGGTGCTCTTGCTTTTGAGGATTTGTAAATTGATGCCTAAGACAGCTGTCAGATGCTTGCCATTTGGAAGTGATGATTTTTTTTTTTTTTTTTGTCATGATAGCTGCAAGATATGGGAGTATTGTTTTGCTTGTTCCCTGTCTGAATGGTATGGTTGTTAAGTGGTTGAGTCCCATATCAAGTAGCAGGGACAAGAGTGATTATTATAACAATCGAAAACCATTGGTTTTAAATTTTAGGGTTAAAGTGGTGTCCTAACATGTATCGAGTCCTCACTAAAAAACGCCTCAAGATATTGATTCTCTAACTTTCACAAACCAGAATCCCAACATAGATAATTGGACCTTCAATTGTTTTTATTCACTTGGGATATCTTTTAGTATATCTTTCCAAGTATCACTAATTTTTGCGGTATCCTGTTGCTAGAAGTAATGTCTGCTTTACATGTACATTAATTGTGCCCTTATTTTGCTTTTTCAATGATATTACTTATGCAAAATTGGGTAAATAATACTTTTGGTCAGTGAAAAATATGGTAAGTTTGATTTTGGCCCTTCAAATTTAGAAAGTTCAATTTTGGTTCCTCAAATTTCAAAATGGGAACAATTTAGTTCCGTCATCTAATTTTTTTGTTTATGTGGCCCCCAATATTTAAAGGACCAAAAATTCAAGCAAGAAATGGACAGAAAGTAGACAGAGGGATGAACTTGTTCCATTTTTGAAATGTAAATGACTGAATTAGAGATTTTTTAATGTGAAGGACAAAAATTGTCGAACTTACTCCAAATTTTAGGGAACAAAAGTATAGTTTACCCTAAAAAAGTTACAATATCTACCCCTAACAGCCCACTGATATATTAATGTTAATATTTAGTTTAAGTAGTGGGGTGGATATTACAAATTAATTTCGAAGTAGAGTGTTAATTTCAAAAAGTAATGATTTAGAGTCCATTTGAGAACAACTTATTTAGCTGAAACTGAAAACTTTTTGCTGAAAGTACTGTAGATAAAGCTAAAAGGTAACTGAAATAGTACAGCGGAACTCATGAATAGTACCAAAAAGTGCAATGGGACCCATGAATAGTAGTAAAAATAAGTTGAATAATAGCAAAAATAAGCTATATAGTAAAAAAAAAAAAAATCTTTTTAAGCTAATGCCAAATGCAACCTTAGGGTGGACATTGCAAATGACCCTATTATTTTATGGTGGATATCCACAAATAGCGATAAAATTCTTTGCTTATTTTTAAGATAATGGTTAATTGATTAAATTCACTATTTCTTATCAATTTAAGCGTCTGGAATAAATGAAAATTTACCTTGGTCTCAAAGTAGGTGTTACAGAGCCCGTCTTTGCTTAAAAAATCAGTGTTGGGCCCTACTTATTGAGGGTGAGTTTAGGCATTGTCATGAAGGGGGGGGGGGGGGTTAGAATAATGATTTAGTGATTAATTCACAATTTCATATTAGTTTAAACTTTTAGGACAACTGGTAATTTATCAATTATCATATATGAGGCTAATTTGTGTTTGTCAATTAGGGTGTTGGTGTAATTTTGAATATAATTATAAGTTATCTCTGAGGTTTGAAGAAATAGTGATAATAAAGTTTTGTATTATTTTATCTTGAGAGAGCGCAGGAAACATGGCTACTTCTATTGACTGTCCATGTTCATTTTCAGGAATATATCCAAGATGGCATTGACTGGGCAAAAGTTGATTTTGAAGACAACCAGGATTGTCTTAGTCTTTTTGAAAAGGTACAGAGCTTTATGCATTAGATTCTGGGTGTGCCTTATTTCCCAATCTTTAGTATTGAAAGTAATTATTAAATTTTATACTACAGTGCGGTAGATGTTATCTTTGTTATGAATAGATTGATCTTCCATACTTAAAAAATTTATGATGGCAACTTGGAAAGGTGGATATCTATTAAATCTTCATATTATGTATGTACGAAATCTTCAGTAGATGTTTGCAAAATATTTCTTGTGCAGTAGACAGATCTGCATTATTATCTTCTGTACAAAAAGATTATGGTCACTGGCTATGACAGTTTTATGTCAATTGTAGAGGACTGGTCGTTATTCAGTTAGTTTGGTTTTAGTTGTATGATATAATGAAGTGTACATAGACACTCTCTAATGTAGATAGTGGATGTTTGGGAAATATATTGTTTGGTTGGGTAATTTATAGCAGTAAAGGACTTGTTTAGAAATATATCATGCAGAGTCGAGAAAAAAAAGTTCAGTTGCTAGGGAAAAAATGTTGTGTTTCCTGTGGTGGTGTCCTCTTATGACACATTGGTTAAAGTTCTGGACTTTTTTGGCATTTGCTAGGGTATCTTCTAGGTTTTTTATATTACTAATGGGTGAGTCTTGTGTTTGGAGTGTCATCACTTTCTTCCAGCTCATGTATCAAAAGTTAGCCAGTTGTCATTAAAAGGGTTGTACTTTGCTTCTGCAGGTTATTCCTGTTTTAATAATAATTTTCTTAGAAAGGTTGCTATTTATCGATACAGGGAGGATCATGTTCAATATGCATGATGTAGCTCCAAGCCTGCATACTGGGCTGGACAAAGAGATTATTTGTCTATATCTTTATCAGCTATGCCTAAGTTGATATGCTATATTAATCACATTTCTAATTAACATACCTTCATCAAGTACAGTGCTTTGGTCAAACTATGGTGAAATCTTGATCACGTAGATTCTCAAGTTGTCATAACTAGAGCAATTCTATTGAATTTTTGTGATTCGGTTTGCTTTCGGAGCTCTTGAGAACATTATTGAGAGTGCAGGTTGAACCTTTTTTCGAAAATATTAAAGATTTTGGAATTTGACACTGTTATGTTTGATGTAGTGTATTTGGAAGGAACATAATTTTTGTTCTTTTGAAGATGTGGAGAAATCAAAGGATCAGCTTCTAGCTCCTTTGTTGGCACCTTGTTTGATTGGTTTCGGGTTTGGGGACTCACATTTAGTGAATCCATCCTGATGTTTGTAGATTTTCTTCTTTCTTGTGCATAGCTTTTGTTTCTTTTCTATTTTTTGCATTTTTTGGCCACTTTAAGTTTTTCTTGCATAAAGTAGACCTTTAATAAAACTTTTTCTTACCTATCAAAAAAAGAAGAAAAAAAAATGAAGAGCTTTTGTACTTTTTTATTTTTCTGATAAGTAAAAGAATTTACTAAAAATGGAAAAGGCCAGTGCCCTAGCAGTACACTGGAAATATTCAAAAGAAAGGGCTGCTGCGGCTGCAATTGAACTGATCTGAGGGGAGCTTCTTGTTTGTTCTTGGCTTGATGAAACATATAAAGAGCTTGAGTTTTTCCTTTCTTTTCTAATCTCTTGTTTAATGATGATGTTAAGGTCATAAGTAAAAGAATGAAAATAAGGACCAAATTTCTAATGCTTGTCATAGCTGCTAATTCTGCCTATCATTTGCAAATTGGATTTATAAATTGCATATCCTTTATATGCAGAAACCATTGGGATTATTGTCCCTGCTAGATGAGGAGTCAACTTTTCCAAATGGCACGGATTTGACCTTTGCAAACAAGCTTAAGCAGCATCTCAATTCTAATTCTTATTTCAGAGGAGAACGTGGAAAAGCCTTTTCTGTCTGTCACTATGCAGGGGAGGTACTCACCTTGTCATTAATAGTTGTATTCACCTTGTCATTAATAGTTAATGGCAGTCTTGTCTCAAGTGCATGGTACCTTCTTATCTAGAGGTGATCTAGCAATCTGATCCTGTTTCATTGTATGAGATATAAATCATTTGTCTGATCCCATATGTATTAGGAACTTCGAATGAACCAATGCCATAAGTGCTGTTTGTTAGATTGTCAAGTTTACAAAAATGTCATCTACAACGTTGTTCTGACTGAGAAAAATGCTAATTAACAGGAAAAACTTTAATTGTTTTAGCTTATTCTGTTCTTGCTACCTGACTGTTAGATAGTTCACATTGCTTGCCCACTCAGGTTACGTATGACACTACTGGATTTCTGGAAAAGAACAGGGACTTGTTGCATCTGGATTCCATTCAACTTTTGTCTTCATGCTCTTGCCACCTTCCTCAGATATTTGCTTCCAGTATGCTAACACAATCTGAGAAGCCTGTAGTTGGTCCTTTATATAAATTAGGTGGAGCAGATTCCCAAAAGCTAAGTGTCGCAACAAAATTTAAGGTAAACTACTTTCCAGTTGTGGGTGTTCCCCAACTTGATCTTGCATTCGACATTTGCAACAAATTAGTGTTAACTTTTTATGAAATTTATTGTTGTGGAAAGCTAGATCATTTTTATTGATATTGACACAAGGCTCTTGACCCACTTACAAATGAGCTAGCTCATTTATTGTTGTGGAAGGCTAGCTCAATATCAACCCACTTATAATTTTAAGTAGAGGGTGAGGTTGTGGGGTTCATGATCCTTTGTGTAGCTTACCAATTTTTTTTTAATTTTTTATTTGTTATTTAGTAGGGTTAGTTCATCTGCCCATTGAATTGCTTTTATTTACACTTTTGTTGGTAATTTAGGGTCAACTATTCCAACTGATGCAACGCCTAGAAAGCACCACACCACATTTCATACGTTGTATCAAGCCCAATAACCTTCAATCTCCTGGATTGTACGAGCAAACACTTGTACTGCAGCAGTTAAGATGTTGTGGAGTCCTAGAAGTAGTTCGAATATCAAGATCTGGCTTTCCCACCCGAATGTCCCACCAAAAGTTTGCCAGAAGGTAAAGAAAGATATTTTATCTTCAGTTACAGCTCTAAAATTATTTATTTCACTTCCAATTATCTAATTGATTTCTACTATTTCCCCTTTTTTTTTTTTTTTTGGGGGTGTTGGGGGGGGGGGGGGGGGTGAATCTTGCATCAGATATGGTTTTCTTCTGCTGGAGAATGTCGCATCTCAGGATCCACTTAGTGTTTCAGTTGCGATTCTTCATCAGTTCAATATCTTGCCAGAGATGTATCAAGTTGGCTATACAAAATTGTTTTTCCGAACTGGACAGGTAATATTTGAGATTGGTTTTTGACCAAAGGTTTTTTTTTCCTCTCTTAGGATAATTTTCTGAAAGGGTAGAGGGAATGGATAGTAGTGCTGGGCATTTATGCATATGGTAATTCATGGAAGATAAAAATTGTGTAGGTTCTTAGAGCATTCATATTGGTTTAGCCAAAATTTTGGCTAAATTGTAGCTACATACACCCTACATCAAACTCTTTTATCAATAATTTCTATTTTCATTAACATCTAAAAAAAAATTGTCTCTCTTCACAAATCTTCTCTCTCTCTCTCTCCTTACCCAATTGAATCCACATTGAGCCAATTCACCTGCAGAACCCATCGCCCCCTTGAAACACATATACTCGATACCCTTCAGTTGTGGTTGAACCAAACAGATCCCATTATTGCTGTCCACTCACCCAGTTGTTCCAATTATTGCAAGCTCTCCACTTCCACCAAGCCATCCCACCATGTCGTTACTCCAATTAAAGTCGATTGCTTGAACGGTTTTAGACCCCTTAAAACAACTAGATTACGTAGCCTAGATTAATTAGCCAAGTTGTTACTTAGTCAAATTATGTAATTCTAGGTTAAAGTAATCAAATAATCATATCAAGATATAAAGCAGCGGAAAATAAATGAACACAAGATATGATGACCCAGGAAACCACACGGTAAAAACCTGGGGAGGATTTGACCTAGCTATCCTCAAGGTAAACCTGAATCTACTATGCGAAAGAATTGAAGTTCATACAGAAGGACTACAAGCTCCCCGCTTGACTTCCTAATGCTACTCACCAGTAGAACTTACTGACACAACCACGTGCAAGCTCCGAATCCACGGACTCCTTCTTTCTTGGATTCTTCAATCAGCTACAAGCACCCCCGCTTGATATTCTTTAAGTTTCAATGGTAGCAACCAAGTTGATCATCAAGATGTAGATAATATCTCCAACTTGAAAACCCTAAGTTTTGTGTAAAGGAAAGCTCCTCAAAGATCTCACAAGAGATTTACACAAAACAGCAATGTATGAGCAACAATACAATTGGAGCAACCTCAAAAACGTGGCTAGGGTTTTGTTTATATACTTAGGGTAAAAACATAAAACCCTAAACGTTTAATGAAGTAGGGCTGAGTTGGAAATTCTGCAGAAAAATCAACCTGTGCGATTTTCGATCGATCGAGTTTATTCTTCGATCGATCGAGCCAGGCTGAAAGTCCCAAATACTTCTGCAGCCACTCGATTCCAACTTTACAATAATAAACCAACTTTGAGCAAGCCTAAACAAGACTAAATACATTGTTTTGATCATGGTTTGTCAACTTTACAAATTAGAGTTCTAAATACATAAAATCCTAAGACCTTAGAACCTAACAAAAGTGATCAGGTTGCTTTTGGTTGTGTATGGGCCTTGGGCGGTGGCCAGTGATGGATTTATGGGTTTTGGTGATTGGTGCTGGTGGTGATTTTTGGTTTTGATGGGGTTTGGTTGTAGTTGTCAATTGATTTGGGTTTCACATGAGAAAGATGCAACAAACGTGTTGTTGCAACAATCCATGTCCAAGATGTTTACCTTTGCGGAGGAGAGAGAGAAAGATATGAAGTAATAAATAAAAAGAGGAGAAATTAATTTTCTATGATCTTGCTAGGCGTGGTGAGCTACTGTAGCTTTTTTTCATTTTAGCTAGCCAGAGAAATTAATTTGCTATGATACTACTAGGTGTGCCAAGGGAATGTAGATTTTTTAAAACTTAGCTAGCTTGGTGGAACATGTGTTTTGGGCTGGGCTAGCTAGAATTTGGTTTAAAAAACCATATGAGTAGCCCAATGTGAATGCTCTTAATGTTATTCAAGTCCTGCCTCCAACTGGGATGATAAAATAAATTGGGAAGACAAATATTTATAACTATGAGTGCATGTAATTGATCAATCACATTTCTGGAGAGTGGTGTGAAGTGCTCCCAAGATTTAATGTCTTAGCCCATAGGACTGTGATTGAGCTAAGCTGAACAAAACTTTGGACTGTTTGGGTCAAGCTTAGGGATATGTTGTTGGAGAGTAGCTTTGTGACTGTGTTAAGGAAAAGAAATTCTTGGTCTAGCAGGAGTCCACATGAAGATACTGCATAGTTTAGTAGAGAAAAAGGAGGCATGACTGTCTCTTTTATTTTAAAAGTTTTGTGCAGTGTGGACTACAATTTTTGAAAATGGTGCAAAAGAATGCTATGGCCTGCCGAATTGGTTGATAATTTTCCATAGATTGTAACACAATTCAATATGGGCTTAGTTGACTTGAGTTGAATTGAGGGGTTGAGAATTTTGTAAGCCTTATTGGTGATGATGGATTTTCTCCTCATCCGTGAACATAGAAAGGTGTGTTGAACCAATAAAATCTTGTTTCCTATGCTTATGATTTGCATACTCTCTTTATTGTGATTTTATTTTATCTAGAGTGTGGACAAACACCTCTTTTTGATCAGTTGGAAAACATATTAGAAAAGCTTGGTTGCTTGCTTGAGCTCATGTCAGCTTGATTGGAAAATTGAGTCTAAGCTCAAGTTTGTTTGTTTTTTGGGTTGATCTTGGACTTGAGCATGAAGTGCTTTTGCAAATATCAGCATTAAGTCCATTATACCTCAATAGTTAGATAAATTTTTATCAGCAACATAAAGTTGAGGATAAAAAATTAGACTAGGGTTCGTTTGGAAACAGCTTATTTAGTTGCAATTGAAAACTTTTTGCTGAAAGTACTGTAAGAAAATGCTAAAAGCTAATTGAATAGTACAGTGAGTTTCATAAATAGTACCAAAAAGTGCAATGAGACCCATGAATAGTAGCAAAAATAAGCTAAAGACTTAATAAGCTGTGATTTCCATCGCTTCCCAAACACACTCTAGGAACACATAGATAGCTTCGAAACATCAATCCTAATCCCAAAAAGCCCACTATGAAAAGGTGTGGTTGTTGGGGGGGGGGGGGGGGGGTAGTGTTGTTGAGATGATGGCGGCAATAGAGTGAAACAACCCTCATCCTTTTCCCCTAAAAGAAAAATGGTTAGAAGGATAATTAGATTCGTAATACATCTACATGTCTCTGTTCCTGATCCTAAATTCCTAATTCAGCTTACTGCTTGGCCAATATGAGTTTGTTTATGAGGTCATTTTTCATGAGGCTAAAGGAGCTGACATTTCCTTGCTTGGAATCAGCTTTTCTGTTACACAAGTTGCTAAACCTGTTCATTTACTAAACAAAATTAAGTGAAGCTTTTTTTTTTTTTTCTTTTTTTTGAAAAGCAAGAAAGATTTTATTGGAAATAAAGAAAGTACAGTGCACCCCTTGTACATTGGCAGTGTACTAGGGTAATACGAAACCATCACTGATCTCAGACATTTAGAAATTCTTTCAACTTGGAAAAAGATCAGCCATCTAATTATGCATAGTATGTAACAAAATCAATATTAAATCCAACAAAGTGCATTCTCTCCTAATGGTCCACATGATGCATAAAGGAATTGCACCCCATAAAGCAGCACATCATCGAAATTCCCTTTCCAGCAGGCCAACAAATTCACAATCCTCTTGAGCATAGCCCAAAGAGGTCCAAACTGACAAAATGCAAAAACTAAGGCTGAGATGCATATTCACAATGGAGCATCTTTCCTCTAGTTGTTGACCTATTGTCCACTAGAAAAAGGCTACTTTGTGATGAACCTTCACCCTTCAAATTCTTTTCCACAGGGTTTACCATGAGAAAGAACCTTACAATAAGACTTCACTAGAAAACATTTCTTTTAAATGGAGTCCAACCTATCTGGTCTTCTCATCCCTTCCAACTTTGGAGGAGTAAAGAAGGGTAAAAAAATGATTTCAATGTCTCTAATTCCCAGTCCTTAATAGGCCTAATGAATGTGATATACCAAACCATAGTGCCATTATTCCCACGCATAAAATCTCCTACAAAAGCCTCTATATCTTGAGCAATATTAAATAGTGCGGGAAAAGCCTCATGACGAATCACCTCTCTATTCTCTATACCACCAATCATGCAAAATCGATCGCATTGGCCATCACCAATTTCAAATTTGATGAAAGTAAAAAACACACCCACCCATTACGGACATGATTGCAAAGACTTGCACCATAATGTTCATTGGTCATCTTAGACACCCAACCACCCCAGTCAGCATAATACCTGTTGTGTACCACTGTTCTCCACAATGTCTCCTTTTCCATGGCATAACACCCAAGCCATTTGTCTCCTTATGAACTAAGCTTAAAATTTTGCAAACAGCTTGGTTTATTTGTAGTCTTGCAGTCGCAACTCAGAATATTTGATGCTGCGCAATAATTTATTATTATTATTATTTTATTTTCTCCTAAAAAAGTTCAGGTATCTTTTGAAGCATAAAGGGTGCAACTCATGTTATCAACCAGAGAAACCCTTATGTAAAAGGCTTCAACCATCGACCAACAAAGTGGTTTTTAGTCAACAAGTTTTTATGGGTTCGGTCAGAGTTAGCTTTTTTAGCCAATCTTCTGTTCGGTATAATTATGTGGAGAGTATTTTTGAACTTTGCTCCTTAATTATGATGTGGGTTTAAAGAAAATGTGATTATTAGAATGAGAACTGGGCACGTGGCTCTAGATAGGGCTAAGTAGCTTAAAGTGATTTATGTAACTAGTCCCAATCAAATGGTATTAAAACTTATTTAAGTTACAACTTTTTTGGTAGTGAAAGGCTTATTTTAACATTGTCTTAGTTTGTTTGTTGTGGATGATATGCTGTTGTGAAAATGCAATCCATATAATTTCATTGATGACCAATGTGAAAGTGTCAAGGACAATGGATGCAGATTGGAGTACTTGAGGATACAAGAAACCGTACGCTCCACGGCATTCTACGGGTTCAAAGCTGCTTTAGAGGACACCAAGCACGCTGTTACCTTAAGGAGCTTAGAAGAGGAATTTCCATCCTTCAGTCATGTATTTCCCTTTTACAGCTCTACTTTGTTGAAATATTTCATTCTCTGTTAAGAAGAAATTTCTTGCAAGAATTGATATTGTTGCATCCACTTATGCAGTTGTTCGGTCAGACAAAACTAGAAAGGAATATGCAGTCTTACTGCAGAGACATAGAGCTGCTATTGTAATACAAAAGCAGATGAAAGCCAGGATTTCTAGGAAGAAATTGAAGATTCTTTGTGATGCCTCAATTCTGATACAATCAGGTAAAAATTTAAATTCTTAAGTTGTAGATCAAATCCTCCAATGCATGGTAATAGTGTTATTATTATATTCACTTCAGATATGATTTGCACAGAACTATTTAATAGATTCAATATGGGTAGTTTCAGCCCAAATTCAACAATTTGTTTATAAGAAAGAAAATTCAGAGCAAGTGCATAATAAAATATAATTAAGAAATGGAAATGTTTAAAGTACTTGATTTTATTTGAAATTATGGCAAATTACAGATACAACCCCTATCCTTAAAACATGTAGCTATCCTGTGCTTTATTTTCTGACACTTATCTCCCTTGTGGTTTATTCCTAAGGCATGCATAATCAAATATAATTTGAAATGGAAATTTTGAAAGTACATAATTATATTTGAAATTAGGAAAAATTGCATATACAACCCCTGTGGTACCCTTAAAACATGGATCTATCTTGTGCTTTATTTTGTGACACTAATCTCCCTCGTGGTAACCGTTAAGGGATTTCTGTTTTAGCTTTTACAGAATTTGATGATGTGGCAAGTGCCAACATCACTTATTGAGAAAGAAATGAAGAAAAAGACCATTCTACCTAAAGGCTAGTAGAGATCATTAAACTTCTAAGGTGACACGAACTTATCCCAGTCTGACAATCACTTGTACAACATAAGCGTTATGACAAAGTGGTCTTTCCTCCCATTCTTTTTAAGTATAAACTGACAAAACACAAGACTATAGATGAGATGCCTCACAGAGCTAACCACAGGGGCAGTGTCACAAAATAAAGCATAAAGTAATTCCGTGTTTTAAGGGTATACCACAAGGGTGGTGCTATGACAAGTGCCTTCCACCAAATGCAATAGGTTGCTGTTTGAGTCTGTGAATTAGCCTCTCCCAAACAAAAATTGGGAGTAAGGCTATCTACCAATATCCTCTCATAGACCCCGCAAAAGTGGGAACTTGTGCACTTGGTTCAACCACAAGGGTGTTATCTATAATTTTACCTTTTAGTTGATATCTGGAATGGGGCTGGAATAACTGATTCTATCAACCCAAGTAGGAACTGTTTAACGTTGGTTGCTTGGGTTTGAAATTATAACTAGATTGCTGACATTAAAGTCATTTGGCAAATGTTCCCATACATTATATTTTTTTGGTGCTCTTTGGCAGTCATTCGTGGCTGGTTGGTCAGAAGATGCTCAGGAGATATAGGACTATTAAATTCTGGGGGCATAAAGGTACTCCATATTCCTTGACAATGCTCCTTTTCTAACTTCTCAACTTTTCTGAACCAGCTTGCTTCTCTTCATTTTGATGCTATCAAATCAAATTATACATTATCTCCATGTATGTAATTAATGTTTATACATATTGTATCATTCCCAAATTATTTACATTTTTTTTTGCCCTACAAAAAATAATTGCTGGAAAATATATGAGCCATTTTCTCCTCTATGCTACTGTGTTAAATCGCCTAAAGAAATATTACATATCAAGATCCAATTATGTGGATCAATTTTTTGACCCCCCAAAAAAAAAAAAAAAAAAAAAAATCAAGTGGAGATACTAATGTCCATAGAAGTATCTTTGCTAATCTTGTATGGACAGCTTGTCTTTTGATGGTGTTGTAGTTTAATATAACATATTTTGCATCCAATGGTCCCTCTTATCTATTATCTATAATCTATAATATATATAAAACCAAAGTGTTTGACTTTTGGTTGACCTCTTCATATTGTTCCATATAAGTTTTTGAGGCCTCACAATTTTACACATCAGTATTATAATATATATATATATATATATATTTTTTTTTTTTTTATTGATTAAATTCTATCCTATATTTAAAGACTACTTCAGAATCTTACCATATCATATTTTCTTTAAATGATAGAGTAGATAATTCCATATACAAAGACAATCATAATAAATACCTATTATTAATTATCATGATTATCAAATTTCATATTTAGACAAAAAAAAAAATAAAAGAGGGGAAGAAAAACATATTTTGTTAAACTTTCCAGTATTTTCCTGTGTATTGCATGAATTATCAACTGTTTCATTCGGTTTGACAAAGTTCACAATTATGAATTCCAAACAGGCTAATGAGTCAGATGAGGTGCTGGTAAAGTCTTCTTTCCTTGCTGAATTACAACGTCGAGTTCTGAAGGCTGAGGCTGCTCTGAGAGAAAAAGAAGAGGAGAATGACATTCTCCATCAACGTCTCCAACAGTATGAGAGTCGTTGGTCTGAATATGAGCTGAAAATGAAATCCATGGAAGAAGTGTGGCAGAAACAAATGAGATCCCTCCAATCTAGCCTCTCCATTGCAAAGAAGAGCCTAGCCATTGATGATTCTGAAAGAAACTCTGATGCATCTGTAAATGCAAGTGATGACAGAGACTATAGCTCAGATATAGGAAGTAATCCTAGATCAGTTGAGAGCAATGGGTTGAGACCAATGAGTGCAGGTTTGAGTGTAATTAGCCGATTGGCTGAAGAATTTGAGCAGAGGAGTCAAGTATTTGGTGATGATGCTAAGTTCTTGGTGGAGGTAAAAACTGGTCAAGTTGAAGCAAGTTTAAATCCAGACCGGGAACTTAGAAGGTTGAAGCAGATGTTCGAAGCATGGAAGAAGGATTATGGGGCAAGACTGCGGGAGACAAAGGTGGTTTTGCATAAGCTTGGAAATGAAGATGGTTCCACTGTGAAAAGGAAATGGTGGGGAAGGAGGAACAGCTCAAGGATAAATTAGAAGGTTATAGTTGTCTGAATATTTTTTTGAGCCCCTTTCTATTTCTGTCTCTGGAAATTCTTAAGGAGGAACAACCCACTGTAGCAGGTTAATAGTCTCATCATCATTTGTTGTTAGCTCTTTTATATTTATGGTTGCGAGTTTGTTGCATAGAGAAATTGTGAAGAGTTTTTGGTGCTACACACGATTTGGTACACTACAGAGCCTAGTGATTCGAAAATGTAAATCAATTTAAAAATAGTTAAGAGTTACTTCAGTATGAAATGCGAGTTGTCTACCGTAGGCATAGGAACTACCGGTCTTGAATGATGCTTTCACCTACTTATATCTGACAATATGGTTTGTGAATGATTGATTCCATTTGTTTTGTGTATAGCATTCACTTTGGGGCTCCTAACTTGTTCTCACCCTTTTGCAATTTGGGCAAATCTACGGTGAGCGTTCCAGGAAGTTTGTATTGCTGAGATGCTTCATGTGCTTTTTAAAAATTATTGTGACTTATTATTTATTTATTTATTTTTACATATCAAAGACTGAAAGACCCCCAAATAAAATGTTTGTTTAAACCCGAACGATAAGTGGGGTCTTGCGTATAAAATCGTCGAACACAAATTTTGTTACTCCATAGACCGTAGTTGTACCTAAATAAATACTTTCAATTCTGTTATAACAAACAGATTGAAGTCACAAATTCATTGCCCTGTGGATCGTTATAGCAGTTGGTCAATCCAATTGATCGGCACCAGCCCAGTGGCAGTGAACCAACCCGTCCAGCACCAGTCGTCCAACACCCAATGGTGGCAGGCGACTAGGGCTGACAGATGACCAGGTCTGGCAGACAACCAAGTATACTTGGCTCCTCAGACTAACATGAGTCCTCTGGACTTGCACCCTAAGATCCTCCTACTTAACCCTAAACCACTTTATAAATACAAGGCCTCTTCCATTTTAGAGTGAGTGAAATTTCCTAACTCTCACTTTTATAGAGTTTTTGGGGAATACTTTAATTATTGGAGGATCTTTGGCCGGCACTATATTTTTTGATGCTATAAGTTTGGACGATTGACTTAATGATAATTCCCTGCATCATCAATTGTTTTAACAATATTACCTCAAAAAATCATTTTGACAATTTCAATTGAGAGAGAATATAATATTAATTTGACATTTGAAGGTGAAACCTATAAACTAGAGCCAATGAAACCATTGTTTTGACATTAGTTGAAATGATAGCAAAAATTAAACACCAAATCAACTACCTAAAGCATTAGTTACAAATAAGACCCCGCAATTATCCTTCTCTTTTGACATGGAAACAAAACCATTGTTTTTACTCTTAGTGATATAAAACTGATATATAAGTGAAGTGATGGCCACATGACCTTTAGACATTTACTGCTTCATTCTACTGCCACCTAATCCTGTATGCAACAATTGCTGCATATGGGTATGCAGCAAATCCTCTCCCTTATATATAATGATATGACAGATAGATAATTAAGAACATTGCAAGAGTAAGCTAAAGATGCATGTAGAATGAAGGCTTTAAGTTATTTTAGAAAATAAGAGACTTCAAAGATCATGAGTAATTTAGAAGAATATCTTTAGGGCATTTAATGTTTTTCTTTGTCCCTTCGAGTTGGTTTGGAGCCATCATGCAATTCTAGTAGTTTCCTTCCCAACTTGGGAGTGGGGTTAATGGACTTGACAAAATTGGATTTGAGCCTGTTAACCCTATAGAAATTTGTGATTAAAAAGATAAGAGTTTATGTGATTGGACTTTGTGGCCTATATCCACATAACAAGAGCCCAAAGGGCTATAGCTT
Organism: Quercus variabilis; assembly: GCA_030445155.1. Taxonomy (NCBI): domain Eukaryota; kingdom Viridiplantae; phylum Streptophyta; class Magnoliopsida; order Fagales; family Fagaceae; genus Quercus; species Quercus variabilis. The sequence goes on along the minus strand of CP129447.1, from coordinate 44,056,322 downwards.
CGTACAAATTTTTTTGATAGTAAATTACACTGGAATCCATATTCATAATAGCGATCATACATAAATTTGAATTGGATATTGAATGTTTCAATCCTACAATTTTCTGTAGCAATCAATTCTTGGATTTATCTAAATTACTCTTAGTGCAATCATTCCTTGGAATAGTAATCTTATTTACTGGAGTTAAGAGATGTTGTAATGGAATAACTAGTCCTAGTCCTAGTCCTATTCATACATAGTGATACGTGTGGAGGGGATGTTTGCAGTGTGGTTCAGTGTGATTTTAGGCCATTTTAAGCACCATACATTGCTTGCCAAAACCATAGCTGCACCGCTCCTCAATTTTATGGTCACATGTGTGGTGCAATATGGTTCGGTGCGATGTACAATGTGTGATTTGGTCGGTTTTGAGATGGTATATTTTTCAAGATGTTACGAGTAATTTCTAATTTACTATTAATAATCATGACAATATGACAAAAAGTTAAAGAAAAAAAAAACCCATATAATAATAAAAAAAAAGTAACTAAAATATATACAAGACAAAAAAAAAAAAAAAAAAAAAAACCATGATAAATTGATAGTAAACTAAAAGTGCCACAAATATAAAGTATATACAAAAAAAAAAAGTAAATTATTATTATTTACTATTATTATCACTTGTCGTGCAATGTGGTTCATTACCACTTGTTGTGCGGTGCGGTTACTTCATTTTGTGGGCCGTTTTAGTCAATTTGGGTGTGGTCTTGTAGTTTAAGTGGTTTGGTGAATACCCCTATATGTGGTTCTGAAATTAGTTGTCACTTGTGAAAAATTTGTAAAGGATGATGCATATGGAAGGTTTGTATTTTTGGAAATATATTAAATTTTAAAAGTTGTTGTACTTACTAAAAAATAATTATTACAACAATTTTAAAACTATTTCTTGCAATGAATATACAACCAAAAAAAAAATCAAATAGTTATTTCACAAACAATTATTTGATTACAGGATCTATTATTGCGTAGCAAATATATGCCCTTAGCTTCCATCTTGGATTTGACGTCTCTGTTAATACTCATAACAATTTGCTCTTCAATCTTGAATTCTCATTCATTGAATCTGCAATTATGTTGGATCCATAAATGAAACATTGTTGTCCACCATGCCACTTGGCAATGGGAGGGTCGCTTTTCCCTTTAAAATTTCTGGTGTCCCAACATGAAATATCATCCCATTTGGACGGAATATCACTCACCAAGCAAAGCCCCATAATATTCTCTCAAATTATTTTTGTACAAAAGAACTCAAAGAACAAATGACTCCTGCTCTCTTGTAACTATTATACAGAAGAGAGCATGCACAATTCCCTGTGAACCCCACTGCAACATCCTTGCTCTTGTTGCTAATCTATTCTTCAAAGCAAGCCAGCCAATAAATGACAAATCTACGCTAGGGATTACAGGAAACCAGATCAGTTTCCACCAAGGCACCCCCTTCTTTCTTGCTTCAAATTCTTTCCTCGGTGGAATATACCTGAAGAAGATTCTGACTAGACCACACTATCCTTATTTATTATATTTTATCTACACCAAAGTCAGTTTGCTGGCTTGTAACACCACATCTTATTCTTCAACAGAGTGACTGTCCAACTTTGCTTCAAGAGAACTTGTTGCTATGTAGACTATTCTATATCCATAAGTTTGATACTAAAATTCAATTGGACGCCATCTGTCTAAACACAAAAAGATTTTCTTTCCATCACCAACGTCATGGTTTTAAGAATTGCCTAGCCACTCTCCTAAAAAGATTCAGTATTTAAAAAGTACCTACCCTTCAACAACACCTTATGCTACCCACAAGGAGCCAGTTTGAGTGACCACTGCCCTAATCCAATATTCCACCATTTTAAGTCTTAACACCCCTTTCTTTTTTGGAATGCACACTTAATCCTAAGAAACTTTTAAATTTCCCCTACCATCATTAGACCATTACCAAAAAAGAAGAAGAAGAAGAAGAAGAAGAAAGAAAGAAAGGGTTGAATCTTTGTTCAATAGTTTTGACGGCTTTCTTAAGGAGGATAAGCACGCTAGACCAATTCATCTGGATGATATAGAGAGGATAGCACTGATTGGACTAGGAGATGCTTGCTTGCTTGAGAAGGACAATTTTCTTGGTCTTGTAATGATCTTCTCAATCGGAGGGGTGTAGCTGTTTGAGCTAAGTTTAGGAGGTAATCCCAACTCCCCAGTACATGATGGGGAGCTTTTTTGCTTTGAATTATTAAATAGAAAGAATTTAAAATTGGAGATCAAGAGTTAGGGTCTGTTTGGATACAGTTGAAAATTGAAAAACACTGTAGCAAAATAATTTTTAAATGTGTGAATAGTACAAGAAAGGGTTGAATCTTTGTTCAATAGTTTTGACGGCTTTCTTAAGGAGGATAAGCACGCTAGACCAATTCATCTGGATGATATAGAGAGGATAGCACTGATTGGACTAGGAGATGCTTGCTTGCTTGAGAAGGACAATTTTCTTGGTCTTGTAATGATCTTCTCAATCGGAGGGGTGTAGCTGTTTGAGCTAAGTTTAGGAGGTAATCCCAACTCCCCAGTACATGATGGGGAGCTTTTTTGCTTTGAATTATTAAATAGAAAGAATTTAAAATTGGAGATCAAGAGTTAGGGTCTGTTTGGATACAGTTGAAAATTGAAAAACACTGTAGCAAAATAATTTTTAAATGTGTGAATAGTACAAGAAAGGGTTGAATCTTTGTTCAATAGTTTTGACGGCTTTCTTAAGGAGGATAAGCACGCTAGACCAATTCATCTGGATGATATAGAGAGGATAGCACTGATTGGACTAGGAGATGCTTGCTTGCTTGAGAAGGACAATTTTCTTGGTCTTGTAATGATCTTCTCAATCGGAGGGGTGTAGCTGTTTGAGCTAAGTTTAGGAGGTAATCCCAACTCCCCAGTACATGATGGGGAGCTTTTTTGCTTTGAATTATTAAATAGAAAGAATTTAAAATTGGAGATCAAGAGTTAGGGTCTGTTTGGATACAGTTGAAAATTGAAAAACACTGTAGCAAAATAATTTTTAAATGTGTGAATAGTACCGTAGGACCTATTTTTAATGAAAAAGTTGCTGAAAATTGAGATTTGTGAGTTTTGTAAACAGTAGACGGGACATACTGATATACTGAAAAAGGTAAGAAAAATCAAACATTGTGGCTACTGTTCATGAACAGTAACCGTGTTGGTCTCTCAAATGCGTGCCAAGAAATAAAAAAAAAAAATGAAAAATGAAAAAGAAAAATGCTAGACACAGACGAGTTGGCTTTTAGCCGAATCCAAACGTAACTATAGTTGAACGACCCTTAAATTCCTTCAAGGCATCACCAGTAGCTTCAAATAATAAAAGGTGGTCTGCAAATTAAACTCAAAATGGGTTCTTTGATATGCACAATTGGAATGGAAATTAAAATTATGGGATTCTTCAACTCTAAACCTCATTATTTTTGTGAAAGCCTCCATTTGCAAGAACAAAAAGATAGGGAAAGAGGATCCCCATGTCTAATACCTTTCCCACCCTTGAAATACTCTACTAACCAAGAATCATTCGATGGAATCCTAGGCCTTCTTCCAATCAACTTTGATAGACCTACTCTTCCATCTATTTCCATGATAGCCCTTCACCAACTCGTGAGCAAGTAGGATGTTTACTCTTAAGTCTTAACCATGGCAGTCTGATTTGAACTATTTACTTCATTCAAGTAGCCTCTTGAGTCTATTAGCAAGGATTTTGGTTACGTACTTATATATAGCACATTACAATGTGCTATAGGACTTGGGGATTTGGGATTGAAATGTCTACTCATGGAAGCGCGTGTGAGTGATTTGAATTTGGGACTTGGGAATTTGGGTAAATACAACCTCGAAGAAGTAAGTAATGGAAAAAAAAAAAGGGAAAATACTAGTTGGGATGGGAGTAGGACCTTAGAGATCATTTATTTATTTATTTAAGTTTAAAAAAAAAATAGAAAAGTCACGAAAACGAGTAAAGGCCGTGGGAAAAGAAGAAAGGTGAATAGTTATTTTTAAAATTTGATTTTCGGTGGTACACAGGATACGCCATCTACAGCCGCAGACCGTGCAAAAAACATACCACACCACGCCAGTGGTATTTTATTTTATTTTTTTATTTTTTTTATATACTATTCAGGAAAGCAAACACAATTAAAAAAAAAAAAAAAATTCAATCTCCTATATATTTATATATAATAATACATTTACATTGCTCCTCCTCTAATTCTTCATTCATTCTTTGTCCAAACCTATCCAAACCAAACAATAAGAAGAAGAAGAAGAAGAAGAAGACCCTTCCCTCTTTCTATCACAGGTTGGTTTTTTTTTTTTTTTTTTTTTTTTCCCTCTCTCTCTCTCTTTCTCTCTTTTGTGTTACTTTCCATTATCAAAGGATTTCATATATATTCTTATTATAAATTTTAATTTTCTTTATCTGGCCGAGTGAGTTTATCCAATTCCATTCTATTCTACATAATTTTGAATGATACAAATTTTAGGGTTTCCCTAATTTTCTGCTGCGGATCTAGTAGGTATTTTTGAAATAACAACACAATGGTTTTAGATATAGAGAATAGCGGAAATTGTGAATTGGGTTTTGGCTTTTCATTACAAATTTTGGTGAGTTTTGGGTTTGACTCGATTTTCCATTCAACCTCCTCGGTCACAACTGTAATTAGCGGGTTTGGTTCATTGACTCTTCTTCATAGAGTAACGTTATCGGAATTGGGAATCCCATATTCCTGGCCAATGACCATATCTATACTTTTGTTTTTGTTTTCAGTGAAGTATAAAAAAAAAATACTTCATTTTTAAATGATTCATTTATCCAAACTTTTATTTACCAATCTTTCCACGATTGTTTATTATATTTTTTTAAGAGAAAATTTTGATTTATTGGGAGAAGTTATCTACTTATCTTTGATTTTAAAATTTAGCCCCTTGCTACACATCTATAACCATAGTAAAATTATTATTGCACGCTCTTGATAGAATGGTCACTACACTCTCTTGATAGGATGGTTACTATAAGTGTTTATGAGGTGTGGAGGTAAGGACCGGGTTCAAATATTCAGGAGGGAGTTCTACACACATGTACACTTAGATTAAGTTAAAATAGAATTCTATTTTATGTACTATGGCTTTTGCGTTTTTGTTATGCGTTTTTTTTTTGTTCAGTTCGGATTTGTTGACTTCGTTTTTGTTATGCGTTTTTTTTTTTTTTTGTTCAGTTCGGATTTGTTGACTTTTTCACGATAAACAGTGTATATAGACTCACATATTTCACTTTTTAACAATTTTTTCATTAAAAATAAGTTTTACGGTACTATTTACACATTTAAAAATTATTTTACTATAGTATTTTTAATTTTCAGTTTTCAGCTGTATCCAAATGGATCATAAAATAATAATAATAATAATAACAATAGTAAAATTAGAAAAAAAGAAGAAGCTTAAATTCAATTTTACAATTACCTATAAAACCATGAAACTCTACTTAACAATTTTTTTGGAAGTAAAAGTGGATGTGGTCTTTTTTTTTTTTTTTTTTTTTGGAAAAAATTGGACATAGTAGTGTTATGTGTTTACGATAGTCCTAAAATATACCTAAAATGTAGTCTTAGTCCAGATCCATAACAAAACAAAGTACAAAATTTTAATAATTTTTATTTATTTTTGTTGCCGTGGCTCACATTTTTTGTGTTAGTTTTTTTTTTTTTTTTTTAATTTATTTATTTATTTTTGTTAAAGGAAAGGCTCAAAGATCCAAGTTTCTTTATTTTTTAGTGTTGTTGTTGTTGTGTGTGTGTGTTTTTTTTTTTAAATTTTATTTATGGTAGTTATACATTTTGTTTAATCCTAAAATATAATTTTTTTAATAATTAAATATAATTGGTTGTAAAAGGAAAAATGAAGAAAGATAAATTAAAAGCATTTTTTTAGGAGAGGAGTAAAACATGGGAAGTGAAATTTAAATATAATAGGTTGTAAGTGAAAAAAATGAATTTGGTAATTGAAAAAGTGGAGAACGTTATTGACATATTAAAAACACTTTTTTAGGAGTAAAACATGAAAAGTAGAATCCAACTAGCAAGTTTTTTTTTTTTTTTTTTTACTTGTAAAAGAATAAATTAAGGGTATTTTAATTATAGAATTGAAGATTCTAAATAAAAGTACCTCTTTAAATGGTAGGATAGATAATAATAATAATAATAATAAGTTATACATTTTCTTTTGTTTAATTTGAGTTGGCGCATGAGTAGTAAGGGGACATGGGTGGGTCTCCTATTCCTGAATCATCGGAGGCGAAACTCGATTCACTCAATCTCTTCGCTGACACTTTGAAAATGACTCATCCTCGAAAAAAAAGACCCATTCCTATTACTTTCTCATTCGTCTTACTTCCTCCTACTGTTGCCCATTTTCTTCTCTCTTTAATTAGGGCATATATTTTAGGAATTTTTTTTATAAAAAATTGAAAAGGTTGGCAAATCAGTTAGTTATTATTATTTTTCTTTCAATTTTTCATAAAAAAATTTCTTAAAATGGTTTCTAATATTTACTTAGTAAAACCCGTTTAAATAATACAAAGGAAATCCAGTGCATGCATTTTAACTAGCCACCATTAACAAGATGAAGTTTTGGCACATGTTTTTTCCCCCTTAATTCATCAATGTTTTATTATGAAGAAAATTAATCTTCTATCTTTATTTAATTTGATGGTAAAAATAACTTTGTTTGTTGCAGAAAGAGGAAGGGGAAGAGGAAGAGGAAGGTTGTTACTGTTAAAATGGGAAGTGGGGGGTGGCTGACTTTGACCCATTACATTAGTACAAATTTGATTATTCTCTTTGGTCGGTGGGTGTACAGTGAGAATCAGGCTGTCGACAACGGTTGGCAGCCTGATTATTATTATTATTATTTTTTGTTGTTGTTGAACACCCTCACAGGTTAACGAATATTCCCCACCTCTCTCCTATATTCTTCTTCTTTTCTATCGAATATACTCACTCTGCTTTTCCTATATATTTTTGTTCTTCTTTCTCTCGCACTCAACGTCTCTTTTAATTTGTTCATTCCCATTTATTTTTTTATTTATTTATTTTAATCCTCAATTTGCTTGCTTGGTATATATATATATATTTATTGTTATGAGAGATTCTGAGCTTTATTTCCAATATGGGTTCCTTCTCAGGAATCCTTCAACGCCCTTTAGCTGCGGCTACCACAGTTGCTGTAGCTTTTGTTTCTGCTGATAAACTGCCCCTTCACAGATCCTCTGATACTTCTTCTTCTTCTTCTACATCAGATTTCGTCAACTCCTCAACTTCCAATTCCTTACAACAACAACCCAAGCCCAAGCCATCATGGATTTCTCATTTCTCCGTTTCTAAGCTTCCCAACTTGTCTTTTGTAACCACAATTCGAGTACCTGTTCCCAACATTAACTTCCCGCCGGTTCCTGATTCGGGCCGCAATTTTGTTCCCTATTTGTTATATTCTTCTCCGGCTCTTGTCAATTTGTATCCTTCTGCACAGTTGGCTAAGCCAACTGCGTGTATAACTACCTCCTCGCCTTCTTCTGAGGTTATGTATAGATGGCATTTACCAGAGCCGAATGCAATTGATGTTTCGGGTACTTGTAATTATTCATCCGCAAAGTCTAGGACACTGGTGGTTTTGCTTGGATGGTTGGGAGCAAAGCAAAAACATCTTAATAGATATGCAGAGTTGTATACTTCCAGGGGGTTTCATGCCATTACCTTTACTTTCCCAATGGCTGAGATTCTCAGTTACCAGGTTGGTGGGAAAGCTGAAGAGCATGTAGATTTGCTTGTCAACCATTTGGCTGATTGGTTAGAAGAGGAGCATGGAAAGAACCTGGTTTTTCATACCTTTAGCAACACTGGATGGTTAACGTGAGTTCACTCTCTTTTTGAATACACCCTTATGCTCTTTTCTTATTTTCTGCTCTCACTAGAATTGTTTTTCTTGAATTGATCTTGCAAACAGGTATGGGTTTATTTTGGAGAAGTTTAAGAAGCAGGATCCTTCTTTGATGGGAAGGATAAGGGGTTGCATTGTAGATTCTGCACCAGTGGCAGCACCTGATCCACAGGTAAATGATACTGCCACTTTTATGGAGGTTTTTATTGACTTGTTTAATGAGACATGCTCTCATGTTGAAGAGGAGGGAGGAGTAGACTTTTGTCATTGACATCCCATTGTGTGTCACACATGGCATTTTTGTGTCCTATTAGAAATGTTCATCCATGCTTTTTGTTGATGAGTGGTGACCTATAGTTAATTATCTGGGAGATCCTGCCCAAAATAATCATTAAAAAGTGAAACTATAGGCTGTGCGTTGACATTTTGTGTGATCTTAAACTCCAATATAATATCAAAAAGTCTAGAGACGCATTCTTGTACACACTTTATTGCAACTAGTACACATGTCAAGTGGTGATTGGATTAATTTTCATGAGAACTAATGGTGGTCTCCATGTGTAAGTGATGTAATCCAATCACACATTGACAAATGTGCAAGTTGTGTCAAAATGTGTGTCTATAGAAGAACTCAATACGTATTCCATGTCTTGTGCTTTGTGTTAATTTTGATTGTTTTTACATGCTTCTTTTGGTTTTGATTGTATATTCTCACTGCCTTTTATGATAGACAATACCCTTTTTATCAGTAAGTTGAGAGATCAGCATTTGGATTTCTTTTTTTCCTCTTTTTTTTTTTTTTGGGGTGGGGGGGGGGGGTGGGGGAAGAGAGAGAGAGAGAGAGAGAGAGAGAGAGAGAGAGAGAGAGAGAGAGGACCCTATGGTTGGTGGAGATTTTGATGTCTGTGTTATCATTCAGAGTCTTTCAAGTGTGTGTCAACTATATTTTGGCAGTCAAAGTTTTGGATGAATGTACTGGACAATGTTTATTTAGTTCTTCATTTTTTCTATTTAGGTCTGGGCATCAGGTTTCTCTGCAGCTTTTCTCAAAAAGCATAGTGTTGCAACGAAGGGAACTATTTGCTCAGATGAATCAGGCATGAAGGTATTGGTTGGCAGCAAAGAAGTTGTGGAACCTAAACCAGCAGTGACTGAAGCTGCTTTGCTATTAGTCCTGGAGAAGTTCTTTGAGGTGGTTTTGAATCTTCCTAAAGTTAACAGGTAGTTATTATATACTAAAATTTTAACATCGTTTATGATTCATTTATAAGTATTTTCTAGATAGAATGTGATCATTCCCTCCCCCACACCCCCCCCCCCCCCCTCTCTTTTTTTTTTTTATTTATTATTTATTTATTTATTTTTATAGCACCTGTGCAGCTAAGCATTTATTGAAATTTTCCTGTGCATGCAAACATCTATGACTGAGAAATTGCTTGGAGGTTGAGTTTTATTAGTGTAATATTACAGCAATGGTGAAAATGCTAATATATGCTACAAACTGCTGTCAGTGACTTAGTTGTTATAAGAGACTTGTTGCAGTTTAGCATAATCAATAAGCTGGACTTGACTGGTCTCTAAACTACTGTAAACTTTTCATTGAATTACAGGAGGCTTTCTGATGTATTGGGCTTGCTATCATCAGGACAACCAAGCTGTCCACAATTGTACATCTATAGCTCTGCAGACAGAGTCATTCCTGCCGGTTCTGTGGAATCTTTCATAAAGGAGCAGCGGAAGGCTGGGCGTGAGGTCAGGGCATGCAACTTTGTGTCCACACCTCATGTTGATCATTTTAGAAATGATCCAAAACTGTATACACTGCAGCTGACCCAGTTTCTGGAGGACTGTGTGCTTACTTGTTGCAAACGTTCTCAATAGTCAAGTTATTGAGTTACTAACCATTAATCCCTTATATTTATTTATTTTTTATTATTACTTCAGTTTTTAATTATACAGCTCAAAATTTATTTATTGTTAATAAAATCAAAAGGATTATTATTATTATTATTATAAAAAACGTGTAAAGAACAAATACGTCTTTCCTTCAGTTCTGGTATTGATAGTGAAGACATGAAAGATGATCATCTATTTGACAAGTCGCATAATGCAAGGGTTCAATTGAATTACCCTTGTGTTGTAGCTGAATTCGAGGACAGCTAGGCCTCCTTATAACAGAGAGAGGGAGAGAGAGAGATGTTGAGAGAGTAGAGAGTATGAGTAAGAGCAGTCTTTATTTCTTAGCTTTACAACGATACTACCAGACCCTTTAGACAATCTGCAACTACTGCTATAACCAACTAGCACAGCTGCCTAACTATTGCACAGCTGGCCAACCCTACTAACTACCCTTGTTAACTAACTCTAGCACAATGCAGTACAAGTATACAAATGTAAAGCTAATGCCATCAACAGCTAATAGAATCAGTAATACCACAATGCACTCAATGCTACAGCAGCACACAATGCAGTGAGCTAATACACAATCCTAACAATTCCCTCTCCCTTAAAGCACCTTGCCCATAAGGTGTGGAAATTTTTGTTGAAGATCAAACAAAATTTTTCCAAGTGGCATCATCCTTGCTCTCACCTTGCCACCGCATCAACACCTGAGTGATAATTCCGTTCCTCATCTTATGGGCAAGATGCTTTAAGGGAGAGGGAATTGTTAGTGTTGTGTATTAGCTCACTGCATTGTGTGCTGTTTTGGCATTGAGTGCATTGTGGTTGCTGATTCTATTAGCTATTGATGGCATTAGCTTTACATTTGTATACTCGTACTGCATTGTGCTAGAGTTAGTTAACAAGGGTAGTTAGTAGGGTTGGCCAGCTGTGCAAGAGTTAGTTATGCATCTGTGCTAGTTGGTTATACCAGTTAGTTGCGGATTGTATAAAGGGTCTGGTAGTATTGTTGTAAAGCTAAGAAATAAAGACTGCTCTTACTCATACACTACTCTCTTAACATCTCTCTCTCCCTCTCTATTCTAAGGAGGCCTAGCTGTCCTCGAATTCAGCTACAACACAAGGGTAATTCAATTGAACCCTTGCATTTGGTATCAGAGCTCGGCACTCCTTGGCCATGGCAGAGAGTCATGCTACTGCTGCAACCAATGAAGCTCTTGCTTCTCTTCGTAGTGCATCTGATCACAATGCAGTGAGCTAATACACAATCTTAACACATAACTTTCGTAATTCTTGGACAGAGTTCATCTGATATAATAAGTTATAAATCTTATTAAAATATGCAAACAGAGGTTATCTAATTCATAGCCTTCTATATTCTGTTCATGTACCTCGCCTTCTACGTTCTATTCATGTACCTCGTCTATCCACTAACCACTTGGAAGTTCAATGGCAAAAAATGCTTTGTAATGTCATTGACATCGGGAAGAGTTGATATAAAAACAAATTGCAGTTGATTGCTGGTATTATTGTTAGGCATCACTCTAAGTTGTGCTGATCCAAAGGATATCGTTGTTCTGTCTAACACAAATAGATGGCAATATGCGGTGAAGGCCTGAAGGGTGGAATCATGTGAGGCTAGTATCGGTAATACATTTAACAAGATAAATTTAAAAAGTAAAATTAAATTGATAAGACCTAATCTAGAAACATTGATCTAAGATCTAGGACTAAGTTACAAAGTGGGAAGGTATTAGTGTAGACTATCTATTTCATTCCGATCCATATCTGAGCCCCCTAGTCCCAATAACGAGAAATTAATTCACTACCAAAATGATCAACATTGAGTGTGGAGCCCAATGACTTAATAGAGCCCAAAATGTAGCCAAGAAACCAAGATTAAGCCCAATCTTCATTTTCAAGCCCAATACCCATTTTTAAGCCCAAACTTCCAAAAGGCTTACAAAGAGTGTGCACGAGTGTGTATGGATGCATATGCACCCAATGTGAATGCATATGTACTATTTGGTCAAAAGCCTAAAATTGATATTTTTTTTCTTCGTCTTTTTGGTGGGATTTTTGATCAATTAATCTAGCTCATTGATTGATTAAAATGTCCCACCAAACCCTATCCTCCACCAAGCCTACAAATACCCCTACTTTCCACCACCAAAAGGATCCCAACTTTTCACCTATAGCGGAAGTTCTTTCAGAATCACTCCAATATACTTAGTGAGTTTCAAATAGTGCAAGGACAGTTTTTATGAGCACTTGATTGAGTTTTCTAACTTTTTATTGTTAGAAAACTAATATTTTCCTTATGATTTCTTAATTACACTAATCATTTTCAAGATCCTTCAACCACCATTTTGTTAGTCTTAGGTTTCTTCATCAAAACCCCAAAAAAATCAACATTTGTTCAAATTGTAGATTCAAACACAAAGCTACAGTAGTTGATTTCAGCTGAGGGATTGATAAAATAGCATCACTGTAAGTGCTACTAGGAGGAGATATGGATCTTTCCCATTATCCATGTTCTCCTCCTCGATTCTTGTTTCTTTTGTGTTTCTTGTTGTTTTTAAGTCTTAATATGTTATTTTATGTGTACATAATCTGTTTTGTGTCTTTGGTTTGGTTTATTTTCTTGATTGTGCTAAAAACTTTTTACAACCCTAATCTGCCTTAAGATGCGTATGCATGGGATAAGATGCGTACGTGTTTGCATGTTTTAGACGGTCAGGGTTCTTGTTTGGCTGCTTTCTTAGAAATCTAGCTTGAAGCCTAGGTCCATACGACGGTAGAAGGATGCATACCCATCTTTCTTATGGCGTACGCCAATTTGGACAAAACCCATATTTCTTTCCATCTTATTTTTATTTGCTTAAACTGTTTTATTATCTATCCTTAATTTGCCTAATCTGCTTTAAGTATATATTCTGTCTTGTTTTGTTTCCTTTTGTATCTCATGTAATATTGAACGGTTTTTAGACCCCTTAAATCAACCAGATTAACCTAGTTAATTAACCAAGTGATTAACTCAGTCAAATTATGCAAATCTAGGTTATCACAATCAAACAGTCATATTAAGAATATAAAGCAGCGAAAAAGTAAATAACACAAGATATGATGACCTAGGAAACCACACGGTAAAAACCTGGGGAGGATTTGACCTAGCTATCTTCAAGGTAAACTTGAATCCATTATCTTGAAAGAATCGAAGTTCATACAAAAGGACTTACAAGCTCCCCGCTTGACTTCCTAATGCTACCCACCAGTACAACTTACTGACACGACCACGTGCAAGTTCCGAATCCACAGACTCCTTCTTTCTTGGATTCTCCACAAGATACAAGCACTCATGCTTGTTATTCTTTAAGCTCTAATGGCAGCAACTGAGTTGATCATCAAGATGTTGAAGTAATCTCTACCTTGAAAACCCTAAGTTTATGTGAAGGAAAACTCCTCAATGATCTCACAAGAGATTCACATAAACCGCAAAGTATGAGCAACAATATAACCAGAGTAACTCACAAAAACGTGGCTAGGGTTTTGTTTTTATACCTAGGGCAAAAACAAAAAGCCCAAAACATTTAATGAGATAGGGCTGAGTTGGAAATTCTGCAGAAAAAAATTCTGGCTGACTTTTGATCAATCGAATCTAACTTTCGATCGATCGAGCCAGGCCGAAATGCACCAATGCATCTGCAGCCTCTTAATTCTAACTTTACATAAATTAAACAACTTTGAGCAAGCCTAAACAAGACGAAACATATTGTTTTGATCATGGTTTGCCAACATTACACATTAGAGTTCTAAATACATCAAATCCTAAGTCTTTAGAACCTAACAAACTCCCTCTTTGACAATCCGTGACAAAACACAACTTAAAAGTTCAAAGTTTACAAATAAAAGCCCTCTACAAAAATAATGCTCATAAATACAAATTCAATCCTAACTACTATCCATCAGTTGCAAGTGTAGACAACAGTTCAATTGAATCAACCTGTATATTCCTGAAACACTCAACAAACGCATAACCGCATGTATGACAGAAAACAGTAAATAAACAAATATGACATTCTTGTATGATCCACACAACACATAATAAAGAAATATATCAATGAATAACTCATAAATATAAATTAATAAGCAGTGAACACAAGAAACAAGAATCATGTATATAAAAAACAATGTAACTCCCCCTAGCATGAATAGCCCCCAAAAAAATGATATACAAAGTGAAGCACCTAGATACAATCTAATATCTCCACTAGCTTCGCAAAACAAAAGAAATACTCCCCTTAACTACAAAAACTTCTCTACAATATCAAAACTTTACTCCCCCTTTTTATGACGGAAGGCCAAAGGACAATCACATGCCATCATCAAAAGGAGGTGGTGAGGGTGAACGAAGATGCACTAAGTCGGCTCGCAAAGCACGAATCTCATCAAGCAAGTCCACCAAAATCTGACCACGAGCCGCCTGAACGGTCATGACAGTCTCCAAGATACGACGTATATCAAAGTCATCCGAAAGAGGTGGAGGAACATCAGCAGTAGCAGCATCACCAACAGGATCAAGAACATCCTCACTAGCAGGACTTGTAGAAGAAGAAGAAGGAGGTGCGCTACCAGAAGGCTTAGACCTAGGGTGTTTAGAGCCAACTAGAAGATGAGTAGCCCTCTGTCTAAGAAAAGACGCACCTATGGGAGCAATAACATGTATGGGCTCAAAAGAAGGGAAACCACTAAGATCAAAATATAACAAAATCTTATGAATAAAAATAGGATGGACAAGAGCATGAGAGGAAGATGAACTCCTATAAACTTCGTTCAAAGAACGAAGGAACAAATGAGGAAAACTGATAGGAGCATCAGTAACAAAAGCATACAAAAAGACACACTGCTTGAGAGGAATGGTGTGAAGATGAGAAATGGGCCAAATAGAATGTCATGCTATCCTAAAGAAGAGATAGTGCAACTCAGATAGCTCAGTAGTGGTGATCCGAGGATCAGAACCCCACTGGATAGAAGACCCAGTGATGTAAGACATGACATCACTCAAAAGAGGAGACTCATTATAAGGGTAGACAGGATGCTGGACCAAAGGTACCCCTAGAACATCAGCCACTACAGCAGGAGTAATGGTGTACTCTACACATCGTATCCAACTCTTTACCAAAGTGTTAAAATAATAGATGCGGATAGAGATGTTCGAAAAGAACTCTCTAATCAGGGTAGCTAGAGGAGGAGAATCAGAAATATCCAACAGAGGTAACTAGCTCCGACGCTTAAAATTTGCCCCAATGGCAGGATCAAGCTCATCTAACACAACAAAACGCTTAGCCCAAATCTTTCTCTTAAGGTTCAGTTTCTCAAAAATCTTTTAGTTTTTCTCACTCAGAAACCTCTCATGGTTAAAAGAAGGCGGGGGAGGAGAAGGTGGAGGAGGAGAAGGTGGGGGAACAGACCTACGAGCTCTAGTCTTCTTAGGCATAGTGCTAAGGAAAGAACAAAGACACAAAGATAGAACCAAAAGAACACAAAAAGAACACAAACCAAGGGTAGATTGCAAGTTAGCATAAAAAAAAAATATAGAACAAAAATCTATATGATGCATGAACAATTTCAATATTATGATGCATGTTCTAATGCAGTAAACTAAGTTCAATTTCACAAAATTTGCTTGAGCATAGAGTTTCTAACAAAAACCCTAAAATTGAAAATCACTTGTTAATATTTTTAAAAAAATTTGACTAATTGATCATCACACATGCTAGAAAATAGATTAGAATGATCAATTTCATCAAAACAACAAGCCAATTTCATCAAATTTAACCCAATTGAACAAAATCCCCAATTCGGATCAATTTCAAACCCTAGAATTTCAATTTTTCACAAATCACAAAATTGACCAAATTAAACCATCAACAGCAAGTTTATATCATATCCCAACAAAAACCCAATGATCAATTTCACTTAAAAAGGGTTGAATCATGAAAATCTCCAAAAAAGAGTAGGTTTGAAAATCTCAATGAATAATGCATGAAACTTGAAAATAAAAGACAAAGGAGGGCTAAAATGGACATACCGGCCTTAGAAGACAAAAACCTTGCAAAAGATTCGGAGAAAAACGACAAAAAATAGAAGTTTTAGCCTTGCCGAGTCAGAGAGAGAAAGAAAAAGGTTTGAAACTTTTTGAAAAGTGATCTGAACAAGTCAAGGTCTGATATTTCAAAAACTTGATTCGTGATATTCGATTGATCAAAAATTACATTCGATCGATCGAATCAACCCGAGACTTTTAAAAGGATTTTAAACACATTTTTGATCAATCGAAAAACAGAATGGATCAATCGAAATAGGTAGAGGCTCACAAAATTTTTTAAAAGAACACAGTTTTGAAAAAGAATAAACACATTTTTGACACAAACTTCTCAAAGCATTAAAATTGATGAATAAAATGCATGAGTATGAGATGAAATACTTTTTCAAAAACCCAATTTTTAAGCCCAGATTTTCAAAGAAAAATTTAGCCATTCTCCTTTTAAATTCTAAAGCAACAAAGTAGTTGAGCATAAATCTTAAGGTATTTTTCAAACTTGGTTGGTCAGACAAAAAACACATACAATAACATGTACAGTGTTTAGCAAATAGTAACTTGTGTAGTGTGTGCAACTAGCAAAAGCTTGAGATACATGCGAGGTGATATGTGAATAGTAATCAATCACAAAGTCTACAAAATCCATCACATAGAATTCAAAAGAGACTATCACCTAAAGAGTTACATCATATAACTCTCACATCTCCTAAAACATAAGCTTGCAATCATGTAAGTTTCTTGAATTAGCCAAGTGATATTGAACATAAGCTTGTTTCCTTTTGTATCTAATGTAATATTGAACGGTTTTTAGACCTCTTAAACCAACCAGATTAATCTAGTTAATTAGCCAAGTGATTGAACATAAGCTTGTTTCCTTTTGTATCTCATGTAATATTGAACGGTTTTTAGACCCCTTAAACCAACTAGATTAACCTAGTTAATTAGCCAAGTGATTAATTTAGTCAAATTATGCAAATCTAGAATATCACAATCAAACAATCATATCAATAATATAAAGCAGCGGAAAAGTAAATAATACAAGATATGATGACCTAGGAAACCACACAGTAAAAACATGGGGAGGATTTGATCTAGCTATCCTCAAGGTAAACTTGAATCCACTACCTTGAAAGAATCGAAGTTCATACAAAAGGACTTACAAGCTCCCCGCTTGACTTCCTAATGCTACCTACCTGCAGAATTTACTGACACGACCACGTGCAAGTTTCGAATCCACGGACTCTTTCTTTCTTGGATTCTCCACAAGATACAAGCACCCACGCTTGTTATTCTTTAAACTCCAATGGCAGCAACTGAGTTGATCATCAAGATGTTGAAGTAATCTCTACCTTGAAAACCCTAAGTTTATGTAAAGGAAAGCTCCTCAATGATCTCATAAGAGATTCACATAAACTGCAAAGTATGAGTAACAATACAATCAGAGCAACTCACAAAAACATGGCTAGGGTTTTGTTTTTATACCTAGGGCAAAAACAGAAAACCCAAAACGTTTAATGAGATAGGGTTGAGTTGGAAATTCTGCAGAAAAATATTCTGGCCGACTTTCGATCGATCGAGTCTAACTTTCGATTGATCGAGCCAGGCCGAAATGCACCAATGCATTTGCAGCCTCTAATTCCAACTTTACATAAATTAAACAATTTTGAGCAAGCCTAAACAAGACTAAACATATTGTTTGATCATGGTTTGCCAACATTACACATTAGAATTCTAAATACATCGAATCCTAAGTCTTTAGAACCTAACAAATATATTCAAAATACCAAAAATATCTAAAAATTGTTTAATTAGCCTTCTTTCCTTTTTTAATCCTCTTTAATTTTTAAGGTTAGTCAAGGGTCATAAAATTTGAAAGATAATCATTAAAGGTAATCAAACATTAATTTTGAGATATTTCCTAAAAGATAATGGTCATATATGCACGGAAGACTAAAAGATTTCCTATAAAAGATGATAATCAATTAGATTTAAATGCCAATATTTAAATATGATTCTCTTTTACAAGAAAAGTCTTAATAGTCTAATTTAAGATTAAAATCTTTCTAAATTGGTGATGATCAAGCTTTAATGATAAAAGATGACTAATTTGAATTTAAACCCAAAATTTAATCAAGGAAAAGACAAGTGATTAATGAGGTATTAAATTCTAATCTTTCCTAAAAGACTTAAGGGTTTAATTCCAAAATAGTTGACAAACATTAATGGTTGACAATTAGGAGATCATATTTCCTAATATATTAGAGATAGTTAAATTTGAATTTAAAGGTTAATAAAGAAATTACAAAAATATTGACGGTTAATTTAATTTGAGGATCCTTCCTAAAAAGTTTAGATGTTTGAATATAAACTAATTTGATTCCTAAGGCAAAAAAACTCAATTGATTGAAGAGCACATTAAAAGACAAGAGCACATTTAAAAATCAAGGACATATTTAATAATTGATGTTGAGTTTAATAAAGGAAAGACATTCAACAATAATGAAGACTCCATTCCAATTAAGTGTCACACCTACATTAGACTTAATCATTAATTCTCATTAAGCATCAACCCTTTGTTTGTATCTATGTGTGCACACACTTGGATGATGATATGTCTAGATGCTTAGGTGATCATGTAGATGGACATTCACGCACTCATGTGCTTTGATGATTGTGCTTAAATTTTGAGGTGATTGGGTGGTAAGAGGTACGTGTTTAGATGTTCACATGCTTATATATTCTCACATGCTTGTATGTGCCCATATGCATGTATGCTTACATGCTCACATTTCCATATGCTTGTATACTCACATGTCTACTTGCTTTGATGATCACATGCTCCCATGCTCACTTGCTTTGACGATCATATGCTCACTGGCTTTGACGATCATATGCTCACTTGTATTGATATTCACATGCTAGTATGCCCTCAAGCTCACATGCTTGTATGCTTGTATATCCTTATATGTTTAGATGCTTTGATGATTACATGTTCACATAATTGTGTGCTTACATGCTTACATGCCTAGATGCTTCCATATTCACATACTTGGTTGCTTACATGCGCCTCACTTGGATGATATGTCTTCATGCTTGGATGCTCACATGCTCACATGTTTGGATGCTCATGTGCTCACATGTAAACATGCTTGGATGTTCATATCTTCACATGCTTCCATATTCACATGATCAGATGTCGTATGCTTATATCTTTATAACATTCACACAATTGATTGCCTTTCACATAATTTTTTCCAGCTTTCTACTTTATCTGTTCACATGATCCGTAGATGAAGATAGACACCATTTATCCCCTATCCAGTAACAATATATGAAGGCCAGCTACGGTTGGGCAGGCTTAGGGTGCCTAACATCTTTCCATCATGTATCTTAACTCCATACCCAATCTGGTAGGTAGAACTTTATGGAGTCATGTTTTAGTTCCTGAACCAATAACCAGGTGGCAACTCCATATGTCTCTTTTTAAGAGGCACTGTGTACTCCTAGGCTTGCGCTGACTTTAAGTCTAAAACCACTTTGAGGGAGGTTAAGTGCTATGCACCTTGCCTTTGCGAGAAGGAATCAACATGCTGATATGTCATCTAAATGGGGTACGAATAACGGAACTTACAATTAGCATCCATCTGGCCTAATGCATTCATCCAAACACTTCATAAACAAAGATACCGTGTTAATAGGAAAACAAGATCTAATAACTAGGGTTTTGAAAAGAAAAATATATTTAAGCAGCATAATAACATATGAACCCTAATTCTAAACTAGCATGTTTGGTACTAATTATGCCCATGTCATAAAAAACAAACATGTTTTAACCAATTGAAACACAATAATTTAGATCTAACACACATTGGTTTGCGAAATTTCAAATGTATGCATAGGGCTTAATGATAAGCTAGGAATTGGAGGGATGAACCTTATGTTAAATTTTTGTGTTTATGAAAAATTAGGTAGTGTTTTGAGACTATTATATGGTGAGCAAAGAATTTAATGAGATTGCTAAATTGTGAACTAACTAAAAGGATTAAAGTCTCTTATGATCTTTCTAAAAAATTTTCTCTTGATTGCTCATTGGAAGTGAGAACTCTTCCTCTATTTAATGTGACACTCCATATTTGATTGGATATTGATTGAGTGTGTGTTTGTGTGGATCTGTTTTGAGTCCCACATCAAACATATATTGGCTTAATCTAGACTTTATTAATAATCACAAAGAGTCTTAATTGTGATTAGACTCTTGGAAGTGTGAACTAGTCAAATAACAATTATGACTCTTTGTGATTAGACTAGTTCTTTTTTGGAATAGCGCAAATGTGGCTAGAAAATTCAGCTTGTTACAAATGGTATCAGAGTCAGTCTGGTAACCCTATGCGGTCTCAAAGACATTGCCCCATAAAGTGGGTCTTGATGAGAATTTCAGAGATATAAGTTCGATAAATCGTACATATATTGAGTTGATTTGGGCTTTATTAACAACTATATGGAGTTTCAATTGTGACTAAACTAGTCCTTTTAGGGCTGTTATAGTTATGACTAACATGAAAATCACACCCTCTTAGTTTGATTAAAGTTTATTTTAGTTCTCTAACTTTACTTTTGTTCAATTGCGTCTTCTAAATTTCAAATTTATTCAATTCTCAAGCCTTTTGTCAAATTTTGTCAATTGAATGTAAGTAAAGTTAAAGAATTAAAATGAATTTAAATCATACTTAGAGAGTGTATTTTGCATTTTAGCCTATATTTATTGAGGAGAAGATCTCGGTTGATGAGTTTGAGTGATTATAGACTTCTCAAGGTTGGAATTTTCATATTTTTATCTTCCATGAAGTTTGCTTAAGTGCTAGTAAACTGAAGAAAATGACTAAAAATTGAAATTGAGGGCTTGAAGTTGAGATGCTGAATGAAAGTCTTCCCAAAGTGTCAAATGGAACTTTGGCTTGCGAATTCCAACTTAATTGGTTTTTTTTATGCAGATTTTTATTAGTTTTTGAGACAATTCTCACTTGGGAACTACTTTAAGTCTCCTTAATGTCAAATAAAACTATTGAATCTTGACGAGCACTGAAATTATTAGCTAGTTCATGCAGCGGACAAATGTTACATCTACAAGCTCTTCTCATTAGATGACGAGCATACAACCTATAAGGTCATCACGAGAGGACAACCATGCAGTATTTATGGTGCAGTCATTAATGGTTTCGTAGTCGATGAGCTCCAACGGTTAGAAAAGCCAATCATGAGTCAACCAAATCTCCAATTAAGCTCAGGCAGACGTTACTCAAAACAACCAAGAGAGCTATTAAGAGGTAACCAACGATTATACTCATAATGAGGCTCCCACAATGTGAGAGACTGCACGCTCGGCCCATTTTTGGCATTAGGCCAAACCCACGTGAATGGGTGGAGTCCTGTAATTGCCTCTCAAAATAGAGATTCAACTGATTATATTTTCCCCTTAAGATTAAGGGTTTTACAATAGAGTTGCCACTTGTTTAATTATTGGAATAAATAAGAAAACCAAAATTGGAAAATTCCTCATTTTATTGATTTGTAAATGAATTTAAATTGATCATAAGAAATTACATAGCTTTGGTCTTAGATACAATCTAAGATAAAATACATGGCTTTGTTTCATAGTTACAATCTAGAAATTGAAAATTACAAGGATAAACATTGATCTATCAACCCTTGATCTAAACTTGGAGGCTATGTTATAAGGTGGGAAGGTATTAGGCACGCATCTTGCCCGGTGAAACCGGTCTTTTAGACTATGGTAGCCAACATTCATATCATATTATCTAATATGTTATTAATCAATTTGCATGTTGAATTTAATGCGTGTGCAACCTTACCATAAGATGTAGTCCTAATCAATCAAATTATGACACATCATTAAGTTCAAATTGATTATAATTATAACTAATTGTTCATAATCACATATAGTCGGACTCAATTTGTGATAGTGCATTTCGGCCATTAAAACTTGATTTGATGATAACTTTCAATATAATGGTCTGATTAGGGCTTATGACTAGTCGATTTGATCATTACAACATCAAGATCATTTTGATGAAATGAAATTAAGGATCTAATGGCCACAATTAAGATGCCTATTTCTAAGGTGAAATTACCCTTTTACCCTCCATGTGAGGTTGAATGCGGGTTGCAAAATGAGGTGTTAATAGAATGCCCATCATTAATAGAGTTTGAAAAGCAAATGTCAATGTTTGAAAAAGACACCAAACTTTGCAATTAGTATTTAGTCGTGGTGAATTTATGATGAATGCAGATCAAAATGTAGACCGACATGTTGTGGATCAAAATGTAAACCGAATCTCAAGGGAGATTGCCTACGTACCTCTTGGTGAGAGGATTAGGTCCAAATGTAGTTCATGCATGTAGCTTTTTTCTTTTTTTTTAATTAATTATTAAAAAAAATGGGTACAAGACATGCTTACCAAAGGTCAAGAGAAAATGGGGATTTCGGTTATTCAGAAACCAACTTTTAGGACATTTATGGAACATGTTAAGAACATATGTCATTTAGAATTGGCTAATCCTTTGACAAAATGCACATTACTTGTAATTGGGTAGATTTAGTATGTGTTTAATACTTCAAGGAACAAGAGTTCAAGTCCAAGTATTGAAGCCATGCAAATCTGTCCAAGAATCAAGTGAAGAAGTGCTATTCTTTAAAGCTCGATAGATCGACAAATATCTCGACAGATGTATCTATCGAGATTTAAAAGGTGAAGCTCGATAGCTGTATTTATCGAGAATTACAAAAATTAGTTTTTCAGAACTGTTTTTCACGCATATCCAAGCTATGTGTTTAGGTTTTCTTCTCTCACAACCTTAGACATATATAAGGATTTTTTTAAGGGCCGTCATAAGGTTGTTGCAAGCATATTGTGACTAGAGACGATTTGCCCTAGTTCATCTTTCTCTTGAAGAAGCTGCTACATACCGTAGGGTTTTGTAACCAAGGAGGTTCTTAATCTTCATCGTGTGGATGAACTGAAGAACTTTGCAACCAACATCCTTCTCAAATTGGTGTGTTAGTCACGTACTTGGATCCGTACATCAATTGGTTAGTCATGTACTAGGAGCCATGCATTGAAAATGAGAGATTATCACTAAATTACAAGTCCAATTGTGTATTGGGGTAAGGGTTCAACTGTTGGTTGGTATAAGATACTAAAATTCATTTACTTGTAACCACTTATTTTGATAATAGTGGATTCTCGGGAGTGGTGATCTTAAATTCACTTGGTGGGGTTTTGCCTCAGTGGTTTTCCCCATTCGTAAACAAATTACCCGTATCAAATTTAATTTCCCTTGCATTTAGTTTATTTGGTGATTTGTTTATGTTACCACACTTATTGCATGTTAATTGACTTAATTAATTAACTTTGCTAAATTAATTGATTAAGTTACCAAAGGGGTCAATACATTCTTGGCCTATCAAGTGGTATCAGAGTAGGCATACTTTGATTAGGGTTAATCTTTACTGTGTGATCCATTGACCCCTGTTGTCATGGATAGAGGACAATCTTTAATTATACCTCCTTTATTTGATGACACTAACTATACATAATAGAAAATACGCATGAGAGTTTTCTCGTAGTCATTAGCTTTCTTGCAGTCATTGGATGTGCTTCTCAGAGGTTCGATGGATTTGAATTTTGGACATGCTTACTAGAGGTCTGCTGAATTTGAATTTTGGATGTGCTTCCCAGAGGTCCGATGATTTGATGTTTGGACGTGCTTCCCAGAGGTCCATGGATTTGAAATTTGGACGTGCTTCCTAGAGGTTCGATGATTTGAATTTTGAATGTGCTTCCCAGTAGTCCGAAAATTTCTTGTAGGGTGTTATTCATGCCAACGCGTATGGGTCTTGTACCTTAGTTCCTACAAAATAAATATTTCCAATTAATACCAGAGCTATTCATTGAAAATAATTGGACATACCTGGCCAATGCCCCTAGTTTGGGACATCTTGAATGCTTTGATGAATGCTGAGTGTGTATAGTTGACTTGATGTTGCACCACTGGAGAATATGGAAGAGGATTTTAACATTTTGTTCTTGATTCTTGAAGAAGAATTTAATGAATATTTTTCCTGGGACTTTTGAAATTTCTTTTTGAAAGATTTGGAAATCTTGAATTTTTTTTTGAAAGAATTGAAAATCTTGATTGATAATAATAATTATTTTTTTGAAAGCAAACTAAGA
Organism: Quercus variabilis; assembly: GCA_030445155.1. Taxonomy (NCBI): domain Eukaryota; kingdom Viridiplantae; phylum Streptophyta; class Magnoliopsida; order Fagales; family Fagaceae; genus Quercus; species Quercus variabilis. The sequence goes on along the minus strand of CP129447.1, from coordinate 44,032,052 downwards.
ACCGAATGCCCCTAGTCCCAAGGCTTTTTGAAAATTTGGAAAGAATTGAATATCTTGATTGAATTTTTTATTAAGAGCAAATTAAGTACCCAATGCCCCTAGTCCCAAGGCTTTTTGAGAATTTTCTCTTTTCTTTTCTTCTTCTTCTTTTTTTTTTTTTTTTATTTTTTTTATATAAATTTATTTTATTTTTTATTTTTTATTTTTGAATTTTTTATTTTTAAATTGCCTTTATTTTCTTGAAATATGAAGATTTGTTCATTGTTAGAAAGTGAAGGAGATGAAGATGAAGATGGAATTTTTTCATGAAAATTTTTTTTGGTTGAAAAACCTATCTTTTGAATGAGAATAAATTTGGCTGGAAGTTGATGCAGATTGCTAGATAAGTCCTTGCTTAGTTCATGTAAAAAGATAATTCTGTGGGGACGTAAAAACTAGTCCCCGCGGAGTTCATCACAGATTCTTACTTAAACTACTCAAACAACATACATATAAGTAAACAACAAGGGAAAAACACTCCACAATGGGAAACTCAAGCAATTGATTTCATGTTCCCACGGTGTGAACTTTACTCTCTCTCTCTCTCTCTCTCTAGCTAATTTTTCTTCTTTATGTTCATTTCTTTCTCTTTTTTTCCAACCTCTTATCTTTTACCTCCCCTCTCCCTTTTATAGAATCCTTAATTTTATCATTATAGCTATCCTGTTGTATGCCAAAGCCTCAAGGATATTTTTTTTCAGCTTTATCAGATTTCTTCCTTCCCTTATCTCGGAACTCTGACTTTTGGGGGTTGTTTTTACTGTTTAGACTATCTCCCTTGTGTTTAATGTGGCAGAGGTGAGGTAAGAGCCCCATCACTGATGTAGAGGTAAAGATTTTCAACCTTCTTGCATGTTTCAGAACTTTCCTGTGGTTCCAAGAATCTCCTGGAAATCATACATGGATCATCCGCGCACCTTACCCCGGGTAAGGTGGCACCTTAAAACTAATCTCTTGTGTCACTCATTTTTTCTGTAATACTTAGGATGATCCAACTTTCCTTCTTTCAACGTTTATTACCCATTGAGCCTTCCTTTCAAAACACAGGCTTGACCTAATTCTTTCTTGTGGCCCAATTGCTTCTTGGGCTTTCGGCCTGAGAGGTGACTGTTCCACTCCCCACAATAGCCGTCCACGATCTCCAGGTCATCATAATTGACGTGGGGATCATGGTTTGAGAGGAATGCAGCAATCATTAACTAGCATTGATGAATAGTTGTGGCGTTAGGCAATAAATGCCACAAACATGCCCATGCTTCTCACCCCACGATCATCAGCGCGTGTAACAGAATGGACGGCTAGATGGACCCTTTGGAAAACGGAAAATGGCGGGAAAAGGAAGGGTTTTATTTGTCCTTTCCTCTCCTTCACTTGTCCTGTATAAGGGAGACTCCAAACCCTTCTTCAAGCTCTTTCGTTATCATTATATCAATACTCTAAGAAAAAATTTTCTTTCTCTTTTCTCTCTATCATTTCCTACTCTGGCTATCCTTAGGTGGCCTTTAGCAACCATTCTTTCTTCTACTTCTCTTTCTTGTTGTAAGTCCGTCAACTTTTCTTCCTTTAGATTAGTCTTATCTTTATATTTTTCTTTTAATTTCTTTTTTTGGTTTAAAATGGAGAACTTTAAATCTGTGGCTGGCACCCCTAAGAGACTAGTTGAGTTTAGGAGGAAATATAATTTACTAGATGATGTAGAAGTAAGTTATTGCCCAGAATCCGAGGCAATACTTTCGAGGGGGGAAGGTAGGGTGGTAATCCTACTCGTTGCCATTGTATAGGGGAGTGAGGATCCCTATGAGTGACCCCTTACCAACTTCCTATGCCACTTTAAGGTCTGTCTCGATCAATGTATTCTTAATGTCTTTAGGATCGTTAGTAGTGTAGACACCCTTAATAAGAGGCTCAGATTGAAGCTTACCGAGCACAACATCAACTATGTTTATAGCTTTCAAGACAGTAAAACCTCTGGGTAGTATTTTAAGATCTGGCACAGGGAGGTGAGGCTTATCTTAGGCCTTTTGGATTCCAACAAGGCAACAGAGGGAGATTACTTGATCATCTCGGGGAACTGGTACCCTAGTGAAATCCATTGCCCCACTAGTGTGGGTAAAGTAGGTGGGTAGACTTAATAGGATTTTCTAAGTTATTATTATTATTGTATCTTTTCTGAGTTGTATTTCATATTCTACATGACTAACCTTTGCTTGTTTCTTTTTTTTATAAAAATACGCCTTTAAGAAGAAAAGGCAGTTAATAAACTCCATGAATTTGAATAGGCTGCTGAAGACGTCCCATTTAACCCTACACTGACGGTCAACTTCATGTAACTTACTAGATACTCGGTTACTCCCCTATGTATTGAAGCTTCCAAGCCGTGGGAAAGGCCATTACCCTAAGGCACCCATTACTCCCATACATAGACGTTCGTAGCGAGGGATATATCTTATCCCATTCTAAACGTGCTTGCCAAAAAGAAGGAAGGTATGGTAGCAACTCTCTTCCCCTTTTCACTCTTACGGATCTAGGAGTAACCATTGTTGCTCCTACTGACCATCCTTGACATTAGCAAAAGAAGAAGAAAATAGGCAATGCTTCTCCCTACAGTCCTTCACCCCCCTGACATTTCAATGAAGTGGGGTGACTCTTGCACAACTTTTGGCCACTCCTACCGTGCCCAAAACTCAAATGTCTCTTGCTCCAATTGCCATTACTCCCATGACCATTCAAACAACTCCTGTCACTACAGCAGCTACAACTCCTACCTGGGAGACTAGGGCTAGTCGGAAGCGTCGTAAGGGGGTAGGTCAATCCTCTATAGCTCTTGGCTCCGAAAACTCCCCCCCCCCCTAGTAACCTTGGGGATTCTTAGGTTGATGCTACGGGGGCTCTTGCTTATGTCCACACCTTCATGGTGGATGGGGTTCCCCTCCCTGCCACGGATAGGGTTAGCCTTGGAGAGAAGGTGGCAGGGTCAAAGTAGCTGAAAGTGTTGGTGAAGCTCTCTTGCCTCCCGCGGACATGAACAACTAGGATAAGTGGGATGATGAATCCCTCTTACTCAACATAAAGAGGGAAGCCATCATGGTAACAAATTTTTCCTTGCCTCCTTATTGTTTTTTTCACTTCTTTTTGTTATTTTATTAAAAAATTGTTAAAAACTCTATCTTTGTTATATGGCAGGGATATTAATTTTCCGTGGTGATTAAAGAGAGGTATCAAGTTGCCAAGGCTAGAGCCGAGGAACTAAGTAATGACAACGAGGATCTCCTAAGGAAGATCTTAGATGTCATGAACAAAGTCTCCGAGTTTGAAAGGCTACGGTTTAAAGGTCGAGGATAACACGAAAGCCATTACCGAGAGGGCAGAGGCTTTGGAGAAGGAATTTTAGGAGGCTAGGATTGCTCTTGCGGGGAAAGATACCAAGCTGAAAAGCTATGTAGTAGTTGATGATGCCAAAATTCAAGGGGCCTACTTCTAAGGCCAGTATGACTACATCGCCACTATAAAGCTTGAGGTGTAGTAGAACCTTCAAGTATATTTTACTAAAGGGTGGACTACAGCTTTGGACAAGCTAGAAATGGAGGTTGCATCTTCCTTAAGGCAAAAGCATAATGTTCCTATCCCTACAGAGTTAGTCATCATACCAAATCTCGAAATCCAGGCTATCATCAATGACGAATCTCCTGCCCAAGGGGTTGAAGGGGCTGGGCCTACCGTAACATTAGGAGGAGAAGAGATCACTTTTGTTGCATTATCTTCAACCGAGTAGCCTTCTCATATTTAAATTTCTTTGATTTTCATTTCTCTAAAAACAATTCTATAGTTTGCCTAGCTTTGGGGGCTTTTATTTTGTACTTAATTACTTTAAGTGTTTGGAACTTTTATTTATGAAAATATCCCTTAAGTATTTTCTTCTTATCATTCTATGCCTCGTGCTTATGTTTCCTGATGTATTTATACATCTGATTGCTACTTTTCTTGGTTTTTTCTTGCGGAGGGGATCCCACTATTCTATTACTACATTAACAATTTGCCAAGCTTTGATAATGCCTTATAATTGTCATTTGGAACAAATTAAGATAATAAATCTAGTTAATCACTTACCCGGGATACTTGCTCTATGGAACTCATCTCTTATGCACTATCAAGTCTCACCCATACCTTTTACCAACGTCCCATCGTACAAACTAAGTAACAGTCTGAATCCCATTCATTGCAAAGATGAAGTCCATTACCATGGAGCTTGTTTCTCTTCTTATGAAAAATCCTTACCTAGCTTTTTGTTAGTAAGTATAGAATCATACTAAGGTAGAAGACTTAGTTCGCAACTCTCCTGAGGTAATGACAAGGTCTAGTACCTCTGGGTTTACTTTCAATAAAGTTTTAATTTCATTCTTTGTTAGTGACCCTGAGACTAAGGCAGAATATTTAGCTTAAAACCTACCTGAGGCAAAGATAGGGTCTAGTACCATGGGGTTTACTTTCAATAAGTGACCTCGAAGTCAGACTAAGGCAGAGAAATCAACTTAAAACTTACCTGAGGCAAAGACGAGGTCTAATACCTTGGGGTTTATGTTCAATGAAGTTTTAATTTCATTCTTTGTTAGTGATCCTGAAGTCAGACTAAGGAAAAGAAATCAGCTGAGAACTTACTCGAGGCAAAGATAGGGTTTAATACCTCGGGGTTTAAGTTCCCTTGCTATTTTGGCGTCCTAAAGTAGGCCTTCATACGATCTATTATTGTTTACTGAACTGAGATAAAATAGAAGTGTAAGTAGTGCATATTTTCTATATGACATTCAAAAGTTATACTTCTTTAAATTAAATACATTCCATGGCCTAGCTATGGGTCTTTCATCCAAATCTTCTAACCGATAAGCACCAACCCCAGCATTGGATAAGGCCCTTCCCAAGTTGGGCCTAGCTTTCCCATAGCTGGGTCTTGGGTATCTCCCAAAACTTTCCTTAGTACCAAATCTCTTGGAATGAACTCCCTATTTTTGATTCCCTTGTTGTATCCTTGGCAAATCCCCTGTTTATAGTTAGCTGGTCTTACCAATGCCCCATCTCGACTTTCTTTAATTAGATCCAAATGCTTGCAAAGTAATTGGTCATTCTCTCCAACTTGAAACATGTTAGTCCGAGAAGTATGGAACCCAGTTTCCATGGGTATTACTGCCTCTGCACCATATGTCATCGAGAAAGGAGTGTCTCTCATGGAACACCATGGAGTGGTCCGATACGCCCATAGCATGCTCGGAAGCTCTTCCACCCATTGACCCTATGATTCATCCAGCCTCTTTTTTAGGCCATTTATAATGGACTTGTTGGTCGTCTTTGCCTGACCATTGCTTTGTGGATAAGATGGGGTAGAATACCTGTTGACAATTCCTAATTTCGAACAGTATTGCCGAAAGGCTTTACTATCAAACTGTAATGCATTTTCTGATATGAGAACCCTTGGCACACCAGACTATGTCACTATATTCTTCCAAACGAACCTATTCACATTTGAGTCTTGGATATTAGCAAGGGGCTTTGCTTCCACCCACTTGGTGAAATAATTTGTCCCCACTAAGAGCCATCTTCTACTTCCCGTGGCCTTTGAAAAAGCCCCACTATGTCTAGCCCCCATTGGGAAAAAGGCTACAGACTGGATATAGGGTTGAGAGGACCCTCAGGTTAATGAATGCTTGGAGAAAATCTTTGACATTGATCACATTTTCTAAAGTACTCTAATGATTGTTTCTGCATGTTTGGCCACCGATACCCCTGAGTAAGGGCTCGGTGCGCCAAGGACCTGCCTCCCATCTAACTTCCACATATCCCTTCATGCAACTCTTTTAGAAGCGTTTCAACTTCCTCTAGATGCATGCATAGTAGATAGGGCCCTAAATATGACCTTTTATATAATTTCCCTTCTTCGGAGACCCAGTATCATGGAGACCTACATTTGATCAACTCAGACTCTTTCTTATCCTAGGGAAAAATTCCATTTCAGAGATATGCTACAATTGGATCCATCTAGCTTGCAGATGGATGTATGCTCAAGACTAAGCTCTTGTCGGAAGGAGTTAGGCTGGAAAAATGAAATAGTTCAATTGTTACAATCTTTGGAAGGGGATCTTCCACTGAAGAAGCTAGAGTAATCAGAGAGTTGGCATGACTGTTACTACCCTTTGAGATATGCGAGATCTCTACCTTTTTGAGTTGATACTTTAGTATCTCAACCTCCTTTAAGTAGCTTATCATTCTCTAGTCCTTAGCTTTGAACTTGCCTGTTATCTAACTAACAACCAGCCATGAATTATAATGCAATTGTACTCTATCCACCCTTACTTGTCTAGACATTCTGAGCCTTGGAAGGAGTGCTTCATACTTTGCTTCATTATTTGAAGCAGGAAAACCCAAACTGAATGATCTTTCCACTTTAACTCCTTTTGGAGAGATGAGTATAATTCCAATCTTTGCCCCTTGGCAGTTTGACACTTCGTCCACATACACTTGGCATATTTGTTTCTGAGCTTCTATTGCTTTGCTTCCCTCTATGAGCAAAACTTTAGCTTGCCTAGTAGTGAATTCGGTAAAAAAATCAGCTAAAACTTTCCCTTTGATGGATATCAAAAGCTCCCAAAGAGGCCCCCCACTTGGGTATCCTTCCTGTGAAATCTGACCTCCTAAGCAACGCTTGCAAGGGGTGCTCGGTTAGCACAACTACTGTATAGGCTTGAAAATAGTGGGGCAATCTTCATACGGCATGAATTACTGCCAGTGCAGATTTTTCCAAAAGGAGACAACGTGTTTTTGCTTCCACAAGAGTCTTGATGAGATAAAAGATTGGCCTTTGAATCCCTTGGTCTCCAACAAGATAGCACTCATCGCATGATCAGTCACAACTAAATACATATACAATGTTTCTCTAGGTACTGGCCTTGACAAGAGGGGAGCTCGATATAAATACAATTTCAGTTTGTCAAATGCTTGCTGGCATTCATCTATCCACCGAAAGCCTTTCCACTTCTTTAGCAATTGGAAGAAAGGTCAACACATATTCGTAGACCGTGAAATGAATCGATTAAGAGCTGCAGTCATCCCAGTAAGATGCTGGACCCCTTTAGGGTTCCTAAGAGACTTCAAACTTTGCAAAGCTACAATTTGATATGGATTAACTTCTATACCTCGGTGAGTCACCAGATAACCTAAAACTTCCCCAAGCTGACCCCAAAGGCACTCTTAGAAGCATTCAATTTTAGACGGTGTTTTCACAATGTCTTAAAGGTTTTTGTGAGATCCTTATGGTGATCTTCCATGGCCTTACTCTTTATTACCATGTCATCTATATAAGCCTCCATATTCCTTCCCAATTGCTCTTTGAACATCTTGGTAACCATTCTTTGATAAGTCGACTCTGCATTCTTCAAACTAAATGTCATGACCCTGTAATAAAAATTACCAGTAAGGGTAATGAAAGAGGTTTTCTTCTGGTCTTCGGGGGCCAGAGCTATTTGATGGTACCCTTGAAAACATCAAGAACACTCATCCTGGGGTGCCCAAAAGTTGCATAAACAAACCGATCAATCTTGGGCACGAGAAAAGGACCTTTTGGACACGCCTTGTTCAGATCCGTGAAATCCACACATACTCGCCACTTTCCATTCTTCTTTTCACCACTACCATGTTAGCTAACCACTTGGGATAAAAGACCTCCTTAATTGCCTTGGCTTCTTTGAGTCTATCTACCTCTTCCTTTACTACCCTGATGTGTACATCCGAGGACTTGCGAGGTTTCTGCTTCTTCAGTAGACACCAGGGACAACATTAAGCCGATGACAGATAAAATTTGGATCTACCCAGGGTACTTCATATGGACTCCATGCAAACACATCCAAATTGCTTACTAGAAACAAGATTAATTCTACTTTTTCCAAGACGGGAAGGTTAGCTCTTACCTAGAAGTACTTATCCCTGAGGTCAATGTGTATTTTCCCCAATCACTCACATGTGTCCTCAGGTGAAGACTGTAGCTGCTACAAGGGATTTGCCGGTCTAGGCTCTTTTTCATTCTTATGCCCTATGACGGCTATCTGGCATCTCCGTGCCACACTCTAATTTCTGCACATTTCTGCAATGCCTTGCTCGGTGGGGAATTTTACCTTCTGATGTAAAGAAGAGGGAATTGCACCCATGGAGTGAATACAAAGATGTTTAAGAATTGCTGTGTAAGGGGAGTAGGAGTGCATTACTATAAAGTGGACTATTTCCTTTCTTCCTTCCACTTCCATAGGAAAAGTCACCAGTCCAGCTGGCAGAACGACACTTCCATCAAAGACCACCAAGGGGTTATTATACTCTGTCAAATCTTCGGGGGTAAGTCCTAACCCTTCATATAGGCCAAGGTACATTATTTCTGCCCCACTTCCTTGATCTATCATTACCCTTTTTACATCAAAGCCCTTAATCCGCAGTGTTACTACTAGTGCATCTTCATAGGGCTGAACAGTATCCATAAGGTCCTTTCCTATAAAGCCAATGCATTCATCTTCCCAACGTCTCTTTATAGGTGTAGGGCCTTCTAATTCTAGGTCAGAAGCTGAGTTCACAGTCAATATCCTTGGTGGAGTTCTCATAGTCTCCACCTACTTCCTAACCATGTGTATTACCCCTATGAGCCCCCAAGCTGGTGTCGAAGTTCTTGAAGTGGTTGCCTCTTTCAAATCTTGCGAACGAGAATCTTCTCATACTAATAATTCTCCCAAATAACTTGCCTTTCCAAGCTGGTGCAAGTGTTCCTTTAGGATTCGACAATCCTTAGTTGTATGTCCTCGGTACCGATGATATGAATAGTAAAGGCTCTAGTTTCTTCTCATAACATCCTCACTCATCTTGTTTGGCCAGCAGAAGTATGGCTTATTCTTTATTTTCTCCACAATCCGGTATACTAGTTCTTTGTACAACGAACTTACGATTTCGGGCCTCATCTTTTAAGCTTGAGAGAAAAAGTTCCTTCGAGGTCGAGGAACTTGATCTACCTTAATCTCTTTCTTCTTTACGACGGGTGCCTTTGCTTTAGCCTTATCTTGCAACTAATCATCTTCTAACCTCTTATACTTCTCAACCCACTCCAATAATTTATTCATATCCATGACTAGCTTTAAAGCCAGAGAAGCCTTCAAGTCAGAATGAATAGGGAGCCCCACTTTGAAGGTACTTGTAGCAATTCCCACATTATCCCCCCTAATCTTGTTGTATAATTCCCAGTAACTGTCCGAATAAGCTCTAAGGGTTTCGTCTTCCTGCACATCACAAATCTTGCCTCGAATGCTCTGATTAGCTAATCGTAACTCAGATGGCCCTTTTTTGCAGCCCATCGAACCATCTCATAGCTATTGGCCCCGAGCTTGAAGGAAAAATTTTGCACATCAAAGCCTTGTTTTTAGAATATATGGCCATGCTTTGGTTATAATGATTTACATGTTCCACGGGATCCATTTTGCCATCATTTATAGTGAAAATTGGTCATGTGAATCTTCATGGTAAATCAATTTTCTTAATCTCTTTTGAGAAGGGGGATTGAGATATCTGATGTAGTGCCTTACCCATAGCATTATCACTGGAAACCTTTGGCACTACAGGGACTTGAGATTGAGGGGCTGACGAAGGCTGTGGAAGTGGTCCTCTATGCTTCTCCCTATCTTGCTCTCCTCTTCTATTCTTGTGGTGAGGTGGAGAGACTATCCTTTCCCTATGCGGAGACTACTTTCGCTCTCCATGGGGAAGGGGTGATCTCCTATCACGCTTCCTATTCTGATCATCTAGCATACGTTTATCTGCTCGGGAGTGACTGGGTGTCAGGCTTGGTCCTCTCTGATGATGAAGCTCTTTGTCTTTACAGTGGAGCAACTCCTTATCCTTCTTGGCATTCCTCTACAGCAACGCCACCTGCTCTTTCAACCTTTCCACCTCCCCATCCTTACTATAGTTGGTCAGACCTTCTATATTAGTAGCAGTCCCTTCTTCTTGTGGAGGTGTGCTAGGTTGTCATTGATTCTTATTATGAACTTAAGATCTCACACATCGATCCATATGAACAGATTCTTTTGAAAAGCTAGGTCACTTCAGATGAGCGAGACCACTCCGTGATCAGTTCTCCATAGTCTAAAACAAATCAATTCTTGAGTCTTTTGCTTAGTAGAGTAATTTCCCATAGACGGCACCAATTATGGGGATGTAAAAACTGGTCCCCGTGGAGTTCATCATGGATTCCTACTCAAACTACTCAAACAACATACATATAAGAAAACAACGAGGGAAAAACACTCCACAATAGAAAACTCAAGCGATTGATTTCTTTCAACTCAAGTATTACAATTTCAAGTTGAATATTACAATAGATAACCCTCACATTCCCGCCGTGTTATCTTTACTCTCTCTCCCTCTTTGGCTCATTTTTCTTCTTTATGTTCCTTTCTTTATCTTTTTTCCAACCTCTTATCTTTTACCTCCCCTCTCCCTTTTATAGCTTCAATCCTTACCCTTATTGCTGTAATTGTCCTGTTGCATGCCAGAGCCTCAGGGATATTTTTTTCAACTTTATCGGATTCCTCCCCTCCCTTGTCCTAAAACTCTGACTTTTGGGGGTTGTTTTTACTGTTTAGGCTGTCTCGCTTGTATTTAATACGGCTGAGGTGAGGTAAGAACCCTATCATTGATGCAGAGGTAAAGATCTTCAACCTTCTTGCATGTTTTGGAACTTTCCTATGGTTCCAAGAATCTCCTGGAAATCACATGTGGATCATCCACGCACCTTACCTTGAGTAACGTGGCACCTTACCTTTTCCATGAGAACTAATCTCTTGTGTCACTCATTTTTTCCATAATGCTTAGGATGACCCAGCTTTCCTTCTTTCAATGTTTATTACCCATTGAGCCTTCCTTTCAAAACATAGGCTAGAGGCCGCTTTAGGCCTAAGAGGTGACTATTCTACTCCCCACAATTTCAATTAGCAATGGATTTTTTTCATTAAAATGAATTGGAAGTACTTAGCCAATGCCCCTAGTTTGGGGCATATTCCATGCTTAGATTGAAGCTGAGTTCATTTGATGTTCCTACCATTGGGGAACATGAAAGAAGATCACGGTCCACCTTCACTGGTTCCTACAAATTGGCTTTCTTTCTCTACCTTGTTAGAAACTAGTTATCATGAAAACATTTTTGGCCAATGCTGCTAGTGTGGACATGATTGCAAAAAAATGGTTCGATGCCTCAAATGAAAACATGCTTTCACGCGAGGACACATCTGCACACAATAAAAATAGGCCAATGTCCCATATTTGAGCATGCTTAATGCAAAACAAATGGGCTTAGCCTAACATGCACCCAAAAAATTTTGTCACATTGTTTTGAATTTGTTCCCCAAGGTTGTTTGGGTGATTGAGACCGGGCCTTTGAAAGGCTGCCTACGTACCTCTCTTGTAGAGGATCAGGTCAAGACGTAGTTCAAGAGAACTGGATTTTGGAAATGAAAGTTTTTTTTTTTTTTTGGAAATGAGATTTCTCATTCTTTTATTTATTTATTTATTTATTTTTTTAAATGAACAAGAGGTGATCCTTTGAATAACCATTTTGGAAAATCATAGTGTTTAAGAATCAAACAAATCTCTTTGATTAGGAAGGATCAAGATCATTAAACTCATGTAATCAAATTTGCTTATTTCTTTTGAACACTATCTAATTAAGTCTCCAAAGGCAATCAAGAAATGAAATGATATTATTTAGGAATCACATTGTTGGGTGCAAAGAAGCAGAGTGCTCCAAGTTTGAAAGTTCTTTTGAGTCATTTGAGGATTTGAGAATTTGAGAAATTTTGTCCTTGTACATATCATCCAGTGGGGTTTGACAATTTTAAGCGTTTTTCCTTTTTAATTCAAGAGAAAATAATATTAGGGTTTAAGATGTGCCTACAACTAGCAAGATTTTAGGGAGGTCTTTACTAATTGGTTGTAATATAGGCCGGGTTTAGATTAGGAAATGAATGATATAAAAGGCTCAAAATTCCCTTCGATGTTCCCCCCAAGTATGCATTACTTAAAAATCAAATATTGGAGGAGTTTTCCCATTTCTTCCTTGTCATCTTCATTGTCACTCGTATCAACATTTTTTTCATGCTTATTCCTCTTGAATTATATCTCTAGACTTTCATATTGTAAAATCCTCTTCTTTTTAGGGTGCATCTTCAAGTTTCCAACTTGGTGGGTTTTTAACCCTTTTTTCTTTTCTTTGGCCTTAAATTTTGCCTAGGCCGCCCTTTTGGGTTTTCAACCTAGTGGGCTTTTATTTTTATTTTCCTTCTCTTTTTTATTTATTTTTTAATTTTTTGGCCCTATCTTTTACCTAGGCTGCCCATTTGGGTTTTCAGCCTAGCGGGCAATTTTTTTTTTCTATGTCTTTCATCTCTTGATTGAATGAATTTTTAGAGATCTTTTTCTTTCCTTGTTTTTCTTAGCTTAAGTCTTTTTTATGCTCTCTCTAGACTTCTTTCTTAACTTAATGCACTTTCACTTTTTTGTGCTTGATGAATCTTTTCGTTTTTTGATGAACTCTCTTTTAGATGAATCTTGTATTCCTCTTGGCATCATGAATTTTAGGCTCTTCAAACTTGATGCACACTTTTTTTCCCTCTCACATTGATGGAATTTCATTTCTCTTTCCTTGATTGAGTGAAACCTCATTTTTATTTGATGATCTCTTGTCTTTAGCTTAATGAATTCTCTGCTTGTCTTTCATGTCTTCTAGGAGAGCTTTATCAATTAGCTTCAAAGTTACAAGGTCAACTCCTCCTCAACATGAGATTTAAGTATGCATATCTTGATTTTTCCCACCGCAAGTTTAGATTTTAGTGGTTTCATGCAAAAAATAGAGGCTAAATGTTTGAAGGCTCAAATGAGCTAGCAATGGATAATGAACATTCTAGGTAATAGGACATAATTTGGTTTAACCAAAGATGACCTCCTATCCGTAGTAATGCTGGCTTATAGGCATTGTGACTCAAGCTCTTTTAATAAATTCATCTTAGAAGAAAAAGTATGAATGCTCTAATGTTGTGAAACAAAAGATTTTTGAAAATTGGATTGAATGCATGGAGTATTGGGCTTTTCCGATTGATGGATTCTTTTTGATTGCCTTTTAAGACAATTTCTTCTTATATTCTAGGTCAAGTAGTGAAAGTCTTTACGTGGATCAAATGAAATTAATCATTCCTTGGTACAAGTTGATTGCTCAAGCCTTTAAACATCAAGATTTAGAAAACATTTTGTCCAATGGATCCTCATGTGCCATTTTGAAAAGGAGTGTTTTTTTTTTTTTTTGGGGTAATCTCAAAATCCTTGAAAGAAAAAAATTGGGTCTTTTTGAAAAAGTCATTAGGAAGTTCAAGGCCCCTAGTTCTTTTTTTTTTTTTTTTTTGGAAAATGACTCAAATGTCCAATGCCCCTAGTCCAAAGACCTTTTTTTTTTTTTTTTTTTGAAAGATTTGGGAATCTTGAATTTTTTTTTTTAATATATACATGAAAAAAGTACATCAAATGCTACATCGATTTTTAGAATTTATAGAAATATAGAAACATGGAATAAACAAACAAACTTTAACCTTGATGTTGCAAACCAAATGTGGAGAGAGGCAAAGCTGGGCAAAGTCCTTCTTCTTGGTCCATTAAGGTGGCTTGAACCTTGATTATGATCTTTTATTATTTGCTTGAAATGGCTTGGGCTTGTACTTGGAAGGCTTGAACCTTGATTATGATCTTTTGGTATTTGCTTGAAATGGCTTGACCTTACACTTGGAAGGCATGCATCTTGTGAGCTTTTGGCCTTTGATGTTGATCATGCGTATACACCTTTGATGGATTCATAGAATACAAGGTTAAAACAATTATGATGGGCTCAAGTGTTGGACTTGGGCTCATCGTGGTTCAAACAACGGCCAAACACATGCATAATGCAATGCAATTTATATGGACCAACCAAAAGGTAGGTTCTATGGGTCATTACAACATGGGTTGAAGGTAGGTTAAAGGTCCCCATAAGCTAGGACATCGTACCTCCTAAATTATGACGCCAAGGGCGCCGCATTGGTTCGAATGGTACATTTTGTCCCTATGAATCACCATGGTATAACTATGATGATCCTTGTTGCGGTGGGTGGTAGGTTCACCGCTGGGTATGTGAGTCTTAGGAAGACCATAATCCATGGCTAATACTATTGGGCTTCTAGGCTAGCACACAAATAAAATAAATTTCATTCAAGTAAATGATGCTTGACATGCAATATAATGACACATTAAACATATTATATACAAAAAGAAATAAACAAACAATGACATGGTTGGCCACTATAACCTAATTGAAGCTTAGCACTTAATATCCCTAGTGGAGTCGCCACTGTGAGAGACTGCACCCCCGGCCCATTTTTGGCATTGGGCCAAACCCACATGAATGGTGGGAGTCATGTTATTGCCTCTCAAAATGGAGGTTCGATGGATTATATTTTTCCCTTTAGATTAGGGCTTTACAATGGAGTTGCCACTTATTTAATTTTTGGAATAAATCAGAAAACCAAAATTGAAAAATTCCCCATTTTATTGATTTGCAAATGAATTTATATTGATCATAAGAAATTACATGGCTTTGGTCCTAGATACAATCTAAGATAAAGTGCATGGCTTTGTTTCCTAGTTACAATCTAGAAATTGAAAATTACATGGATATGCGTTGATCAATTAACCCTTGATCTAAGTTCGGAGGCTATGTTACAAGGTGGGAAGGTGTTAGGCACCCACCTTGCCTAGTGAAATTGGTCTTCTAGACTAAAGTGGCCAACATTCATATCATATTATCTAATATGTTATCAATTAATTTGCATGTTGAATTTAATGTGTGTGCAACCTTACCATAAGATGTAGTTCTAACTAATCAAATTATGACATATCATTAATTTCAAATTGATTATAATTATAACCAATTGGAATTAATTGTTCACAATCACATATAGTCACACTCAATTTGTGATAGTGCATCTCGGCCATTAAAACTTGATTTGATGATAACTTTCAATCTGATGGTTTGATTAGGGCTTATTACCAGTCAATTTGATCATCACAACATTAAGATCTTTTTGATGAAATGAAATTAAGGATCTAATGGCCACAATTAAGATGTCTATTTCCAAGGAGAAATTACCCTTTTACCCTCCATGTGAGGTTAAATGCTGGTTGCAAAATGGGGTGTCAACACACAACTATACTAAGTTTATAAATAAGCCACCAAGCCCCAAAAGAAAGATACACAAATTCAAACATATAGAATTACTTTTTGATTCTCTGAGAAATTGAGAACTCTATTGACTTTATCATCAGAGAATTGTTGGCTAATGCCACTCTGGTGTCTTTCTCTCTCATAAGCTCTAATGAGGTCATTGACTGACTACCATTTTTGGCTTCATTAGTTTGGCACAGTTTGTGGGGATCGTAGATCTGAATCACACAAATTTTCATAGCTTTACCATTCAAACAACGCAATGGATCCAAGTTTAGCAATCCCACTTGATCCAATGCAGAAGACCTAGCAAATTCAGACACTAGCAGTAAATGTTGAAGAATTGACTAAGCATAATGAGGAGTTGAGTGGCTTCATTAGTTTGGCACAGTTTGTGGGGATCATAGATCTGAATCACACAAATTTTCATAGCTTTACCATTCAAACAACGCAATGGATCCAAGTTTAGCTATCCCACTTGATCCAATGCAAATGACCTAGCAAATTCAGACACTAGCAGCAAATGTTGAAGAATTGACTAAGCATAATGAGGAGTTGAGTCAATGCATCTCCCATGAGATTAGCAATGTGCCCTATCCTCGCTAGCATAATTGAAACAATGATAATGACGAGGGTCATAGCCCTCCAACCCGTAATAGAGAAGAAAGCTCTAGGCAAATAGAGCGCTCCAATTCTAGATGAATAGGGCAGTCCAGTTCTAGGTAGACTAAACAGCCCAATCATAATAATGATGAGCTCTTGAAAAACATGAGGTAGGAAATGGACAAGATGAAGGATGCTTTGAAAGGGAAGTCAACCAAAAAAATTGGATGGGATGATCAAGAGAATAAATTCTCCATTTACCAGTGAAGTCCTTGAATACCCACTCCCATAAAAGTTTCAGCTCCCTCAATTGGAATCTTATGATGGGCATACAGACCTATTAGATCACATAGAGTCTTTCAAGACATTACTGAACCTTTAGAGGACACCTAATGAAGTGATGTGTAGGTACTTCTCAACTACTCTTAAAGGAGCTATTCGTGTTTGGTTCATCAAGCTAAAATCATCCTCAATAGCAAACTTCGAACAATTGATTGACGCTTTTGTTTAGCATTTCATCGGGGCTTAAAGATCCAAGAGGCCAACTTCCCATTTGTTGAGGGTGAAACAGCATGTAGGAGAGACTTTAAGGGCTTAAGTGAAATGTTTTAAGTTAGCAATCTTGGAAGTAGGAAGCAGATGACTAAGTCCAATTGACAGCATTCTAGCCCTGTCTGATGACTAATGATTTTGTCTTTTCCATGGCCAAGGCTCCACTAACAACAATGGCATATCTCTTGTTCAAAGCTCAAAAATACATGAGCGGAGAAGATGCATTAACAGCAAAGAGGATGGATGGCAAGCAAAAGATAGATGACATTGACGGGCCTTAACACAAGAAGAAAGAAAAGAAGGATTGCTCCCCTAATCAAAAGAAAAAAAAAGGGAAGCTCAAACCTCTTGAAGAAATTGGTAAATTTCTCCCCTCTAAATATGCTTGTGGAAAAAGTCTTGTTGCAAATCAAGGACGATCCAAGCTTGAAGTGGCCGAAGCCTTTGACTTCTGCCACATAGATGAGATCAAAAGAAGTATTGCTGGTTCTATAAAGATCACGATCGTACTACTAAAAAGTGTAGATATCTGAAGGGGAAAATCGAGGAATTGATACATAAGTGGAAATTACAAAAATTCTTGAAGAAGGATCATCATCATCACTGGGTAGAAGAAAAGCCTAAGCAAGCTGTCGTTAGGAAAGATGAGGAGCAAGAAAATACCAAGGCTACTGTTGGTGAGATAAGAATGATCACTAGAAGACTAGTCATTAAGGGGTCGTTCAAATCCTTGTGAAGGGCATACCAAAGATAGGTTAATAGTGTTCATGCAGGACACACAATGACTAAGTATAGAAGGACTGGAGTAGAGGACATTTTATTTTTAGAACACAATACCAGAGGAGTGAAACAACCTAATGACGATCTACTGGTAATTATGCTTGTAATAGAAGGATATAACACTTGTCAAGTGCTGGTTGACAATGGGAGTTCAACAGACATCATGTATATGAAGGTCTTCCAACAAATGAAGATCGACTCGAAAGCTTCGTCTTGGAGGGTCGTTCAAATCCTTGTGACGGACCTGCCAAAAACAGGTTAATAGTGTTCATGCAAGACACCCAATGACGAAGTATAGAAGGATTGGAGTAGAGGATATTGTGTTTTTAAAACATGATACTAGAGGAGTGAAACAACCTAATGACAATCCACTGGTAATTATGCTTGCAATAGAGGGATATAACACTCGTCGAGTGCATGTCGACAATGGGAGCTCAACAAATATCATGTATATGAAGGTCTTCCAACAAATGAAGATCAACCCAAAAAGCTCCATCCTTTTGAATCTCCCTTGTTCAGTTTTAGTAAATCATTTTGATTAAATACACAAGGGTAAAGGCCAACGAGTACAAGCATAATGATGATAGAATTCTCAACACGAGAATAAGTCACAATGATGGTCCAAATCTCATCACGAGAATAAAATCATGTGGTTAGATCCATAAGGTTTAAATCAATTAGTAAGGCTATATTGACAATGAAGATTCTCAAAGAAAAGAAATGTCATATGATCAAACTCATAGGATTAAAACCAGGGAATAAAATCATATTGATGACCTAACCCTCAAAACAAGGTTGAGTCATTTGATTAAAGTCGTAAGTATAAAAACTAACAAGCATATATACTTCGACAAAAGAAGTCGTTAAAAAACTATGCAATAAACAAACATTGTCAGCAAATCAAAAAGTACTTCCTAGTTAAACAAGAAGCATGCAAAAGATTTGATGCTCTAAATTGTTCATAAAATAGAAGTAAAAGAAAAAGATTGTCTTAAAAAAACTCATCAAAACATGGATGAGAACCAGCCTAAAAATAAGGAAAACCAGAAACAAAAACAAAGATAAAGAAAACTAAATAGTAGGGTTAGCAAGGGGATCATCTAAATAAGCAGCTTGAGCATCTTCAGGGCTTTCTCCCTCACCTTCTCCTTCTACTCCAGCTTGCTCGTCAGCTTTGGTGTAGACACCTCATTTTGTACCCAGCTAATAAACTTTAGTCCCCAATTCCAATGATGAGCTTGACTTGTCTACAAAAGGTAATTGGAGTTATTTTGATAGTTTGGAAGTAATCACAACTCAAAAGTGGTCAAATCTCTTTAAAAACGATGCTAAAAAATGACCTTTGCTCATTATTTTAACCATAACTTTTTCTCCACAAATTTTTTTTGCATAAGGTTTATTTCATTGAAAGTAGACATCCTAGGCTTAAATTTCAACATAAATTTTGGCTACTTTGAACTTAAATTGACTAAGTTATGACTATTTGATGTCGAGCCATTAGAGTTGTCAGAATTAGGGTTTCTAGGGACACACACACACATGCATAAACTTGTGTATGCAAGGCCCATTCCAAAACCTCAAAACTTTAGTTTTTAATGCCCATGGCCTCCCTCTTTAATGGGGCCCGGTCCCTAGACTCTTTGGAACGTTAAAAAGCGTCTAAATGAGCTTGAAAACCCTAGTTTAAACATATAAATACAACCTTGTGCCTCCAAACTCAAACCCTAGCGAGAGAGAGTTGATTTTTCACCTAAACTCTTTCAAAACTCTTTTCTAACTCTGATTTTTTGCACAAACAGCCACCAAGCACCTTTTTTGGTTCTTCAAAACCTCTCTCTATTATTCATTAATGTAGAAACTATTGATCTCATTCCAAGGAACATTTTTCAAACATTCTTTCCAATGCTTTTTCAAGAACATCTTTTTATTTTTGAGTAGTGATTACTAATGGACCATTAAATACTTTGAATCCCTTGATTATCTCATTGAATCTTGTTATGTAGGCATTAAGGGGCCGGTTAAATATCAATCAAGTTGTGTTCCATAAATAAGGTAAGTCTCTCTTCATGGCTCTTCCTTGTTTCTTTTAATTTGATTTATTTGTTTTACATGCTTAGAAGTATGTTTTGCTTTGTCTAATTTTGTTTTGTTGTGTCTCATCATGTTTTGATTGGAGATTTGAATGATTGGATATATTGATGAACATGTTTTGATGTGTTAAGTGTTGTTCTTGTTTGTTGTTAGATCCAATGCATGGTTAGGAACAAATTTTGTTTTGTTTATCTTTATTTTTTGATCTTTGTTGTTAGTTTAGGTTGTTTGGTTATATGTTAGAAGCATGCTAGGTTTTGTTTGTTGCTTGCTTTAAAATTGTGTTTCTAGGTGGTATGCGTGCGTGTACTTATGTATGTGTATGCATATTAGAGGCATGCATACACATAATTATGCATGTGTATGCATCCTTGTGCCTGGAAACACATATTTAGGATTCTTGATTTTTTTTTTTTATTTGTTTTGTTTTGTTTTGTTTTAATCAGATATTTAGGTCTTGTTGAATCTAGTTTTCACATGTTTAGCATTAGGGTTAGTAGAATAATATGTTTCACATGCTTTGATTGTTGAATTGATGATTAGGGTTTATAAGTTTGGTGAAACACAAGAACATGCATATGAACATGAACATGCATTGATGCATAGGTGTTGAGGTGTGATGGTGTAGCGAGGTAAGTAAGGTTAAGTCATGCATATGAACATGAACATGCATCTTTGAATATGATAATTGGTCTTCTTGATAGATGAATATCATGATTCTATGTTTGAATTATTGAATATGCTTGATTAAATTCCTTGTTGATGCTACTGCCATGTGATGTGCTTGTTGCCCTTAGATATATATGGCTAGACGAATGGTAGGGTTTTATGCTATGGATGAGTGTGAGATAGATGCCATGTTGATTGCTAGATGTATGTTAGTGTGTGTGTGAGTATAGAATGCAATGTTGAATGTGCCTTAAATGAGATTAAGACGTAAGACACACTAAGTGTAAGTCGACCTATAGGTTGGGTGGTTTTGGGTGCCTAACACCTTCCTAAAATCGTACCTAAATTCCAAACTCATACTCTAGTAGTAAGATCAGTCCTTCCATGTAACGACACTATATACATGGTTCCTAGACCATTAAACTAGGTGGCAACTCCTTTTATCCTCCCTAGTCCACTCGGCCTAGGCATAGTCCCTAAGGCCATGCCACGCGTTGTGCCCACACTTGGCTTGTTTAGCATCTTCATCAACCATCATCTCCTTATCGATGGCTTCAAAATTGAGGTTAGAATAATCAACAATGTTAGAGTGATGCTTCATTGTCCAACACCGTAACAATTCAAAACCCTTGAAGAACTTGTTAAAAGTAATGACGCCAAAGGTCTCCGACACTTGAAATTCAACAACAACCTTCCCACACACGTCATTAATCTTCAGCATAGTCGATTGGATTTCTTCATCCTTTTGGATAACGAGCATCTTTTCAATCTTCAGCTGATTAGATACCTTCTTTAACATGGCTTTGGCCTTATTTGCTTGGTTCATCGCCTCAATCAAGTCCTTCCTCAGCCTTGAGCTCTTGACCTCGGCAGCTTTTGCCCTTGAATTAGCTGTCACAACCTTTTCCTCCACTGCAAGATATTCAGTGGTTAGATGCAACGATTCCCCAAGGACCTGACGAAGCAAATATAAGTGAGGATAAAACAGTACATATGAGAAGAAACTGTTTAAGGAAAACTCACCTACACAAGCTTGTGGACATGACGACTAACAAGCTCGTGAAAATGAACAGAAGATAAAGCTTTAAGCTCATCATTAGAGATGACATTATAAGCCTACCCAAGGGTAGTAGCAGGGTTCGTCCAAATGCTTTCACCCTTCTTCTCTTTTCCTTTTCAAGTTTGAGGAAGAGAAGGCAGCTCTTCAATTGACACCACAAGAGAGGAAGGTAGAGGGGTATGAATAGGGCTAGATATGATGATTCTACTTCTACTCCTAGGCTTCTACTTCTCCAAAGGAGGCAAAGAAATTTTCAACAATGGTTGATTCTTCTTCTCCTTGGCACAAGCGTACCTGTCCTCGTTGAAGCGAGTGGCCATATCCTCAAACAGTTCGGGTATAAATCATAAGGGAATGACAAAGGAAAGTAAATGACGAGGTATGAGTTATGAAAGCCAAAAAATTACTCATTTTTTCCTTAAGAAGCAACCACAGGATGTAGGATGAAGGTTCAATTCCTAAGCAATGGTCATATAAAGATTGTGAATCCACAAGCTCGTCAAAATTCTTGATGCCAAGAGAGAAGTCCAAAGCATTGAACCCTTTCCTGATATTGGCTCTTCAAGTTTGGACAGGTTTTCGCTGCAAGAAGAAGTCGATTAGGACGAGGAAAATACTCATACTTAAACAACGAAAATCATAAGAAGAGGAAACGCCACGTACGCAGCAATTTGGGCACCTCACCCCACACTTCGTCAGAAGTAGTTTCCCATTTCCTTCCATAGACAAAGAAGTACCTAGACTTCCGATCATGAAAAGATGAAGGGAGACTGATAATGCCTTAAAATGTATACTTGTTATATATTTATGTAGGCATTATCTCCTTACTACTATGCTTAATTAGTATAATTAAGCCATGATTTGCATTAATCCCTATTATTTATCTGTATATAATTTCTTAAATAAGATGTCATTTATTGTGTGTAATTTTCTACTTTCAAGAAATCATGTGAAAAAATGAGTTTACAAGAGTATGTGAGAGAATGGAGGCCAATCTAGAATTAAAGATGAGCTAAAGGACCATGCTTAAATGCCTAAGGAGGTGCAGCTGGAGTGCTTGGGTTGTTTACCATGTTTGGAAGCTTCAAATAAGGAAAGAAATCAAAGAGGTAGAATCTGAAAAGGAAAAATCAGATTTGAGCACTAATCAGTATTTTGGGTGTATAACTCTCCTCAAAACTCCAATTGACTCAAGACTAGATGGGCCAGAATCGTGACTTACACACTACAACTTTCTAGTTTTCAGTTTTTCGAAATTCACAATTTTTGAAGGCCGAAACTAACTCACAAATCGCTGCTAAAAATTAGGTTGAAAATTAAATAGGAAAAGTTGTTTTTTTCTTTGGACACCTTTTACGTTTGGGTATTGGGAGAGAGGTTGTGGAGAATGAATTTTGCAGAGAAAAACTTGTATTTTCTTTTCTTTAATGGCAGCCTAAACTCTTTACTAGGGCTAGGGGTTATGTTTCTTCTATACGGTATGAATATTCAATGTGATTCTTTCTAAGATTTTAGACAATAACATATTTGATTGTTCAATTAGATTCTTTTGATGTATTTGTTCTTCCATACTTCAATCATGTTTTTCTTATTATTTAGATAAATTTCTAATAGTTTCAAATAGAAATCACGTTTTAAAGAGAATGGCTTTTTCTAAAAACTATTCTAATTGCATTATTAATCAAGGTTATCATGCGTTCTTGAATTGTCTCAGTTCAAGCGAATCATAAGTTTTTAATTGTATAAGAACAATCAATTATGAAATATAAATTTTCTTAGATCATAAAGAATTTCATATCGATTTAGTGAAACACCCCAATACCCTAGTATTTAAAATATTGATTTAAACTAGTCGTTATTTAATTGTTAACAATCACCAAGCAAAAAATTATTACTTTTATTATTTATCAAAATTATTGTTTGATTACATTGTCTTTGAAATTACCCTACTCCTTATAGTTTGACCTTGATACTCTGAGAATTATATTGCTACAATCTCCTACACTTGGGAGTGAGCAAGCAATTTTGGCGCTGTTTACAAGAGTTTACAAAGAAATCATTTGAAAAAAATGAGTTTACAAGAGTTCGTGAGAGAATGGAGGCCAAACTAGAATTAAAGAGGAGTTAAAGGACCATGCTTAAATGTCTAAGGAGGTGTAGCTAGAGTGCTTGGGTCATTTATCATGTTTGGAAGCTTCAAATAAGGAAAGAAATCAAAGAGGTAGAATCTAAAATGGAAAAATCAAATTTGAGCACTGATCAATATATTGGCGTATCTTTCTCCTAAAAAATACAATTGACTCAAGGCTAAATAAGTTAGAACCATGACTTAAATATTTACAACTTTCCAGTTTTGAGTCTTTTGAAATTCACAATTTTTGAAGGCCGAAATTAACTTACAAGTTATTGTTGATATCTAGACGAAAATTAAATTGTAAAAGTTTTATTTTCTTTGGAAACTTTTTACGTTAGGGTTTTGGGAGAGAGGTTGTGGAGAACAAATTTGCAGAGAAAATCTTGTATTTTCTTTTCTCTAATGGCAGCCTAAAATCTTTGTTAGGGCTAGGGGTTATGTTTTTTCTTTACGGTATAAATATACAATGTGATTCTTTCTAAAATTTTAGACGATAATATATTTGATCGTTCAATTAGATTTCCTTTGATATATTAATTCTTCAACGCTTTTAATACATTCAATCATGTTTTTCTTATTGTTTAGATGAATTTATTATAGTTTCAAATAGAAATCACGTTTTAAAGAGAATGGGTTTTTCTGAAAACTATTCTAACCGCATTATTAATCAAGGTTATCATGTGTTTTTGAATTGTCTCAATAACCGAATCATAGTTTTTTAATTGTATAAGAACAATCAATTATGAAATATATATTTTATTAGATCACAAAAAATTTCATATCGATATAGGGAAACACCCTAATGCCCTGGTATTTAAAATATTGATTTAAACCAGTCATTATTTAAATGTTAATAATCACCAAGAAAAAAAAAAAAACACTACTTTTATTATTTATCCAAATTGTTGTTTGATTACATTGTCTTTGAATTTACCCTACTCCTTGTGGTTCGATCTTGGTACTCCGAGAATTATATTGCTACGATCTTTCGCACTTGGGAGTGAGTAAGCAGAGACCACAGAAGACCCTAAAATTCCTATCCCAAGGATGAAATTCGAAATACCCACAGTGGGTTGAAGGCTTTAAGTAGTAAAGGTATAGAAACTCATTTAGGTTGACCAAACTCCCCTCATGGATGGACATCTAGATCGACATAACACTCATGACCGTTTGCCATGCATTTGTGACGAGCTGACCAGGGGTAATCTTAGAGTGATCAAGTAGCTTGTGAATAAAAGGATGGATGGGAAAATGAAGACCACAAAGAAAATCACCCTCATAGAAACACACATGACCATGGACAAAGGCACAAGCCTTTTCTCTTGGAAAAGGGAGACATATCTTCGTCTCAATAAGGAATTAGAAACATTTTCTAAAATTTTTCAGGTGTTTCCCCTCCAAGACACACTTCTCAATCAAAGCCTGAAAGGGTTTTGACGAAGAAGATGTAGATGGTTTAGACAACACTGTCTCTACCTTCATACCCACATGGTCGTTGCTAGATGGCAACCTTTTATCCAGCTCGCTCAACCTCACCTTAGAACCAACAACCCTTTCCTTGACCATCTTGCTCACCAAGTGAAGTTGAATCAAAGAATAGTGAATTAAGAGGTAAAGCTCAAGCAAGACCGCCTTAAAGGCACACTTTCAAGACAAATAAACCCTTTTGGGGGCAGCGACCATTGGAGTACTCAAGAAAGATGCCTAGCCTTGCAAAGAAAAATAAAACAGAAGGGGTCCCTAACTTAATGACAGCATAATCAACCATGAATCAAGAATATGTAGAGAGAGAACTCATTAGAGAAACACAGGAGAGAAGAATGAACTCAAAAGCTTGAAGAAGATGAAGAAAAATAAAAAGGAAAACAAACGATTTCTTAAGGAAAGATGAGAGAAATTAGCATGGGAAAATTGAGACTCAACCTTCGCACATCCAACCTATCAAAAAAAGACATGTGGCCATGGCTAGATGTGCAATACAAGGTGCAGAAATCCCTGTCAAAATAGGTGTAAACTTTTAATATTCCTACAGTCGTCTAGAAGGTCGACAAAGGAATAAGGGGGCAACTGAGGAGTATTAAAATTATAGGCTCGTCCATTCAGCTGACGAATGTTACATCTACAAGCTCGTCTCATTAGATGACGAGCATACGACCCACAGGGTCGTCCATGAGAGGACGACCATACGACACTTATGGCGTAGTCATTCATGGTTTCATAATTGATGAGCTCCAATGGTCAGAAAGGCCAATCGTGAGCCAGTTAAACCTCCATTTAATCTTAAACAGATGTTATTCAAAACAACCAAGCGAGCCATTAAGAGGCAACGAATGATTACACTCATAATGAGGCTCCCACAGCTGTACTAAGGCTATAAATAAGCCACCAAGCACTAGAAGAAAGGTACACAAATTCAAAAATACAAAATTACATTTTGATTATTTGAGAGATATTGAGAACTCTACTAACTTTATCATCGGAGAACCGTTGCCTATTGCTACTTCGGTGTCTTTCTCTTTCATCTTTGCAAGGAACATTACCTCATCATATGCTTTGACGAGGTCATCCAGTAATGACCATTTTTGGCTTCAACAAATATTTAGGAAAAAAATTTCTTACTTTAATTAAAACTCTTATTTTTAAGATATTATTATTTTTTTGAATGAACTTCAATTATAATTAACTAAAATTTGAAAACAATCATATTGTCCAATAGAATTAATTAATCTTATGCTTGATTGCATGCCCTTGTCCTAAGCCTAAACCATTGAAATTATGACACATCATTGATCAAAATTAATCCTTTGGATAACTGATCATAATTAATTAATTATAATCACATATGTCTAGTTGTATCAATCGTTGGAGAACCATTAAATATGGATTAAGCTATATATTGCAATCTGATGGTTCAACTTAAGAAGATAAAATGTTGTGTCAATCGTTGGAATTAGGTATTAATATTTTGCTCTTACATCATAAAATAACGATTTTGCCTTAGGTGTGAGGTTAAGCAGAGGTTGCGTACAAAGTGAAGAAAAATTGGAATCCCACGTATGAAATGAAATGTACTTTGTATGGATTTATTTATATATCATATTATATTATATTATATTATATATATAATAAAAATTAGGCTTAGACGCTGTGGCTACGCCATGTAGCTTTATCAAATTGCAAAAATTTTAAAAAATTTTAAAATTTTAAGAATAGAAATATACATATTTTTTGGATAAATATAACAAATGAAATAATGAAAAAAAGTAATATTTCATTTACAACTATAATAGTTGTGTCTATCTAAAATGTTATTAACAAAGCCTAAAATCAGTAGAATAGAATTACTTAAGAATAGAATTTAAACAAAAAAGAGAGATAAAATAGAAGTTTAGTTATTATTATGAACTTAAACTCTAATTGAATGTTTATGAATTCTATTTAAATCACCATTCATTTGTAGTTTTGTACTTTAATTCATTAAAAAAACAAAAGCGTCTATCCTTATTAGTACTTTCTTTCTTTATACTACTATGAAATTCTATCCATATTTATCCAATAAAAAATGATCGAAGGAGATTCAGTTTAAGTATAAATCATCTAATTAAATTCAAACTTTATCGGATTAAGAAGTTACCTCCTTATCAAAAACAAAGATTTAAAATCTTATCTCACTCTAAAATACAATACAGGTATTATTTTGCTTAGCTGTGTTTGTATCTTTACTCTCTCTCTCTCTCTCTCTCTCTCTCTCTCTCTCTTTTTAATTGCATGTAAATAGTGTTACCTCTAACAATGTTGGTGTAGTAACACTTTTCATGAGTACTTATTTTTAATGTTGTAGCTTTCATAATAGAAAAGTGCTATGTTTCTCCCCTTTGCCCTACCTACAACCTTGCAAGTCTTTTTTTTTTTTTTTTTTTTTTTTCCTTTCGTCAAATTGAATAGATTTTGTTTAATTTGTTGCCTTTTTATTATATATAATATGATTTTTATCAACAACTTTTATAAATAGGCTGAAATTCTATATTTGATCACACATTTTAGTGTTTTTTTTAGAAGTCAATATAGCATGCAATATATTTGTATTTTTTAATTTCTTATTACATGATTATTTGTTGTTGACATCAATGTTTTATAATTAATTTAATTTGTTATGGCTTTTGTTTGGTGCTTTGTTCCATATAATCTATATTCTTTAATTAAAAGCAAAATTTGCTGTCAAACATGAAATTAGATACGAGAGAATTCATCCATCCAAATTTCTATGTAAGTTTATCTTTATTTAACTCCGTTTTTTTTAAGCTCAAAATTTGGATATTTTTTCATTAATGAATTGAGGTTTTGGCTTAATTTTGTTTTCAACCGTTTCAATTATGGAATTCATTATTTTTTCATGTGTAATATTAATATCTGTGTTTTTTTTTTTTATTTTTTTTTTTATGAAAAAAAAATAATATATGTGTTCTTAAAGGCTAAAATACAATACATTTACAAACATTACTTTAAGTTAGGGTGTTATATTTATTTATTAGTAAGTTAGAATGTTACATTAAATTAGAGTATTATATTTTTATTTATTATTAATTTAGAATGTTACATATGGATACATATGCTGGTTTAGGGTTGATATAACTTATAACCATTTGAATGAAATCAACACTAAAACAAATTATTTAAATATCAAAATAAGAAATAAAAATTAAATTTCTTTTAAGTGTACAAGTACAATTTATTTTTTAATCTTAAATTTTAAACTAATTATTTTTTCATTTTATTTGCTATTAAATTTAATTATATTATCAAAATATTTTTTATTAAGCCGTGTATCGAACGGATATAATAAAAGTTGGGCTTAGACGCCGTGGTTGCGTCACATGGCTTTACAAAATTGCAAAAATTTTATTAAAATTTTAGATTTTTAAAAAACTAAAAAAGAATAGTATACTGCCAGGACTCTAATTTATTCTTATCATTAAATAAAATTAGATTAACATTATTATTTTTATTTCTAAGGATATATTTCTTAAATTAAGGGATAATATTTAACATACAAAAATTTAATTTAGATAATATTTATCATCTAATTAACATTATTATTTTTATTTGTTAGGATATATTTCTTAAATTAGGGGATAATATTTAACATAAAAAAATTTAATTTAGATAATATTTATCATCTAAATTTTCAAAATTTAATATTATTAAATTAATATTATTTTATTAGAATATCAAGCTACAAAACTTGATTATAAAGGGATAAGCACAATCCAAATTCTTCAAGAGGTGATTAATATAAATCTATCATAGGAAATAGTATATATCTCTAATAACTTGATAATCTCTATCTATTCCAAAAAACAGTATATATCTCCATTAATTTGATAATTTCTACGTTGTTGATATTTAAATATATATATCAAAATGCCTTTTGTTTAAACTAATTTTCTTAGCTTTGATCTAATTTACATGCTTAGGGTTAGGGTCTTAGAATTATTGATTAAATATGGTTAGAATTAATAGATTAATTTTAACAATTTTCTTATTTAATTTTTATGTTACATCAAATTATCAAGATGTTCTACATGTGTATTCTTGAATTATCAACTTTAATTTTAATTTATAATATTATCAAGATTATATTAATTTTAGATTTATCAATTTTTTAGTACATTTAAAAAAAAATAATTATCAATTTAAAATTCAATTTGGAATTATCAATTTAATTTAGTTTTAGAAAGAAATCTTATCTCTTATTTTAGTGAGATAATTATTTACACTTAATAATTTTTTTTTTATCTCTATTGAATCTATTAAAATATATAATTATTTATACATTCATTTTATAAGTTTTTCCATAAGACCGACAATATATAGACTATAACTATTTTATATATATATATATATATATATTTTCACACACAAGTGTAGTCGCTATTAGGTTCGGAGCAGGAGCACCTTAATTTTGTGAAAAGGGGATGACCTATCCAAGTACTACACATGTGACATGCCTACATTCGGCTGGATTAGGTATGGTGTGGGCCTAACAAATGTTAAATAATTTTTTATTCATTTGTTCACTATTGTCTTTTCTTTTCCACCGAGGCGAGGAAGATGTTTGGGTAACTTTGAAAGAAAGAGAGTCTCTCTGTGCCTAACAAGAAGGGGAAGGGTTAGGGTTTGAGAGAAGGAAAAAAAAAGTAGTGATAATGGAATCGAGGCCGAGATTATGCATAAACGAAAGGGTTGGTGAGGATGAACTTCGAGCTATTCTGGGTAAGCTGGAGAGCGAACAGGATAAGGAGGCTTTCGGATTGGTTTGTAAGAAATGGCTTTACTTACAGAGCACCGAGAGGAAGAGACTCGCTGCACGTGCTGGCCCTCACATGCTTCGCAAGATGGCTGCCAGGTTCTCTAAGCTTCTCCAACTCGACCTTGCTCAGTCTCTTTCCAGGTCCTTTTATCCTGGTGTTACTGATTCCGATCTCTCTGTTATTGCCCATGGCTTTACCTGTCTCACACTCCTCTCTCTCCACAATTGCAAAGGTATGCTTGACTGCCTTTTAGAGACAACTTCACAATTCATGATTCCATGCTTTTAATAACGTCATGATGTTCATATTACTTGCTTGTAGTTATTAATTGCAAGCATAATTATTTAGAGCTATACTATTGTGTGTTCTTTTATTTATTTATTAAATTAAATTAAGGGTGGAGTTCTATGATTTGATTTGGAACATTTTAACAACTTGTGTTGAAATATTCCTATAACCTCTCCTGCTGTTTTTCTGGTTGGGCTTGAAGTTCCAAACTTACAATTGATGTCACTAGCCAAACAACCGCAACAACAAAGCTTTAGTCCCATGGTCAGCTATGGATGATGGATCCACAACAAATTAGTTAGGGGTATTTGTAGCGGACGCCCCAACAAGTTTCTCTATTGGATCCGTTCATAATAGAGTGATTCAATTTTACACTGGCAATCAGCCTACCGCAACCCCCCTACCTCCTTTTCCTTGGCTAGGGCCCAGCAGTGAACAAATATGTGACACGAACCACAGACACATGCGGAGTTAAATAACTTTGAGCTTCAGTTAAATAATTTATTGATATGCTTGGCATAAAATGCTATTCTGTTTGGTTTGTATTAGAAGAGATCCATGTGTTTCAATTAAGAATATTGCTTCTTCTTTTTTTTTTTTTTGGTTAATTGAGTTTGGAGGGAAGTTTGCATCATACTAAATGATTTTAGGATTATGAATGTTCATGTGGTTTGGTTGTGGTAGGTTAAATGGCCTCTAGGTGAAAAAACAAAATTCTTGTGGTTTGGTGGTTCTAATTGCTGATGGAAGTGAAACAGCTCATTGTATCTGATTTAGAATTCTGTGTTTTAATCTACAAATATTCTTTACTAACATGCCATTTCATCTGGGGTAATCTCCTTTGTTATTCTTTGAATATATTCACTCGATGGAAATGGTCTCTTAACATTTAACTTTGGGCTTATTTTCTTCTTAAGCTTGATTCAACATGCTTAATAGGCATTTCTTTGTTATTGTTTTTCTTTATTTTGCAGGAATTACAGACGTTGGCATGATAGAAATTGGGCGTGGTCTTTCTTCACTACAATGCTTGGATGTATCCTATTGCAGGAAGCTAACTGACAAGGGATTGTCAGCTGTTGCCGTGGGCTGTTGTGACCTACGAAGCCTACATATTGCTGGCTGTAGATTTGTTACAGACAAAGTATTACAATCTCTCTCCCAAAATTGTCACAATCTAGAAGAGTTGGGACTGCAAGGATGCAACAGTATAACTGATTCTGGACTCACAGATCTTGTAAATGGGTGTCGACGAATCAAGTTTTTGGACATCAATAAATGCAGCAATGTTGGAGACAGTGGGGTGTCAAGTATTTCTGAGGCCTGCTCATCTTCTCTTAAGACTCTCAAGTTGTTGGATTGCTACAGAATTGGTGACAAGTCCATATTATCCTTGGCCCAATTCTGTAAAAATCTTGAGACTCTTATTGTAGGTGGCTGCCGGGACATCTCTGATGAGTCTATAAAATCACTTGCTGCTGCTTGTAAAAATAGTCTGAAGAACTTGCGGATGGATTGGTGTTTGAATATCACCAACTCTTCATTAAGCTGTGTCTTCACTCAGTGCAGAAACCTAGAGGCTGTAGACATTGGGTGCTGTGAGGAGGTGACAGATGCTGCTTTCCAGGGTTTAGGCACCAGGGAAATTGAGTTGAATTTAAAGGTTTTGAAGGTTAGTAACTGTCCAAAGATCACGGTGATGGGGATAGGTGTGCTTTTGGACAATTGCAACTCTCTGGAATACCTGGATGTGAGGTCATGCCCACATATTACCAAGGCGGGTTGTGACGAGGCTGGATTGCAGTTTCCTCCGTGCTGTAGAGTGAACTTTGCAGGGAGTTTATCTGAGCCTGATGTGTTGCCTTAAGACCCTTGAATTGAACAGCTATGCATTCTGGAAAATTTTCTTCCCTTTCAAGCTCCTCACACAGAAAATTCTACCTCTGAAAGCCTGACAGGTTACAGGTTTACTGCAACTGGTGAGGGCTAATCATAGTGTCAGTCTTGTTCACTGCTGTTTAATGACTGGGTTTCAGATGAATTGTAGGGCTTGTACATCTATGATTTATCACTCAGAATATACATGAATATGTTGCATGTACATTGTCTTTCGGTTCCTTTCTTTTGCTATATTTTATTTGTTTATTTTTTGGATTGTGAAATATTCTTGTAATTTGCCCCCTGCTCTGGATTTGGATCTTTGCCCAGTAACATAATTCTGCACCTGTAGCAATCAATTTCTCCTATTTCATGTCCCGCTTAGATTATTATTCATTGTTCATTGACACGCAGGGATTTGGATGTATGAAAGGAACTGGAAGACAGTTGACAGTGTTGTGGTTGTGGGTTTCTACTAGGGATGTGCAAAAAAGCCGACGAACCGAAAAAACCGGTTGGTTTGCCGAAACCGGCCGAACCGTTGCCAAAATTTCGGTTCGGTTTCGGATTCGGTTCGGTTTTTAATTTTTAAAAACCGAAAATTTCGGTTTGGTTTCGGTTTCAGTTTTGAATACATTGAACCGACCGAAACCAAACTGAACATATTATAATATATTTTACATAAAATTTTTAATATAAAATCTATTACATTTGTAATTTGGGCCTCTGTTAGTTATTATTATTATTATTTTTTTAAAAGTGGGACTCTAGTTTGTACATTAGTTGGGGCTCCAGCCCTTTCATTTTATTTTAAAACACTAGGCCCATTAGATTAACTAATTACGATCAAACTAAGTAAATTTCTATTAAACTAATTAAACTATAAAAATAAAAGTTAGAAAACTCTACCCAGCCACACTTTTCACTCACTCTCACTTTCTCTGTTCTTTGTAAAGTTAGCCACCTCGGCTCTTGCTCAGGCTCCAGGATTCGCACCAGCCTCATCACTAACCAAGTCTCCATCTCCGACTTCTTCTCCACCATCTCATGCTCCTGCTCTCACCTCAAAGCCACCGATTCCCTCTTTGGCTCCAACTCCATCTGCCACTCCTGCATCGCCTTCCTTCGCTCTGTCAACCTCGCCTTCGGCTCCTCCCCCATCGATTGCCCCAACCCCCTCCAATGCACCGACCGGTACTCCCTCTCACAGACGGCAACACACTCCACTCTCCAGTCCCTCTCTCTCACAGTCTCTGCTTCTTCTCCGTTCTCTCTCTCACTTTTTTTTTTTTTTTTGCTACTTGCTTGGTGCTTGGTGTTTGGGTGGTGAGAAAATATGGGAAAGCAAAGGAAATATATATATTTTCTTATTTTGGTATGTTTTCTGATTATATACATGATTTTGATTTTTTTTTTTGTTTGCTTAGTGTTTGGGTGCTGAGAAAATGTGGGAAAGTAAAGAGAAATAGGTTTTTTTTTTTTTTTTTTTGGTCTCTAATCTATTTGGATCTAAGAAATGGAAGCAACTGAACACCGACCGAACTGAATTGATTGAAATCCTATCGATTTGGTGTTGGTGTTCCTCCCTTTCGGTTTGGTGTCGGTGCCAAATTTGGTAAAACCGAAATTTCGGTTCGGTGGAAAAATCACACTTCAAATCGGCCAAACCGAACTGATTACACCCCTAGTTTGTGCCAAATAATATTATTTTTTAATAATATTTTTAGCAAAATAATATTTTTTGTGGGAATAATTAGAAATTAGTCTATTCATAAAATTTTTTAATTTTTAATTTTTAATTAATTAATTAATTTATTTTTTAAGTTAGTTACACACACTCACTCAACGGGTCTTGAACCTCACCTTTTGCCTAGGGAAGGTGCCAGTTGAGCTTGAGCTAACTAGAGCTCATTGACTAAATGGGTTTCTTTCTATTAAATGCCCATTCCTAAATGCTATTTTTTTGCTCCTCCAAGTATAGACTTTCTAAATGTTGTTTCTCCACACCACAATTTCACCCACGTCCTTAGTTCTGCTGTGTGTCTAGTTGAAGACTAGACTCGCACTGTTGTTAACCTATAACCTTGTCCCTCTCTTTTCTCATTCTTTTTGTGACCTGTGAGCGGTGAGTCTGATCATTTTTTTTTTTTTTTTTTGCAATTTTTCAGCATCTTCTTTTGTAAATTGCTCTCTTAAATAGTTAAATTTGCATACAAGTGAAAGGAACTTTATAGTACTCCCACTCATTTATTCACATTTGTTTGTGTCAATGTACATTAAGATGAGTATACTGTACTTGTAGTATACTCATATTACTTGTACTTCACCCATTCTGATCCTCTTTTACAACAAGTTATGTCTGAAGAACTAGATGCCCTTCACAAAAATCACACTTAGGATATGGTTGATTTGCCTCTTAGTCAGTCCTTAGTAGGTTATAGGTGGGTTTACAAGATCAAGATCAAGGTTGATGGATCTATTGAACGATACAAGGCTTGCTTAATTGTCAAAGGCATTGACTATGAGGAAACATTTGCTATGGTTGCTTGCCTTACATCTGTCAAATGTCTCATTGCAATGGTTGCCGTTTGCTGTTGGCCTCTTTAATAGATGGATGTGAAAAATAGCTTAGTTGTTGCTCAGCAGGGTTTCACTTCGAGTCCTCATGACACTACTCTCTTCGTCCGAAGATCCTTTGCTTGGTATCACTCTTATTCTTCTTTATGTTGATGACATGATTATTATTGGATATAATTTTGCAGGTATCCGCTTTCTTTAGCACTTCCTTAGTCAGCATTTTGAGATGAAAGATCTAGGCACTCTCAGCTATTTTCTTGAGCTTGAGGTTACCTTATCCTCTAATGGATACTAATCAGTCTAAGAAGTAACGGCTTCGTCATTCAATAATGGATGAACCCGAGACATGTTACACATTTATAGTAAGCATTTATGACAAGGAGTAACAGACAGAGCAATGGGAAAGAAGATGTTACACAAGTTAAAGCACCAATCTGTAATGTCTCAACCGCTACAAATGAGAATGAATCTAGAGACCTGTTGCTCATTAAAGGTAGAGATGGATATAAAGTCAGAAAGAAGGTAGAGATGGCTATAATGTCAGAAAGTAATAGCACTAAAAAGTACACACACAATTCTTACCCTAAAAACTACACTTAAGTTGAATTCTCATGCAATACTCTTCAACTGAATCCCATTTTAACTTAATAATCGAAGGGTGTTTGGCAAACCCCACACCAGTGTATTACTTTTTCTCTATTTCAAATTTGTTGCAAGTTCACCCTTGGACAAAATCATTACCATTGTCCATCCACATAGATGAATCTCAACTGTTGATTTTTTGCATCATCAGTTTGGCGCTGTCTGTGGGGAATGTTTGCAAAGCTATGTAGTTTCCCAAATCGACAAAAGAGATCTACGTAGTGTGAGATGGACCCTAAGAAAGTTGCACAACAGATTTAGGCTTTCACAGACAGTATAGTAGAATTGATGTGCTCTAATGGAGAACTGCGAAAAGCAATTGAGACCCAAAGTGGATATGAGCAACCTAAGAGGATGAAAGGAAACAATAATAGGAGAACAAGAGCTTTAGAAGAAAATTTATATAGGATGGAAGGTGAACTTCGTAGCATGAGGAGAGAGATGGATAAACTTAGGAGGATTGTAAAAGAAAAAGACGTGGAGAACCTGGATGTAATGATTTGAAGCACATATTCACCATTCACTATCAAGGAGTTGAATCAACCTCTTCCACTGAAGTCAGTAGCAGAGTTATTTTACAAAACCCAAAAGTACACTAATGCAAAAGATGCAGTAGTCGCAAAGGAACTAACTAGCAAATGGAAGAGAGATGAAGGAACAAGTCGCCACCTTGAGAAGAAGGAAATATAAAGCTTAAAGTAGACTTTGGATGGAAAGAGAAACCTCCCAAGTCGAAGGTTAAGTTTTACTAACTTTACTCTAGTGAAAATGCCCATTGAACAGGTGTTAATGCAGATAAAAGATGAATCGTCTTTTCAATGGCCTTAACCTATGATGGCTTCGACGGAAGGCATGGATATAAGTAGGTACTGCAGGTTTCATTAAGATCACGGACATTGAATTGATGAATGCAGATTTAAAATGGCAAATAGAGGCCTTGATTCGTCAAGGACGGTTGTGGAAGTTTGTATAAAAGACTGGTTCACATAGATGACAATAGAGAGATGGAAAGAATTGGGGGCAAGAGAAAGACAATGCCAAGGCTCCCATAGGTAAAGTAAGGATGATAACCGAAAAGTTAGAAGCAGAAGAAAGGAGCTTACGAAGTTATGCTTGTCCACAATGTTGGAAAAACATGGTTTGTATCTGATACAAAACATACACAACAGAAAAATAACGGATCTACTTCATTTGCAATTGATAACATGTACTATGTAAATTTCAGAATATAAGAACAAAAGAGTGTATTTTGGTGAGGTGAAATTCAAAACCAAAGATTAGAAGTACTTGGGAACACTTTTAATCTTAACACCAGTTCCACTTGTGCCCAAGAAGTGTGGCCTCTCAATTAGTTTATATGTGTGTGTTCAAGCGAGAATAAAAGATTATCCTGACACACATACAAATCATTACATTTTCTTACAAAATTCTGTATGTTTCTCTCCTTATAACTGATTATCTAATTGGACTAGCCTTTTGGACCATTCCAATTGGGCTTTAGTATGTGGCTTGGAGTGGGACCAAAAGGGAACACATAAAGACACCAGCTCCATTGGGTCTTGGGCTTTTCTGTCAACTCTTAACAAGTCCAAAGTTACCATTAATTATATTTAATACTACTATATAAATATAATTGCACTCTAAGCCTTATTAATAAATTATATCCCAAAACTTTATTATACATGCAACTCCTTCATAAAATATTCGTAGTAATACAAAGTCATGAATGTAGACTGTCACTTTGAAGATTACTACATCTTAATCCTTGAGTACCCGGTTTAATCCTTTAAATTATTCATCATATATATATGAAATCCAATCTCATAAATATATACTTTAGTAACTCCTTACTAAAGTGGTTAGGCTAGCACTCTAAATAACCAAACTCATTAAACTTATCTCAATAAAATATTTTATATCTTCGTTAAGAGATTATGAATTCTATCTTGAGAATATGTGTTCCATTAACACTAAATGTGGCTGTCCAATATACTGAGGTTTTGATCGTGACTTTGGATCTCACTCTTGATATATCAAAGCAACCTACACTTCATGATCAGGTCCATTATTCTCTCAGAATTAAGAGTTCATGTAAATAGAAGTTGTGAGATTTATTATTCATTTGACAGTTGTTAAGAGAGTAATAAATCTCACAGTGGTCCAGTTCAATATGTCTTAACTCTTAAAATATATCAACATACTAACTAGAAGTCTCCACTTCCATGATTAAGACAAAATCATCTTAGTTGATATGTTATAATTTTTGTAGATGAAATGCCCAATTTCATCACCGACTATGAACTAAAATTTTGAGTTTACAAAGAACTTGTGATTGATATCTTCTGTGACTAAATCACATAAATCACATACTATGCATCTCATAAACTAAATGATAATGTCCAAATATTCATGTTATCATTATTTTAGATAATAATAAAACAACTTTATTAATTACAACATTAAGTCATACATAATGTCATAC
Source organism: Quercus variabilis (assembly GCA_030445155.1). Classification (NCBI taxonomy): domain Eukaryota; kingdom Viridiplantae; phylum Streptophyta; class Magnoliopsida; order Fagales; family Fagaceae; genus Quercus; species Quercus variabilis. The sequence continues at coordinate 43,994,633 of CP129447.1, read as the reverse complement.
ATAGCATCATACAATAGGATTTAAGGGCACTAATCCATAGAGCATAAAGTTCTTAGAAAATTACTACCAACAAGAAACTTTGAAGAATTTTCATTTTCGCATTCAACGTATTTCCATTTTTATATCCTCCTTTTGCTACAATTTCTATCATCCACAAATAAAGTAGGAAGACGTCATTAATACATGACCAAAAGAAGAAGAAATTAATGAATGGCCAAAAGTTATCAATAAGTAGCTAAATCGTCATGACCGAAAGAAAAAGTCATTAATACATGGACAAAAATTATCAATAGATAGCTAAATTGTCATGACCGAAAGAAGAAGTCCTTAATACATGGCCAAAAGTTATCAATACATAACTGATCATGACTGAAAGAAGTAGTCATTAATACATGGCCAAAAGTTATCAATGCATAACTAAATCATCATGACCAAAAGAAGATCGTCATTAATACATGGCCAAAAGTTATCAATACATAACTAAATTGTCATGACTGAAAAAAGTAGTCATTAATACATGACCAAAATTTATCAATACATGATTAAATCGTCATGACCAAAAGAAGATCATCATGACCGAAAGAAGTAGTCATTAATACATGGCCAAAAGTTATTAATACATAACTAACTTGTCATGACTAAAAGAAGAAGTCATTAATACATGGCCAAAAGTTATTAATACATAACTAAGTCATCATGACTAAAAGAGTTATGAATATGTAACAAAATCTTCATAAACACATAATGACATTGTCATTAATACGTGACTAAAATAATCATGACCAAAGAGTTACTAATGCGTAGCAAAATTGTCACCAAAAAAATTTAATTTTTTCTTTTTTTTTGCAAAAGTAGAACATAATCGTCTTTCAAGCATGGTCACAAAAACGGCTGAAAGTTAACATGCCAAGGACAAGGCAATTCAAAATATAGCTTCAAAATATTTAAACATGAAGCAAAGTACTGCTGGAGCAAAGAAAATAAACATGTTCAAAATGATTGGGCTCACGAGATTGTTTCTTAGAGTCTAAAAGTGGAAAAGAGTAAACTTGCCCAAAACAAACAAGCCCAAGAAATTGTTTTTCAAAAGCAAAAAATAACAGAAGTGTCTCAAGCAAGATTAGGAGGAGACGGTCCCATTGGAGCCTCTGCAGTAACAATAATACCTTCCACCCCAATGTTTACATTATCAGTTGCCACACTATGGGAAGGACGATCCGCTGTAGTCTCCTTCTCAACCGCCTCCATGTCAAGAGTAGAGAAGTCCAGATCCGGATGATGCTTGGCCATATACTTGCAAAAAAGTTCAGAACCATCCATGTAGAAATAACACAACTTGTTTGAATACTCGTCAGACTTCTTAAATTTCTCCACCGCTTCAAGACCGACCTTTTGAATTTTGAGTTGGACATCGTTGATCAACTTATCCTTTAGTTTGGAGAAAGCCTTCTCGGTGTTCACCTCTCTCACCAAAGTTTTCAGATGATCTTGAGCCTTTTCCAAGTCGTCTGGAAAGGGATTTAACCTTTGTCTTCAACACCTCATTCTCAGAGAAACACGAGTCGGCCTTGGACTAAGCCACCGCGATCTTCTCCTCATTATCAAAATATTTCTTAGAGATGTAAAAAGATTCGCCCAACACCTGAATCGTAAAAAGATAAAAGAAATTAAAGGAAAAACTGTCATACAAATATATGATGAAGATAAAAAGCATACCTACATAATCTTTTGAACGTTAGACGACATCAATTCATTCAAAGGCTTGATCGTCAAAGGCTTCAAATTGTCAACAGAAACAGCATTGACGAAGTAATCTTAGCCTTACACATGTCACGAGGGTAGACGAGACGTCATCTCACAATAAATGCAAGTATACGGAAAATGAAGAGACAAGATTCCAAATTATTCTTATCTTGTCACATAGACAAAGACAAGAATAAGGGGGCAACTGATGAGTCCAAAAAATAACGGCTTTGTCATTCAATAATAGACGTACCCCAGATATGCTACGCATTTATAGCGAGCATTTGTGACGAGGAGTAATGGATGGAGCAATGGGAAAGAAGACATTACACAAGTCAAAGCACCAGTCTATAACACCTTAATCGTTACAAATGAGAATGAATGTAGAGATCTGTTGCACATTAAAGGTAGAGATGCCTATAAATTCAGAAACGAACAACACCAAAAGGTACACACAATTCTCACCCCAAAAAATACTCTTAAGTTGAATTCTCTTGCAATACACTTTAACTAAATCCCATTCAAACTTAATCATAGAAGGATGTTTGGCAAACACCATACTGGTGTATTACTTTTTCTATTTCAGATTTGTTGCAAGTTCATCTTTGGATGAAGCCATTACCATCGTCCATCCACACATACGAAGATCTCAACTACTGATTTTTTGCATCATCAGATACTATCTTTCCCAAGCTAAATATGCATTTGATCTTCTCTCCAAAGCCAGTATCACAGACAACAAGATTGTTTCCACTCCCTTGGAATACAATGCCAAGCTCACACCCTTGGATGGTGAACCTATATCAGATGCTACTCATTATCGTTAGTTGGTTGGAAGTTTGATCTATCTTATTGTCACTCATCCGGATATTTCACATGTCGTGAGTATGGTTAATAAGTTCATGGATGCCCCTTGTTTTATCCATTATGCTGCCGTTCTTTGGATTCTCCGACATGTCAAGTGCACACTTTATCATGGTCTTCACTACTCCTCTCGGTCTTCTCTTATTTAGATATGGATTGGGTAGGTGATCCAATAGATCGATGCTCCATCATAAGTTTCTTTTTTTTTTTTTTTTTTTTTTTTTTTTTTTTTTTTTTTTTTTTTTTTTCTTGTTGGGTATTTCTCCTGTGTTATGGCGTAGCAAGAAGCAGGACGTGGTTTCTTGTTCCAAAAACGAGGTTGAGTATCATGCCTTTGCCGACACCACTTGCGAGCTTGTCTAGCTTTGATGGCTTTTGATTGACGTAGATGCTTCATAGCCCATTGCCACTCTTCTTTATTGTGATAATCGTAGTGCTATCTACATTGCTCAGAACAATGTCTTCCATGAACGTACCAAGCACATTGAGATTGACCACCACATCACTTGCCAGTTTCTCAAGAAAGGTAATCTCTAGTTGTTCTCCATCTCCTCTATTGACCGACTATAGATACTGCATTTTGTACCCTTTATGACTCGGGCTCTCGTTCCCCAGTGATGTTGAATTCTAATCAAAAGTTAGAATTGACTTGAGAAGTGTTAAAATAAAAAATATAACTTCTAACGAGCAAATAAATCAAAATTTGAAAAATATGGCCAAAGGAAACCCTCGCTATGCACATGCAAGAATCAGCTTGCACACATAGCTTTTTGCATGCGTACGTAGGCCCGATCTTGTGTACGCATACCTGATCTTGTGCATGCATAGTGATTTCTAGAAACTATACATGGAAAGTTTTCTGCATTAATGTTGAGGTTTGGAATGAATCCTACACCATCTGGAGATCATTCGAAACCCCTTTTTCACACTATAAGTAGCCTTACATGGTATATTTTCAAAATGGACACAAAAATCCCACAGGAAAACAATAAGATTCACTACAAATAGTGAATCAAAGAGGAAGTTTTTCACAAAACATCCTCATGTCAATTTTCTTTTGATTAGGGCCTTTTCTGGACTTGATCTTTGAGTTTAATATTACTAATCACTTTTTTATTGGTTTGTGAATAGATTTGACTTACGGGAATGGTAAAAAATCAAGCTTGAAGAGCTTTTCTTTGAGGTATTAGTATAAACTTTTCTTTTTCCTTTCTTTTCTTTTTATGCTATAAATCTTTCTGTTTGCTTTGTTTGTTTGCTATAATATGTTTTAATATGCCTATCTAGCTTAGGTTTTTGTAGTTGTATGTTTTAAAAGCATGTTAGGATGTTAGATTTCTCGTTTTGAAGTTTTATTGTATCTGTTGTGTTTTTAGGGTTCTTTGGGCAAGAACTTATGTATGCATAATCTTGCCTGTGCATGCAGGCTTGTTCATGTGTGCGCATGAACTTGCCCAGAAACCTTAATTTTGTTTTATTTTTTTTTCTTCTGCTTTCACATATTTGTTTGGTTTAGCTTCTTTTCCCATGTTTTTATGCTTTTAAAGTTTATATTTCACATGTTTAATTGCTTGCTTTGTCTTACATGTTAGAATTAGGGTTTTGTTATTTGAATGATATGAACATATATTCACATGCTTATGCATGATGCCAGAGGTGTTGAGTTGTTGCAAGAAAGGGTAAATCATGCATTTGTAATGTTCATGCATTTATGGTCTTGCTTTGATGATAGAGATGAACATGGTTTTTTGATTGAGTGTTTCCAAAGTGTACATGCAATGCTTTTAATGATGATATGATGTGCTTGATGCTTATATCCTTGTTGTGATTTGATGATTCATATGTTACTGTTTGATGATGATAATGTGATGCCATGCTAGATGTATGATAGGAATGCCATGTTAGATGTATGGTAGGCTTTGTTTGCAAGCATAATAGGTGTATGGTTAGGGATGTTTGATGCCATGTTGATTGTTAGATGTATGTTAGTGTGTGTGTGAGTTAGATACAAGTATTGTGTGTGCCTTTAATAGGGTTAAGACATAAGACATAATGATAGGAGGCCAACCTTAAGGTTGGGTGGTTTTGGGTTCCTAAAACTTTCCCAAGATCATACCTTAACTCTAAACCCATGTTTTTGGTAGTAAGATTAAAAGGTCCTTCCTCGAAAGGACGCTATATATATCATTCCTAGACCATTGCAAAAACTAGGTGGCAACTCCTTTAAACGACTCCTTGCATCCACAGTGGCGACTCCACTGGGGATTGTGAGTTTAATTTCTATGTTTCCTATGTCTTAACCTTAATAAAAGCTTATTTAATACTTGTTTGCACACACATCACATGGTTCTTTTGTCCCTTAACCTCGGTTGGTAATGAGTGGAAAGATGGAAGGCTCCATTTGGGCCCAACTCTTTCAAAGTTCATCCCTCCAACTCACAATGTGTGCCATTGAATATGATGGGTTTTGAGTACGTTAATGGTTTGCCACCAATCCACAAAGGTCCACTTAGTTCCTTAGTTGTGAGTGACCTACTTATCTATCCCTTTTGCCTTAAGGAAACCTACCCACACTTAGAGAAATCTTAGGTCCTATAAAAAAAAGGATACCCTTTATGTATCTCTTGTTTGTTCAATCATATATCTTGTGATCACCTAATTCTAAAGGACAAATAAAAGATGTAAATATGTAAGGATGACCCTAAAGTTATGGCATACCCTAAGACGAATGGGACAAAAGAAAAGAAGTTCTCACATGTAAGAGGCTTATCCCTAAATCTAAAGGTATGTCTTAACTTGAAAGGTTCATAAGACCATAGCCTAATTGCTATCATAAGCCCAAATCAAAAGCCTTTTTCAAAAAAAGGACTTTGGGTCTAGTATAACAAGTTTGCTATGGACTTAGCATCCAAGATTCTACAAAGTCAATATGAACTTCCTTAATCTTGGATCTCTTTGTTGTATGCCTAGGCCCAAAATAATGATAACTTCATGGACCTTGAGAGGAAGGTTACAATGTATTCTAGCTGATGGGCTACTTCAAAAAGAAAAAAAAAATGATGAAGATGAATAATAAATTGAAAAAAAGAAGAGTCCAAAGGTGATGAATATATCGTAAGCCTATGTTTGAGACAAAAGGTTGAAAATCTCTAAGTACATTCTAATGAAAGCCCATGAGAGTAAGATGAGAGCAATGTTGTAAATGGACTAAAGCCCAATGAAACAAAAGGCAATGTCCATGGGCTTAAAAATTTTCTAAGGAAATCTAAAAACAAAAGGAACCAGTTAATTGTGACATGGACTTAATAAAAATGGGACTTCTTTTCAGGCACCATTGCACCATCAAAGTCAAGAAAACATGTCTCCACTCCAATTTGGATTCGAGAAAAGCGTAGAAGACATTTGGTCAAGATTGAGGACACACATCAAGAAGAAGAGTTCCAAGTAGGGGAATCTTCTCATGCAATAATGGCCGCTCCAATTAGTGATGAAATTGCACAAAAGATATTTAAGGCAATGGAAGAGCAAAGTGACACTCTTAGAAATATGGGGAGTCACCTCACTAAGCTAGAAGTGGCCAAATTGAGGAAGCCCCCATGTGTAGAGGTTCTCGATGAGGAAGAAAGGGAAGATTGAGATGAAAGGGACAAAGCTAATTATGAAAGGAACAAGCAATTTGAAAAACTCATGGCAAAAACCATAGCCATGAGAGAGAAGATGGAGAAAATGCAATTAACCTTTCGCAAGGCCGAAGGGATGGATGATTGTCTCTATAACATGGAAGGCATAAGCTTCAAGACTCTCATTACACTACCTCCAAAGTTCAAGATTTCTGATAAAAAATTTGATGGAACTGGAGATCCAAAGCAACATGATAGGAAGTATCTAAGTATTGCTGAAATGAAGGGGTTGGATAAGAAGCAAACTTTGCATGCATTTCCTCTCTCACTCACAGGGGGTGCATCAAGATGGTACTATAGTTTGGATCCTAGCAAGACTAAGGTGTGGAATGAGCTAGTGGAGTTATTTATGGATCAATTCATCTTCATTACCATGACTGATGTGACTTCGAGAGACTTGGAGACCACTAAGCAAGGAGTAGGGGAAACATTCTTCGAATATATGGCAAGGTGGATGGGAAAGGCATCTAGGATTGTTTATAGGCCAAGTGAGAAAGATAAAATCAACATCATTATCAAGAATTTGCTTCCAACATATAATAGTAGGTTCTTGTCATCGGCTATTAGTTCTTTTGAAGAGTTGTGTGATTGTGGAACTAGGATAGAGGATGCCATCAATAATGGACAATTGGAGAAGGGTGAGAGAAAACCTTCAATCAAGAAGGCATATGGAAGAGGAGCAACTACATCTAAAGTTACCAATCTTGTGAATGTAAGTGCCATCATACCTCAAAAAACCTTAGCATACCCAAACTTCACAAAGAAGGCCCGTCGAGAATTTTTTGACCTAGGAATGACCCTTGCCCTAGCATAAGAGAACTTATCTTCGAAAGGATCCATCAAGCCTCTAGATCCCACACCTATGCCTAATCCTATGCCTCCTACTTGGAACCTCAATGAGTATTGTCACTTCCATTAGAAACCTGGTCATAAAATTGACAATTGCTTTTGCCTCAAACATGAGGTACAAGACCTCATAGACAATGGAACTCTCCTAAATCCCAACATCATTACTAAGCCTAGCATTAGGAAGAACTCTTTGCCCGATTATCATAGAGCTCCTCCTCCATGTTAGAATTGGGTGCAAATTGATAAGATTGAATGGGACTGTTCAAAGTTGATAGTGACCATGGAGGTTAATGATGTAGAAATCCAAGGGATATGGGATGAAGAAGATGAGGTTTTGAAGAATATGGTGGCTGTGTAGGGGATACTTCCCAAAGGAATGACTAAACTAAAGAAAGGAGTCATAAAGGACAATGTGGCCAATATTACTAGGATTGGGAAACACTATAAACCATCATTTTTGGAGAAGGATCATCCTGGTAGGGATATAGGAGAAGGGTCCAAACCCACGGAACCTTAGAGAAGAAGGAGGAAAATCGAGTTTTGACTCAATTGAAGAAGACCCAAGCTCATGTATCGGTATGAGGCTTGCTTATAGCTTTTTACAAATATTGTAGTGCTCTCTTGAATGCTTTGAATGGGAAAGAGGAACCTATAGAAACTACACCACAAGAAGTGATATCTCTCATAGGAGTTGAGGCCCCATCTCATCCTCTCCTTGCCTTTTCCAATGAGGAACTTCATCCCAAAGGAGCCACTAACACTAGCCCTCTACAAATCATTGTTGAATGCATGGGCACCAAGGTCCCTATGGTGTTGATTAATAATGGATCCGCAATGAATGTATGTCCTTTTAGGACTGCCCTCACCATTGGATTAGATGTGGAAACAATCATACCCTCACCTTTGACCTTTAGGGCATATGACAACACTTCAAGAAAGGTTATGGGTACTTTTAAGGCTTCTTGCAATATTGGACCAATAGAAACAATTGTGGAATTTCATGTTATAGACATTACTCCTAACTACAACCTTCTCTTAGGAAGGGCATGGCTTCATCCTATTGAGCTATTCCCTCTTCTCTACACCAAAGGATGAAGATCCCATGGAAGGGAGGAATCGTTGTAGTGCTCAGTGATGGTAAGATCCTATCCCCGATTTGTGGACTTGAGGAAGGAGGAGGTGAGCTCCAAATGAATGGCTTTGAATTTGTGAACATGGCTGATTATAGATTAAAGGATGAAAGGTATTCTTTAGATTTGGTCCCATATTATAGCCATGAGGTGATTGCAATGATGAAGAACATAAAGTATATGCTTGATATGGGTCTTCGAAAAGAAGCAAAATAGGTGGCTGAATTCCCTAATTTCAAGACTCAGCTAACCAAGGAAGGTTTGGGATTCTTTGAAGGCTATGATGGAATCAAGAAGAACCTTGGCACCCTTAATGGAAGCTTTGTGAAGGAAGGAGGAGACTTCCCTCATTATGGCTTTCCCGAACTTTAGGTAGGAAACGATGGAAAGGTGTATCCGGGTTGGGAGCTATTTTTCAACGAGGAGCTCACCTTCAAGGAGAAGCCTATGATGGTGATCAAAGAAGTTCAAGAAGTAGTCGATTGGATGGATTACAAGGATGTTGGAGCAATGAAGACTATGCTGAAGATGGGGGGGGGGGTTGGGTGGGGACGTGTTTGCCATCACTAACAAGGAGCCAAGTGATCCATCTACCTTCATCATACCTCTTGTAGGGTAACTTATTAATCGGACTTGGGTTGGGTTTTCTAACAATATAGGAAAGAAATTTTGTAATGCAAGCTCCAATGTACTTTTCATCATTTTGAATAAGATGAGTTCTGATTTGGCTTATTTTGATGTGTCTCATAATATTGAAGTTCTGCGTTTAAATGATTCAAATGAATTTGAAAATGAAATTAAGAAACAATTGGAAAGGAAAATTGAACCTATGGAACCAACTTTTGAAATTATTAATTTGGGTAATGATGAGAATCCACGTTAGGTTAAAATTCGCTTAACCTTAAATGAAAAAGAAAAAAAAGATCTGAAAGAGTTGCTGACCTAATTTCATGAGGTGTTTGCATGGTCCTATGAAGATATGATTGGCATTGATCCCGAGATAGCTTAGCATCACATTGACACTCATGCTTACATGGTGCTCGTTAAGCAAAAGTTGAGGCGTATAAGAATTGAATGGCTTCTAAAGATCAAAGAAGAGGTTACCAAGCAATTAAAGGTAGGCTTTATCAAACCCATACACTAAGCCGAGTGGATAGCCAATGTTGTGCTTGTACCCAAGAAAGATGGGAAGGAAAGAATGTGCGTGGATTTTAGGGATTTGAGCAAAGCTTGCCCTAAGGATGATTTCCCTCTTTCTCACATAGATGTCTTAGTGGATAATACCACCAGTAGTGCCTTGATGTCTTTCTTGGATAATTTCTCAAGATATAACCGAATTAAGATGGCTCCTAGGGATATGACCAAGACTACCTTCACCACAGAATGGGGAATCTATTGTTACACCATAATGCCATTTGGGTTCAAGAATGTGGGTGTAATCTACCAAAGAATGGCCATAGCCTTGCTACATGATATGATGCACAATAAGGTTGAAGAATATGTCGATGATATGATTGTGAAATCCAAGGAGAGAGAAAGTTGCATTATTAACTTAAGGAAGTTCTTCAAAAGGATGAAAGAGTATAGGTTGAGATTGAACCCACAAAAATGTACCTTTGGAGTGACTATAGGAAAGTTGTTTGTCTTTTTGGTAAGTGATAGAGGGATATAAGTGGACCCATCAAAGATCAAAACCATATTAGAAATGCCTCCACCCAAAAGTGAGAAGGAGATAAGGGGGTTTTTGGGCTGATTGCAATACATCAGCTGATTCATTTCCAAACTCACTTCCACTTGTGAGCCCATCTTCAACTTCATAAGGAAGAATGAAACTTATGAATGGAATAATGAATGCCAAAAAGCTTTTGAGCTCATTAATGAATATCTCCTCTATCTACCTATCTTGATACCCCTGATGCATGGGAAAACATTACTCCTCTACCTCTCTATCATAGGGGATGTGGTTGGAAGTATGCTTCCATAAGAAGATGATGATAAGAATGAGAGAGACATGTACTATTTGAGCAAGAGGTTCCATGATTATGAGACTAGGTATATACCTATAGAGAAATCATGCTTTGCTTTCATATGGGTCGTACAGAAGTTGGGACACATTATCCTACCTTTCCAAATATGGGTAGTGGCCATAATGAATCCATTAAAGTACTTGTTTAGAAAGCCTGTTTTGAGTGGAAAACTGTCAAGATGGTTGATCCTACTAGCAGAGTTCAATCTAAAGTATGTGCTGAGGAAAACTATCAAAGAGAGCATCGTATCAGATTTTTGTGCCGAGAACCCCGTGGAGGGAGAGGATGGTAGAGAAGATTTTTTGGATGAGGATTTTTTGGATACTGAGCTAGGGGCATGGAAGATGTATTTCGATGGAGTTGTGAACCAATATAGAAAAGGGATAGGAGTACTTTTGATCACTCCTGAAGGATCTCACATACCCTTAGCAGTTAAGTTGAACTTCAAGGCAACCAATAACATGGCAGAATACGAGGCTTGTATCGCTAGAATGGAGGCTCCTTGAGAATTAGAGGTGAAAGAGGCCAAGGTCTTTGGGGATTCGAGTTTGGTAATAGCTCAAGAGCAAAGGATGTGGAAAGTGAACGAGGAACACTTAAAGCCCTATTAGCAATATTTAGAAGATTTGACCAAAACTTTTGACAAGATCGGATACATGATTATCCCTAGAGTGTAGAATCAATTTGGAGACGCCTTGGCTACCTTAGCTTCCATGGTTGAAATACCCGAAGGTGTATGGACACGACCCTTAGAGATTGAAAAAATTTATGGGATGGTACACAAAGAGAAGGCTGAAGCTTCAGTCCTGGTTATATAAAAGGAATGGGTTCCTTGGAATTATGACATCATTAAATTCTTAGAATTGGGGGTATATCTACATGGCACTGACAAGAGAGAGCGTTGTTCAATTAGGATGATGGCAATGCAATACATCTTATGTGGAGGACAACTCTATAAGAGATCCTATGATGGTATACATCTTTGTTGTCTAAAGAAAGAGGAAGCCAAGAAAGTTATGGAAGAAATTCATTGAGGGTTTTGTGATCCTCTTATGAATGGGATAGTGTTAGCCAAGAAGATCTTAAGGATAGGGTACTAATAGAACATGATGGAGATTGATTATGTAGACATTGTGAAGAGTCGCCACGATTGCCAAACACATGCAAACTTGAATCACGTGCCATCTAGTGAGCTATACAGCATGACCTCTCCATGGCCTTACTCAGTCGAGGGCATAGATGTGATTGGAGGAATAGCCTCTAAGGCCTCGAATGGACATGAATACATCCTAGTGGCAATTGACTACTTCACCAAGTGGGTGGAAGCAGCCTCTTACTCTATGCTAAAAGCCAAGCATGTGGCTCAATTCATAGAGAATAACATCATTTGTTGGTATGAGGTACCCCAAGAGAGCATCTCCGATAATGGTTCTCACTTTGAGGGGGAGGTTGGAACAATCATGGAATTGTACAGCATTGAGCATCACAAGTCTTCGCCATATCGACCACAGACCAATAGGGTCGTAGAAGTAGACAATAAGAACATCAAGAACATTCCAGCCAAGATGGTAGTGACATATAAAGATTGGGCCGAGAATATCCCTTTTGCCTTATGGGGCTACATAACCTCTATCCATGCATCAACTGGGGCAACCTCTTACTTTTTGGTCTACAGTAGTGAAGCAGTACTTCCCATTGTGGTGGAGATATAATCTTTAAGGGTGCTAGCAAAAACCAAAGTCCTAGAGGAAGATTGGGTGAAGCAAAGATATGAGTAATTGACTTTGATAGATGAAAAGAGAGCTAGGGCACAATACCATTCACAAGGATACCAAAGAGGATTGCTAGAGCATTCAACAAAAAGGTGAGACCTAGAAACCTTAAGGAAGGGGACTTGGTTCTAAAAGTGCTTAGAGATGAAACTTTTGATCCGATAGGAAAGATGAAGCCAAGATGATCTGGTCCTTTTATTATTAAGAAGATTATGTCAAAAGGTGCTACAAGAATTACAGACTTGGATGGGGAAGAGATGCTTCATCTGATCAACATGGATAGGCTCTGAAAATACCACATTTGATAAGAACAAAAAAAAAAAAAAAAGGAAAAAGCCTGCTAGGTTGAAAACCCAAACGGCAGCCTAAGAAAAAGTAAAGGCAAAAGGACTCCATTAGGTTGAAAACTCGAAAGGGCGATCTTGGAAAAAGATAGGGGCAAAGACCATGGGCATGGTGAAAATTCCCCAAAAGACATCATAGGCAAAAATTACATGGCATAGAAAAAAGAAAAAAAGAAAAAGAAAAAGAAAAATGATGACAATAAGCAAAGATAATAAATGGGTGGTTCTCTCATTGCTCAAATTAAAAGATGATAAATTGTTTCTATAGGGGATGTGGAACATTCCAATCCTTCATTAAATTCATAAGAAAAGACATGAGAATCATAAAGTGCAGAAAAATAAAATTTGGGGCATATCAAGATGGTTGGTTAGTCTTTCTTTCTTTTAATTGATTGGACTTTCATAAGCTTTCTCAGCTATGTGAACCCACTTCATGAAAACCCTAAGTCATTTCTCATATCCTGAAGTGGGATGAAGCAATTGGAGCCTCTCATATGGCCATGTTTGGAAAAAGGGTAAAGAGAGAAGGAGAAAATATGTGAGAGAAAAGAAAAAAGAGAGAAAAAGAAGAAGAAGAGAAAATTAGTTCAAAGATGATATAAGGAACCTTGATGGGTTGAAAATCGAAAGGCAATCCAAGCAAAAGTTAGAGGAATCCCACTAGGTTGAATGCCAAGGCAAAACTTAGGGATTGAGAGAAGATTCATCCATTTTAACTTGATGGTATAGGAAGGTACAAGGAAGAGGCAAAAGAGACTACTCGAGGCGCAATTCAAGCACAAAATTTACAAGAACAATAGAATGGCATAAAAGTTTCTACAATTTTGTAATTTAAGTACATATCCCAACTAAAAGCATAAATGTGAAGGTGTTCTTAAAATACAAACCAACGTCTCAAACAAAGACTAAAAGTGCAAGCATGTGTGCTAAAAAAGAAAAAGAAAAATAATAAAAGCAATAAAAGAAAAAAGTATGATATGCTATGCTGTGTTTTTGTCTATCTATCTACAGGATCACCAGATGCGTCTCTTCCTCTATTGATGACTTGGAGTCAGCTCTGAACCTCCCACACCATCACCATCATCATCATTATCATCATCATCATCCTCACCTCCATACAGCTACCGGGAGTACTCAGTTAGCTCTAGCTTGAGGTTTTTCTCAAGCAAGACGAGCTCCTTATGCTCCTGAACAATAGGCTAAATTTTGAAGGAAAGAAAGGATAGAAAGGAAGAGGAACAAGGATGAAAGAGAACTCACTGCCTGGGTGCCTTCAGGGAAGAGGTAGCCGTGACATTTGTATTGTGGCCAACAAGGCACTCTCGAGCAAAGCCGTCAAGGCCATAAGCATAGACTGACTAAGGCAAGCGGAGAGAATCAATAATAACACTGGCAGCAGGGCCTTCTTGGCATAAGTGTTTCATTTGAGTGTGATTAGTGTATAGAAATGTAGATGATGATTGATTATGATAGGCCTCAAACTGAATGACCCCTTGTGATTAAACCAATTAATTAATTAGCCAAGTTATTAATTAATCAATTTATCATGCAATTGCGTGGAGGCACAAACAAATCACCAAATAGCTAAATATGCAGTGGAAATTAAATGACATGGTGATTTGTTTACGAATGGGGAAAAATCTCGCGGCAAAAACCCCACCGGGTGATTTTTAGGTCACCACTCTCGAAACTCCACTATTATCAAATCAAGCGGTTACAAGTAAAGGAATCTCAAGTACCTTACCAACCTACAGTTGAACCTTTACTCCAATACCCAATTGGACTTGATCTGTAGTGACAATTTCCACCTTTGATGCATGACTTTCAAGTACCTGACTAACCAATGCGCGGATCCTAGTACGCAACTTCAAAACACCAACTAAGGAGGAGAGGTTGGCTGCAAAGTTCTTCAGTTCATCTTACACGATGAAGATCAGGAAGATGCTTGGTCATAAAACTCTTTGGTGCAAATACACAGCAACTTCTTCAGAGAAGATGAACTAGGTCAAGAACTTCGTCTTTGATCACAATTTGCTTGAACAAAGATTGCTCAATGCTTTTACAACTTGTGTACAATTTGACGGCTCTTAAAACAATCCTTTTATATATTTAGGGTTTGGAGAAAAGAAGGCCCAAAAGCATATTCACGGATCCCAAGGAAATCAGATCAGAAAATATGATTTTATAAATCTCGACAGATATCAGGTGTCGGGGTAGCTATCGAGTAGGTGTCGAGTTTTAATGAATTTGCACTTCAGCTTGCTTTTTCTTGGACAGACTTGATGACTTCAACACTTGATCTTGAAACCTTATTTCTTGAAGTATTAAAAACACCCTAAACTACCCAATTACAAGTAGAGTGCGTTTTGTCAAAAGATTTAGCCAATTTACATAAATAAGTGACATATGTTCATGACAAGTGAGAACACATATGTCCTAACAATCTCCCCCTTTGGCAATCCGTGACAAAATCATAACAAACAAATGAATATATGAGAGAAGTCATAAATCACTTAACTCATATTTACTTGTTGAATACAATAAAATCTATCCTAACACAAACTCTGAAAAACTTTGCAAGAACAGAGTTTATGGCAAGTAGACTTTGACAACCTGTATTTCTGAAACATTTTAAACAAAACTCATCAAGGCATCTTGTGTGAAACAGAAATAATAGATTACATACAAGTATAAAGGACATGTGTATAAAGATAGAGAAGAAATAACACATGGAGAGAGAGGTGAAAGAAACATACATCTACATATAGAGAAAATAAGTACAATGTATGTAAAACTGGTCAAAAGACCTCATATACAAGATCAATCTATCTATAAAGAATAGAAAAGAAAAGATACATCAAAACCTCATTACATCCCTAAAATATATCAACACTCCCCTTATCAAAAATGTCCTATACTAACTCTCCCCCTAAGATGACTACTCTCATAACCGAACACTACTCCCTCTTTTTGTCACGAGTGACAAAGGGTAGAGTGTCATGTAGACATCTCATCAGGAGAGCTAGCATCTCCATCATCATCATTTTCAGAGTCTGAAGCTGTTAGAGAAGGTGGTGAAGGAGTAGCCTTTGGAGCAAAACCACCCATGGTCACCTGCCGTTGTGCAATACGACCAACACGACCAACACGAACATTCACCTGATACAACTTAGAGGAGAGTGTATCGAGGCAAGCATCCATGCGCTGTAGCTGTGCCGTGATGTCTCCAAGAGATACATCGCTCGTAGAGGAAGAAGGAGCAGATGTAGGTGGAGCAGATCTGGATGGAGCTGAACAGGAGGGAGGAGTGGAATCCGTCTGTCGCAACCTAAACTAAGTCTCACTACGTTTTACGGTAGTGGCATCTATGGCACAAATGTGTGTGAAGTGGTCAGACACAAGAAAGGGAATAGAAAAATGGTGTAAGATCCTCGTGATAGCGGAAGGAAAGATAAGCTTATCACGGGACGTCGAATCTAAATGAACATATATGATAGAAAGGACAAAATGAGAAGGAAAATCTATAGTAAGATACTCAAGAAGAGATAACAAAATCAAGCACGAGGCTCTGTGATGGAGTTGTAGTAAGAGAGTGGATGGAGTACAAACGTCGTCACCATGTTTAGGAATCTAGGACCTTTAGCAAGAGGTCTACATAATGTGTACTGATGCTCACCTCAATCGGCTAGGCCCTGACAAAAAGCAGAAATGAGCTCATCTTTGGACATAGTCCTCAGACGCTCACAAGAAGGATAGTCAGGAAAATCTATCCTAGGAACCTTAAGCACATCTGTAACTAACTGTGATGTGACAGGGATGCGCGTACCTCAAACGCGAGTGAAAAAGAGAGGTACTCAATGATCTATCCTGTGAATGTTGGAGTAAAACTCCTGAATTAGCATGAGAGGACAAGTGACCGGGACGTCACACAGTGACTCCCATCCCCTACTGTGAATGACAGAGGGAAGGTTAGTGTCGGTAAAGTTCGACAAAATGACTTGGCATTCCGAATGAACACCGCGTCGAGAAAAGTTCTCGGAAAATGCCTTATGGGCATCTCCATCACGGAACTGAAGGTTAAGAGGAGCAGAATCAGAGGAAGAGGAAGCTCCAGAACGCAGAGGGTTCTGAACCGGAGTGGATTTACGTTTGGGTGCCATAGACACTACTAACGTAAAAGAATGAGAAAGAGAAAGAGAGGGACACAATCAGAAAAGACCCAACACAGTTCACATATATCAAATATATTAAATAGGAAGTACGTATGCATGGGAATGCATGAACATGTGACATGCAAATTGAAAAACATCATTGGCTCAGCCCAATCCTATTCTACCAGCACACAAACATAGAGCACACATCTAAATGCATGTAAATATCATTCTAATGCACATGAAATGCAATGTACGACATTTTGAAGACATTTAAGTGAAAACCCAACCCAAAATTTCAAGAAAAACTCATTAATTTTGAAAAACCCCAAAAATTTCCAAAACTCTCAAAACCTAAGTATCAAAACATGAAATGCATGAGAAAGGAAGGGAAATAAGATCTTACCAAGTGATTGAAACCAAGGGAAGAATGAAAATCAAGTGGGTTTGAAGATTTGAGTGAGAAAAGGTTGTTTGGGAGAGGAACCGCCTCGGATAGATTGAGAGAGATCGAGTGAAATGAGAGAAAATCGCGACAGGAGCTTAAATAGACACCTTAGTAAATCTCGACAGTTGAGGTGTCGAGAGGTATCGAGGATGCTGTCGAGGAGGTGTCGAGGAAATGGCCGTTGACAGCTGAAGGTATCGAGAGGTGTTGAGGAATAAGAACCAGTTTCAAAGAACAAAAGCTCGATTGATCGACCAGGTATCGAGGAGGTATGGAGGAGACAAGAACTTTCTCGATCGATCCATCAAGTGTTGAAGAGGTGTCGAGATTGCGATAAGAAAAAGGCTTGAGAAGCTCCACAGATAACTAGGTATCGAGAAGGTGTCGAGCTAGCAAATAAAAGCAATTTTTCGAGAATTGAAAAACACAGCCATGAATGCAATCCAACAAACACCTCAACCATTGATCCAATCAACATATAAAGCTCTCAAAATCATATCTCAACAAAGAATTAAGCACATGGATCCTCAAATACACACACACACACTAAACAAGTCTAACCAATTTTATTTTTCGAAAACAAGTTAAGACAATTTAGTGAGCATACATCAGCACATGTAAACACTTGTGATGGCCAAATCACATTGTACCTGCACATGTATCAAAAGTAGCAAAGAATATTGCGTGTTGTGTGGGAAAAACATCGCAAGATTGCATATGTGTATACATGTTATGTCGATCTGAGATATGAGAAAATAACTTTAACTCACACACAATCATAACTGTTTGATGGGGACTATCACCTTCGAGGTACATCCTATAACTCCCACATCTCCTAGAATACACGCTTGCAACCATATTTAAAGCATTTTTTTTTTATCTTTTTGCTTTTTATTTTCTTTACATATTTTCTTTTATTTTTAGCATATTATACATGGGCATAAAAAGAGAGAAAAGAAATACCCAAGATGTTAAGCATTTGACATTGCACTTTTGCTATGCTGAAGCATATGAATGTCTTTTACATTGCACTTTTGCTATGCCGAACCATACAGGTGTCATATTATGATTGGCAAGCAACAGTGGTGAAATAGTTATTTATGCCTTTCTCTTAGGATTTTCTAGTCCTACCCGTCAAAAAAAGTGATACGAGTGTTAAATTTAAGAGATAACTTAATCTTACTCATCACAAACAAAAGCCACAAAGCTCACTTGCTTAGTTGTACATAGAGATGCTTATCTAAGTTACAAGAGATACAAAGTTTGGAAAACTCTGTTTCATTGGCCATCCAAGGTACACAAGTACCAAAGTACACAAAACACACATTGTATTTTTCTGATTTTTCAATTTTTTTTAATTTTTATATTAAAAACAAAATAAACAAAACTGAAAGTAAACACACAAAAACATGTTAAACAAAGTAAAACATAAAACTAGACTGACTCAACAAAAATGCAAAACACACAAGCAATGCAACAAATAAGAAAAAAACAAGAAGGGAAAAGAAAGTGATGAAATCACTTAGAGTCCTTTTTCTTCCACACCTTGGAAGAACCTTTTCTTTGATTGAACCTTTGAACCAGCGGTAAGGGGGAAGAATTGAACTCGTTCAAGTTTGAAAGGAACATGAGGGCTTTCAGAAGATCTCCAAGGGGAGCAAAAGAGGATTGAAGCTGATTTTGGCTTTCAGATGCTATCATGCCATTGCTCTGTTGAGTGGCTAGCCATTTACAGCAATTTGGTCGAGTATGATCGGCAGCTCCACAATGATGACAGAGATGCTGCTTCTTTTGTTTAGGCTTTTGAGAGTTAGCCTTCTTAGCCCTAGGGTTTTTAGCATCTTTCTTATCTTGCTTAGGGGGGGTGCTCCTAAGATAGATTTACCCCTGTCTAAGTTCTCAATAGCTATTTCAGTTTTAACACCAGTGTTCTCAATTTTAGTGTCATTAGCAGGAGAAAAAAAAATAGTATTACTAGTAGAAGCAGTATTAGAGAAAGAAAGACCATACCCTAAGCCTGTTCGATCCGAAGTAGATTTCTGATTGCTAAGCATCTCATCAAGCTTTGCACTTGAAGTCCTCTCCAATTGAGCTCTGACTTGAGACAGCTCTGCTTCAAGCTTCTTGGTCTTCTCAGCCAAAAAGTTGTTCTCAAACCTCAGTGCTCCAATAGTTTGATTCGCCTCATTAAACTTTGTGGATAACTCTTCACGATCAAGTTCCACATCACCGAGCTTCTTGGTGGCGAGCCTATACAATTTCTCATGCTTCTCAGAGAGCTTGTAAAAATTCTCATAGGCTGAATGGATATCATCTTGATCATCTGTTTTCTCAAATTTGGACTTCACCAGTTCTTCTTCTTCATCCACTTCTTCAACAATCCCTTTAGTAGGATTAATTGTGGCAGTGAAGGCATTTAAGATTCCATCATCCTTATTGTTGGAATCATCTTCGGGCTCAGTGTCATTCAAAGTTGCAGCAAGTGCCTTACTCTTCCTAATGCTCTTGAGATATGTCGGGCATTTATGCTTCATGTAATCGAATCCATGACATCCAAAACACTTTGGTCTTGCAAGAACATTGTATTGACCACCATCCTTAGCATCCTTCTTCCCTTTGTCTTGACTCTTAAACTAAGAAGAACTGGATTGTCTGCTGTCCTTGTCGAAGTTCCTCCCATTGGCATTCTTTATAAACTTCTTGAACTGCCTTGTAATGTAGGACTTCATCTTGGAATCTTCATCATCGGAAGACTCATCTGTATCACTGCTCTTTGCGTTCAAGGCCATGCTCTTGCTTTTACTCGTTTTACCAATCCTAGATAGTCCTAGCTCGTAGGTTTGCAAGTTTCCAACTAGCTCAGTCAATGGAATTTTGTCAATATCCTTTGATTCTTCTATTGCTGTAATCTTGGCATGGAATCTCTCAAGTACAGATCTGAGCACCTTCCTTACAACCTTGGGTTCAGGGATGGTTTCCCCAAGATTGAAGGTTGAGTTCACTATGTCCTTGAGCTTGGCATAGAACTCATCAAACGACTCATCCTCCTCCATCTTAATTTCTTCAAAGCTTGTAGTGAGCCTCTGAAACTTTGAATCTTTGATAGCCTTTGTTCCTTTATAGGTTGTCTGGAGGATGGTCCAAGCCTCCTTAGCAGTTTCAGTTGAGGATATCTTCTTGAACTCCTTATTGGTGACTGCGCTAAATAGGGCATTTAAAGCTCTGCTGTTGAAGTTAGCCACCTTGATCTTTGCGTCATCCTAATCGGCCGGTTCTTCTTTTGGCCTAGTCCAGCCAATCTCTACAGCTTGCCACACCTTTTCATCTAAAGATTGCAAGAAAGCTCTCATGCGTACTTTCCAGTATGCATAGTTAGTGCCATCAAATAAAGGAGGTATGATTAATGACTGTCCTCTATCCATGACAAACAGGGGTCAATGGATGAACACAGTAAAGATTAAACCTAATCAGAGTGTGCCTGCTCTGATACCACTTGATAGGCCTAAAATTGAATGACCCCTTGTGATTAAACCAATTAATTAATTAGCCAAGTTATTAATTAATCAATTTATCATGCAATTGTGTGGAAGCACAAAAAAATTACCAAGTAGCTAAATATGCAGCAAAAATTAATTGACATGGTGATTTGTTTACGAATGGGGAAAAATCGTGCGGCAAAAACCCCACCGGTGATTTTCAGGTCACCACTCCTAAAACTTCACTATTATCAAATCAAGCGATTACAAGTAAAGGAATCCCAAGTACCTTACCAAGCTATAGTTGAACCCTTACCCTAATACCCAATTGGACTTGATTTGTAGTGACAATTTCTACCTTTGATGCGGCTTCCAAGTACGTGACTAACCAATGCGCGGATCCCAGTACGTGACTTTAAAACACCAACAAAGGAGGAGAGGTTGGCTACAAAGTTCTTCAGTTCATCCTACATGATGAAGATCAGGAAGATGCTTGGTCACAAAACTCTTTAGTGCAAATACATAGCAACTTCTTCAGAGAAGTGAACTAGGTCATGAACTTCGTCTTTGATCACAATTTGCTTGAACAAAGATTGCTCAATGTTTTTACAACTTGTGTACAATTTGACGGTTCTTAAAAAAATCCTTTTATATGTTTAGGGTTTGGAGACAAGAAGGCCCAAAAGCATATTCACGGATCCCAAGAAAATTAGATCAGAAAATCTGATTTTATAAATCTCGACAGATAGCAGGTGTCGAGGTAGCTATTGAGCAGGTGTTGAGCTTTAATGAATTTGCACTTCAGCTTGTTTTTTCTTGGACAGACTTGATGACTTCAACACTTGATCTTGAAACATTGTTTCTTGAAGTATTAAAAACACCTAGAACTACCGAATTACAAGTAGAGTGCGTTTTGTCAAAGGATTTAGCCAATTTACATAAATAAGTGACATATGTTCATGACAAGTGAGAACACATATGTTCTAACAGATCAAAGGAAAATAAGAGAAGGAAGAACATATACTGGAATAGTGAAGGAAGGCCTGAGGTGAGTCCTACTAAACTCTTCGTAATCTAATTCATCTATGACCTGATTAGTAAAAAGAATGTTTGGCTTCCACTAGCTGTACTCCATATCCATCATGGAATGAGGAGCAAGCATGAACACTAGAGGGTCCACAGGAACCCGAGGCGCGTCCTCCCCCACTAACTAGTAGCACACTCGCCTTGCCAAGTAGATCACCCTCAATCCACCACCCTCAAGGGTTTGAGAGAGACTATAAGCAACTATGGTAGCTGCCTTTAGGCCCGGGTTAGCTACAGGGGCGACTGCAACATAAGGGCTCCACATGATCTGTGACAACACATGAAGTTAGAAAGAGAACCTTAAAAAAGCATGCAAATATTGAAAGCAATACGCTTCTAAATTACATCCTTAGGAGAGAGCCTATCCAGGTGAGCCTAAAGTAGAGTGATCCTCCTCAAGTCCAACTCAGTTCCTCTAGCAATGAGATTGTACTCCACAACCCAAGGCTAAAAAAAATGGTAGTGTAAAAGATTCAGAAATAACAATTTGCAAGATGATAGTGTGCAAGATTCAAAAATAGCAGTTTGCAAGATGATAGTTTGCAAGGTTCAAACATGGTACAGTTTGCAAGAGATAGATTGGCTATTTGTAGGATAATAGTTTGCAAGATATGGGTATGAATGCAGTTAGCAAGAATATAGTACATGGTCCTAACCTATATGGCATGTAGATGTATGACTATAAGAATGAGAATGCATGAACTCCAAGAGAAAAGAGAGAGAATTATCCTTAAGGAGCTTTCAAGGCCCCACCAGTTGGTGCAGTGTCCCTCACTTGAGAATGTCCAAAGAGGAGTAAAGGTAAGCCAAGCATATTGACGCCTAGTTGGTAGCTCGTACCCTCTCAAAGTCTCAAAAGAGGGCCAACCACCTTAAAGACACCATCTGCCCACCATTGGCAAACTGGTATGCCCCCAACAAGTACAACAAAAAGACCTAGGCCATCCTAAGGCACTCCTTAGCCGTCCTTTATGGACGAAAGTCCTTAGCAATTTTGCACCCAACCGAACACTTGACTTGTCCTCTAGACTAATCAGGACTTCATCAAATTGCAAGCCAGTCATTATGGTCATCTCCCGGCCAATAATGTGGAAGGTGTGGGTAGTGTCCCACCAACTCTTAGCTAAGGTCTGCGCCAAGACGACACTGGCAGACCTCTCGAGCATCAAATGGATAACAGGCTCAAAACTCGTAGCACGGACGTAGCCCAGAGTCTCCTTATTCAGAACATTGTACCACAACAATACTTGGCCCGTACTTTCCCTACCAGGATATGGGGTTGAGACTTGCAAAAAGGAATGTGATTAATTTCTTAATTAAGTGAAGGAAGCGGTGAAAAAGTGATGTTTGATGCACAATAGGATGAAATGTGGCATGAGACATACAATTGAGCGCAAAAGTGGTGAAGAATGATGGTAAAATTCCAAACAGAGGAGAAAACAGGTGGAAAAGGAGCTAAAATACTAAATTAGGGTTTCTTTCTGGTGCCATGCGCACACAAGAAAGACCCTGCGTACATAGATTCTGCATGCGTACATAGAGAGGATCCTGCAAACACATGAACTGAAGAATAGATACGCATGCAAGAATAAGCCTGCATACGCATAAATCCAGGCAATGTATGTAAGAACAAGTCTGCGCACATAGGTCTAATTTTGCACATGCAAGAACAAAAACAAAAGGTTGTTCTTCGATATTTTCCAAGTTTTCTCTACTAGAACTCAACCTTAACGTGTTTCTATCCCTCCTAGAGTGTCAGGTTTTTATTGAAACCCATCCCAAAACATAACCCAAGCATTAACAAGCCTAAAAACGGATTAAAATAGAAGATCAAAGGAAAACTTGAAAAATGAAAAAAGTTTGAAAAACTTACTGATCTGGCTCGTGCACCCTCTATGATGTGTTGTTGTGATCTGTAGGTTAAGGGAGGAGCCGCTGTTAGCCTTATCGCTCCATTCCAGGGGTTGAGATGGAAAGCATTAGTGGACAGGACGTAAGAACTTTTCCTAGACTTGGGTGCCATTGAAAGAGATGAGAGAGTTTGGGTGGGAAGTTGAAGAGTTAGAAAAGAACACACCAGATGAAGAGTTAGAAAAGAACACACCAGATGGGTGGGAAGTTGAGAGAGAAGGCAAAAGCTTTTGTAGGGAAAAAGAAAGAAAAGAACTTGAAGAGTTAGAGAATATGAAGAGATAAGGGAGATGAAGAGAATGAGAAAAAAAAATGGTTGGTAATTGTTGGAGAAAAAATGAAGAGGTGGGAACACACCAGATGGCTAAACTATGCGTAGTTTAGGCCTCCTCGCTAAACTACGTGTAGTTTAACAATTTTTTTTTTCAAAAATCCCCACGGAGTTCCTAAGAAGCCAGAAGTGCAAAGGAAAATTAAAAAATACATCCAAAATGGAAATAATATCCCTAGTAGATCAAAAAGCATTCCCAATGGATCAAAAGCATCAAAATCATTCCTAGTGGATCGAAACTATCAAAATATCCTAGTAGGTCGAAAGCATCAAACATCCCTCAGTGGACCAGAAATCATCATGGATACGTCTTTGTGAGTCAAGTTCATTAACTAAATCCCAAGTAAATCTAGTACCATAGACAGACTCACCTGTAAGCCTAATGCATAGAAGTAGATCCCTCGAGAGTTGCAAAACAAAATTTCCTCAATAAAGTTGGTAAAACCCCATCGAGGGTGGAGTCAACTGTTAGGATTAGTGCCCTTAAATCCTATTGTATGATGCTATGTATGATATTAAGTTTGACATTGTGTATGACATTATGTATGACTTAATATTATGTTTAATGAATTTGTTTTATTATTATCTGAAATAATGGTAACATGAATATTAGGACATTATCATTTAGTCCATTAGGTGCATAGTATGTGATTTATGTAAAGAGTCACAGAAGATATAAGTCACAAGTTCTTTGTAAACTCAGAATTATAGTTCGTAGTCGGTGATGAAATTGGGTATTTCATCTGCGAAGACTATAACATATCAATCATGATGATTTGTCTTGATTATGGAAGTGGTGACTTCTGGTTGATGTGTTAATATATTTTAAGAGTTAAGACATATTGAACTGGACTGCTGTGAGATTTATTATTCTCCCCTAAAGACTGTCAAATGAATAATAAATTTCACGATTTACATTTGCATGAACTCTTAATCCTGAGATAATAATGGACCTGATCATGAGGTGTAGGTTGCTTTGATATATCAGGAGTGAGATCTAAAGTTATGGTCAAAACCTCAGTATGTTGGGCAACCACATTTAGTGTTGATGGAACATGTATTCTCAAGATGGAATTCATAGTCTCTTAACAGAGATATAAAGTATTCCCTTGAGAAAAGTTTAATGAGTTTGTTATTCAGAGAGTTAGGCCTAACCACTTTAGTAAGACTAAAGTATATATTTATGGAATTGGATTTCATAAATATATAATGAATAACATTAAATGATTAAACCGGGTACTCAAGGATTAAGATGTAGTAATTTACAAAGTGGCAGTCTACACTAATGACTTTGTATTACTATGAATATTTTATGAAGGGGTTGCATGTATAATAAAGTCTTGGGACATAATTTATAGATAAGACCTAGAGTGCAATATTTATATAGTGGTATTAAATATAGTTCATGGTAACTTTGGGCTTGTCAAGAGTTGACAGAAAAGCCCAAGGCCCATTGGAGCTAGTGTCTTATTGGTCCTTTTTGGTCCCACTCCCAGCCACACACTTAAGCCCAATTGGTAAGGCTCAAAAGTCCAGTCCAATTAGATAAGTTGGTTAGATACAAAGGGAAAAACGTTTAGATTTTTCAGAGTGTGAAAAACAACATTGAAATGGTGTGTATGAGAGTTCTAGTCACTTTCTAATCATCCCTTTGTTACCAATTGAGAGACCACACATCTTGGGCATTAGTGGAATTGGAGTGAAGATTAAAAGTATTCCCGAGTACTTCAATCTTCGGTTTTGAAATTCACCACTTCAAGGTACGATCTCTTGTTCTCAAAATTCTGAAATTTACTTAGTACGTGTTATCAATATCGAATGAAATAGATCCGTTTGAAAATCTGAATTCCCGTAACCTCGACAGATAGGAGGTGTTGAGCAGGTGTCGAGCTTTAAACTTCAACAGATACAGCTATCAAGGAGGAGTTGAAAAGGTGTCGAGGGGATAGAAGCTTTCTTGATCGATAGACCAGTTGTTGAGAAGTTATTGAGATTGCGATAAGAATCAGCTGAAGAGCTCGACAGATAGCTAGGTGTGGAGCAGCTATCGAGCTTTAAAATTCAACACTTTCTCACTTGATTCTTGGACAAACTTGATAACTTCAAGACTTGATCTTGAAACATAGTTTCTTGAAGCATTAAAAACACCTAGAGCTACCCAATTACAAGTAAAGTGCGTTTTGTTTCCTAATAAGTGAATCACATATGTCCTAACACCCCAGATGGACACCACAGATATATATCCTTTTTAAGCTCATAAAAGTACCCTTGTTTGTTTGTTTGAGCTCGTAAGAGCACATTTGTTTTTCTTTTTAGTGACTTTAGGATAGTGAGCCACTTACCTTTTGCTTGCAATTGGCAAAACAAGTTCTGGGATAGCGAACTTGTCCTTATTCATTTCTCAAGCAACAAAGGTGGGAATTTAGACGTACAAAATCCCATGCAACTCTTTGGAGTTGCACCCCGCCCCATGTATGCGTGATGTGTGTCGTGTGCATGGGTTAGGCTCGAGCTATACGTCGAAACAAAATGTATTGTCTCTTATTCTTTTGATTCTATTAGCGAAGCTGATGGATCAAAAGAGGGGCATCTACAGACATCGCATTTTGTACCTCTTACGACTCGGGCCCCTGTTCTCCAATGATGCTGAATTCTAAGGCTCAAGGTTGGTTCAGAGCCCAATCAGAAGTTAAATTGACTTCAGAAGTGTTAAAATGAAAAATATAACTTTTAATGAGCAAATAAATCAATTTTTTAAAAATAAGGGCAAAGGAAACCCTCGCTATGCACACGCAAGAATCAGCTTTCTAAATCTTTTTCTAGCTTTTTGTCCTTTCTTTTTACTTGAATAACATTATTTATTGCTTTCTTTAGCGTGTTTCTTGCTTTATTTGTGTTTCTAGCTTAAATCTCTTTTCTTTTAAGCCTTATGCCATGTTTCATGCTTAGATCTACATCCTTACATGCTTATATGTTTAGATCTACATGTTTTAGGATTTATGCCATGTTTTCCTATGTGGTGTGCCTCTTTTGTTCTAGGTTATTGTTAGGGTTACGTGCTCACATGCTTGTATGATATTGTTGGCTATGCCTTGCTTGGATCTATGTGTTTTATGTGTTTATTTCCATGCCATATGGTTAGATCCTTGTCTTCACATGCTTATATGCTTGGATCCATATTCTTCCATGTCTATGTGTTAGGTTTCTACATGTTTACATGTATGTTTCTATGCCTATATGACTAGATCTATGTTTTCACATGCCTATGTACTGAGATCTATGTTCTCTACATGCTTTATACTATCTCCTATGAGTTGGAAAATCTAGTTTTTCATCTCATACAAAACACACAGCGAAAGCAACAATCACGGATCTACTTCATTCATGAGAGATAACATATAACCTTGAATTCTAGAACAAAGAATAGGAAGCGTACCTTGATGTAGTGAAATTTAAAGCCAAGACTTAAGAATACTTTTAATCTTCATCTTAATTCCATATGATGCCCAAGATGTGTGGTCTCTGAATCAGTCTTTTTGTACGTTGATTCTCAAAAGAAAGTTCTTATTCTTCTCCTTGTGGAGAAAAACTAATTATTTTTCTTTTCATCATACATACATTTTAACTAACTTAGTAATTTCTTTATTTAATAACTCTTATTAAATAAAAATTGATTATCTAATCGGGTTAGCCTTTTGGGCCTACCCAATTGGGTTTTAGTTTGTGGCTTGGGATGGGACCAAAAGGGAACAAATAAGACTCTAACTCCAATGGGTCTTGGGCTTTTCTATCAACTCTTGACAAGTCCAAAGTTACCATTAATTATATTCAATACCACTATAAGAATATAATTGCACTCTAGGCCATATTAATAAATTATATCCCACGACTTTATTATATGTGCAACCCCTTCATTAAAATATTCGTAGTAATAAAAAGTCATGAATGTTGACTGCCACTTTGAAGATTACTACATCTTAATCCTTGAGTTCCTACTTTAATACTTTATGTTATTCATCATATACTTATGAAATCCAATTCGTGCATTGTAGTAAAAGTCAATTTATAAAGGGCTCGAAATGTCAATTTTCAAAATGCTTGTCTTTTTGCACTCTGCAACTCCCACACACAAAAACTCACATTTTATTTCATAACTTAACCAAACTTCATTGGATTTCATCTCTAAGACTTCATAAAGGTAATTTCTACCCTTTTTCATCTTTCAAATCCTTTGATTTTGTCTTTGATTTCATAAAACCGAGGGTTGGGTTTATTTTGTGTTTTGGGTTGGGAAAACTTAAATTTTGCAAAATTTTCCTATTTCTTTGATTGGGCTTAGTCCCATTTTGTTTGTTGTTGATTATGTTGGCCCTATGTGGCATTTTAACATGTATTTAGGCTTGATTTTCACATATTCATGCATTGTTCATCACATATGTGTAGTGTGTGCATAGTGTTTGATAAAATTCCTCTATGACATTTTTTCACTCTTTTGGACTCTAATGAGTACCAAATTTTGGGGTTTACCGTATTTATACATGTTTAACATGTTTTGATCTTTGGTTGTGTGTTTTACACACTTTTCCCCATGAGTGCTTGTTCATGCATTGATTATACATTACACATGCACTTGATTCACCCACAATGCACACACCTTATCACTTGACATGTTTTGCATACTGTTGATGCCCGGGCCTTGAACGGTTAGAAAACAGCTGGGCCTTCATTCGACCACTAGTGAGCGTGGGGCCCGTTGGAGGCCCTTCTTGATAATTGTGTGGTTTGACTCTAGGAGTCTCGCACGGACCTAAGGTGCTCTCTCTCTCTCTCTTGGTGGAGGAAAGTTGGTCTACCTTTGGAGGTATAGCAGGAATCTTGGCCAAATTTTAGGTGATTACCAAAGGTAAGTGAAATCGCCACCAATCATTGGGTTTTTCTAAGGTGTGATTGGTCACTTATTTATAGTTGATTTTATTAATGATCCTAGGCTAAGAAAAAGGTCATTTTTCCAATTTAATGTGGATGGAAAAAAATCTTGATTCTTGAGTCCGTAAGTTTGGTTACGTGTGGGGAAGGTGTTAGGCAACCCACAATATCTGTCCAAGGGCAGTCCTTTGTTTTGATAAAACCTTAATTTCGGATATTTGCAGTGAAAAACATGATTTTGACATTGGCTTTTGGGGCTTTGCATTCTTGGGGCTTTGAGGGTTGGCTTTTGAATGGGTGTAGCCCCAATTTATGCTTTCCTAAGGTATTTAGGCAAATACCAAATTTCCACGGCGAAAATCCGACGACATGACACCTTACTTTTGCAACGAAAATTAGGCATTGCTTTGCCTTAGATGACATGGACTATGACAATCACACTGAGAGGGACGAGTAGGTATTATATACATACATCATGCACAATGCTAGCACACAATACAACCCATCTAAGAGAGAAATGAGGGAGGAAGGAAGAGGGTTTAAAAGAGTACATAACCAAATGGGAGAGGCTAGACCCCTAAATCTACTGAACATAGCCTCTTGGCTCATATCTACATACTTGCATTCGTGCCCTTTTTGCTTGCGCCTGGGAGACCATGCCTTAGCTCCATGCGTTCTCGCTTCATGTGTGTACATGCAAAGGCAAAGACAAGAAACCAATAGGCAAGTAATGGAAAGAAAGAGAAGCGTAGATAATTCACAATGGGCATAAAGCAAACAAGCATACAAGTTAAGCAAGCATAGCTTGAGGTAGTAGACATGACAAGCAACAAGATAAGCAAGTGAACTAGAAGGCAAACAAACAAGGAAGCAAGCAAACAAGTAAACGAGAAAGAAGGCAAAAAAAAGATGGTGTCCGCGGGGAGGGGGGGGGGGGGCACAAATGTAGGTTTGAATCAAATGTCCATGACTTCATTGTGTTGAAGTATGGATGACACACTAGCAAGCAAGACTCGTGCATGAACATGTAAGCAAGCGTATAAAGATGCATAGAAAGCTAACGGGTGGCACAAACAAGCATGGTAAGCATAGCATCGCATGGAGTGGAAAAGGGAAGGGTACATATGGAGCAACCCGTCATCTGGAGATGCCTCCCAAATGGTTACATCCGAACAAGGCCTCATAGGCGTCGGATGTAACCACACAAGGTCAAGCCCACGAAGGGTGCCAAACATGGCAAAGCCTAGAACTAGAGAGGCTAACACAAGCATAAAGAATATAAGCAAGCGAGCTTAGACATGCAAATAGGAATGATCCAAACCCTTTTGATATGGGCCATGGTACATGGACAATGACAAAGACCATAGGGTCTAGATTCCAAAACAGAAGAAAATGCGATAAAGGGAACAAAAGGGCTACAATAGCACATGGCATAACAAAAAAGAGTCTAGGTTTAAGCACATAAACAAGGCGTAAAGCATGCAAGCATATGAAAGATGGCATAAAGCTTGAACACATCGATCTAAGCATGTAAATACACCGATCTACGCATATAAGCATGGAGATATGCATGTAGGCATGTGAATATACATCTAAGCATGTGGATGTAAGCATAAAAACATGGAAGAACACAAATCCAAGCATACAAGCATGTGAAGGCATAAGAGCATAGAATATGCATACAAACATGTAGATCTAAGTAAGGCATAGCCGAAGACATGATATCAAGGATGTGAGCATATAGACCCAAACATCAACACATGGGAAAGAAAAGATCTAAGCATCTAAAGTATGACATAAAGCATAAAACATGTAGAAGAGGCAACTAACGCATGAAAAAACATGGAAGCATATGGGAATAAGCTAAAAATTCTGCTAAAAGCAAGATAAAGCAGGGAACATGCTAGGTAAAGTAATAAATCATTTTATTAAGGCAAAAGCAAGTGAGAGAAAAGCAAGATGAAGCTTTGAAGAAAAAAAGGGTATGGATAGTAGCTAAAAAGCTACATCCATACCTTTTAAACCTCAAATCCAAGGTGTAGAACCAAGGGAAAGAAGGTTGGGTTTAAGAACAATACCATGTATTTTTGGTGAATAGAAGAGTCAAGAGGTTTTGATTTTTTTTTTTTTTTTTTTTTTGGTGGTGTTTTTGTTTGTAGAAATGTGTTTGGAGGAGAGAGGAAGTGTGCAAAAAACATCTAGGCAGAGAGTAGGACACAGGAAAGTCTCCCTTTCTTTTGGTCTGGAGGTGTCTAGGGCCTTTTATAGCCTCGGCCCGGATTACGAGGCGAAAACCCTTGTAGGGCCACCACCTTTAAATTGTCCTGGATGGGGTTGATCTTGACACCCTTGGAAATATCTTGACTTTCAGTTTCTAAAAAGGTATGGAACTTGAAAATCCAACGGTCAGATCAAAAGTTATGGCTCCTGGAATTTAGTGGTGCATCGATCGGTGCGTTAACTCGGTTTTCATGATATCTTGGCCATTCTAACTCTAATTTTGACTCATGAATAGTCGTTGGACTAAGAATTTGATAATCTTCACAATGGCATTGACTTTAACTTGTTTTGACGGCCGAATCAAAATTAGGGTTTCTAGGGCCTATCGGGAGTCAACTCCGAGTTAAAGTTGGTCAAAATTGCCAAAAATATTCAAATAGCTTGGGTTTGATGTAAAACTATGAAAGGTTCTATTTTGAGAGGATTTTGACTTTGTCTAACTTTCGATTAACCTCGGTTTGACTAAGGGTATTTTGGTAATTTTAGCTGAAAAAGGTACTTTTAGTGCTCTAGTGTCCAAACGGGTTGTGCCACGTCATTCTAGATGTTCTCGTTGCCCCAGGGAGAGAAAATAATATTTTTGGATTTTTCGGGGTTCGGCATGCAAACCGAGGGCAGATAAAATACGGTATCAACATATACATTCATGCTAGTGAAGTCTTTTAGACCTTTTAGCACATATAACATGTTCATGTGTCATTGTTATGATCATTTGATCCTATTTTAGGGCTTTTTTTTTTTTTAATAATTTTTTGCTTGCTTTTGGACTAACTTGAGTCTAATTAAGTTTGTTACCATGTTTGTGTATGGTTT
The DNA here is from genome assembly GCA_030445155.1 of Quercus variabilis. NCBI lineage: Eukaryota > Viridiplantae > Streptophyta > Magnoliopsida > Fagales > Fagaceae > Quercus > Quercus variabilis. Next base: position 43,962,802 of record CP129447.1, on the reverse strand, counting down.
GTGCTTGTGTGGCTATTTTGTAGATGCCTCATCAATCTTTACATGGTAAAGAACCTTTGATTGATCTCACATCATATCCGATATCAAAAAGGACAAGCCAATCATCGGCGAACTTTGATAACAAGATTCAAGACTCTTTTGGACTCTTAATCCTTCAACAACAATTTCAAGAATGCTCCTATTGTGGTGGAAAGGATTGTGAGGTTTGATACATTGGGATTAACTTTTATCCCTAAAATCTTTGTTAACAAAGATTGGGCAAGCTTGTTTGGTGGATTTGAAGATCATTTTGAAGAGTTGGTCAAAGAATTCTACTCCAACACATGGTTCACTAGGAGCTGAATTGAAATGTTGGGTTCATAGAAAAGACTTTGTCATCACTCCAGACTATCTAGTAAAGATCCTTCAAATAAATCGTCTAGCGAATGTGGATACATCCCCTTATGATGACAGATTGGCTCCTATTGTCAAAATTCTTGAAACTTTGGGAGCGCACTATGAAGTCTCCTCCTCGAGTACATCAATTGGCATTTCAAGATTTGAGCTAAAAATGAAGACTCTTACCTTGATTATTTATTCCAGCTTGTACCATTTGACCAACACGGGTTTCATTGGCCTTGGAAGAGCCAAATTCCTATGTGATCTCATTAATGGAGCTTAAATCTACATTTGTGCTCACATCTTTTAGATTTTGGGAAGAACTACAGGGCGATCAACTGCAAGGACATGTCTTCCTTTTTGCAGCCTCATCATAAAGATCATGACTCACAAGGACATGTCTTCCTTTTTGCAGCCTCATCATAAAGATCATGACTCACAAGGGCATCCATCCTTCTAAAGATGGAACAGTCTTGCCTCGTCAAGGTTCGATTTCCTTCTATTCACTCTAAAGTAGCAAGGTTCACTCCTTTGTTGAAAGGGCAAAGAAGAACCCCGCTAAGCCTCCGAAGAGTGGATCCTCCTCTCATGCCTCTTCCATTGGGAAAAGCTTAGTTGCTCCTAGTGTCTCCAAACTTCCCAAGACATCTTTTCCTCACTTTCCGGAGCCTCAACCTTCCAATACTCACCCTCAGCCTGGATCATTTATCCCTTACGTGGATAGGATGATGACTTTGATGGAGGGTTTACATGAATGCATATCTGGACTTGCAAATGTCATGTATTCTCACAATAATCATGCTTAGCTTCGCTTGACCACCATTGAGACACAGTTGGATGAGATTCAGCGCAAGCTCAAGGTTGACCTTTAGCTTTTCATGCCAAAAAGGGGGAGAAATCTTATTGTGAATATACCATAGAGTAAGGGGGAGAGCATCACAATGCAAGGGGGAGTGCATAGAAGTTCTAACATATGTTTTGCCTAATATGCTTTATTTACAGTGCTTTACTTTAAAGCTTTCAGTACTCTAGTTTACTTTAGTACTTAGTGTACCTTGGTTTATAACCGTTTCTTGATGTGTTTAGTTATCTGTTGCTTCTTGCCTTAGTTTCTTTAATGCATCATGTGCTTGTTGGACATGCAATTAATTTTTACACTGCTCTCAATTGCTTGCGTGTCTGGATGTTCATTTACTTGTTAAATGTTCATTGTGGTAATTTCTTAATGACTTTTCATGTTTGATCAAGTTATGCTATATGTTCATATATCTATTGCCTATCTTGATCACATTCTACTTGTTCTTTATACTTGCCTTATATTCTACTTTCTCATTTTTAATAAAGTTATTTGTTATGTGCAAGTGTTTCAGGATACAAGTGTATATGGCTCAAGTGCTTCATAGATTTTAGATTTAGGTGTGAGTGAGTTTTGCCTTTGTTTCCATGCTCACGTTTTAAGTCTAGAGTCTATTTAGAGGTTTTGTCATGGAATAGCCAAAGGGGAAGATTGTAAAGGTGTTGTTTACAACTATGTGTTTTGTTGGCTTTAATTCCGTGTCAAATTTTATTGTAATTTTGTTCAATCATTTCGCTGTATTTTTGTGGGATTTAATGTAAGGGCTGTGTGTGAGAGTTTGGTGAAGAATCTGTGAAGAAGTGGTTTTTGTGACTTGACTCGCAACTGACTTGCGACTCAGGCCAAGTTGCAAGTGACCGACGAAACCTATTGCTTGTTACTTTTTGGAGTGTGACTTTTCCCATTCTTTACCAACGCTATATAAACCCTCATTACCTATGAAATGTAAGAAGGAGTATTTTCTGAAGAAAATTTTGAGAGAGAAACCCTATCCAAACACTTGAGAGTTAGAGATTGTTTTATCCACAATTCTCTACATAATTTCTCAAAAGTTTCCATCTACTTCCACCTCTCCATCTACACATCCTTGAGAGGTTCTTAGCCCAAACACTTACCTCACTCATTTTGAGTGTTGAGAGAAGTTTTGGTGCCTTTGGGAGCATTGGAAGAAGCCATTGAGTGGCTGATGCAATCAGGTCGAATTGCGGGATCCGGATAACTAGTGAAGACAAGACTTTGAGAAGTCCATTGGTAGCAGGAGCTTGAAGGGTCTTTTTGATATTCATGTACTCCAACTTATTCACTAGTAGATCGATTTCGGCTTGAAGGGCCACAGAGAGATTTTTTGCCGAGTACTTCAGTTTCCTCTTCGATAACACGTCTTAGAATTATCTTGCATTTACATCTCTCTTCCCTACTCTTTAAGTTTTACATTTATTGCTTTTTGTACTTGCTTATGACTTAGAGTAGTGTTACTGGTTTATTGCGTGTGCTTTACTCTTGTTTTGCACTTAGATAAGTTAGAGTAAAAGCTATTAAGCTGTAATTTAAAATTTGTGGTCTACACAAGCATTAGTGCTTTCACACTAACTGTGGTTTCAACAACTATTCATACTAGTGGATTTTTTGAATGAGTGGTCGACAGAGAGGTTTTTACGCCTGCGTGATCGGGTTTTCCTCTTTGAAAATTCGTCTTGGTATTTTCGTGTGGTTTGTTTTACTTTTTGCATTTTCATATTGCTCTTTTTACTTGCTTTAGTTTGTTCTTAATCTTGCTTGCAATATGAAAATTGACTAAACGCATATATTGGACTAAGTTGTTAGTTTAATACTAAAAGTGATTAAGTTGTGAAACTTTGTCTTAAGGGTTCTAAATACTTGCTTAAGATAATATAGCATATTTCAAATATCAAGAAGTGATATTCGCTCTACTACTAACCATATGAATAGACAAAATTGGTTCAGGAACTAAAATTAAGACCATCTTATCATTAATTGAAGTATGTACGGTATCTATAATTAATTTGACCTTTTCTTAATTTATGTAAATACAATTACTTCAGAGGTAGAAACATTTGTGTTTAGGGAACTTCAGAGGTAGAAACATTTGTGACATGTAATTTCTCTAAGCTTGAGAGATTGCCTGTTGAAGAAATTTCAAAGCTTTCTGATAATTTAAGAAACCCATGAACCAGAAGTCGAAGTTGTCCACAGTTAATATTTCTATGTACTTTTGTGAAGGCTTCTTTACATTCTCACTTTGTTCCACTCTCTTTATTTTCTTAAGTGGGATCATTACCTGCACAATTATATGTCAAATAAGATATCACTAGTTGCTAACCCGTACAATAGACAGAATAGCTACTGAATGAGGTTCAAGAGAAAAAAAAAAAATCATTATTTTTTAGTTGGAGTATTAAGCAAAAATGCATGGAAAAAAAAAAATGATACTGAAAGAAATAGCACAAAGTTTTATTAGTTAGATAGAATAAAAAAAAATGCTATTTTATTTATTAGTTTTTTTATGGGAAGGAACAAGAGACAGATTATTGCATTTCTAGTTTAGCTTGGGTTGTATATATAGGTATATATAAGATAGGTTGTAATATATATGTCAAAAAGCCCCTATTGGCTGATAATGTGTTCATTGAATGAAAATGTGTCTATTGAATGAAAAGATACCTATTGACCGAAAAAGTGTCTATAGCATGAAACTGTGCATACCAAAAGGTGTCTATTGACATGTCATAACCCTTTATATTGGATATATCAAAAGGCGTCTATTGACCGAAAATGTGCTTATTGGTTGAAAATGTGTCTATTGAATAAGAAAGTGTCTACTGAAAGGTCATAACCCTTCCTATTGGATATACCAAAAGATGCCTATTAACCAGAAAGGTGCTCATTGGCCAAAAAAATGGCTATTGAATGAAAATGTGCCTATTGATCGAAAAGATGTCTATTGGTCGAAAACGTGCTTATTGAAAGAAAATGTGTCTATTGATTGAAAATGTGCTTATTAAATGAAAATGTGCCTATTGACCGAAAGGTGTTTATTGAATAAAAATGTGTCTATTGATCGAAAATGTGCTAATTGAAAATGAAAAGTCACAACTTTTTGGTGTTTTTAAATGTATACGTGGCTTTATTTTATATAGCCATGTGGCATAATAAGGAGCAGTCAACAAAAAGTCAAATGTTTTGGTTTTATATTATACTAGTTCTCGCTAACCTGTGTGATGCACAAGAATAGCTACTAGATAAGTTTTGGGGGAAAAAAAAATCCTTCAAATTGAAATGTCATAACCCTTCAAATTGGATATACCAAAAGGTGCCTATTGAAATGTGATAACCCTTCATATTAGATATACCAAAATGTATTTATTAAAGGTCATAACCCTTCATATTGGATATAATGAAAGATGCCTATTGAATGAAAATGTGCTTATTAACCAAAAAGGTGCCTATAGTATTGAACGAAAATGTGTCTATTGATTAAATAGGTGCCTATTGATCAAAAAGGTGCTTATTGAATGAAAATGTTTCTATTGACTGAAAAGTTGCATATTGAATGAATGAAATTATGTCTATTAAAGATTTATAATCATTTAGGTATAAATGGTAGTTCATATTTATTTGGTAACTTCTTCTCAACTTATTCTCTTTCGTCTTTCTTTTAACACTTTACAGATGCTTTTCTTCTCAATTTTCTCATTATCTTCCCTACATCTTATTGATGCTTTTATTCTTGATGACAATTTTTTTTTGTTTTTGTTTTGACATATATATCTTATATAAATATTTTATTCTTGCCAAATTTCAACTTCCCGTATCTTCTAATGATCTAATCTTAAAAGAACCTTTTTTTTTTTTTTTTTTTCGCTCTCATTTATTGTCCTCCACGCATTCACTATTATTTTAATTTTAATTTTTTTTCTTTGTTCTAGTTTATCTCTTCGACGCATTTCTTCTTTTTTTGTCTTATCATATTTCATTTTACTTTCATCTTTTAATCAAAATAGAAGTCTTATCCTCTTTCAATGCTTTACGATTCTCAAAGGTAAATTTGAATGCTGCACTTCTTTTACTAAGGCTTCGTTTGAGAGTTCATAAGGGAATGGAATGGAATGAGATGGTTATAAGGAAATGGAAATGAATAGAATGGAATGTATTTAAGTAAGAGAAATGAATGGAAAATAATGAAATGGAATGGAATTAAGTAACTTTAATTGGATGTTCAAAAAAAAAAAATGAATGGAAAGGAATGAAAATGAATGGAATGTAAGTAATTCTGTTTGGAAGCAACATGGAGAGAATGAAATTGAATTATTTTATGACAATATTACTATTAGACTCATATTTTAAAATAAAGGGTTGAATATATAGGAGTATTTTGGGAGTTTTAGTAAAAAAAAAAATTATTAAATCTAATTTCATTCACTTCTATTCTTCCTAATTTTGGCGGGAACGAAAATTTGAGGTTTTAAGGGAATAGAGAGGAATGAGTGTTCCCTCCTACCCATTCCATTCCCTCCCACTTAAACTCCCAAACAAGAGAATGGATTTTCCATTCTATCCATTAAAACTCCTAAACAAGAGAATGAAAGAATATTCTAAAATTATTCTTTTTATTCATTTTCATTCCATTCCATTCCCTCCGCTTGGGAGGAGGGAATGGAATGGAATAGAAAAAGAGAGAAAAACAATAAAAGGGAGAGGGAGGGAGGGAGAAAGTAAAGAAGAAGTTGCAGTGTAGAACACGCCAATAGATGTTGGTGAAAATGAAGAAGAAGGGGCAACATGAAAGCAAAGAAAAAAAAAGAAAGAAAAGAAGAGAGAGAGACCAAAAGTCTAAGATCATCACAGATACCATTAGATCAATCTAACCAAAATAACCAAATCTAAATTTGTCTATTTAAAATAATTTTACCACTTCCTATTGTGGGGTGTTGACTTAAATAGGAATACTTTCTTGACGGCAGTAGTGTCCTTAGATTTCCCACACTTTTTTTTTTTTTTTTTCCTTAGGCCTTAATTATGTATTATTCTCTACCACAATTTTTTATTTTAATATATATATATATATATATATATATATATGTATGTATGTATGTATATTATGTAGTTATTGAAACTAAACCAATAAAACAAAAATGTATAACTAATTGGTGTTTTTAAAAGTAGGCGTGGCATAAATTTATATAGTCACGTGACATAATAAGAAATGGTTAACAAAAAGTTAACCGTTTCAACTATTAGTTATTATATATAGATATGGATATAACCATGTGACTTACCTTGTAATGGGCTCTAATTAATTCTCCTTTTTGGGACAAGATTTTGATAGATCTCTCACTGCAAAAGGCAACCTTGTCAGTGGAGACAAAGAGGAGTCCTGCTATAGGACCGGTTGTGGTTGATATGTAACATTGGGAAGCCTTCAATAGTTTTTCTCTTTCTCTAACACTAAATAACTGTTTGAAGATTTTATCCACTCCACCTACTTGAATAACTTTCGCTCCCAAGCTCAACTTTCCCTTCACAGTTTCAGTTATCTTGGGCCCCAATCTCACTGCAATTTCATAGCAGTTAAAGTAAAATTTCTTGTGATCAATGAATTTAAGACATGCTTAGGCTATGTTTTTGGTTGTTGACTATATGAAGTGAAGAACAGCAATGATTGACTTTGGCATTTTTTATTGATACAAGATATAATTTATACTCTAGTCTAATTTATGTGTATATATGTGTAAAACTCCCTCTTGGAGATTTAAACTCTGACTCTTGCCCTCCACATCCCACAAGCATTAATACTTGTGGAGTGACCATCGCTATGCAATAGTGACTTTGACATTTGATTACTTGTAGAAGTGCGGTAGGAAGAAGACCAATAAGTTATCAAAATAGTGGTCAATGATTAAATTTACTCTTTCTAACAACCAAATGAGAAATATTATTTTATCATGTCACAAGAGACAATAGACTTTATTTAACCACTATCAGCTATAAACTTTCAGTTTTGTTAATTTTCTTGTATATTCTGTCTAAGATTTTATAGTATGAACATAAAATTAAACGTAGTAGCCTCCGGGAGAATTAGAGTGTTATCAATCAATTTTTATATCAATGTAATTTTCTGAGAGTTGTTTTTTTTCTTTCAGGTAGAATTAGAGGATTCCTAGTGAACGATTGTGTGTCGGGTTATTTTATCAGTTGCGAAGTTGGACATGAATTAATACGCGCTTCTGTCAAATCTTAAAAGAGTACGCTCTCTCATCTCTTCATCTTTCGTGCCAACTAAACAAAAATCATTGGTGGAATCTATTTTCTTTATCACTGAAACAACTGTGGATTACACTACACGGAAGGCAACAAAAATTCAGGAACTAGAAAGCAAAGCAATGGAATAGTTACCATGATCCCGAACTCCAAGTGCTAAATTGTCTGCTTTCTTTGCAAGTTTATGCATCATATTAATCACTGTATCTGCTGTACCTGCAACATGAAGAGCAATTCATTATTAAAACACCTATGTGTGTGTATGAGATTAAGAGAGAGATAGATTCTTACTTTGTTTCCATGTGGGAGGTTCAGTTGCAGGAGGGTGCATATGATGTTGGCTAGCAGCAGGCTCAGGCAACAAGAAATATCCTTTTGATGATCCCTCAACTGAGCTTAGTGGAATGCCAATAACAGTCTCTGCAATCGGGTTCTTCATCATATTCAATAATTGGCTACAAATACAATGCACTTCCGTCTATGAATTTGCTCTATTGGGTCAAGTTGTGCGGAATGTTCACCTCTGGCAGAGATTAAGAAAGAGAATTTTCTCAGGTTCATATAATTCTGTATTCCACATGTATTTAAAAAGGTTGATATGGCATTGGTAGGTGATTGATTCCACCTTTTTTTTGTTGTGTGAGTCATCATCTATGGCTCAGCAAACAAGAATAAAGTCACAGATAGAGACACTTAAAGATGACAATTCCTTAAGAAAATTTATTAGGTAGATGGTACGATTGGTTGCTTTTATAGAATAAAATTGTGTAAAAGTTTTTTAAGTCTTCTGTCACGTTCTTCCTTTTTAGTGTAAGGTGGATTTTGTTTTCTTAACAATGTCGGTTAGAACGGTCCAATTAAAAAATTAAAGTTAATAATAAAAAGTGGGACGCCGTTAGAATCAGAACCTTGGACTTGCCAGACACGGTTAGAATTAAATTAGTACATTTGTGTCTTTGTAGGTTCCAGTTAGCTCAACTGTTAAAGTTTTTTATGGTTGTATAAGAGATCTGAGATTCAATCTCCGCCTACACCAATAATGGACGCCATAAGTTGAAACTCTCTCTCTATAAAAAAAAGAAAAAAAAGAAAAAAAAGAAAAAAGACTCTTAACTCGGTCATACTCACATGCATACAGTAGATAGTCAAGTCAATTAGGTATTAAATCATTCTCAAAAAAAAAAAAAAAAAAAAAAAAAAAAAAAAAATCAGGTATTGAACGGACCAATTGATCCGACATTTATTTTACAAATTATCTGACTATGGATTTGGAAAAGGCAGTTTATAAGAAATTTCATTGAAATTTGTTTTTGTTTATTTATTTATTTATTTAATCTTCACACGCAATCAGTGGAAAAAGACATCCTATAGTATTGGGAAATCAAACACATTTTGGGGTTTGTTGGCAACTTTAAATCATACAAATCCTAGCATTAATTGCATCAATAATAATTATAATAATACTCACGTCATGTATTCAAATTCTGACTGTGTAAGGACGTGGCATAAAAGCTTTATGAGCTGGCATATGGACTTTGTGATGGAAACCTTATTTAATACCAAAGGGAAAAGAGACAAACTATAAGTAAGATCTTTCCAACTAATTATGCTAAAAGGAAAATATATTAGGGAATTCACAACTTAGTTTTTTTTTGGAATGCACAACTTACTTAGTTGAATGAATATATATGCACTAGATTTTGTTGCTGGACCGGATTGATTTGCCTTGCATTTTCTCCCAAGTCCGGAATTGCCTCGATGAGTTTGGACTTTGAATTTTCCATTCACCTTAACGAATGAATATATAAGTTCCCGTGGAAGTAGGAATTAGAAACACCCACACAGAATACAGTTACAGCAGTGTCAGAAGAAGTTGAAGGCTCATTGTATTTTCTTCAGGACAGACAATAGTTAAAGTTTAGTTTTTTTATTGGAGAAATGCCATGACACCGCCTAAACTTTGAGGTAGTTGCCAAAAAGCATGATGGCATTCGTTAACAAAAGTCAAGGTCTAGTTAACAAATGTTTAGAGACAATAGTTAAGGTTTAGTTTTTTTTATTGGAAAAAAATGCCATGACACTTCCTGAACTTTGAGGTAGTTGCCATAACACCCTTTGATATTTTATTTTAGCCAATTTAGTATTTTGAACTTTACACGTGCCAAATTGACCCTTTCGGCCATTTATAAGAGCATTCTCATCAAAGGTGCTAAAAATACTAAATGCTATTTTTTAACATTTTTAACACCTCAAATCATAAAAAAACACCCATAATAAAGATGTTAAATGCTAAATATTTTAGCATTCAGTTACAGTGGAATCTCATCTTTGACACCCTATTGTAGCAAGATGTTAGAGTTTTTATTATCATTATTATTATTTTTTCTCTGTCTCTCACTCTCTCTTGTGCCGTGCCTCTCTTTACTGCTTTCCTCTCTCTTTCTCTTTTTCCTTCTCGATGCCTCTCCGTCTCTCTTTGACTCTTGATCTCTGTAAAGTTGTGATTTACAACTATGTTTTATATTGGCTTTATTCCATGACAAAATGTGTTGTAATTACTTTAATTCATTTTCTTGTATTTTGTGAGATTTAATTGTATTGGGTTTAGTATCAAGTTGGTGAAGACTCAAGTTTTATTGAAGATCAGTGGATCTCGCGGGTGTGTCGCTGGAAGCTAACTCACGAAAGAGCCATATGAGAAGCACATGACTGGAAGCTAAAGAGTCGTGCCAGGCTGTCGTTTTCGCGAGTGTCTCGCGGGTAAGGCCTTCCCGTGAGACAGTCGCGAAACATTCTGCCTAGAGGTTTTTTAAGAGTGACTTTCTTACCCTTCACCTATACTATATATACTCTCATTACCCACAAATGTAGGAGAGACTATTCAGAGAGAAAAACCCTAGAGAGGTTTTCAAAAACACACACACCCATCTTTTGAGAGAGAGCTACTCATCTTTAGTGAGAAATCATTGTAGTCTCTTCTCCATCCCTCTCACATTATCATAGCTTGAGAGGAGATTTGTACCCAAACACAACCCACATCTATTCAGAGTGTAGAAAGTGTTTTGGAGTTGCTGGGAAGCATTGGAAGAAGTCAAGAATGGTAGATACAACATGGAGCTTGTTGCGGGATCCGGAGAACTAAGACAAGACACGGTTTCGAGAAGCCTTGTTGGAGTAGGAGCTTGGAGGGCTTAGGTACATCGGGTATATTAGGCTTGGAGGTCTCTTGCTAATCCATGTATCCCAATTGATTGTCTAGTGGATCGATTTTCACTTGGAGGGCGGTGGATAGGTTTTTCGCCGAGTTCTTCGGTTTCCTCTTCGAAAACATGTCTCGGTGTTTTCTGTATTTGCATCTTTCTTCCGTACTCTTTTATATTCTATTATACTGCTGTGTTGCTTAGTTTATGGATTAGAGTGGCTTATTTGCTTATCCGCTCGCATTTACACTATTCTGCACTTTGTATTAAGTTAGTGTAAAAACTATCGAGCCGTAGCTTTAATTGGGGGGTCTAAATTGCTCTTGTGTTTTCAACACATTTCCGAACTTTCAATTGGTATCAGAGCGGGTACACTTGTTATGGTTTAAATACCTAAGTGTGATCCTTGACCCCTTGTGTTTATTTGCCATGAATTGTGCTTTATATGACTCTTTATATGATTTGGTTGATGATAAATGTAACATGCCACGTGTTTGTGAAAATGCCTCTATAAGTGATAATCCTTATGATTGTGATGCTATGTTACATAAATCTTTGGGTGTTGTTGATATTCCTAACACCAAACTCTTGAAGAAAAATGCTAAGAAGTTTCAAAAGGGTTTAAGCAAGTTATTTTGTGAAAATGATGATTTGATTGCTAAGCTCAATGAATCCATCAAATTGGTTGAAAAATATAAGAAACTTGCTGAAAATTCTCTTGAAAAGCTGAAAGAGTTTAAGTGTTTGAATATGGACTTGGATGCTAAACTCGTTTTATCTAACAAACTTGTTGATGATCTTAAATATGAAAATGAATCTCTTAAGATGCATGCCAAGTGTTTGATTGCTGAACCTATTGTTAAAAAGGATGAAAATATATGTTGCAATCATGTTGTGGTACTCGATTTTGTGCCTAATGTGTGTTCTGCCTCAAAGGACAAATCGGTGTACATTCTTCCACATTAAAGAAATCAAAATGTGGAGAGAAAGGTTGTTAAGTCAAAGCCTCTATTTAGGTCCAATCTTAGGGAATTGAGTGGATCTAAGTTTGTTCCTACTTGCCACCATTGCGGTGTGATTGGTCATATAAGGCCTCAATGTTCTAAGTTAAAGAGAGAACAAAACCAAGTTGCTAGATCCATTCCCAAAGAGCCTAATGGACTTAAACACATTGTTTGTCACCATTGTGGTGCTTTTGGTCATCTAAGATCTCAGTGCTCTAAGTTTCATGCTCTTAAAAGAATTAAAAGAAAAGAGAAACTTGATTCTCTTGGAAGTTGTGCTTTGCATAATAAACTGGATTTAAGTGAAAATAGCATGTTGTTAAAGAAAGCGTTTAATACTCTTAACTCCTTGACTATGTGTATCTCCGGTTCTCATTCTTCCAACCCTCGTCTCGCTTCTCATGAGACACTTATTCCAAACAATTGTTCCGTTTGGATGAGGAAGGGTTCCTATGGTTGAGCTTTTGCTCCTTTGGTCTTTGATCTAATTCTTTCGATTTTTGTAGGACCCTTCATGTATTGAATGTTATATCTTTATGCATTTGTGCATTTTGCATTTATTTGTGTGCATTGCTTTTTTTTTTTTTTTTTTTTTATCTTATTTTTTTTCTTTGTTTTGTGTGAGTAAAAAAAAAAAAAAAAATCCAAAACCACATAAAAAGTGAAAAATTTAAAAAGTTTGATCGTATATGTTTGAGCACATATCTCATGTGAGTTTGGCCTAGTACCTTCGTACTAATGACGTAGTGCATTTACGAGCTTAGCTTGTTCTATATGCACCTATTTCTATGTGGAAGAAATCTTGAAAATTCTGTGTGATTGTTGTAAATAGATCTTCAAGCTTGTCATGAATAATTGGTCAATAGTTTTGTTGGTCTTGATACTTGCATAGACTTGTGTCTATATCTCTTCCCACTTTATTTTTATGTTTTTGCAAAAAGAGCCCACCAAATGTAAATCTCCAAATGAAAAGAGATATTGAGCTGTAAAAGCCTGTTGCACACAGTAGTATTTGTAAAGTTGTGATTTACTACTATGTGTTTTGTTGGCGTTTATTCCGTGCCAAATTTGATTGTAATTAATATCAATTGTTTATACCTTGTATTTGTTGTGGGAATTGTTGTAAGGGTGTGTGATAGAGAGTGTGTGAAGACTTAAGCAAAATTGGAAGCTGAAGGAATCTCGTGGGTATGTCGCGACTAAGCTTCCCGCGAAGTGAAGCATGTGCCTTGCACATGCTGGAATGCGAAGAGTCAGTCCAGGTGGAGATAGCTGTCTCTCGCGAGTATCTCGCGGGTAAGGCCTTCCCGCGAGACACCCGCGAGACATGCTGTTCTGCCAGCCTGTACTGACTGACTCACACATTTTACACCTATCCTATATAAACCCCCATTACCTACAAATGTTGAGGAATGCTTTAGAGAGAAAACCCTAGCCAAACACATTTGCAATTAGAGATTGTCATCCCCACCTTTCTCTATACACTTGCTTGTGGTATCTCATCAACCCTTCCCTCTCCGTTTTCCACATCATTGAGAGGTTAATAGCCCAAACACTTACCACACCTTTTGAGAGTGTTGAGTGATGTTTTGTTGCTGCTGGGAAGCATTGGAAGAAGCCTGGAATGGCAGATGCAACATGGAGCTTGTTGCGGGATCTGGAGAACTAAGACAAGACACGATTCCGAGAAGCCTTGTTGGAGTAGGAGCTTGGAGGGCTTAGGTACATCGGGTAGATTAGGTTTGGAGGGTCTCTTGCTTATTCATGTATCCCAACTGATTGTCTAGTGGATCGATTTCCACTTGGAGGGCGGCGGAGAGGTTTTTCGCCGAGTTCTTCGGTTTCCTCTTCGAGAACACGTCTCGGTGTTTTCTGTGTTTGCATCATTCTTCCCCACTCTTGTTTTATTCCATTATACTGCTGTGTTGCTTAGTTTATGGATTAGAGTAGCTTACTTGTTCATCCGCTCGCTTTTACACTATTCCGCACTTTATATTAAAGTTGTGTAAAATCTATCGAGCCGTAATTTTAATTAGGGAGTCTAAACAGCTCTTGTGTTTTCAACACGTTTTTGAGCTTTTAGTATTTGACTAGGAAAAAGGGAAAGCGACTCTTATTAATGTGTTTTGTATGGTGCTCAAAAAGCCAAAGACTAATCATCAATGTTGAAATATTATAAATTTCAAGCACCAATCTCAAAATGAGATGTTTTTGTCCAAACAAAATAAAGTGGACCAATTGTTGTGCCTTATGCAGAGGCCAAATGAAAAGTTTCTAAGTTATGTATTCAATGTGTGGGAGGTCATATATACTCATTTCTATAATGGAGATAGTCCACTTGATTTCGTATCAGTTGTGTATGATTTAATTAAATTGATCATTGAAGCTTTGCTCTGGTCTAAAGACTATTCCACATTTGATCCTCACACACAACACACAAGACTTTTGTTCAATGAATGTCTATTTCATTTGTGTGATTGTACATGTTCAAATGTGATGTGTGTGTGCTCAACCATATGTGGTTCAAACCAAAAAGATTTTTGTTCTTTTTGTTTGCTTTTGGAAGTGATTTGTATCATCTATGTTTTTCAAAGTTTTTTAAGTGTTTTTGTGTGAAAAATATGTTTTCTAGGTGTTTTGGTCACCTATGTCATGTATAGGCTCAACAGGGAGTTAAATAGTCCAATTTTAAAGCATTTTTAGCTTTGGACAGAAAGTTTCGCGACTGTTTCGTGAGTATCTCGCGAGTAAGGCTTACCCGCGAAAATTTGGCGAATACTTTCGCGAGTCAGCTTCCAGCGAAAATTTCCAGATTAGCTTTTTAAAGGACATTTCGTGGGTCTTTTGTTTTAAACTTCTCCCATTTTCTCTCAAAACCCTATTTTAATGCTTCAACATCAAAACCCAACTAAATTCAAGTATTTTTCATTCCATAAACATCTCTAAGGTAATCTTTAACTCTTTTCATTGATTTTGATCATTAGATTACGTTTTTGGGGGTTTTATGTTCATAGTTGGGATTTTCTCAAATGGGAGTTGGAAAACTTATTTTCTGTCAATCTTTTTGATTGGGCTTTATTTTAAATGATAATTTGCTTTGGATGTTGGCCCTTTGTGGCAAAAATAACATGTATTTAGACAAGATTTTCATATGGTCTTGCATTGTTCATCATACATGTGTAGTGTGTGCACTCTAAGTGTTTGATAAAATGCCCATATGACATTTTCTCATTGTTTTGGACTTCGATGAGTACCAAATTTTGGGAATCACCATAATTATTCATGTTTATCATGTTTTGATCTTTGGTGGTGTGTTTTGTACACTTTGCCCCTTGAGTGCCTTGCTCATGCATTGGTCCTTACTGCACAGTAGCTGCACCTTACTGCACACACTTTAACACTTGACATGTTTTTGCTTTCACTCATGCTAGTTAAGTTCTTTTTAAACCTTTTAGCACATATAACATGTTTTTGTGTCAATGTCTTGTCTAGGTTTACATCATGTTCCATCATCCTTAGCATGTCATGTTCTTTATGCTTTGTAGCATTATTTTAAAATGTTTTTGTTTTATGTTTAAGTTTCATTTTCTCATTCATCTTGCACCCCTCATGCATCATCTTTTACCCTTATTCATATCTTCTTTTCTTTCCCTCATTCCTCTTGATTAATTTGTCTATTCGTGACAAAAAGGGGGAGAATATCGTCATTTCTATATGACTCATGTGCACACTCTTAGGGGGAGAAAGCCATAGGGGAGATGCATATACCAAGGGAGAGAAGACATTGTTTTTGAGAAAACCTTGATTTACTTTATGTTTGTTTTCTCATTGCTTTATGATGCTTTGTGTTACTTTTAGTATCTATGCTTTGTATCATGTTTATGTGTTGGAACATTTTTGTACCCAGGTTACTTTTGTAAGCTTTTAGGGTTTGTTTCCATGCATGTTTTGTAGGCTTTTATGGTTTGTGCCATGCATATGCAGTATCTTGTTTATGCAACCTTTATACTTGTGTTCTTGAAGTTTAATGTTATATATTCTACTTCGATACAACACTCTTGTGCCTTAGTAGGATTTTTCCTAGATGCAAATACTTCGTGTATTTTGCATTGGTTGAGTGTTGGATTTACAAATGATACTCTTCAAATGAGTTTATCATCTTACATGTCCGGATGTTCATTCCTTGTGTGAATGAGCATAGTGATTACTTTTGTATAGTGATTGCTTGTTTGATCTTGCCATGGTCTATTACTTTATTCTATTTTGCTTGATCGCATTCTACTTGTTACATTATACTTGACTTTTTATCACTTGATTTACCTTGAGGGTTTAATGTGTTTTGTGCAAGTGTTTCAGATTACAGGTATACATGTTCCAAGTTCATCACAGCTTATGGATTTAGGTGTGAGTGAGTTTTGCTATTGTTCCCAAACTCATATTTAAGTCTAGAGTCTGTTATAGGGTGTTTTGTCACGGAGTAGCCAAAGGGGGAGATTGTAAAGTTGTGATTTACAACTATGTTTTATATTAGCTATATTTCATGACAAAATGTGTTGTAATTACTTTAATTCATTTTCTTATATTTTGTGAGATTTAATTGTATTGGGTTTAGTATCAAGTTGGTGAAGACTCAAGTTTTATTGAAGATCAGTGGATCTCGCGGGTGTGTTGCTAGAAGCTAACCCGCGAAAGAGTCATGTGAGAAGCATATGACTGGAAGCTGAAGAATCGTGCTAGGCTGTCATTTTCGCGAATGTCTTGCGGGTAAGGCCTTCTCGCGAGACAGTCGTGAAACATTTTGCCTGAAGGTTTTTTAAGAGTGACTTTCTTACCATTCACCTATACTATATATACCCTCATTACCCACAAATGTAGGAGAGGCTATTCAGAGAGAAAAACCCTAGAGAGGTTTTCAAAAACACACACACCCATCTTTTGAGAGAGAGCTACTCATTGTTAGTGAGAAATCGTTGTAGTCTCTTCTCCATCCCTCTCCCATTATCATAACTTGAGAGGAGATTTGTACCCAAACACAACCCACATCTATTCAGAGTGTAGAAAGTGTTTTGGAGTTGCTAGGAAGCATTGGAAGAAGCCAAAAATGGCAGATGCAACATGGAGCATGTTGCGAGATCCGGAGAACAAAGACAAGACACGGTTCCGAGAAGCCTTGTTGGAGTAGGAGCTTGGAGGGCTTAAGTACATCAGGTAGATTAGACTTGGAGGATCTCTTGCTAACCCATGTATCCCAACTGATTGTCTAGTGGATCGATTTCCGCTTGGAGGGCGGCGGAGAGATTTTTCGCTGAGTTCTTCGGTTTCCTCTTCGAAAACACGTCTCGGTGTTTTTAGTATTTGCATCTTTCTTCCATACTCTTTTATATTTTATTATACTGCTGTGTTGCTTAGTTTATGGATTAGAGTAGTTTATTTGCTTATTCGCTCGCATTTACACTATTCCGCACTTTGTATTAAGTTAGTGTAAAAACTATCGAGCCGTAACTTTAATTAGGGGGGGGGCTAAATTGCTCTTGTGTTTTCAACACATTTCCGAGTTTTCAATCTCCACTTCAACAATAGTGAATGACATGATGACGAGGATGGCGCCGCCAGTGCCACGCTGGACATGAGACGCTCTGAGTGCAATTGGGTTGATCAGGGTTAGTTGGTTATGGGTGTGGGTTGATTTCATGGTGTGGGTTGTTTTGTGGGTGTTGGGTTGATTCGATGGTGTGGGTTGATTTGGTGGCTTAGGATGGGCAGGGTTTTTTTTTTTTTTTTTTTTTTTCCTTCTCTTACTGTTGTTTGTAATTACGGTGGATTTGGCTGGTGTCTGGTGGTGGATATGGTGGCTGGTAGTGCTGGGTTGAGAAAGAGAGAGACAAAGAGAGAGGAAGAATAAAAAATGATAAAGAAAGAATATTTAAATGAGGTGTTAAAAAAAATAGAAATTTTGATGTAAGGGATAATTGTAAAGTGACGTGTTATATGTGATAAAGTTGGTGTTTTAGATGCTAAATGCTAAAATTTTGAAGATGTTTGATGGGAATGCTCTAAGCCAACATCTTATATGCATGTGAAAGGCACGCACGCGAACATAAAATTAATTACAAACCAATGAAGAGAGAGAAACCAAGGCAATTTTAAGAGAGAGATTTTTAGGAGAGAGAAAATCAAACTAGACCCACCATTCATCTCATCGAAGTTGGAGATCATGATCTCGTAGTTAAGGCACTGGTCCTAGTCTTGATGGTGCTGTTCATGGGTAGATAAGTTTATTTTGCAAACATTTTGTAAAATGTTTCACGAAATGGTTTTGATGGTTGGCGTTCTTGGTTGTTATTTTCCACCTAATTTTGGTCTTTGTTACATAAAAGTGGTTAGAAAATATTGCCTTTTAACTTTATTCCCATTCCAATTGCAAGAAACTTGTATGTTTTGAAATACCCAAGTTTTGATTTAAGAGGTTGTCATGTATTTTTCTTGTAAACGAGATGTTTATCTGTACTTTGAGTTGGTGAAGGTCAAGGTGTTTGGCATAGCTTTGCAAATGAACAATCAATAGATTCAGAATTAGTTTGTTAGTAATATTTTAGAGGAGTTTCATGAGTTTTAATAGCTACAAACTTGGCTTCACTTAGCCTGAGTTCGTCGGTGGAATAAGTTTGTATTGTGAGCCCACAATAGAGTGGTCGAGAGACTCAAGACCGATGTGATCTGCAGCAGGAACACGAACGATGGTCTGGTTTGATCTTCTCTCTCTTAGGTTTCTCTCTCTATCTCTTCGTCAAAATTGCCTTGGGTTCTCTCTTTTCATCTGTTGGAAACAATTAAATTTGAGTAATTTTATGTTCGTGTGTGTATGACGTTAAGTTTTTAACAGAAGACTGATAGGAGGTGTCAATTTGGCAAATGTGTGAAGTTTAGGTATTAAATTGACTAAAATAAAAGTTTAAAAGATGTCAAGACCACTGTCCTAAAGTTTAGGAGGTGTCGTGGCATTTTTTCCCTTTTAATTGTAACTGATCAACTTTTTGGAACATTAGTTAATTAAAAAAGTATTTGACCATTTGCTTTTATAGCTTTTCAATATAGCCCAAGTACTCATCAGATTCCTCTTTAATGGAAACCCAATAGTAACTGTTAACAAAAGCCAAAGTTTAATTAACCTCAGTTTTTAATCTTAAAAAAAATAAAAAAATAAAAATTCAAAGCTGTTGGAAGAAGACATCCATTGCAAAGGCTGGCCAACAGAGGGCGTTGGTTAATTGGTAATATAAAAGCGTCTTAAAACAACTACACATGTACTAAATATTACCTTTATTTATTCTTTTTTAATTTTTATTATATTTTATGGGAGAGTATTACCTTTTCGGCACTCTATTGTCGAATTCTTATATTTTTAGATGAGCTACTCATGCGGTTGAGTTGGTAATAGTTTGATATCAACCAATCACCCAACTGATTATTTTCAGGTTGTGGACTGAACTCTTAATTGAAGCCAACACTGGACTTTTAAGGGTCCATTTGGATATAGCTGAAAACTAAAAACTGAAAACACTGTAACAAAATAATTTTTAAATGTGTGAATAGTGCCGTAGAACCCATTTTTAATGAAAAAGTTGCTGAAAAGTGAAATATGTGAGTCCGTAAACAGTGCACGGATGCACTGTTCACCGTGAAAAAGTTAACAAATGCGGGCCGAACAAAAAAAGAAAAAAGAAAAAAGAGAAAAACACAGAACAAAAACGCAAACGTGACAATAATTTGAATCCAAACGGGTACTAAGTGAATGGTTAGGTTTTGGTGGCTTGGCAACATTAACACTTGCAAGAGAAAGACTAATAGAAGATTGATTTTCTCCAATTCTGAGTTCATGGGCAAAAAGATGTTAATATAGGTCCTCAAGAGTTAGAGGATCAACTCTTTTGTTGACTGAAGTCTCAAATGAGTCAATGTCCAAACTCTGCCAAGCTAAGAGTGAATTTGAATAATTTGAGCCTTGGATTGAGAGGTGGACATGCATTTAGGGCTAGCCAAACATCTCGAGAAGCTACACATTTTTTTAATGTTATGATCTAAGTGTCCCACATGACTTAAGTGCAAACTTAAGCATGTGTATATAAGCTCTTAGACACATTTTTCTTGCAGGTCAGTAAGTATTTTTTTTTTTTTTTTGGGTGAGTTCTATCCATAAGTTTGTATTATTTGGTATATTAGTAGACTGTCCATAAATCAATAGAACTCACCATTTTGACATTAAATCAACACGAATAGGCCTGTTTAATCCTTAATAAACTCGTGTTTGGCTCTAGATTAGAATTCACTAATTTGACATCAACTTGGGTCAATATATTTGGGGTTACTAACAGTTTCTTTTTTCTTTTCTTCATCTTCCTCATCTCTTCACATTCTCTCTAACTCCTCAACTTCCATCTTTTCTCTACAAAACCCTACCTTTCCCTAATTTCCTCACAAACCAAACTCCATGGCACCCAAGTCCAAGAAAAGTTCCTATGTGATTTCTGGCGATGTGTTCAACCTCATTCATTAGAATGGGGCTATGAGGCTGAACCAACTCCCCAATTGACCCACAGGCCGAATGATCATCTCTCAGAGAATGCACAGACCGGATTGGTGAGTTTTTCAAACTTTTCTCATTTTCTCATTTTGCTTTGATATTCCATTTTAATTTGTTTTTGGACATTTAAATGCTTGGATTTTGTTGTGGGACAGTCTAGATGAAAACATGACACTCTAGGAAGGGTAGAAGCATGTTTAGGATAAGTTTTTTTTTTTTATCAAAAAGTGTTTGAAAATGTCAAAGAACACTTCTTTGTCTATACTCATGTGTACGTGGATATCGGCTTGTGTACGCATCCATCGTGCGTATGCAGACTCTTTTCATGCATACATGTCCGTGTTATTCAGTTTACATGGACACATGATCCAACTTGTGTACACATGTGGCAACCCTGTGTACGTAGATGTGGGCCCGCATACACATACTAGCACTCAGAAACCCTATTTTGATTGTTTTAACTTATTTTTCGCTTGTTTTCTTGCCCAATTGTCAATTTAATGCTCTATTTTCATCCTTATGCATGCCTTGCTAGCTTTCTTAGGTAGAGGTAGCACTAACCGTGTTGCTTCAAGGTATCGGATCATGACCGCAAATACCAAAGGCTACATACGTGCTTCGGGCTTTGAGCCCATCATTTGTTTGTTGCCGGAGACCTCTACTAGTGCCATCTTGGTGTAGTTCTTGGTTGAGAAGTGGTGGGACACTACCCACATCTTCCATATTGCTGGCCGGGAGATAATGATGACTCCTCATGATTTCCACAAGATGATCAGTCTTTGGTGCGATGGGGAACTTATCAATCTTGAGTGCAAGTTGGGTGTGCAGCTAGACATAAAGTTGCTCAGGAGGAGGTACTCAACAGATACAATTCACTACTTTGACATTGAGACGGATTACTGACCCCTTTCGCAAGTGACTCCTAAGGACTGTGCCCGGATGGCTAGGGCATTTCTGTTGTACATCTTAGGGGCCTATCTTTTTGCCAACAGGGGTAGACAGTGTTCTTAAGGTGGTTGTCCCTCCTTTGTGACTTCGGGGGGGCGGGGGGGGGGGGGGGGGGTGGGAGGCCAACTAGGGTTAGGCATGTCTCGCATATCTGTACTCATTCCTCGACACTCTCAGCTGAAGGACTCTTCGTCAGTTGGTGGGGCCTTGGAAACTCCTTGAGGTTAGTCCTTTCTTTTTCCTTTGTAGCTTTTTACAAATGTACTCCATGCCTTTGCAAATTATGTTCATCCACCTGTCGCCTAGGCTTAATAAAACTGTGCCTCGTGTTCTTGCAAACTGTATTCATGCCTTTGTCTTATAAATTGTCATCTTGCAAACTGCATTCATATCTATATCTCGTAAATTGTACCTATTCATCTTGTAAATTGTCATATTGCAAACTATACCCATTCATCTTGTAAACTGTCATCTTGCAAACCATGCTTTCTGTTTTCAGCGTTGGGCCGTGAAGTATAGTTTTATTGCTTGTGGAGCAGAGGTGGATCTAAGGAGCTTCTCCATGGTTAGGATTCACTTTGATAGAATTTCTTCAGAGGAGGTGAGTTAGACATTCACTTTTCCTTGTTACTATCTCTTGCATTCTCTTAGGATTCTTCTTCTAATCCTTTATGCTGTTATAGGTCATTTAGAGTCCTTAGGCAAGTGCCCTTATTGTTGTGAACCTAAACTTGGAGGCGGCCACCATTATCACTTCTGGGATCACTTAGCCTTACGAGGGGTGCTGGTTTGAGGGCGTTATACTTGGCGGAGAGTGTATGGTGCTAGTTGGCGGGTAAGGATGCCCCACAGGTTCCGAGGACCCTCTCGTGTTTATGCTTGCCTCACTTTCAATGATAGACACTGAGTACTAGTTGTGTAGGAATGGCATTCCCTATGCCCAACGGGTTACAAATGAGTTGGGCTATGATGAGTTCAACGACACTTGCCTTATACCCTCCCT
This sequence comes from Quercus variabilis, assembly GCA_030445155.1. Taxonomy (NCBI): domain Eukaryota; kingdom Viridiplantae; phylum Streptophyta; class Magnoliopsida; order Fagales; family Fagaceae; genus Quercus; species Quercus variabilis. The sequence continues at coordinate 43,940,553 of CP129447.1, read as the reverse complement.
CACTCCTATGGTATATGCTTTTCCTCTTCTCATTCATTTCCATTTTTCCTTTGTGTAGTGTCGATGCCTGGCCTTAATTACTATGGAAACTGCCATCATCGGGCCTTCGTTCGACCACCCGCCTTGGCGACACTCCTGTGTGTGCATGGCCCATTGGAGGCTAGTTCGCGTGGAGCTTTGGGTGCTCTCTTTCTCTTGTTGGAGGAAGGTAGGTCTACCTTTGATGGTGTGATAGGAATCTTGGCCAAATTTTAAAGGAATTACCAAAGGAAAGTGAAGTTGCCACCAATCATTGGTTTTTTCTAAGGTGTGATTGGTCACTTATTTCTAGTTGATTTTATTACCAATCCTAGGATACGAAAATGGCATTTTCCCTAATCTAATGTGGATGATAAAAAATCTTGATTCTTGAGTTCGAAAGTTTGGTTACGTATGGGGAAAGTGTTAGGTACCCCATAACACAAGAAAATGCGACAAAAGGAACAAAAGGGCTACAATAGCACATGGTATGACAAAAAAGGCCTAGGTCTAGGCTCACAAACATGGCATGGAGTGCACAAGCACATGGAAGATAGTATAAAGCATGTAGAACATATAAGCAAGGAAACAAACATGTAATCATGTAGGTCTAAGCATAGATGAGGTAAGAAGCATGGAAGCAAGCATGTGAGCATGTAAACCTAGACATGGCATGCAAACATCACACAATGTGTAAATCAATTATCCTAAATGAAGGTAAGCAAAAGGTGTGGATTTAAAGATGATGAAAAGACCTTGGATCTTGTTTGAATGACTTCAAACAACTTCCAAGGGCTTTGGTAACCTCTTTGTGATTTTGGGAAAGATTGAGGGTTTTATTGCAATTTTAGAGAGACTTGGGCCAAGATGTAATTTTGTGAACTTTTGGATCAAAATGTGAATTTTAGAGAAAGGCTGAGCCCAAAATGTGATTTATGGGAAATTTATGGACTAAAACAAGATTTAGGGAATTTTGGGATAAAAACATGATTTTGAGAATTTTTGGATTAAAAGATGATTTTTGGGAATTTCGATAATAAAACATGATTTTGAGAATTTTTGGATTAATATGCAAATATGGGAAATACGTATTAGATGCAAACAAGATAAAATGAATCAGATCTCACCGATACTCTCTACTTTCAAACCATAGAAACCACTCTCTGATCTATGAGCTAGAAGTGCCTTGCACGGCACATGAACCACCAAAAGGGGATGTGAAGGTCAAGGGTCTCACGGATCTACCAAGAATCGAGACCATGGTGGTGCGTGGACCTACATGCGGTGGCACATGAACAAGTGTGTGCATAATAGAGGGTAAGTGATGGGTTTGTGTTTGTGTGGTCAGTGTTTGAGGCTTTGTATATGAAAAGTATATATATCAAGATATTGTAGACAAAAACCACAGTGTGTGTGTGTGTGTGTGAATCAAAGAGTCACAAAATGTAAGTGTGTGTGTGAGACACAGAGGTATTATGAAAGGAGAGAAACAGGGAAAAGGAAGAGGGTTTTAGGGTTGACCCAGTCAATGTACTCTTGCTACTTCTATTTTTAATTTTTGTTCTCTCTACTTTGATGCTTGATGGTGGCTGTCATTGTTGTTGTTGATTCTGTTGATGCTTGGATGAAAGGGAAATACAATAAGCAAATTAGATTCAACTAGCAAAACCCTAAAAAAAAATGAGTAAGGAGATAAGTAAAAAGAAGCTCATGGTTGTGTGGATTCTCTGTTGATGTTCTGATTCGGCTTCTTTTTGGTTTCTTTGCTCTTTGGGTTTTCTGTGGGTTCCAGTGGTTATTTTTCTAAGTCTATTTTCTAGGTTTTTCAATGGGTTTATTTGGGTTTTTCAGATTGTCTTTAAGTTACTTTTTTGGATATTTTGTAGTGAGTTGTTTTTGGTTTTTCATTTGGGAAATCTCTTGGATATGTTGTGAGGGTTTTTCGATGAGAGAATGATAAAGGAGATGTGAAGAGATGGGGGAGAGGCAAAAAGGGTGCCCAAGCCATGGGTCTCTAGGGTTTCTAATGGATCCTCCCTCCCCCCATCAGCAAGGAATGTGAGGGTTTTATATGTGTAGTGTTGAGCATATGTGGGAGTGAGGCTAGAGGTATAAGCTGTAATTGTATGCTGGTCAAGCATGAGTTGGTAGCAGATATGTCCTAAATTGGCTACTTAGGGAATACTCTAGAACCAAGCCATTTCTCATCAACAGACCTTAAAGACACTCAATAAAATGTTAGGATAGTTAAATAAATTTATCAAGAGATAAACTTTGTGGGACCAAAATAAAGTGAAACTATTGGATCCAATTAAAACTAGTGACAAGCACTTCTTGATAAATCCAGCTAAAATCCTACATCAAATGGTAATTATGAGCATGTGCCAAGATTAATTTCTATTCCAAATGTAGCTTACTAGAGCAATCCTGAAAACTCCAGTAATATGTTAGGTATGCATTTTGAAGGAAATCAACTGCCAATTTAAATAACAAAGCTCATTTTAGAGGTGAACCCTTAATTAGAAACTTTTAATTTCCACAACAATTCAATCAATTCAAGCCTAATTTCGGTCTTTGGATATTAAAATAAAGAGTATTTAAAAGTGTTTAATGTCATGTCCAAATAACTGATGAAACCTTTGATTTGACATTTGGAATTCCCATCAATTTTAGGGCCGAACAAAATGTGGTATCAACATGTGGACATAGCATTTTGTACCTCTTACGACTTAGCCCTTGTTCCCTAATGATGTTGAAATTCTAAGACCTAAGGTTGGTTTAGGGCCCAATCAAATTCTAAATTGACTTGAGTAACATTAAAATGGAAAATATAACTTTTTATGAGCAAATAAATATGTTTTTGAAAAATAAAGGCGAAGGTAACCCTTGGCTTGCGTAGGCATACACAGCTTTGATACATGCGTACACAGGCATGGACCTGCGTACGCAGTTAGGGTTTCAGAGAGCTATGAAAGACAAGTTTTCAGTATTAAAGTCTAAGGTTTGGAATGAATCCCATTTCATCTGGGAGCCATTCCAAACTCCAATTTTTCAACTATATAAAGCCTTACATGGTATATTTCAAACACACATAGAAAATCTTATAGGAAAGTTTAAGATTCATTAGAAATAGTAAATCAAAGAGGAAGTTTTTCACAAAACATCCTCAAGTCAATTTTCTTTTGATTAGGGCATTTTCTGGCCTTGATCTTTGAGTTTTATGATTACTAATCACTTCTTTGTTTGATTGTGAATAGATTTAACTAAGGGGAATGGCCAAAATCAAGCCTAGGAGCTTTTGTTTTGAGGTATTGAGTTCTAAACTCTTTCCTTTCATTTCTTCTTTAATCTTGTTTTTAGTGTTTTTTTTTTTTTCTCACTTTTTTTATGTTCTAATATCCTTGTTTAGTTTAGTTATATGTAGTTTTTATTGTTTACAACATGTTAGGTTGTTAGATTAGTTACTGCATGCGCACGTATACATGAAGTATGTGTATGAATACAATTGGGCCACGTATGTAGGCCCAATGTATACGTATGCGTACTCAAGCCCGGAAACCCTAATCCAAATTTTGTACTTCTATTTCTTTGTTTCTCTTATATAATACGCCTTTGTTTTGTCTTGTTTCTATGTTCTTAAGTCTTTATTTCTTTGTTTGATTGTCTTTTTTCCTTTGACATGCTAGATTAGGGTTTCCTTTTATTTCTTGCTTTGATATGCCATAAACATGAATTCAAATGTCCATGCATTGGTGCATAGGTGCTGTGGTGCAGCAAGGTAAGTAAAGGTGTTTCATGCATTTCACATGATCATGCATTTGTTTGTTACATGACCATGATATTCTCTTGATGAATGTGTATATGCAAAGTCCATGTGCTATGCTTTAAATATGACAAACATGTTTGTTTGATTGCTTCCATGTTGCTGCCCTAGATATACCTTGCTTGCTTGCTACCTTGATTTGTTTACTACCTTGGATGCAATGAGATAGGAATATGCTAGGGTTTATGATGATATGATGATAGATGATTGATGCCATGTCGTACGCTTAGATGTATGCTAGTGTGCCTGTAAGTATAGAATGCAATGTTAAATGTGTCTTTAATAGGATTAAGACGTAAGACACAATGACTGAAAGTCGACCCAAGGGTTGGGCGGTTTTGGGTGCCTAACACCTTCCTAAAACCATACCTAAACTCCGAACCCATACTCTGGTAGTAAGACTTAATCCTTCCACATAAGGGCGCTATATACTTGGTTCCTAGGCCATAAAACTAGGTGGTGGCTCCATTTATCTTTTCTTCGCCCTGGTACACTTAGCCAAGGCGTACTCACCATGCATTGCGCCCAAAGTGGTGACTCCACTGGGGATAGAGAGTTTGATTTCAATGTGTCCTATTTCTTAATCTTAATAAAGACTTGTTTAATACTTGTTTGCACACACTTCACTTGGTTCTTTTGTCCCTTTACCTCGGTTGGTGATGAGTGGGGAAGAGTACACTCCATTTGGGTCAAAGTCTTTCGAAATTCATCCTACCAACTCACAATCTGTGCCATTGCCTATGATGGGCTTTGAGTACATTAATGGTTTTCCACTAATCCACAAAGGTCCACTTAGGCCCTCGGTTGGAATAATGGCCCACTTAGTTGTGAGTGACCTACTGATCCGTCCCTTTAGCTTTAAGGAACCTACCCATACTTAGAGAGATCCTAGATCCTACCAAGAAGTGGGTACCCTTTATATCTCTTGGTTTGTTCAACCATATATCTTATGTTTACCTAATTCTAAAGGACAAATAAAAGATAAAAGATGTAAAATTAAAGGATGACCCAAAAGTTATGGTATACCTTAAGATATTTGGGATGAAAGAAAAGAAGTCCTCATATATAAGAGGCTTATCCCAAAGTCCAAAGGTATATCTTAACTTGAAAGGTTTATAAGCCCATAGCCTAATTGCTATCATAAATCCAAATCAAAAGACCATTTGAAAAGGAGAACCTTGGGCTTAAAGTAACAAGTATGCTATGGACTTAGCATCCAACATCCTACAAGTCAAAATGAAATTCCCTAACCTTGGGCCTTTTTGTTGCGTGCCTAGGCTCAAAATAATGAGAATTTCATGGACTTTTAATGGAAGGCTACAATATATCCTGGCTAGAGCATTGCTTCAAAAAAAAAAAAAAAAAGAGTCCAAAGGTGTTGGATACATTATAAGCCCATATTTGAGACAAAGGGTTGAAAATCTCTAAGTACATTCTAATGAAAGCCCATGAGAGTAAGATGCGAGCATTATTGTAAATGGACTAAAGCCCAAATGAAACAAGGGGCAAAGTTCATGAGAGGAAAGAGAGTGATTTTGTAATTGGGCCTTCATTAAAATGGACTTAAAGACTTTCTAAGAACATAAAGTTAAAAAGAACCTTTTAATTGGGACATGGACTTAATAAAGGTGGGACTTCGTTTCAGGCACCATTGCACCACCAAGATCAAGAAAGCACATCCCTACTCCTATTTGGGTTCGAGAGAAACATGGAAGACACTTGGTCAAGATTGAGGACACATATCGAGAAGAAGTATTTCAAGAAGGAGGATCATCTCAAGTAACAATGGCCGCTCCAATTGATGATGAGACCGCATAAAAGTTATTCAAGGAAATGGAAGAGCAAAACGATGTTCTTAAGAAAATGGGAGGGCTTTTTACTAGGCTAGAGGAGGCTAGGCTCAAAAAGACTGCACATGTGGAGATTCATGGTGATGAAGAAGGGGAAGGTTGGGATGAAAGAGATAAGGCCGATTATGAAAGGAACAAGCAAGTTAAGAAGCTCACCACGGATACCATGGCCATGAAAGAAAAGATGGAGAAGATGCAACTAGCCGTTTGCAAGGCCTAAGGGATAGATGATTATCTCTATAACATGGGAAGCATAAGTTCAAAAACTCACATTGCATTACCTCCAAAATTCAAGTTTTTGATGTGGAAAAGTTTGATGGAACTAGGGAACCGAAACAACATGTTAGGAGATATCTAAGCATTACTGATGCAGAAAAGTTTGATGGAACTAGAGACTCGAAACAACATGTTTAGAGATATCTAAGCATTGCAAAAGTGAAATGATTGGATGAGAAGTAAACTTTGCATGCATTTCCTCTTTCACTCACGGGAGGTGCATCAAGGTGGTAGCTTGGATCTATAAAAAAACCAAGGTGTGGAATGAGCTAGTGGAGTTGTTTGTGGATCAATTCAGCTTCAACACCATGATTGATGTGACTCTAACAAACTTGGTCACCACTAAGCAAGGTGTAGGGGAGACATTCTTCGAATATATGATAAGGTGGAAGGGAAAGGCATCAGGATGGTCAATAGGCCAAATGAGAAGACCAATCAACAAAATTATCAAGAATTTGCTCCCGGCATATAATAGTAGGCTCCTGTCATCACCTATTATTTCTTTTAGGGAATTGTGTAATTGTGGAACTAGGATAAAAGATGCCATCAATAATGAGCAATTGGAAAAAGGTGAGAGCAAACCTCCAATCAAGAAGACATATGGGGGATGAGTAACTACTTCTAAAGCTCCTAATCCTGTAAATGTAAGTACCATTATACCTCAATAAACCTTAACCTCCCCAAGCTTCACAAAGAAAACTTGCCAAGAATTTTTTGACCTAGGAATGACCCTCGCCCAAGCATATGAAAATTGACCTCCAAAGGATTCATCAAACTTCTAGATCCCACACCTGTGCTCAATCCTATACCTCATACTTGGAACCTTAATAATTATTGTCACTTCCATTAGAAACCTAGCCATAAAACTTAAAATTGTTTTCACCTCAAACATGAAATACAAGATCTCATAGGCAATGGAACTCTTCCAATTCCCAATATCATTACCAAGCCTAACATTAGGAAGAACCCCTTGCCTGATTATCACTGAGCTCTTCCTCCACATTAGAATTGGGTGAAAATAGATGAGATTGAGTGGGATTGTTCAAATTTTGATAGAAACTGTAGAGGTTAATGCGATGATCAGGATGAGATTTTGAAGAATGCGGTGGCTGTGTGAGGGATACACCCCAAAGGAATAACTGAATTAAAGAATAGGGTCATGGAGGACAATGTGGCAAACATTACTAGGAGTGGAAAGCACTACAAGCCATCCTTTTTAGAGAAGGATCATCCCGACAGGGACATAGGAGAAGGGTCCAAGCCATAGGAACCTAATGGGAAGGAAGAGAAAGAGGAAGAAGATAGATTTTTGACCCAATTGAAGAAAACTCAAGCTCGTGTATCTATATAGGGCTTACTAATGGCTTCTTACAAGCATTGTTGTGCTTTTTTGAATGCTTTAAGTGGAAAGGAAGTACCCATAGAAATTACAAGAAGTGCTATCTCTCAAGGGAGTTAAAGCCCCATCTCATCTCCTCCTTGCCTTTTCTGATGAAGAACTGTCTCTTGAAGGAGACACTCACACTAGACCTTTGCAAATCACCATCGAGTGCATGGGTGCCAAGGTTCCAATGGTGCTTATTGATAATGGATCCACATTGAATGTGTACCCTTTTAGGACTACTTTCACCATTGGCCTAGATATAGAGATGACCATTCCTTCTCCTTTGACTGTTAGGGCATATGACAACACTTCAAGGAAGTTTATGGGGACCTTCAAAGCTCCTTGCAAGATTAGCTCATTGGAGACAATTGTGGAATTCCACGTGATAGACATCACTCCTAACTATAATCTTCTCTTAGAAAGGGTATGGCTTCATCCCATTGGGGCCATCCCTTATTCTCAACAGTAAAAGATGAAGATCCCATTGAAAGTAGGGATTGTCATAGTGATTGGTGATGGTGAAATCCTAGCTCTTATTTGTAGACTTGAAGAGGGAGGAAGTGAGCTTCAAATGAGTGGATTCAAGTTTGTGAACATGGCTGACTATGGATTGAAGGATGAAAAGTATACTATGGATTTGCTCCCATATTGTAGCCATGAGGTAATTGCAATGATGAAGAACATGGGGTAAATGCCTGGTATGGGTCTTAGGTAAGATGGAAAAGATTTGGATGAATTCCCCAATTTCAAGACTCAATTGACCAAGGAAGGTTTAGGATTCTTTGAAGGCTATGACAAAATCAAAAAGAACCTTGGTACCCTTAAAGGAAACTTTTTAAAGGAAGGGGGAGACTTTCCTTTTTGTGGCTTTCCCGAACTTTGGGTAGGTAAGGAAAATGTATTCAAGTTGGGAGATGTTCTTCAATGAGAAGCTTACTTTCAAGGAAACCTACTGTGGTGATCAAGGAAGTTCAAGAGAAGGTTAATTGAATGGAATACATGGATGCTGAAGCTATGGAGACTATGATAAAGATGGAGGGTGACATGCTCGCCATCACCATTGATGAACTAGGTCCTTCTGCCTTTATCGTGCCTACTGTGGGGCACCTCAATAATTGGACTTGGGTTGGGTTTTCTAACAATGTGAGAAATAAATTTTGTAATGCAAGTTCTGATGTACTTTTCAACATTTTCAATAAGATGAATTCTTATTTAGCTTATTTTGATGTGTTCCATAATATTGAAAATTTGCATTTAAATGATTCTAATGAATTTGTAAATGAAATTAATAAACGATCGGAAAAGAAAATTAAACCTATGAAACCAAATTTTGAAACTCTTAATTGGGCAATGATGAGAATCCACACTTAATTAAAACTGGCTCAACCCTAAATGATAAAGAAAGGAAGGATCTCAAAGAGCTTCTCACAGAATTTTAAGAATTGTTTGCATAGTCCTACGAAGATATGCTTGGTATTGAACTTGAGATAGCTCAACACCACATTGATATCCATGCGCACATGGTACCTGTTAAATAAAAGTTGATTTTAGGGATTTTAGGGATTTAAATAAAGCTTTCCTTAAGGATGATTTCCCTCTTCCCCATATAGATGTCCTAGTGAATAATACGATCAGTAGTGCCTTGATGTCCTTCATACATGGTTTCTCGGGATATATATTTTAAGGATATGACTAAGATCACCTACACCATGGAATGAGGAATGTAATACTTCACAGTAATGTCATTTGGGCTCAAGAATGTGGGAGGAACCTACGAAAGGATGGCCATAGCTTTGTTACATGACATGATGCACAATGAGGTTGAGGTATACGTTGATGACATGATTGTAAAATCTAAGGATAGAGAAGGTCACATCATTAACTTGAGAAAGTTCTTTGAAAGGACCAAGGAGTATCGATTGACATTGAACCCCAAAAGTGTACCTTTAGAGTAATAGCTGGGAAATTGCTAGGCTTTTTGGTACACAATAGAGTGATCAAGGTTGACCTATCAAAGATCAAAGCCATATTGGATATGCCTCCACTCAATAGTGAGAAAGAAATAAGAGGGTTCTTGGGATGATTACAATGCATCAGCTAATTCATTGCCAAACTCACTTCCACTTATGAGCATATCTTCAAGCTCCTAAGGAAGAATGAACCCTATGCATGGAACTTAAAATGTCAAAAAGCCTTTGAACTTATCAAGGAATACCTTTTCCATCCACCCATCCTAGTACCCCTGAGGCATGGAAAGCCTTTACTCGTATACCTCTCAATTATAGAAGATGTGATCGGAAGCATGCAGGCAGAAGAAGACGATGATAAGATTGAGAGAGTCGTGTACTACCTAAGGAAGAGATTTCATGTTTATGAAACTAGATACTCACTTTTAGAAAAGTCATGTTTGTGTGAAAGTTGAGACACATCATCCTACCATTCCAAATAAGGATAATAGCCAAAACGGACTCGTTAAAGTATTTGTTTGAGAAACTGGCATTGAATGGAAGACTATCAAGATGGTTAATCCTATTAGCAAAATTTGATTTAAAGTGTGTGGCTAAGAAAATCATCAAAGGAAGTGTCGTACCAGATTTTTATGCCCAGAATCCCATAGAAGGAGAGGATGGTAGAGAGGATTTTATAGATGAGGATATTTTGGACATTGAACTAGGGGCATGGAAAATGTACTTCAATGGAGTCGTGAACTAATATGGGAATGGAATAGGAGTACTTTTGATCACCCCTGATGGATCTCATGTGCCTTTGGCAGTCAAGTTAAACTTTGAGGCAACTAATAACATGGCAGAATATGAAGCTTGTATCACTAGAATGGATGTTCTTCAAGAGTTAGGGGTAAAAGAAGCAAAGGTATTTGGAGATTCAACTTTAGTCATAGCCTAACATAGAAATTATGGAAAGTAAAGGAAGAACATTTGAAGCCTTATTAGCAATATTTAGAGGATTTAACCAAAACCTTTGATAAGATTGAATACATTATCATCCATAGAGCTTAGAATCAGTTTGCAGATGTCTTGGCCACCTTAGCCTCCATGGTTGAAATACCTAAGGGAGTATGGACACGACCCTTGGAGATTGAGTAGAGTTATGAGTTAGTACAAAAGGAGAAGGCAGAGTCTTCAATTTCAACTACAGAAGGAAAGGGTTCTTTGGTATTATGACATCATAAAATTCTTGGAATTGGGAGTGTATCCTGGCAGTACCAATAAGAGAGAACGTTGTTTGATTTGGATGATGGCTATGCAATACATCCTGCGTGGAAGATAACTCTATAGGAGATCCTATGATGGTATACACCTTCATTGCTTGAAGTAAGAAGAAGCCGGAAAAGTTATGGAAGAAGTTTATTAAGGGATTTATGGTCCTCACTTGAATGGAAGAAAGTTAACCAAAAAGATCCCAAGGATAGGGTACTATTGGAACATGATGGAGACTGATTGCATAGACTTTATGAAGAGTTTCCATGACTGCCAAAAACATGCAAATATTTTCCAGTCTGGGGCGTAGATGTGATTGGAAGAATAGCCCATAAGGCTTCGAATGGACACTGTAGACACCTCATTTTGTACCCAGTTAATAAACTTTAGTCCCCAGTTCCAATGATGAGCTTTACATGTCAACAAAAGGTAATTGAAGTAATTTTGATAGTTTGGAATTAATCATAACTCAAAAGTGCTTAAATCATTTTGAAAATGATACTGAAAAATGACCTTTATTCACTGTTTTAGCCTTACCTTTTGTTCCACAAAGAATATTTGAGTAAGGGTTCTCTCATTAGAAAGTATACATTCTGGTCTTCAATTTAACACAAATTTGCCTAGTTTAGGCTTAAATTGAGTGAGTTATGATTGTTTGAAGTTGGGACAACTAGGCAGTCCGATTTTCTAGGTTTTAAAACTTCATTTTAAGGGCCCAAAACATAATGTTTTGATGTACTTCGGCCCATGGACCCTTGAGAATGTCTAAAGATCATTAAAAAGTCTGGAAACCCTAATTTTAACTTATAAATACTTGTCTTATGCCTCCAATCAAGACCTTAGCTAGAGAGCATCATTTTTTAACCTCCATCTTTTCTAAAACCCTAATTCTCTTTTCTAAAACATACACACAGCACATTTGCACGTTTTTTACATATTAAAAACCTCTCTTTAGTCAGTTTTAATGGATAAACTATTTTCTCAATTTGATTTCTCAAAACCCTTTTCAAAACTTATCTTGTTTTTAAGTTGTGATTACCTATAAACTATTGAAATTTTCTTTTACCTTGATATCTCATTGAAGCTTGTTGTGTAGGCATTGAGGGGCTAGTTAAATATTAATCAAGTTTGTATTACATAGAAAGATGAGTCTTTATTCATAGCTTTTCCTTAGTTTGGTTCTTTTATAATTTGTGTTTTTGTTGTTCATAGTTAATTTATATGTTATTCATGCTGAGAAGTATGTTTTGTTTTGTTTGATTTTTTGTTTTGTTTTGTCTCATCATGTTTTGGTTGGAAAGTTTATATGATTTGATATATTGATGAATATGTTTTAATGTGTTAAGTGTTGCTTTTGTTTGTTGTTAGATCCAATGCATGTTTTGGAATATATTTTGTTTTGTTTATCTTTGATATTTGTTTTTAGTTTAGGTTGTGTAGTTTTTATGTTTTAAAGCATGATAGGTTTTTAGATTTATTGTTTTGAAGTCTTAGTTTGTTTTTTGTGCTGTTGTGTTCACGGCTAGGGTTTCTGGGTTGAAACCTACACGCGCATAATCTTGGCTGCATACGCAGGTTGGATTATGCATACGTAGGCTTGATCATGTGCACGCATACTGCTACCCAGAAACCCTAGTTTGAGTTTTTGCTTTATTTTATTCATCTGTTTCACATATTTTGCCTCTATTTTGATCCCTTTTTATAGGTATGAGTCCTTGTTCTATGTTTGTTGTTTGTTTGTCTTTCATATGATTAAATTAAGGTTATCTTGTGTTTCTTTGTTTTGATAGCATGAACACGCATTCACATGTTCATGCATTTATGCCATAGGTGCTGAGATGTTGCAAGGTAAGTGAGGTAAGTCATGCATTCACAGAAACATGCATCTTTGAATATGATTTTTCCATGATGGAGATAAACATGTTTGTTTGGTTAAGTTCTTCTTGAATACAGATGCAAAGAAGGGTACTAAAGAGGATTGCTAAAGCATTTAACAAAAAAGTGAAACCTAGAAACCTTAAAGAAGGGAAATTGGTCCTAAAAGTGCTTGGGGATGAAACTTTTGATCCAAGAGAGAAGATGAAGCCAAGATGGTTTTGGTCTTTTATTATCAAGAAAATCATGTGAAGAGGTGCTACAAGAATTATAGACTTGGATGGAGAAGAGATGTTTCACCTAATCAACATGGATAGGCTTTGAATATATAACATTTAAAAGAAAAAAAGCATGCTAGGTTGAAAATCCAAAAGGGTGGCCTAGTAAAAAATTAAGGTAAAAGAACCCTCGCTAGATTGAAAACCCGAAAGGGCAGTCTAGGCAAAAGAAAAAAAAAGGTATAGAAAAGTAATGACAATAAGGAAAGATAATAAGTGGATGATCTTCTTATTGCTCAAATTAAAAGATAATGAACTATTTTCATAGGGGATTTGAAACATTCCAATCTTTTATTAAATTCAAAAAGAAAAGACATGAGAATCATAAAGTGAAAAAAAGTAAAATTTGGGGCATATTAAGGTGGTTAGTTAGCCTTCTTTCTTTTTTTGGACCTTTTGTAGGCTGTCTCATCCATATGAACCCACTTCATGTCAACCTCTAGTCATTTCTTGTACCTTGAAGTTAGAAGAAGGAATTGTGGAAAGTATATGCCTTTGGTTATCATCCTTTGTGACTAAGTCTCACGGATTCTGCCCAAGATCCTTTTAGTAAATGCCAAGGTATGGAAGGAACCATCATCACTAGGTGCTCCTGAACGGCCACCAAATTGCCTTACAATACAACATGTAGAGTAGTAAGAGCAACTACAAAGGCTAACCAAAGGAACACAGTTATCCTTAAAGATGTGGTTGACCATGCCTGAAATATGCCACTAGTCCAATGTCCGTTGAATATTTGAGACTTCAATATGCTTCATGAATTTAGTGAAATCGTCCAAGTTCATCTCAATGCGCTTAGGCCTTCGATCATGATAATGTTGGGAGAGGTATTGGCTAATGTGGACACAATGGATAGGAGTCACCACCTAGTTTTTGCAATGGTCTAAGAATTATTTATAGCATCCTCTTAAGAAAGGACTTTTTGATCTTACTACCAGAGATATGGTTTCAGAGTTAAGGTAAGGTCTTGGGAAGGTGTTAGGCACCTAAAACTGCCCAACCCTAAGTTTGGCTTCCCTTCATTGTGTCTTATTTCTTAACCTTATTAAAGGCACACTAAATATTGTTATTCTAGACCCACACACACACTAGCATATGTATAGCAATCAACATGGCATCAATCAACCCTAACCATATATCCTATCATGGCAATCAAACAAAGCCTAACATTCATCTAGCATGGCATACCCTAACATACATCTAGCATTCATATCAAACAACTTAACATTCATCTAATCATGGCACTTCATTACATCACAGACCTAGCATATATCTAATCATGGCATATCATCACATCACAAACCCTAACATACATCTAATCATGGCATATTACATTATCTAAGGCAGCAACAAAATGGGGCAGAGACATAAACATGAAAAGATTCAAGCAAACATGTGATTAAGCATAATGCATGAACATGTGAATGAATGGCATAGCATCAAAGCAAGAAACTTTAAGTGAAAACCATAATTTTACATGTGAAAGATGAAAAAACAACCAAACATGTGAAACACAAGCTTGGAACTATGTATAGATATATGTGGATCAAAGTAGGAGTATAGCATGTGAAACAAATAAAGAAGACAAAGCAAAATATAAATTAAGGTTTTTGGACAACGGCCAGCATATGCATACAGAAGCCTGCGTACGCAGGCCAAATACCTGCATGCCAAGATTTGAATTACATACACTTGCATAAAGCATGCATGCGTAGGAAAGTTCAAAACCTTAACCCAGAAATAGCAAACACAAAAACAGGGCAATACTTAAAACTGTAAATTTAACACCCTAACATGCTTTAAAACAGAAACAAGATTAAACCTAGGCTAAACAAACATGTTATAATATAAAATGAGTAAATAAATAAACAAAATAGAATTAAACTAAGGAAAATAAAAGAAAAGGTTTGAAATGAATACCTTAAAGCAAAAACTCATATGCTTGATTGTGATCGTTTCCTTTAGTCAAATTTATTCACAAATCAATAAAAATTAGATTAGTAATCTTAAACTAAAGATCAAGACCAGAAAAGGCCCTAATCAAATAAAATTGACTTGAGGATGTTTTGGGAAAAAGTTCCTCTTTGTTCATTATTTCTAGTGAATCTTAGTGTTTTTCCATGGGATTTCTATGTGTTTTTTAAAAGGTACCATGTATGGCTATTTATATTGTGAAAATAGGGGTTTGAAATGGCTCACAGATGATGTAGGATTTGTTCCAAACCTTAGTTTTTAATGCAAAAATAATGCCTTTCATATGCTTCTAAAACCCTACTTGCATGCATAAGCTCGTGCCTGCGTACGTAGGCTTTAAGGTTGCGTACAAAGGTTCATGCCCGCGTACGCAAGCAGAGGGTATTCTTTGGCCTTTATTTTCCAAAAATAGATACGCAAGCAGAGGGTATTCTTTGGCCTTTATTTTCCAAAAATAGATTTTTTGCTCATTAAAAAGTTATATTTTCCATTTTAACATTTCTCAAGTCAATTTATAGTCTGACTGGGCCCTAAACCGACCTTGGGTCTTATAATTTTAGTATCATTAGGGAATGGGGGTCCAAGTTGTAAGGGGTACGTAATTCAATGTCTACAGATGCCTTTCTTCTGATTTGTGAGTTTCACTTATGGAATCAAAAGAATAAAAGACAAACTATTTTTTTTTTTTTTGACATAAAGCTTGAGACCAACATACGCACACAGCGCATAACACATATACATGGGGTGGAGTACGACTCCGCAAAGTCGCATGGGATTTGTATGTCTGAATTCCCACCTTTGTTGCTCAGGAAACAAGCAACGATAGGTTCACTATCTCAGAACTTGTTTTGCCAATTGCAAGCAAAGATGAGTGACTCACTATCCTAGAGTCACTTAAAAAGAAAAACAAACAACAGTGCTCTTACGAGCTCAAATAAACAAAGAAACAAGGGTGCTCTTATGAGCTTAAAATGATATATATCTGTGGTGTCCATCTAGGGCTCTTGTCTCAAACTTCTCTTGGTGGCTTGTGCCTTTTGTCTTCTCCATCTGTATCTCTACCTACTCTGGTGAGGCTCTTGCCTCGGGGTGACCATGATCTCTATCTCTACCACTTCTATTGTGCTTGCACGTTCAATTTCCTTGGGATATATGCACAAGTTTGTGTGATGTGCCTGCATGTTTAATTCCCTTGGGATATGTGCATGAGTTTTGTTTGTTTTGACTGACGAAGGAGTCTTGGGTGAATGATCCATGGGACGATAATGGGCAACTCACTGGGGAGTATGATCTTCTTGAAGTTTTGCTGGCCCTCAAGGAAGCATCCTTATCGGGGGAAAAGGAACTTTTTGAGAAGCTTGGTGGTGATTTTAACCTACAAGGAAGTCTTTGAAGATGTGTGATCCACTAGGTAACTTGTGTTAACTCTACTCACGAGGGAGTTTTATCAACTTCACGGGAATTATCTTCTTCACAACTCAAGAATGGGTTGACATTGTGCTCCGGACCCACAGGGGAGTCCTTTCATGATATTGTACCTTATTGAGGATTTGTTTAAAAACTTGAACTCACGAGGGAGTTCTTTTGGTGACTTATGGTCTATAGAGGGACGCTCTTGATGTTTTTAATCGGTTGTGGATGCTTGTGTGGTCTTTGTGTCTTTTACTCAAATGAGGGCATTTTGGTCATTTTGATATGTCGTTGAATTTTCCTTTTGCACTTCCTACCTCCCAGGAACCCACTCGAGATTTGAGGGATTTTTTTTTTTTTTTTTTGCTAAACAACATGTAGTTAGTGGTGTCCTAAACTACATGTAGTTTAGTCACCAAGTGTGTTCCCACCCTTTCATTTTTTTTCTCAACAGTTACCTATCATTTCTTTTTTTTTTTTTCCTTGTCTTCCTCACCTCTTCATATTCTCTCTAACTTTTCAACTTTTTTTTTTCTCTACAAAAGCTTTTGTCCTCTTTCTCACTCTTTCTCTCTTTCTCTCTTTCACAATTTGACTCTCCTCTCACATTCTCTCTGAAATTGTCTCCCTCCTAAAACTTCCTTATCTCTTCCATGGCACCCTAGTCCAAGAAGACTTCCTACATGCTCTCAAGTGATGCTTTCAACCTCACTCATTGGAATGGGGCGGTGAGGCTGATGGAGCCCCCCTCTTTAACGTACCAGCCGGAAGATCATCTTTCGGCAAATGCCCGGGCAAGATTGGTGAGTTCTTCATTTTTTTTTCCTCATTTTCAAGTTTCCCTCTGATCTTTCATTTTAATCCTGTTTTTGGACTTGTAAATGCTTGGGTTTTGTTGTGGGATGGGTTTAGATGAAAACCTGACACCTTATGAAAACTTCTTTGCATGGGTTCTTGCATATGGGGGCTTGAGCCTACATACGTGGCCTACGTTCATGCGTACGTAAGCTCTCTTTATACGTATATAGGCTTGTTCATGAGAGTATGTGTACATGGGCTTCAACCTGCATATGCGTGCTTAGTGTCTGCATACGCAGACTTGGGCTCATGCACACACACTGCCAAGCAGAAACCCTATTTTGACCATTTTAAACTCCTTTTTCATATGTATCTCATCGAATTGCAAATTTAACACTTCCCTTCATTATTTATGCATCTGAACATGACCCTAACACCACTTTGCACCTCATTGGAAATCTAAAACTTTCTTTTCATTGTTCCTTGGTCTAAATTGTGAATATAACATCACCACACTCCTTTTTGAAGGCTATGTCCCTGTACTCTAGTAGGGGCAGTACTAACCGCGTGTTTAAGTGGTATAAGGACCCTACTGAGGTGATGAAGGCCCACATTTGTTCTGAGGGCTTCGAGCCCAGCATTCGTCTTCTGCTGGAGAGGTCAATGAGTGCCATCTTGGTGCAATGTCTTGCCGAATGGTGGTGGGACGCTACCCACACCTTCCATATTGCTGAGAGGGAGATGACTATGAATCCTCTTGACTTTCACTGCATGACAGGTGTGATGGTGCTATTATAAACTTGGAGGGTGAGTCAGGCACTCGATTGGCGATTGACTTGCTTAGGAAGAGGTACTCCACAGACACGATTTGCTACTTCAACATTGAGGTGGATTACTGACCTTTTCCACAGGAGATGGCTGAGGACTACGCCCGAATGGCTAGGACATTATTGCACTACATTCTACAGGCATATCTCTTTGCCAATGGAAGGTAGATAGTATCCTTAAGGTGGTTAGCCCTCTTCCGTGACTTTGAGGGTGGTGGAGAAGCTAATTGGGGGTAGGCATGTCTTGCCTATCTGTACTCGCGCTTGGATACACTTAGTCGATGGACCTTGTGCCAGCTAGTGGAACCTTGGAAGCTTTTGTAGGTTAGTTTCTTTCCCTTTTCTTTTGTAGCTCTTGTACATGCTAAGAAAAACTGTAACTCATGTTTCTGTAAACTGTCTTCATATTCTCTTTTGTCTTGCAAATTGTCATCTTGTAAATTATACCCATCTTGTACATTATATTCTTGCAAACTATATTCATCTTATACATTGTATTCTTGCAAACTGTATTCATCTTGTACACTGTATTCTTGCAAACTATATTCACCTTGTATACTGTGTACTTGCAAACTATATTTAAGCCTCCCTTTTTTTCTTAGCGTTGGGTCGTTTGATATGGTATTATCATTCAAGGGCTAGACCTATGTCTTAGGAATTCAATTGTAGTGAGGGCCCACCTCGAAGGGTTTTCTTCTGATAATGTAAGTTTGAATTTCAATGCCTTTCATTATGTTTTTCACATGCTTATTATGTTTTGCTTCTAACCTCGTGCATTTTTATAGATCAACTAGAACCCATGGGTCGGTGTTCCTCCCACTACGACTCCCGACTTGGAGGCATCTACAGTTGTTGTCTCCAGGATCACCCACCTTTTGAGGGTGTGAGTTTGAGGGTGCTTTACTTGGTGGAATGGGTGTGTTGTCGATCGGTAGGTAAGGATGCCCTACAGGTACCTATGGATCCGTTAGAGTTCATGCTTGCCCCACTTGTTAGGATTAGCGCCCTAATATGCCATGTTTGACATTATGTTCTTTGTAATAAACTTGTTTAGTTATTATCTAAAATAATGGTTGCAAGAATATTTGGACATTATCATATAGTCCTTGAGATGCATAGTATGTGATTTATGTGATTTAGACACAGAAGATATAAATTACAAGTTCTTTGTAAACTCAAAATCTTAGTTCGTAGTCGATGATGAAATTCAGCATTTCATTTGCAAAGACTATAACATGTTAATTAAGATGGTTTATCTTGATCATGGAAGTGGAGACTTCTAGTTGATATGTTAATATGTTTTAAGTGTATAAAACATATTGAACTGGACCGCTGTAAGATTTATTATTCTATCAACAATTGTCAAATGTATAGTAAATCTCATGACTTCTTATTTACATAAGCTCTTAATCCTGAGGGAATAGTGAACTCGATCGTGAAATGTGGGTTGCTTTAATATATCAGAAGTGAGATCTAGACAAATGGTCAAAACCACAGTATGTTGGTCAACCACATGTAATGTTGAAGGAATACATATTCTCAAGATGGAATTCATGGTCTCTTTATAGGTATATAAAATATTTCTTTGAGATAATTTTAACAGGTGATAGGCCAAAAACGTATTGACCCATTGTGATAAATTAATTGATTAATTAGCTAAGTTTATTAATTAATCAAATTAACATGCAAAGCATGTGGTAGCACCAAAAAATAACCAATTAAACTAAGTATGCAGTGGAAATTTAATTGACACAGTGATTTGTTTACAAATAGAAAAACCTACACGGCAAAAACCCCACCAAGTGATTTTAAGGTCATCACTCTTAAGAATCCACTATTATCAAAACAAGTGGTTACAAGTAAATGAATCTTAGTACCTTATACCAACCTACAGTTGAACCCTTACCCCAACACCCAATTGGACTTGTTTTGTAGTGACAATCTCTTATTTCAATGCACAGCTCCCAGTACGTGACTAACCAATTGCGTGGATCCTAACATGCGACTTTATCACCAACTTAAGTAGGATGTTGGATACAAAGTTCTTCACTTCATCTAGACGATGAATATTATGAAGTTGCTTGGTCACAAAACCTTATGGTGTACAAACACAGCAGCTTGTTAAAGAACTAGGGCAAACTAGGTTTCCGGTCACACACATTTTCACACTTGTGGAATTTTCTCTTGTACAACTTGTGTCACCTTTTATGGCCCTTAAAATAATCCTTATATATGTTTAGGGTTGTGAGAAAAGAAAGCTTGAACATATATTCATGGATTGGATGAAAATCAAGACAGAAAATTTGAACTTCATAAACCTCGACGGGTACCCTATCTATCAAGCAACTGTCAAGCCTCTGGTTGAAATTTTTAAATCTCGATAGATGCTAGTTGCCGAGCTAGCTATTGAGCTTTAATGAACAGCACTTTCTAACTTGATTCTTGGATAGACTTGCATGACTTTAACACTTGAACTTGAAATCTTGTTTCTTGAAGCATTAAACACATTCTAGATTTACCCAATTACAAGTAAAGTGCGTTTTGTCAAAGGATTAGCTAATTACATAAAATAGTGACATATGTTCCTAACAATGAATCACATATGTCCTAAAAATCTCCCCATATATTTCTGAAATACTTTAAACTAAACTCATCAAGGCATCTTAGTGTGAAATAGATACAATAGATTGCATACAATTAATAAGAAACATGTGTATAAAGAAAGAAAAGAAACAACACTTGTAAAGATAGGTGAAAGAATTGTAATAACAACCTCAGATGTATATATATAAACAAGTACAAGGTTTTCTATCACAATATGATCACAAGATCTAAGGTACATGAACAATGTATCTAAAATAGAAAGAAAATAAAAAGATACATGAAATCCTCACTACATCCCTTAAAATATGAACACTCACCCTAACAAAAATCTTCTATACTAACCCTCCCCCTATGAGAATGACTATTCTCATATCCAAAACTACTCCTTCTTTTTGTCACAAGTGACAAAGGGTAATAGTATCAAGTAGACATCTCGTTAGCACTGGACGAGCTAGCATCTCCATCCCTATCATCATGATCGTTGTCAAAGTCATCATTGCCCTTGGATGCCTCGGGAAGAGGAGAGGGAGACTCTACAAAACCACCAAAGCGAGCGGAGACTCTACAAAACCACCAAAGCGAGCCTATCATCTACCATAACGCCAACATGGGTGTTCACTTGACAAAACTCATGAGTGAGAGTGTCAAGGCAAGCATCCATGCGTTGAATCTGCACCATAATCGCATCCAGAGTCACACCACCTGTAGAAGAAGAGGAAGCGGAGGTGGATAGAGCAGAAGGACTGGGAGGAGCTATTGTACCGGATTGCCTCGAACATAGTTGTGCCTCACTCTATTTAATGGTACTGGCATCAATGGCACACATAATAGAGAAGTGGTCGGAAACGAGAAGGGAAACAGAAAAATGGCGTGAGATCCTTGTAATAGCCGAAGGGAAGATGAGCTTATCACGGGTTGCTATATCCCTATATACATCTATGATGGAAAGAATAAAATGAGAGGAAAAATCTAGAGTAAGATGCTCTAAAAGAGAAAAGAAAAATTAAGCACGGGGCTCGGCGATAGAGTTATAGTGAGAAAGAGGATGCAAAACAAAAGTCATAACCATGTTCATGAACCTAGGACCTTTTGCAAAAGGTCGAACACAAAGTAAACTGACGATCACACCAATCAAAGGGACATTCACAAAAACCGAACATAATCTCGTCTTTGGACACAGTCCTCAAACGCTTACAATGGAGGTAGTCAGGATGCACTACCCTTGGGACACGGAGCACATCAGATACAATATTCGGTGTGACCACAATGTGCGTACCTCGAATGTGAGTAACAAAAAGAGGTATTGAATAATCAAATCCATGCATGTTGGAGTAGAACTCCTGGATTAGCACGGATGGACAAGTGACCGAGACGTCACACAGTGACTCCCAACCCTTACTGTGAATGATAGTGGGTAGGTCAGTGTTGGAGAAGTTCGACAAAATGACTTGGGATTCCAAATGAACACCTCGTTGAGAAAAATTCTCTGAGAAGTCCTTTCGGGCTTGCTTATCACGTAACCGAACAGAAGAAAGAGTAGGATCAAATGAAGTGGATGCCTCGAAACGAAGAAGGTTCCGGGACGAAATAAATTTTCGTTTAGGTGCCATGATGCAACTAACTGAAAAAAGGAGAGAGAGTGGGGGAGAAAGAGACAATAAAAAAAGTCCCAATACAGTTCAATATATAAAAATATAGAGAATGTAAAGTATGTATGCATGAAAATTCATGAGCATGTGATATGCAATAGTAAAAACATCACAGGCTTAGCCTAATCCAGTCCTACTAGCACACATGTTTGCAATAAAGTAAACACACTTCTAAGAATTCATGAAACATGATTATAACGCATATGAGATGCAATGCATGATGGTTTAGGATAAAAAATACAAAACCCATCCCAAAAATGTCACAATAACTTCATCAATTTTGAAAAACCCCAAAATTTTCAAAAAATTCCAAAATGTTAGGTCAATGCATGAAATGCATGAAAAAGAAGGATTAGGACCCTTTCCAATTGAAGAAAAACTTGATCTAGGCCAAAAAAATCCTTGAGGATGAAGTTTGGAGTGAGAGAGAGAGGTTTTGGGAGGTAAAGAGGCAATAGGAATCGAAAGAGATTGAGAGAAATGAGATTTGAATCGAATTGACCTTAAATATAGAAGCTCAGTAATTCTCGATAGATCGAGAGGTGTCAAGCTTTAAAGGGTCAACATATGCAGCTATTGAGTAGGTATCCAGAGGTGTCCACAGCCAAAAGAAGCTCGATGGATTGAGGAGCTATCGAGCAACTATCAAGGAGGCAGAAACTTTCTTGATGGATCGAGGAGCTATTGAGAAGCTATTAAGATTACAATAAAAAGAAGCTAAAGAGCTTGATAGATAAGCCAGGTGTCGAGAGGTGTCGAGGAGCTGTCGAGATTGCTTTCAAAACAGTTTTTCAAGAAGAGAAAAACATAGACATGAATGCAATCAAGCATGCAACTCAACTAAGGATTCAAAGAACATTTTAAATTCTCAAAAACATCTCTCAACAAGAAAAAAAAATGATAAGCACAAAGATCCCAAAACACACACACACACACACTAAACAAGTTTAACCAATTTTATATTTCAAAAACAAGTTAAGATAGTTTAGTGAGCATACATCAACACATGTATTTCTTGTGATGGTCAAATCACATTATACTTGCACATGTATCAAAAATAACAAAGAATATTACGGGTTATGTGTGAAAAACATCGCAAGATTGCATAAGTGTTTGCATGTTATGATGATTTAAGATATTAGTGAATCACTTTAACTCATACACAATCATAACTGTTTGATGGGGACTATCAGTTTCGAGGTACATCCTATAACTCCCACATCTCCCAGAATAGACGCTTGCAATCATATAAAACATTTTGATCTTTTTGATTTTATTTTTCTTTGCATACTTTTATTTTAATAAGCATATCATGCATGGACATATAAGAGATAGAAAAGAAATACCCAATGATGTTAAGCATTTGACATTGCACTTTTGTCATGTCGAAGCATACGGATGTCATTTAATGATTGGCAGGCAACGGTGGTGAGATGGCTATTTATGCCTTTCTCTTTGGATTTTCTAGTCTTTCCCGTCAAAAAGAGTGATACGAGTGTTAAGTACAAGAGATTACTTAATCTTACTCATCACAAACACAAGCCAAAAAGCTCACTTGCTTAGTTGTGCATAGAGATGGTCATCTAAGCTACAAGAGATACAAAGTTTAGAAAGCTTTGTTTAATGGCCATCCAAGGAACACAAGTACCAATGTACACAAACACACATTGTTTTTGTATTTTTCAATTTTTCAAATTTTTATTTTTATTTGTATATGAAAAAAAATAGTACAAAACTGAAAACTAACCAAACAAAAACATGTTAAACAAAATAAAGCAATGCATAAAACTAGACTAACTCAAAACAATAAAGCAAAACACACAAGTAATGCAAAAACAAAAATAAGAAAGGGAGAGAGAGAGAGATAAGAAGTGACAGAATCATTTGGAGCCCTTTCCCTTCCACACCATGGAAGAACCTTTTTGTCTAGCAAACCCTTGATCCGACAGTGAGGGGGAAGAATTAAAACCGTTCAAGTTCAAAAGGAACATGAGGGTTTTGAGAAGATCTCCAAGAAGAGCGAAAGAGGATGGAAGTTGATTCTGAACTCCCAACGTGATTATGCTATTGCTCTTTTGGGTGGCTAACCACTTAAAGCAATTAGGCCGAGTATGTCCAGTAGCGCTACAGTTATGACAGAAATGCTGCTTTTTCTGTTTTGGCTTTTGAGAGTTTCCCTTTTTAGCCATAGGATTTTTAGTCTTATTCTTAGCAAGTTTAGGGGGTGCTCCTAAGATAGACTTACCCTTATTTATGTTCTCACTAGCTAATTAATTTATAACTTCATTGTTCTCAGTTTCAACATTATTAGTAGGAGGAATAAAAATAGTAGCACTAGTAGAAGCAATACTAGGAAAATAGAAATCATACCCTAAACCAATTCGATTAGAAGAAAATTTCTAAAGACTGAGTATCTCATCGAGCTTAGCGCTTAAAGTCCTTTCCAGCTGAGCTTTGAGAACAATTTTGCCTCAAGCTTCTTGGTCTTCTCAACCAAGAAATTATTCTCAAACCTCAATGCTCCAGTAGTCAACAATCCCTTCAGTAGAATTTACGGTGGCAGTGAAGGTATTTAGTAATCCATCATCCTCATTATCAGAGTCATCCTCAGGCTTAGTGTCACTTAATGTAGCAGCAAATGCCTTACTCTTCCCAATAGTCTTGAGATAAGTAGGGCACTCTTGTATCATATGACCGAAACCTTGACACCCAAAGCACTTTGGTCTTGAGGGAATAGTGTATCGACCGCCATCCTTAGCATCCATCTTCCCTTTGTCTTGGCTCTTAGACTGAGAAGAACTTGACTGTCTACGGTCCTTATCGAAGCCCTTTGCATTGGCATTCTACATGAACTTCTTGAATTACCTGGTGATGTAAGACTTCATCTTAGAATCTTCATCATCAGAAGTCTCATAAGTATCACTGCTCTTGCCTTTAATGCCATGCTCTTACTCTTGCTTGATTTCTCGATCCTTGTCAAACCCAACTTATAGGTTTGCAAATTGTCAACCAACTTTGTTAAAGGAATTTTGTCAATATCCTTTGATTCCTTAATTGCGGTGATCTTGGTATGGAATCTTTCGAGAGCACCTTTCTCACAATCTTAGGTTCAGGAATGGTTTCCCTATGATTAAATGTTGAGTTTACTATGTCCTTGAGCTTGGCATAGAACTCATCAAACGACTCATCCTCCTCCATCTTGATCTCTTCAAAACTGGTAGTGAGCCTCTGAAGCTTTGAGTCCTTGACAGCCTTGTTCCTTCATAGGTTTTCTAGAGGATGGTCTATGCTTCCTTTACAGTTTCTGTGGACAATATCTTTTTGAACTCCTCATTTGTGGCTGCACTGAATAGAGCATTCAATGCCCTGCTGTTGAAGCTTGCTGGCCTTAATCTTAGCATCATCCTAGTCGGTCAACGCTTTTGTAGGCTTAGTTTAGCCTATCTCCACAGCTTGCCACACTTTCTCATCTAAAGACTGCAAGAAAATTCTCATGCATACCTTTCAGTATGCATAGTTAGTGCCATCAAATAAATGAGACATAATAAGAGACTGTCCTATATCCATGACAAATAGGGGTCAATGGATCAAACAATAAAGATTAATCCTAATTAGAATGTGCCTACTCTGATACCACTTGATAGGCCAAAAACATATTGACCTCTTTTGATAAATTAATTGATTAATTAGCCAAGTTTATAAATTAATCAAATTAACATGCAAAGCGCGTGGTAGTACAAACAAATTACCAATTAAACTAAGTATGCAGCGGAAATTGAATTGACACGATGATTTTTTTATGAATGGGGAAAACCTACATGGCAAAAACCCCACCGGGTGATTTTAAGGTCACCACTCTTGAGAATTCACTATTATCAAAACAAGCAGTTACAAGTAAAGGAATCCCAGTACCTTATGCCAACCTATAGTTGAACCCTTACCCAGTACCTAATTGAACTTGTTTTGCAGTGGCAATTTCTCCTTTCAATGCACGGCTCCTAGTACGTGACTAACCAATTATACAGATCCCAGTACGGTACTTGATCATCAACTTAAGAAGGATGTTAGTTACAAAATTCTTCACTTCATCCAGACAATAGAGATCATGAAGTTGCTTGGTCACAAAACCCTACGGCATACAAACACAACAGCTTTTTAAAGAACTAGGGCAAACTAGGTTTCCGATCACACTCTTCTTCACACTTATGGAATTTTCTCTTGTGCAACTTGTGTCACCTTTACAGCCCTTAAAATAATCTTTATATATGTTTAAGGTTGTGAGAAAAGAAAGCTCAAACATACATTCACGGATTGTATGAAAATCAAAACAGAAAATCTGAACTTCATAAACCTCGATAGATACCCTATCTATCGAGCAGCTGTCGAGCCTTAGGCTGAAACAGCTCTCTTTAAATATCAATAGATGCTAGCTGTCGAACTTTAATGAACAACACTTTCTGACTTGATTCTTGGATAGACTTGCGTGGTTTTAACACTTGAACTTGAAACCTTGTTTCTTGAAGCATTAAACACGTCCTAGATCTACCCAATTACAAGTAAAGTGCGTTTTATCAATGGATTAGCCAATTACATAAAATAGTGACATATGTTCCTAACAATGAATCACATGTGTCCTAACAATACGTTTGGTTATTTAGAGTGTTAAGCCTAACCACTATAGTAAAGAGTTACTAAAGTTTATATTTTATGAAATTAGATTTCATAAAATGTATATGAATAATTTAAAGGATTAAACTGGATAATCAAGAATCAAGAGGTAGTAATTTACAAAGAGACAATTACACATTATGATTTTGCATTACTACAAATATTTTAATGAAGGGGTTAAATATATTTAATAAAGTCTTGGGATATAATTTATTAATAAGGCCTAGAGTACAATTAAATTTATATAGTGGTATTAAATATAATTAATGGTAACTTTGGGCTTATAAAGAGTTGACGGATAAGTCCAAAGCTCATTGGAATTAGAGTTTTATTTGTTCCTTTTGGTCCCACTCCAAGCCACACACTAAAGCCTAATTGGGCTGGCCTAAAAGGCTGTCCCAATTACATAATCATTTATTTATTTAATAAGAGTTATTAAATAAAGTAACTGTTAGGTGCAGAAATATATGTGTGATTGAAAAGGAGAAAGAATTAGAGTTTTTCTTAAGGGAGACACTTGGCTATTCTCATGAAAGATTACATATAGAACTGATTGAGTGACCACACATCTTGGGCACATTGTGGAATTGGAGTAATGAGATATGCCCTACTCTTGAGGAGTTTGGTGCGATCATGGGTGAACCTTCAGTGAATGACCATGTCTTTCCTACCATGGGTGGTGATCTTCCTACCTTGATTCAAGCTTTGTTGGGTGTTCATCTTGAAAAGGAAAAGCAGTGGTGTGTTTTTGGCAAGTTGAATGTTCGTCTCATCTTCGCATACTTCTCTCAGCTAACTATCCTAACGACCAAGTTACTACACTCCTCGTTTCTTAATGCCTTCTATTTATTTATGCTTGCAAGATACTTCTTGGTTCATGAGACCTATTGTGTAGATCACATCATAGGATGTGCTTGGTGGTTGCTAATTTGAGGAATAGAAATCTTGCATGCATGATCCTGGCTGAAACCCTTAATGGCTGATCCCTAATTTTTGCCTTAAGTTTCTAACCTAGCGAGATTTCTCTAATTTTTTCTTGGATTGCCTTTCAGTTTTCGACCCATCGAGGCACCTTATACCATCTTTTCCATTTTTATTTTTATTTTATCTTTTTTTTTTTTCACTTATACTCTCTCACTTTTCTCCTCTCTTTCTCTTTTATCCCTTCTTTTGTAGATATGGCTATCTGAGAGGCTTCGCTTGCTTCAACCTCCTGCTGTTCCTCCTAGTCAATATCTACCCAAGCATTATCACGACTATAGGCCCAAGTGTGCTGAGATGAGCTTTGAAGAGTTTACTGAGCTCATGGAGTGTGTTGATGCCATAGACATCCAATAGGTGGTAAAGTGGTGGCGCATCCCAAGCATGGCTCATCGTAGCCTTAAGGACAACTGTGTTCCTTTGGTGAGACTTTGCCATTGATCTTACTACTCCACATGTCACTTTCTAGATAGTTTAGTGACCGTCAAGGGGCTCCTAGTGATGATGGCTCTTTCCATACCTTGGAGTTTACTAATAGGACTTTGAGCAAAATCTGTAAGGCTTGGCCATCATAGAGGGTGACTAGAGACATCCGTCCTCCTTAATTTCTTCATCCAACTTTGGGATACCAAAATTGGCTACAAGACGATATGAAATGGTCCTCATAGATGAAAATGCTTATAAAAAGTCCAGCAAAAAGAAAAGGGCTGAATGACAAACTTGATGTGGCCCAAATTTTACCTTTCTACACTTTATGATTCTCATGTCTTTTCTTTTAAATTTAATAAAGAATTGGAATATTCCAAATTCCCTACTGAAACAATTTATCATCTTTTAATTTGAGCAATAAGAAAATCATTTCTTTTCTTTTTTCCATGCCATGTAATTTTTGTCCATGACATCCTTGAAGGAATTTTCGCCATGACCATGGTCTTTCCCCCATCTTTTGCCTTGACTGTCCTTTCGGGTTTTCAATCCAGCGAGATGTTTTTGTCTTTACTTTTGCCTAGACCCCCAGTTCTAAAAACTTCATGATGTCATAATACCAAGGAACCCTTTCTTCTTCTATAACCAAGACTGAAGCTTCACTCTTCTCTTTGTGCGCCAACTCATAAATCTGTTCAATCTCTAAAGGTCGTGTCCATACTCCCTCGGGTATTTCAACCATGGATGCCAAAGTAGCTAAGGCATCTGCAAATTGATTCTAAGATCTAGGGATGATCATGTATTTAATTTTGTCAAAAGTTTAGGTCAAAATTCTCTAGATATTGCTTATAAGGTTTCAATGTTCTTTCTTTACCTTCCATAATTTCTGGGCTTGTGTTAGAACCAAGGTAGAATCTCCAAACACCTCTACCTCATTTACCCCTATCTCTCGGAGAGCTTCCATTCCAATGATACAAGCTTTATATTCTGCAATATTATTAGTTGCCTTAAAGTTCAATTTGATGGCCAAAGGCACATGGGATCCATTGGGGGTGATCAAAAGTACTCCTATCCCATTCCCATATTGGCTTAAAGCTCCATCGAAATAGATTTTCCATGCCCCTAGCTCAATATCCAAGTTTTCCTCATCTGGGAAATGTGGACACAAGGGGTGTCATTTTAAGGGAGTCGCCACCCAGTTTTTGCAATGGTCTAGGAACCATATATGTAGCGTCCTTTTGAGGAAGGACCTTTCTAGGAACCATATATGTAGTGAATTCTGTGTTGTACAATATCTGTGCCTGCATATTCAATTCCGGTAGGATATGTGCACAAGATTTGCATTCTAAATTTCTAACTTGTATGGAGTTTTGTGCCTGCATGTTCAATTCCCGTAGGATATGTGTACAAATTCTGTGCTGTACAAGATTTGTGCCTACATGTTCAATTCCCATAGGATATGTGCACAAGATCTGCATTCTGACTTTCTTGAGTATTTTTGGATGACAGATCCACTAGGGATGCTGTAGGACTTACTAGGGAGTATGATTCTATTGAAAAGTGCTTTGGGTGATGATTCTGACTTACTACAAAGTTTTGATGGTGTATGGCTCACTAAGGAAGAGGTAGCTCACTGGGGATTTTCTAATGGTGTGTAGTTCATTGGGGAACTTCCTTCCATCAGGGAAATGATTATCTTATTCTTTCCCATAAATTGCTGAGGATTGATGTTGACTCCACCCTCGAAGGAGTTTTACCAAACTCTACTAGGGAAATTTTGTTTTACAATTCTTGAGGGAGCTACTTTTAGACCCACGGGGGAGTCCGTCTATGATACTGGATTTACATAAGATTTATTTAATTATCTTGACTCACAAAGGGGTACTCATGATGACTTTTGGACCACTGAGGGATGTTTGGTGCCTTTGATCCACTGGGATATTTCTGATGGTTTCGATTCGTTGGGGAATGATCTTGATGCTTTTGATCCACTAGGGATGCCTTTGATGTATGATAATCCACTGTGGATATTTTTGGCATTTTTTGATGTACTTTGAATTTTCCTTTGCACTTGTAGCCTTCTTGGAACTCTGTGGTGATTTTTGAAATTTTTTTTCTTTTGCTAAGCTACACGTAGATTAGTAGGGGGCCTAAACTACACGTAGGTTAGCCATCTAGTGTGTTCCGGCCTCTTCATTTTCCTCCAATGGATACCAACCATTTTTTTTTTCTTTTCATTCCCTTCATCTCCCTCATCTCTTCACACACTCTAACTCTCCAACTTCTCTTCTTTCCTTTTCCTTACAAGAGCTTCTACCCTCTCTCTCATTCCTCACAATCTGACTCTCATCTTCTTCAATTTCAACTTCTCTCCCAAACTCTCTCATCTCTTTCAATGGTACCCAAGTCTAGTAAAAGTTCCTATGTCCTCTCCATTGACATTTTCCATCTCACTTGTTGGAATGGAGCGGTAAGGCTAATGGCGGCCCCTCCTTTGATCTAGAGATCACAACAACACATTTTGGAGGGTGCATGGACTGGATCAGTAAGTTTCTCAAACTTTCCTCATTTTGCAAGTTTTCCTTTGATCTTCTATTTTAATCCATTTTTCTGCCTGTAAATGTTTGGGTTTTGCTCTAGGATGGGTTCACATAAAAACCTGACACTCTAAGAGGGGTAGGAAAATGTTTAGGTTGAGTTCTAGTTGAGAAAATTTGGAAAATATCGATGAACAACCTTTTGTGTTTGTTCTTGCATGTGTAGAATTAGGCTAGCGTACACAGCCTAAATTCATACAGATGCAAGCTTGTTCATACGTCCATGCATCTGTTCTTCAGTTTATGCATGCACAAGATCCTTTTTGCATATGTGTGCAGAATTCTGCGTGCGTAGGTTCTTTCCTACGTATGCATGGTGCTAGGTAGAAACCTTAATTTAGTATCTTCGCTCCTTTTTCACCCCTTTTCTCATCTATTTGGCATTTTAACATCATTCTTCATCACTTTTGCACTCGATTGTATCTCTTATGTCACATTTCATCCTATTGTGCATGCAATATCACATTTTCACCACTTCCTTCACTTAATCAAGAATTTAATCCCATTCTCTTTTACAGGTCCTAGCCCCATACTCTAGTAGGGGAAGTACCAGCTAGGTCTCAGTGTGGTACTTCATTCTAAATGAGGAGACTCAAGGCTATGTTTAGGCTGCAGGTTTCAAGCTTGTCATCTGTTTAATGCTCGAGAGGTTTGCCAGTGCTATCTTGGCACAGACCTTGGCTGAGAGGAGGTGGGACACTACCCACACCTTCCATATTGCTGGCTAGGAGATGACCATCACTCTTTATGACTTCCCCGCATGACTAGCTTGCGGTTTGATGGTGTCCCGATCAGTCTAGAGGATGAGTTGGGTGTTCGGTTGGGTGCAGACTTGCTGGGGAGGAGGTATACTACTGAGATGATTTGCTACACTGATCTTGTGGCGGACTTTATGCATTGTCCATAGGGGACAGCTGAGGAGTGCCTTTGGATGGTGAGGGTCTTTCTGTTGTTCTTGGTGGGGGTGTACCTATTCAACACAAGTGGGTAGACGGTGTCTCTAAGGTGGTTGACCCTTTTCCAAAACTTTGAGAAGGATCGAGCTGCCAACTAGGGGTCAATATGCTTGGCTTACCTATACTCCTCTTTGAACGCTCTCAGTCGAGGAACACTGCACTAGTTGGTGGGGCTTTGGAAGCTCCTAGAGGTTAGTTTCTCTCTCTTTTCTGTTATAGTTCATGCATACTCATTCTTATAGTCATACAACCACATGCCATATAGGTTAGGATCATGTACTATATTATTGTTACTTGCATTCATACCCATATCTTGAAAACTATTATCCTGCAAGCTGCCAATGTATCTCTTGCATACTGTCCCATATTTGAATCTTTCAAACTATCATCTTGCAAACTGTACCATAATCTCTTGCAAACTATTATTTTTGAATCTTGCACACTGTCATCTTGCAAACTATTCTTTTTTGAACCTTGTATACTACCATTTTTCAGCGTTGGGCCATGGAGTACGGTCTCATTGTTAGAAGAGTTGAGCTGGACTTGAAGAGGATCACTCCACTCTAGGCTCACTTGGATAGACTCTCTCCCAAGGATGTAAGAAACTTATTCCGCTTTCAATTACTTGCATGCTTCTTTAGGGTTTTCTTTTCAACTTAATATGTTGTTACCGTTGGGGTTTATGCCCTAAAATCCAATTTATTGGCATGTCATAAATAATTAAATTATTTAATTATATGAGACTATTTATAAATGAACTAATGGGACATTATCATAGTTCTTCAGATGCATTGTATGTGAATTATGTTATTTAGTTACATAAGATATAAATCACAAGTTCCTTGTAAACTCAAAATATAGTTCGTAGTCAGTGATGAAATTAGGCGTTTCATCTACGAAGATTATAACACATCAACTAAGATGGTTTGTCTTGATCATGGAAGTGGAGACTTCTAGTTGATGTGTCTTAAGTGTTAAGACATATCGAATTGGACCATTGTGAGATTAATTATTCAATCAACAACTGTTACCTGAATGATTAATCTCACAACTTTTAATTTCATAGGCTTTCAATCCTGAAAGGATAGTGAACCTGATCATGAAATGTAGGTTACTTTGATATATCAGGAGTGAGATCTAATATTGAAGGTTAAAAGCTCGGTATGTTGGGTAACCACATGTAGTGTTGAGGGAACACATATTCTCAAGATGGAATCCATAATCTTTTTTTATAGAGACACAAAACATCCAATCGAGATAAGTTTAATGGGAACTGGTTATTCAGGGCACCCATTTTACTAAGGAGTTACTAAACTTTATATTTATTGAAATCAGATTTTAATAAATGTGAATAACTAAAAGATTAAACCAGGTTCTCAAGGATAAAATAGTTGTTTACAAAGTGATAGTTCCTTATGACTTTGTTCACTATGAATATTTCATGGAGGGGTTAAATGATATTATTGGAGTCTTGGGATATAATTTATTAATAAAGCCTAGAATGCAATTATATTTATATAGTGGTATTAAATATAATTAATGGTAACTTTGGACTTGTCAAGAGTTAATAGATAAGCCCAAGGCACATTGGGGCTAAAGACTTATTTCTTCCTTTTGGTCCCATCTCAAGCCACAAACTAAAGCCCAATTAGGTAGGCCCAAAAAGCTAGCCCAATTAGATAATCAATTATATATAAGGTGATTAACATATAGAACTTTCTAATGATGGAAATGGTGTGTATGTGAGTGTAAGCCACTCTCTTATTCTCCCTTGAACACTTGTAATTTGATTGAGAGACCACACTTCTTGGGCATCATGTGGAATTGAGATGATGATTAGAGGTATTCTTATGTCTTGGTTTTGATTTTCACTGCATCAAGGTACGCTTTCTATTCTTTGTTCTAGAATTCAAGGTTACATGTTATCTTTCATGAATGAAGTAGATTTGTGTTTGTTTCTTCCGTTGTGTGTTTTGTATGAGATGCAAAACCATATTTTCCAACACATACCATATTGAATGGATCGCTAGTAGTGATTTGGAATGGCCTTAGCACTACCCATTACATGTCTTGGTGATGGGGGTTGAACCGACCCTTGAACCTGGTGAATTAGGCTTTGAAAATGAGGTTCAAGATATTCCGAGATGATGGACGAGATGCACAAAAAATAAACTACCCTAGTATAGGTTTTGTGCAGTCTCAGTTCATGTGACAATTCTCTTGATGGACCGGTTTGCAGCTGAACTAACTGTGCAACACGATTAAGGCCAGACGAGGGATAAAGAGAGACCCATAGTGGAGCTTATTCATGCCAAGGCATGCAGCAGAGCTAATGATTTAGCATTGAGGCTAGTGGAGGCTAGATCCTTCATCCATTCCACTTTAAGATTGGAGTATGGGTGGAATAATGAGCCTTGAGCTACAGTTGGCATTTTGTTGTCTCTAGGTTGAGGTACTCGAGAAGGAGGAGGCATTGAGGGCTACTACTGCTGAGGTTGGCACCTTGCAGGCTCTACTTGACACAAAGAGACAAAGCTTTTTCTTGAGTCCCGCTTTAGTGAGGGAGCTTGAACCGGCTTTTAGGTTCCTTGATTTGATGAATTTTGGATTCAAAGTTTTGGGAAGATCCCCTCTTGGAAATGTTGACACTCTTGGTCATAGCTACACAAGAACCTCTTGGATGCTGAGTTCTATATGTTCGTGATGAATTGTGCATGTTGGGCACTTATTCAGGCTCTCACAAGGAGAGATCTACTTCTCTTAGTGGATATCTTGAATTGCACTTGATAAAGGGAATACCGATTGTGGTTTGAAATATCATAAATAAAACTACCCTAGTATCAGGATTGAGACTAGGGCCAACCTTTGGGCATGGAGGGTCATGTTTGGAGTAATGACTTAGGCATCCACTGCTGGGATGAGTTTGAGAGGCTCGAAAAGTGTTAAGGCAATGATGCTCGAATGGTATTTAAAACCTAGGGTTGAGCAATTGAATCTTTTGGGTTCAGGATTTTTGAAGACGCCTGTTAATGGTTGAGATAGGCTTTCATAAGTTGTTGCAATCTTAAAACCCCATTTTTTTCTGGAAATTCCTTGGGAAGAAATGAATAACCCTCAAGGATATGCTGAACTTGAAAAGTTTGGAGGATTTGGAATCCTTGTCATTTGAAATCTTTGAGGGTCATCATTTTTCCCTTATGTTTCAATTGGTTCTAAAAATTGGGTTCAAAGATTTTGAAAATTCATTCATGATCACGAAAATCTGATTGAATACATGTACCACAAGAGAGGCTTGATAAGGCGATATTTTCTATGCGGTTTATGAGTGTATGTGCTCAATGGCTACCATTTACCCTGAATAGGGAACATGCTCGCGAGCTAGGATTTTCGAGCGAAGTGGTCATGCTTATCATGTGCAGAGATGTCCCCTTTTTTAAGCTCTTATAGGGAGAACTTGAAGGACGTGTTTGGCCTCTTTTTTTGAAATATTTGGATTGAAGTAGGGGTTGGAAGAGAACCCTACCCTTTTTAAGGCATGGTGCCTTAGCATGAGCAGGTGATTCCGTTCATCAATGATTGACCAAACATTCAATTTCCCACGACCAACCTATCCTCAGTGATTAGTGAGGTCTTTCGTTAGGTTATAACGTGGCCTTGGGGTTAATTGGGTGTTTGAAATAAAGGATTTCAGGCTCAAAACTTTCACATGTGGGTGATTATTTGGCACAAGCTCCATAGGCTAAGTATTTGCTCTCAATCAAGAAGGATTTTCTTAGGATTGTAATGTAAGGATATGGTTTTCCTAGGCTTACTTTGGCTATGAAATTATTTGAAGGGTTTCCTAAATTTAAGGATAACACTTCATTGAGATCATTTTTTTTCAATTGCCTCTCATGATTGGCTATATTCTAATTTCATCCCTCAGACTTTGCCCATTTTCATCCTTTTAGGGCTTTCATTTCATTTTTCTTTGGCCTATGACTCTTAACTATTTCATGTTGAATTTGTTTTCTTTTGCCCTCTCTTTTTGCTTAGGACTTCATTTAACTAAATTGGTCCATGACTCTGTCTTTTGATTGATTTAGGCTCTTTTCTTATTATTTTTTTCCCTTTCAATTAGGGACTCATTTGATGGACTCAAATATTGGAGGTCTCCTACCCTAAGATTCTTGTAACCATCTAACCCGCCCCAGCGTGGGGGGTAATCCTTGAATGGGTTAAACAAGAAGAGAATTCAATAGGCTTAACTAGGCTAGCAAGGGATATTTCTCTGTAAGCGGGACGGTTGTGAAATGAATGCCTTTTACTGTCATCATGAGCACTTCTTAGCCTAGGGAGCTTGAGTGCCAAATCATAAATTTGAGTGATTTTTGAAAAAGATATATTTTTTTTTTTTGGCTCAAAAGGGGCTAACAAGTGATATAATTGTTTGGATAGCTGAAAAAAAAATGCCTCCATTTCAAATCCAATCAGTTGGTTAATGAAACTTTAACATATGGTCATTCTATGATTTAGAGTCCGCATCGATTTTGGATAGGACCTTCCCAAAGGGTGATTGTCAATATGAGAAATGAATATGAAACTTTGCAAAAGTGGTGAATATTTCATGAATGCAAGGTTGTTGACATAAGATACCATGATGTGAGTGTTTGGGGATCACATATCCCTCATCCCTGGTAAGGGATAGCCACTTCACTCAAACAACACTTTCACCAGAAAAGGAGTTTTGGCATTGACTTACCACTATTTAAAAGATGCATTCATTTTAAAACATGGATTTTCATGATTTGATCTTTTGATTTGAGCCTTTATATTTTGATTTTAATTTGGAAAATCATTTTTGAAAAATATAGACAAGATTACAACAAACCTAAGTCAACTAAGATGAGAGAAATTTTTGTTGGGATAATGTATGGGATGAGATGACAAGGCCAAAATTGGGTCCCAATGTTTTCGATGGATGGCATTCCTAATATCCAAGAGCGTTTGGATAGATCCACTCAGGGGATGGAGGTCTTCACCTCACAAAGATGACCTTAGATGCTTGACTCCATGCTTGGCATGCATCTTGGGATGAAGATTTTATTGATTTGTGGAGAAGATTCTTGTGAAGCACAAGTAACAAACTTCATTCCATGTCAATCGTTAAGATGACTTGTAAAGGCAACATGCCACATTAGGGACCTGAGAAAGGCAGTATGAAATCAACAAGAAAGGATTTTAATGCAATTCCCTGATATTTTGATGGGGTACTGTCACCCAGATGTTGAGCATGAAGGCGGCTCTTTGATTGTATCATCACAAATGTTTAGATATTTTGTCGTCACCATTCATTAAAGAATGTGATGTGAGTGATGTCTTGTCGGCTTAATTAAAGCATGTTCCTAAAAAGAAATAGATTGACTGGAGTTAGAAACATATCAAGGCTATGCTAAACCTGATAAAATTAGAAGTATTTTGGCCCTCATTCACAACCAAAATTGTTGGCATTCATCATGAGCAAGTTCTAACATTGTATCATTGAAGTAACCAAAGTTAATTTCTCATGCAACCGAGAATTGTTGAATGAATCACCAGGGTTGAGGTGGTCCTAAAACCGTTGGGAATGTTCCTAAAAAGGAAATGGATGAAGTTAGACAAAGACTTGGGTCATGGCAAGATTCGATAAAATTGGATACATTTCACAAGGTTCCTAAATGTAGGCTTGGTTTGCCTTTTTTCCATTATCAATGTGGAAGTCAAACTTCGAGGGAATACTTCAAGCTAGTTGCAGGATCATCTGATGATCTTGCCAAGAAATTGTGACTATGGCTCTTGCTTATGCTGAAGATGATGTCAAGATGATTGTCTAGAAGTCCATTCGAAGGGAAGAGACTATGCGAAAAAAGCTACCCCAATTTGGCATTTTCCATGGTCTCTCAATTACTTTCACAACTTGGTGAGATTTTTAATGAGGCAAGCTATAGAAAAATGAGCTTGAGCTAGTCGATATTGCTTGAGAGATCTTGGGTTCATTTTTTAACCTTCTGGGATGCTTTGACAAAAGAGCTCACAGGCTGTACAAATCGACTCCAACTTCTGGTTGAATTCCTTTCCTAGACTTGCAGTAGCTAGTCTTCATGGATATGTGGGGGCAGCACAATAGATTTTTAGTGGTTGTATAGGAATGAGACCACTAAAAATATGCCTAGTATCATATTGAGAGCACCTAAAGGCTCGTCCTTCTTCTGGTCTATATGGACGTCTTATAGATCACTGATTTCACCATTTGCTCATTTAATGCCTTAACAGGATTGGCTGCTGCTCCTGTTTGAGATAGGGAATCTAGGACCCTTGGTGACTTCCATGTAGGAAATTAGTCGACATTATTGGAGTAGACAACTTAGATTGTGCTTCTCCTACTTGAAATTTAATAGGCCAAAGCAAATTCTTCAAAAGGAAATTCAAAAGAACAGTGGTTAGAAAGGAATCTTGGCCTTGAAAAGATTTGACAAAATTGGAAATACCTAGGCCTTCCTCCAATAGAGTAGCCTCATGCATCCTGTTTCATGTTTAAGATAGGTGTCTCATGTCGGTTGATTGAGATGTTGCATTCACAAGGAAACCAAAAATAGGTTTATTGCAATCTTCAACTCCTTGGAGTGAGTTCTTGAATGAGCTATTTGCTTGTGTATTTAGAAATGGTTCCACAGGTTTTTGTCATGACCTCAACTGAGGTGAATTTGAAGAACATGGATGACCCATTAGTCTCACTAAGGCGGCCTTATGTGAGATTTGCATAGGAATTCATGGTACTTTTGCAACCATCGGCTTGATCCCTTTTATATCGGGAGAAGAATCGTGAAAAATTTTCCCCAGTATGGCATTTTCCCAGTTCTTCAATCACTTGAACGGCCTCTTAAAGATTCTACATGGAGACGAGTCAAGACTTGTGTTGTCTTCCTGAGTGCATCACTGGCAATACATTTCCTCTAAAGGAGATCTTGATCCAAAAAGAGTCTTTGGACTAGGCCGAGCTTCAACATCCTTCCTATTCTCAGGGTTTTCTTGAAAATTTCATGCAACTGGTTGACAACATCAACTAGATCTTGGAAGTGAAATCAAAGTCCCTTGAGAAGCACTATAAGCAAAGATTTGCTACATATCAACTCAATCTCAGGTGCTCACCATCAGGTCTTAATTTCCACACTTGGAAGTAGTGTTAGGGCAGTTCCACAGTTTTTCTTGAAATAGTATTGAATCATCTATCTTCTACCACCTTAGGTTCAATATGACATCTTCATTGAGACTTTGTGAGTGATGATGTGCTTGCCCAAAGGGCTAATTCTGAAAGTCCTTTCTTCAATGAAATCATCTTGACAAGCAGTGGGAAGGTTGGGCACCTTTAAGAGTTTTTTGCCGTTGATGGCCATTTTAGAAGAATTAACTCCAAAGACTTTGCTAATATCAATCTTGATTGTATGAATCAATTGGCTTGGATTGTAAAAGACCAAACAAGGATCTTCTTTGTAGCACTAGTCTTTTTAGTCTATTATCTGAAGTGTGACACAAAGGAGAACATCTTTGGAAGCTTCTTGTTCTTCAAAACATCTTCAGTTCATTCCCCTAGGGTTATGAGACTAGCAAAAGCCATGGACCTAGGTCTTACTGATCTTCTTGTAGACCAAAACCTTAGACATTTCTAGGAATGTCTTGATAATCTCATTTTCAAGTTTCAGAGAACGCACTTAGGTGCCTCTTTCTCCTTTTCATCTTTAAGTACTTCCTTTGAAGGTATTCCTATCCTATTTTTCCATTTTCTATCAATTGGATTGTCAAGGAGCTACCATAATGTCGAGACAATGATGGTACAGGCATTCAATAGCAATTCATGCCTATCTCTTTCAAGTTTTAAATGCCATGTGGCAACGGGTCAAACCAAATTGTCTTGAAAAGCCCATATATGAACCAAGACCTCAGTTTGCAACTAGATGACAGAAACTAGTTCCCATTTTGCGATCCCTTCAAAGAATGTTGACTTTCAACTGAAATGGTCCATTGCTTCTTTATAGTATTCGACTCACTCTTCATTCTTGCCATATATCCTTTTGTATCAGGCATGGAGATGTAAGGATCTTGAACTTCCCACATTTTGTCTCACACCTCGAGAAAGAATAGGATAGCATGGAGTTGGGGATTACAATTAAGATATTTTCATGGTGGAAACAAAAAACCAAAGCCCATGTTGGCTTTAAGTTCAAATGCTGTAAGCGTGCCAACGTGCTCGTGGTAGGATGAGCTGGAGCCCCTTAAAGCATTAAAAACATTGATGCATGTTGCATACACGAGGAAACCAATGTCACTCAAGATACATGGATCAAGACAATTTCACCGCTATGATCATGCACACAATATAGCATGAATATGCGTCTACAACGATCGCCTTAAGTGCATACCCACACTATAAGGATAAAAGCACTCATAATCAGCAAGGGTCGCTCATATAACCACAAGAGTCCTTCATACAAGTGCACAATCACCCATACACACATAAGCATATATATATATATATATACACACACACATACATACATCATGCACAATGCTATCATGCAAGGCAGGAAAATAAAATAGACATTGCCAACATTCTAAGGGTATAGCCTAGCAAGGTGCAGGAAATGTATAACAGACATTGCCATACCTAGGGAATGCGGCCTAAGCAAGAAGCAGGAAAAAGAAAGGGTATAAGGAGAGGGAGAACCCTAATGCATGCTCTAGAGAAGAGGCTTAGAGAGAGAGATAAAGAGAAAACCACTCTAGAGGGGGCTAGACCCCTTAATATACTGAACATTTCCCTTTGTGGGCTTGCACCTTCTTGCTTGCATCCTTGCCCTTTTTGCTTGCGCCTAGGAGGTCGCACTCTTGCTTCAGGTGTCCATGCGTCATGCATGTAAATGCAATGATAAAAGAAACAAGCCAGCAGACAGGCAAAGAAACAAGTAAAAGGAAAGCATGCTGGAAGATAATCTATCAAAAAGTGTCAAACGAGGGCAAACAAGCATGTAAAGCACATGAAGAGGCAAACAAATATGTTATTACACAAAAAAGGGTGTCCTAGGAGGACAAATGTAGGTTTGGATTGAGTATCCATAGTTTCATTAGATTGGAGTATGGATGACACACAAACTCATGCATGAACATGAAGGCAAGCGTGGAAAGATGCAAAAGAAGAAAAGAAATCCAAACGGGTGGCACCAAGCAAGCAATGCAAGCATATAAACATCACACAGAGCGGAGAAAGGCATGAATCAAGCACACCAACACCACAGAGGTGTGTCTCACAAGTGTTTACATCCCAGCAAACCCTATGGGGGATGGACGCAACCACACAAGAACAAACCCATAAGGGGCACAGAGCATAGCAAAGCCTAGATCTAGAGAGGCAAACATAGGCATAAAGAGTAGAAAAAGGCAAGCAAACATAGACATGCATTGGGAAATGATCCAAACCCTTTGATATAGGCCTAGGTGTGTGGATGTAGGCCTAGACCACAGGATCTAGATCTACTCCCCACCAAAACGGCCAAAAGGCAAGAAAGAGATATATCAGGAGATAGAAAGGATATAGAAGCACATGGCATAGCAACCAACATGTAGATCTAAAAACTTAGACATGGCATAAAGCATATAGAGATAGATCTAAAAGCTATAAAGCACTCAAGCATAGCACATGAGTAAATCATCCAAAGGTAAGCATGAAGCTATAAGCATGACCATCACATAAGTTGCAAAGCAAATATCTTAAATGAAGACATGCAGAAAGTGTGGATTTAAAGATGAATAAAAGACATCGGAAGTTGTTTGAATGACTTTAAACAACTTTCAAAGGGTTTGGGAGCCTCTTTGTAATTTTTGAAAAGATGGAGGGCTTTATTGCAATTTTGGAAAGATTTGGGGCAAAAATGTAATTTTTGAAAATTTTTGGGTCAAAATATAATTTTGTGGAAAAACTAGGGTCAAAATATGGATATTGAAAATTTTTGGATAAAAAAGAAATTTTGAGGAAGATTGGGGTCAAAATATGATTTTGGGAATTTTTGGGAATAAGACAGGATTTCTTGAAAATTTATGAATTAATATGCAAAAATGGGAAAATTTGTATTTAGATGCAAACATGATTATGCAAAGGATGGCATTTTTTAATTAAATAGATGAAGCAAGAGTTCAAAATTGTCAAAATAGGGTTTTCGCCTAGCGATGTGTGTGCGTGAGCCTAAGCTTGCATACACAGACACTAAGCACGAGTATGCTGGCTAAAGCTCATATACA
Source organism: Quercus variabilis (assembly GCA_030445155.1). Lineage (NCBI taxonomy): Eukaryota > Viridiplantae > Streptophyta > Magnoliopsida > Fagales > Fagaceae > Quercus > Quercus variabilis. The sequence goes on along the minus strand of CP129447.1, from coordinate 43,898,633 downwards.
TAGACACTCAAGAACAAGCCTGCATATGTAGCAAGAGAGGCTGCGTACAAATGAATCTAGGCCACGTACGGAGGATCGAGTCCTCGTACGCATGAACCAACACAGAGGGGTATACTTTGACAATTTCAAGCATATCTCTACCAAAATTCATCCTAAAACCCTTCCTATGGTGTCAGGTTTTCAACTAAACCCATCCCACAATAAAAGTCAAGCATTTACAAGTCCAAAAACATATTAAAACAAAAGATCAGAGGAAAACTCAAAAATGAGAAAAAAAAATATATGAAAAACTCACCATTTTAGCCCGAGCATTTGCTGAAAGATGATTCTCCGACTGGCTTGTAAGTCAACAAAAGGGGTTCCAATAGCCTCACCGCCCCATTCCAATGAGTGAGATTGAAGGCATTGCTTTAGAGCACGTGAGAGGTAAGAAGCTTTTGTAGGGGGAAAAAAAAAAAAGAGAGAAGTTGAAGAGTAAAAAGAATATGAAGAGGTGAGTAAGATGAAAAAAAAAATGGTTCGCAGGAACACACTTGGTGACTAAACTACATGTGGTTTAAGCCACCACTAAACTACGTGTAGTTTAGCAAAAAAAAAAAAATCCCTCAAAATCTCTAGTAGGTTCCCAGAAGGTAGGAAGTGTAGAAGAAAAATCAAAGAACATGTCGAAATGACCAAAATGCCCTCAGTTGGGTAAGAGACACAAAGACCACACAAGCATCCACAACAGTTTGGAAGCATCGAGGGCATCCCTCAATGGGCCATAAGTCATCAAGATAACTCCCTTGAGAGTCTAAATTTTCAAATGAATCCCTAGTAAAGTACAATACCATGAAGGGACTCCCCCATGGGTCCAAGGCACAATGGCAACCCCCTTGTGAGTTATGAAGATGACAATCCCCATGGATTTGATGAAAACCCCCATGTGGTTAGGGTTAACACAAGTTCTCTAGTGAACCATAAAGAAAAAGAAAGCCTTCCCCAGTGGATCACACATCCTTAAAGACTTCCTCGTAGGTCAGAATTACCAACCTTCTCACCAAGTTCTTTTTCCCCAATAAGGAGGCTCCCTCAAGGGTCACCAAATTCTCTAAAGATCATACTCCCCAGTGAGTTCCCCTTAATCATCCCTAGTGGATCATTCACCCAAGACTCCCTCATGGGTTAAAATAGGTAGAACTCATGCACATATCCCAAGGGAATTGAACATGCTAGCACATCATATAGACTTTTGTACATATTGTAGACATCGTATTTTGTACCCTTTATGAATCGAGCCCCCGTTCCCTAATGATGTTGAATTCTAAGACACAAGGTTGGTTTAGGGCCCAATCAGCTGCTAAATTGACTTGAGAAGTGTTAAAATAAAAAATATAACTTTTAATGAGAAAAAAAATCTATTTTTGAAAAATAAGGCCAAAGGAAACCCTCGCTATGCGTACTCAAGAATAAACCTGTGCATGTAACTTTCTACATACGTATGCAGACCTGATCTTGTGCACGCATAGCGATTCCACATCTTCTGGGATCATTCCAAACCCTTTTTTCTACACCATTAGTAGCCTTACATGGTATATTTTCAAAAGACATGGAAATCCCACAGGAAAACACTAAGATTCACAAGAAATAGTCAATCAAAGAGGGAGTTTTTCACAAAACATCCTTAAGTCAATTTTCTTTTGATTAGGGCTTTTTGTGGCCTTGAACTTTGAGTTTAAGATTACTAATCACTATTTTATTGAATTAGGAATAGATTAGATTGAGGGGATGGTAAAAAATCAAGCTTGAAGAGCTTTTTGTTTGAGGCATTATTCAAAAATTTTCTTTTTCCTTTTCTTTTCCCATTATGCTTTAAACCTTTCTGTTGTCTTTGTTTGTTTTATATTATATGGTTTAATATGTCTATCTAGCTTAGGTTTATGTAGTTGTATGTTTGAAAAGCATGTTAGGATGTTAGATTTCTCATTTTGAAGTTTTATTCCATCTGTTGTGTTTTTAGGGTTTTCTGGGCAAGACTTACATACGCTTAATCTTGCATGCGCATGCAGGCTTGTTCATGCGTACGCATGAACTTGCCCAGAAACGCTCATTTTTATTTTATTTGCTTTGCTTCTATTTTCACTTTTTTTTTTTTTCAGCTTCTTTTCCCATCCCTTTATTCTTTCAATGTTTATGATCCGCATGTTTGTTTGTTATTTTATTATCACATGTAGAATTAGGGTTTATTTTGTGTTTTCCTTGTTTCAATGCCATGATCATGCATTCATATGCTCATGCATAATGCCATAGGCGCTGAGTTGCTACAAGGTAAGTTAAGGGTAAGTCATGCATTAATAATGTTCATGTATTTGTGATATGATCTTGCTTTGATGATAGAGATGAACATGCTTGTTTGGATAAGTTATACTTAATCACATGATTGTTTGGATCTCTTCTTATGCTTATGCTTCTGTCTTGGTTTAATATTACATGTTGCTACCTTGAATATGATATGATGCCATGCTAGATGAATGCTAGGATGATGTGATGAGATGTATGTTAGGGTATGTAATGATGTAATATGATTTATGATTAAGCATCTTTAGATGTATGATGCTAAGGTCTATGATGATATGTTGTGCCATGATTAGATGTATGGTAAGCTTTGTTTGCAAGCATGATAGATGTATGGTTAAGGATGTTTGATGTCATGTTGTGTTTAGATGTATGCTAGTGTGTGTGTGTGTGTGTGTGTGTGAGAGAGAGAGAGAGTTAGATACAAGTATTAAGTGTGCCTTTAATAGGGTAAAGACATAAGACACAATAATGGGAAGCCAACCTTAGGGTTGGGCGGTTTTGGGTGCCTAACATCTTCCCAAGACTGTACATTAACTCTGAACCCATATCCCTCAGAGTAAGATCAAAAGGTCCTTCCTCGAAAGGACACTATATATATGGTTCCTAGACTATTGCAAAAACTATGTGGCGACTCCTAAAAAAAGACCCCTTGCGTCCACACATATCCCGAGGGAATTAAACATGCAAGCACAATAGAGGAGGTAGAGATAGAGATAGTGACCGAGGTCACCAAGGCAAGAGCCTCACAAGAACAGGTAGAGAAAGAGATGGAGAAGACGAGAGGCACAAGCCACTTGGAGGAGTTTGAGGACCCTTGTTTGTTTGGTTGTTTAAGCTCGTAAGAGTACCTATGTTTGTTTTTTTTTCTTTTTAAGTGACTTTAGGATAGTGAGTCATGCCATTTGCTTGTAATTGGCAAACTAGGTTCTAGAATAGTGAACCTGTCGTTGCTTATTTCCAGAGTAACAAAGGTGGGAATTCGAACATATGAATCCCATATGACTCTATGGAGTCGCACCCCACCCAATGTGTGCGTGTTGTATGCCATGTGCATAGGTTGGGCTCGAGCCATATGTCTAAACAAAATGTTTTGTCTTTTATTCTTTTGATTTCATGAACAAAGCTCACAAATCAAAAGAAGGGCATCTATAGACTCCACATTTTATACCCCTTACGATTCAGGCCCTCGTTCCCCAATGATACTGAAATTCTAAGACCTAAGGTTGGTTTAGGGCCCAATCAGATTATGTATTGACTTGAGATATGTTGAAATGGAAAATATAACTTTTTAATTAGTAAAAAACTATTTTTGTAAAATAAAGGCCAAAAGAAACTCTAGGCCTGCGTACACAGGCATGAACCTGCGTACGCAACCTAGAAGTCTATCTATGCAGGCACAAGCCTACGCACGCAGGTAGGATTTCAAAAGCACTAGAAAGGCAAGTTTTTTTTTTTAATTAAAAACTAAGGTTTGGAATGAATCCCAGATAGCCTAGGAGCCGTTCCAAATCCTCATTTTCACAATATAAATAGCCTTACATGGTACCTTTCAAAAACACATAGAAATCCCACGGGGAAACACTAAGATTCACTAGAAATAGTGAATCAAAGAGGGAGTATCTCACAAAACATCTTCAAGTTAATTTTATTTGATTAAGGCCTTTTTTGACCTTGATCTTTTGAATTTTAAGATTACGAATCACACATTTATTGATTTGTGATAGATTTAACTGAGGGGAATGGTCCAAAATCAAGCATAGGAACTTTTTTTGCTTTCAGTTACACTTTTAAACTTTTCTTTTTGTTTTCTACTTTTGTTATGTTTGTTTTTTTACTTGTTTTATGTTTTAATGTGTTTGTGTAGTATAGGTTTACATTGTTGTATGTCATAAAAGCATGTTTGGGTGTTAGATTTATAGTTTTAAGTTCTACTTTGTTTCTGTGTTTGTTGCTTTTTTGGTTCGGGTTTTTGAACAACCCTGCACACGCTTACTTTGTGTATGCATATGCAGGTCAAATCCTATGCATGCAGGTATTTGGCCTGCGTATGCAGGCTTCTGTATCAGTATGCAGGCCATTGTCTAGAAATCCTAATTCAAGTTTTTGATTTGTTTGTTTCATATGTTATACCTCGACTTTGACCTTCCATGTATTTGTATATGAGTTGGATTCTCTGTTTCACCTGTTTGTTTGCCTTTCACATGTTTAAATTATGGTTTATTTTTATTTCTTTGTTAAATGTCATGCCATTCATTCACATGTTCATGCATAATGATATAGGTGCTGAGTTGCTACAAGGTAAGTAAATGTAAGTCACACATTCATAATATACATGCATGGTATGGTTTTGATTTGATGATACAATTGTGTTCTTAATACATTAGGTGATGAACATGATTTGTCTTGTTTCTGTCTTGATTTTATGTTCACATGTTTTTGCCTTGGATGGAATATGATGACATAATGATAGTGGCATGCTAGGGTTTGTGTTATACCATGCTAGATGAATGCTAGGATGATGTGACATGTATGTTAGATGAACATTAGGATATGCCATGATTAGATGTATGCTAGGGTTTGTGATGTTAGGTTATGCCATGATTAGATGTATGCTAGGGTTTGTGATGTGATGATGTGCCATGATTAGATGAAAGTTAGGTTGTTTGATATGCATGATTAGATGGATGTTAGGCTTTGGTTGACAAGCAAGATAGATGTATGGTTAGGGATGAATGATGCCATGTTGTGTGTTTAGCTGTATGCTAGTGTGTGTGTGTGTGTGAGTATAGATGTAATATCGAGTATACATTTAATAGGGTTAAGACCTAAGACATAATGAAGGGAAGCCAACCTTAGGGTTGGACGGTTTTGGGTACCTAACACCTTCCCAATACCATACCTTAATTCCGAACCCACATCTCTAGTAGTAAGATCAAAAGGTCCTTCCTCAAGAGGACGCTATATATATGGTTCCTAGACCATTGCAAAAACTAGGTGGCAACTTCCCGTAGTGTCCACACCCTCTGCGTTTTGTCTTGGGCCTATTCTTGTTTTGTCTAGGGGGCATTATGACCACTTTTGTCTTGTCTTGGGACTTAGGCCCACATTTGTGTTGTCTAGGGGCAATAAGCCTATTCTCGTGTCATTTTAGGCCTTAGGCCTATCCTTTGTCGTGTCTTGGGCTTTGGTCCATCCATGTTTTGTTTTTGTCTTGTCCTGGGTCTTAGACCCATCTTTTGTTGTGTCTTGGGCTTTAGGCCTATCCTTGTTTTGTCTAGGGGCATTAAGCCCATTCTTGTTTCGTCTTAGGCCTTAGGCCATTTGTGTTTTGTTTTTGCCTTGTCTTGGGCCTTAGGCTCATCCTTATTTTGTTTAGTGCATCTTTTTTGTGTCTTCGGGCCTTAGGCCAATCCTTGTTTTTATTTTGGAGCCTTAGGCCCATATCATGTCATCTAGGGTTATTACCTTATCTTGTCTTTTGTTTTGGGCCCTACATCCACTCTTGTTTGTCTAGGGGCATTAGGCCTATGTCTTGTCAAGGTTTGTCATCTTTTAGTGTCTTCATTGTTGTGTCTTCAAGTTTCTTTCTTTTAGGTCTTACCTTTCTTGGGTCTTGTCTAAACTTTGTGGTCTCATTCTAGGGGTATGGTTAAGTGGGGATTGAACATAAAATTTTTGTTGATAATCTTCATGAAATGTTTCTCATAAGGATAAGTCTCTTGTAGGTGACCCATCATTGCTCCTAAAAAGAATATTGCGCAAGCTTCTTTGTCTTAAAGTTCTAATAATCACTTCATAAGAACTGATCTTACTTCTGTCGACCAAATGTCATCAAGTGACCAAGATATTTTGAAGAAGATGGAAGAAATGATGGCAAGGATGACTACTCCTATCATTGAGAGGCTTCACCATCTTAAGAGTGATCAAGGAAAGAAGAAGAGAGTAGTACAAGAACCTCAAGATGAAGACTCTACCTTTGATGAGAATTATTTTGAGGAAAAAGAGGTTGAGATCAACAAGGAACCTAAGAAGAAAGAAAAGTCAAAGGAAACCAAAGAGATGAGTCAAGAAATTGAGAAGATGAAAGGTTTGCTTAAGAGGTCCCAAGGTATGGAGGACTTCATGCTTGATATTGAGGGATTGTGTCCATTCCCCGATGTACAACTCCCCCCAAAGTTCAAAATGCCAAAAATGGATTCTTTTGATGCTATTGGAAATCCCTAGAATCACTTGAAGCTTACCATGGATTCTTGCCATGAAACCTCAAGGTCTTACCAAGGAGCAAATCATTTTTTTCCCCCTTGAACTCTTAGTGGTGTAGCCCTACAATGGTATCTCTCATTGGAAAATGCTAAGGTGAATGATTGAAACAAGATGGTTGAAGCTTTTGCACAACAATATTTGTACAATGTTCAGTTAGATGTAAGCCTTAGAGACTTGGAGACTACAAAGCAATTGAGCAATGAGTCATTTATTTATTTATTTTTTGATGAGGTGGAAAGGAAAAACTTCCAAGATGCCTAATCATTCTAGTGAGAAAGACCAAGCGAGGATGGTCATGAAGAACATTCTACCTACTTATGGGCGCCAACTTGCACCAATTCCTTTAAAGACTTTTGTTGATTTGTATGATGCTGATATACAAGTCGAGGATGCTATTAATAGTGGACTTATTGAGAAACGTAATAAAAAACCTCAAAAGAAGTTTGAGGTAGGGTATTCAAGTAATAATGGTAACAATGGTGGCAAGAAAAGTAAAGTTAATATTGTTAATGTTCAAAGAGAGTTCACTCCATTGGGAATGACTTTATCCCAAGCACTTGAAACTTTGTCAACCAAAGGATTTATCAAGCCATAGGATCTTGGAAGGTATACTCCAAACACCTATGCTCCAAACTACAATGCAAGTGAGTATTGCAAGTGCTATTAGAACTATGGTCATTCTACATATAAGTGCACTCATCTCCATCATGACATTGAAGACCTCATTCAATATAGTAAGATCCCTAAGTCACCCATCAACCTCCCAAACATAATGAGTACTCCTCTCCTTGACTACTATGTTGTGCCTCCTCCTACGTGGGGTTGATTGATCGAGAAGTTTAGTCTTTGTTATTGCATTCCACAAGGGTCTTTCATTTTAGTGTGTTTTTCAGTTCAGAAGTTTCATTCTTGTTTCAATTCAATATGTCTTTGTTGTTTCAATTAGGTGAGTCTTTCAATTCATGTATTCTTTAATTCATCAATAAAGTGGTTTGCAATGATTTGAGTGTTATGATAAGTTTTCAAAGTTTCAAGTTCATTTGATTCTCAATACGTGATGTTGCATGTTTGCCCATTTAGACAAGGGAAATTGGGATGAAGAGAGGCCATTATTCTACTATCTTAAACATATTTCCCTTTATTCACCCTTTTTGAGCCTTCAAAGTTGTTTTCTTTCAAAGTAACCCATGTTAAGAATTACCCCCTACACTAGGGGCAATGCATGAAATAAAGTGGTGGAAGTAAAAAAAAAAAAAAATAATAATCAAAAGTGAACCAAAAAAAAGAGTGAAATGTGAAGTGAAATAAAGAAAAAAGGTGAAAGTGAAGAAATTTCAAAAGTGATGAAAAGTAATCCTTGACCAAGTTGTAACCCTCAAGAGAGTAAGTTTGAGCCTTTGTTATCCATATATTTGTGAGCCAAGAACCAAAGCCTACATTATAAGCCAAGTAAAAGTCCTCTATGACCAATTGAAATTGTTTGTGTGAACTACGTTAGGCTTGATCCCTTTTGGGTATGTAGGCAACCTTGTGAGGTGCAGCCACATCACTTAATGTAAATTGTCTAACTCATGTATTGAAAATTTGAATCAACAAGATTTTTTTAGGATAAGTCTTAGAACTTGTTCATTGCATCTCATTTGTTTGTGTTTTGTAAAGTAAAAGAGCCCATTAGGTTGAAAACCTGTAAGGTATAGGCAAAAGTTAAGTCCTAAATAAAAAAATAAAAAAAAGTATAAAAAAAAAAAGTGTAAAAAAAAATGCCTACTAGGCTGAAAACCCATAAGGATGGCCTAGACAAAAGTTAGGGTGAAAAAAATAATAATAAGAAAAGAAAAAAAAAATAAATGAAAAGAAAAAAAAAATAAGTGAAAAGAAAAGGAAAGTGAATTAGTCAAGCTAGGGACAAGGTGGACCCCACAAGGAGGATGCGTCGTAATGTTTAAACATTTCAAAAGTTATCCATAATGAATCAAGTGTTTGGTTCCCATTTTTACCATGCCTTTTAGGATGGTCTTGTTTTGTGTCTTCCTTTCTTGGAGTCTGTTTGACCTTGAGTTTTGTATCCTTTGCATCATCCTTGTTCGCCTTTAAATTTTTTTTTTCTTTTTTGTTTTGTCACTTCTTCAGAAGTTGTTGTGTCTATACTTGTCTTCAGTGTCTTCATGTTTGTTTGCAATCTCTGTGTTAGTCCGTGATCTTTGTTGTGTTTTTTTTTTGTTTTGTTTTGTTTTTTTGTTTTTATTTATTTTTATTTTTATTTTTATTTTTTATGTTCTGTGTGTTTGTTTGAATGTTAGATTCTCATATGGTTTTTCATGTGTTTGCTTGTTTGTTGGGTCCTTGTTTCATCTTGGACCTTAGGCCCATTTCATACTCCGTTTGGGCTTTAGGCCTCTCCTTGATTTGTGTTGGGCCTTAGGCCCATCTTGTTTAGCTTTTTGTGCGTATACATGATTTGTTATATTTGTGTGCCTCTTACACTGTTGTGTTCATCCTTTATATTATCTTTTATGACACATGTTTGTTTGATGTTTTATGTGAGTCTTGTGTGTTTGTTTGTTCTATTTTTTATTTGAGTCATGTGTCGTTATGTTTTGTATTCTTGTGTGTTTGCATGAATCTTGTGTATTTGGTTTTGCAAACCTTGTGTGGTTCTGTGTTTGTGTAAGTCATGTATGACTATTTATGTTTTTGGCAAAAATGCTCATTTTTTAGTGGACTGTTTGTCTTTGGACGTAAATTTATCAGTTGAGTGGTCCCTTTGGTGTAAATTTCTCATTCTTAAGTGGCTTGTTTGTGTTTTGACGTAAATTTCTCGCTTCTAGTGGTCCCTTTGGCATAAATTTCTCATTCTTGAGTGGCTTATTTGTGTTTAGATATAAATTTCTAGCTTCGAGTGGTCCCCTTGGTGTAAATTAGTCATTCTTGAGTGGCTTGTTTGTGTTTGGACGTAAATTTCTGATTCTTGAGTGGCCTATTTGAGTTTGGATGTAAATCTCTCGATTTGAGGGGTCCCCCCCAACTTTAGGTAAAGTCCTTAAAACTCGAAAACATCCCAGATTTTATTGTGGTACATTTCTTATTTGCATGATTGCTTGCATGCATGTGTGTCATGATGGTAGAGTCCTTAAAACTCAAAAACATCTCAGTGTTTTCTTCTATGTGATTTTTCACACTTCTTGTCAAAAGTGCACCAATCGCCTATTTTGAGCACACCCCCATGTTTGCATGTTTGTTTGTATGTTTGTGTGTTTGTGTGAAGTGTGTGTGTGTGTGGACTGAAAGTTTAATGACTTAGAAAAGTTGTGTCTTCAAGCTTTTAACTATACTTGTAGTGCAAGTAAAGTTAAAAGAGGGGCATCTATAGACACCGCATTTTGTACCCTTTAATAAATTTTGATCCTTAACCCCAATGATAAGCTTGACATATGTCAATCAAGGGTAATTAAAAATTTCAAAATAGTTTGGAAGTAATCACAACTCAAAGTGCTTAAATTGCTTTGAAATCAATACTTAAAAATGGCCTTTGCTCACTATTTTGACCATAACTTTTGAATTACAAATAATTTTTAAGTGAGGTTTGCTTCATTGGAAATTAGACATCCTAGACTTCAATTTAAATACATATTTTGCCTAATTTGGACTTATATTGAGTAAGTCATGACTATTTGAATTTGAGTCAACTGAGCAGTCCGATTTTTTGAGTTTTAAAACTACATTTTAAAGGCCCAAAACATCATGCTTTGATGCGAGCCGGACTATAGACCCTTGAGAATTTCCAATGATCATTAAAAAGCCTTAAAACCATAATTTTAATTTAGAAATACTCATCTTATGTCTCCAACCAAAACCCTAGCTAGAGAGAGTTATTTTTTTGGCCTACATCTTCTCTAAAACAGTAATTCTCTTTTCCAGACTCACACATAGCCTTTTAGCACGTTTTTCACAAATTAATTCTAAGGCAGAAACTATTTTACCAATTTGATTTCTCAAAACCTTTTCCAAAACTAATATTGTTCTTGAGTTGTGATTTTCAAAACTATTGTATTCTTTAATTCTCTTCTTCTTTCAACTTAATATTGTATTGTAGGCACTGAGGGGTCAGTTAAATATCAACCAAGTTGTGTTCCATATGCAAGGTGAGTCTCTTTTCATGGTTCTCCCATAATTTGGATATTTTATAAGTCTTTAGAACCTAACAAACTCCCCCTTTAGCAATTCGTAACAAAACACAAATTAAAAGCTCAAAGTTTATAAATAAAAGCCCTTTACAAAAATAATGCTCATAAACACAAATTCAATCCTAACTACTATCTATCAGTTACAAGTGTAGACAGCAACTCAATTGAATCAACTTGTATATTCTTGAAACACTCAACAAACGCATAAACGCATGTGTGACAGAAAAACAACAAATCAACAGATATGTAAACTAACTCTACCCTTAAGTTAGATACAACAAAAATAAAACATTCTTGTATGTTTCACACAACATATAACAAAGACATATATCAATGAATAACTCATAAATATAAATCAATAAGCAGTGAACACAAGAAATAAGAATCATATATATCAAAATAAATGTATCTCTCCCTAACATGAATAGCTCAAAAAAAAAAAATGATATACAAAGTGAAGCACCTAGATACAATCTAATATCTCCACTAGCTCTGTAAAAAAAAAAAAAAAAAAAAAAAAAGTCTTCCTCTAACTACAAAATCTCCTTTATAAGTGTCAAAACTCTACTCCCCATTTTTGTGACAGAATGCCAAAGGACAATCACACACCATCATCAAAAGAAGGGGGTGAGGATGAACGAAGATGCGCTAAGTTGGCTCGTAAAGCTCGAATCTCATCAAGCAAGTCCACCAAAATCTGACCATGAGCTGCCTGAACAGTCATGACAGTCTCCAAGGTATGACGTATATCAAAGTCATCCGAAGGAGGTGGAGGAACATCAATAGCAGCAGCATCACCAGCAGGATCAGCAACATCCTCACTAGCAGGACCTATAGAAGAAGAAGGAGGAGATGCGGTACCAGAAGGCCTGAACCTAGGGTGTTTAGAGCCAGCTCGAAGATGAGTAACCCTTTGTCTAAGAAAAGACGCACCTATGGGAGATGTACGGGCTTAGAAGAAGGGAAATCATCTAGACTAAGATATAACAAAATCTTATGAATAAAAATGGGATGGACAAGAGCACCTACAAAATTCATTCAAAGAACGAAGAAACAAGTGAGAAAAACTAATAGGAGCATTAGTAACAAAAGCATACAAAAAGACACACCGCTCGAGAGAAATGGTGTGAAGATGAGAAATGGGCCATATAGAATGACATGCTATCCTAAAGAAGAGATAGTGCAACTTAGATAGCTCAGCAGTGATGATCTGAGGATCAGAACCCCACTAGATAGAAAACCCAGTGATGTATGACATGACATCACTCAAAAGAGGAGACTCATCATAAGGGTAGACAAGGTGCTGGACCAAAGGTACCCCTAGAGTATTAGCCACTACAGTAGGAGTAATGGTGTACTTACACCTCGTATCTAACTCTTTACCAAAGTGTTGGAATCATAGATGCTGATAGAGATGTTTGAAAAGAACTCTCTAATCAGGGTAGTTGGAGGAGAATGATCAAAAATATCAAATAGAGGTAACCAGCCCTGATGCTCAAAATTTGCCCTAATGGCAGGATCAAGTTCATCTAACACAACAAAACACTCAGCCCATATCTTTCTCCTAAGATTCAGTGTATCAAAAATCTCTTGATTTTTCTCACTAGGAAACTTCTCACGGTCAAAAGAAGATGGGGGAGGAGAAGGTGGGGGAACAGACCTATAAGCTCTAGTATTCCTAGGCATGATGCTAAGGAAAGGATAAAGACACAAAAAGGAACCAAAAGAACAAAAAACAAAGTACAAACCAAGGGCAGACTGCAAGTTAGCACAAAAAAATATAGAACAAAGATCTATATGATGCATGAACAATTACAATGTCATAATGCATGTTCTAATGCAGTAAAACTAAGTTCAATTTCACAAAATTGGCTTGAGCACAGAGTTTCTAAAAAAAACCCCAAAATTGAAAACCACTGTTAAGATTTTGGAAAAAATTGACTAATTGATCATCACACAAGCTAGAATACATAATATAATGATCAATTACATCAATTCAACAAGCCAATTGCATCAATTAAACCCAATTTGAACAAATCCCCAATTCGGATCAATTTCAAGCCCTAGAATTTTTAATTTTTCACAAAACACAAAATTGATCAAATTAAACCATCAATATTATGTTTATATCATGTCCCAACAAAAGCCCAATGATCAATTTCACATAAAATGGCTTGAATCATGGAAAACCCCAAATAGGAATAGGTTAAAAAATTTCAAGGAGAAATGCATGAAAAATGCATGAAACTTGAAAATAAAAGAAAAAGGAGGGGTAGAAAGGCCCAAAACTCATTGGACCTACTGTCTTATTTGTCCCTTTTGGTCCCACTCCAAGGCATATACTAAAGCCCAATTGGAATGGCCCAAAAGGCTAGTTCGATTAGATAATCAGTTATATATAAGAAGAGAAACATACAAAATTTTGTAAATTATGAAAATGGTGTGTATGTGGGTGCAAGCCACTCTCTTATTCTCCCTTGAACACATACATATAAACTGATTGAGAGACTTCATGGGCATAAGTGGAATTGGAGTTAAGATTAAAAGTGTTCCTAAGTACTTCTAATCTTTGGTTTTGAATTTCACTGCACCAAGGTGTGCTCTCTTGTTCTTAAATTTTGAAATTTACATAGTACATGTTATCAATTGCGAATGAAGTAGATCCATCGATTTTCCACTACCTATTTTTTGTATGTGATACAAACTATGTTTTTCCTATAATTGGTATCAGAGCGACCTTCAATTTTGAATTTTTATAACATGTTTTGTGAGTTTTGGAATCCAAGATAGTAATTTCACAATGTTATAAGATTCTACAATCAATTTTCTGCATGGTTATTGAAATTATTGTTTAATAAAAACCAATGTTGATGTTATAATGTTGTTTAATTTTATATTAAATATGTTAGATTGAACTTTAAGGCTATAGCATTAATGGAATTCAGTTTTTGAACACAATCTTAGTCGTTTGTGTTCATATCATAGAAGTTTATTATTGAAAACTGCTTTAGAAAATTTCTGGAAAAAATTTTAGTTTCACGAGTTTTGATCGATTGAGAATCACCTTCAATTGATTGAGTGAGATGAAAACCTCCTAGAAAATTTCATCACATGTTTCAATCGATCGAAATTTATTTTGGATCAATCAAACATTCCTTTTCAATTGATCGATTAGCAATTGAGAGTCGATTGAATTGGACAAAATCTATGTGATGATTTTCTTTATATTTTTGATTGATTGAAAATCACTTCCGATCAATCGAATGTTCTTTTTCAATTGATCAAGTAGCGATTGAGTATCAATTGAGCTAGGTAGAAGGTTTGGTATGAATTTCTTCACTTTTTCAATCGATTGAGAAAAAGGTTCGATCGATTGAATGCTGTGAATTTTGAATTTTTCTAAGTGTTTTCACACTTTAAAAGTGCAAGGATATGTATGATGAGATTACACATGATTTCTATATTTAGTGGGAGAGAGATACAAGGGTTGGATCTCATAGCCTCCATTATTGGTTCATAGTAGCGTGGGTAAGCACCTCATCTTGACGTATATGCCTCACGATCCCAGCAGTGGGTATTTACTTCATAGTACTGCAAGATTGAACTTCCCCGTTTAAAGTAGTGTGAACAAGCACCTCTTCTTGGTGTATATGCCTCGTGATCCCAAAGGAGGGTGTTTTATTTTATGTTTCATGGTACTACAAGTTTAAACACTATAAGGGAGATGAAATGTTGCTACACATGATTCTAGATAATGGTGTACACTAGACTAACTGTAATGTTAACCTCTCAAAGGAGCTATGTCATTATTTACTTAGAGGCTAAAGTTAATACGGCATATTATTAGTGTTTGATAAGAGTTACCATGATAGCACTAACAATGAAAATATTTCTCAATCAATCATGATGTTTATAATATAGTTGTTGCCAAGGAATTATAGATATGGATTGGGTTGTTGTTGCATATTTTATGGTATGGTTTTATTAAGATTCCATACTATATGTTTATATGCTAAATTGATAATGTCCGGCTTACTTATTATATTCATGTTTATTATTTTTAAATTGAAATCATGGCATCTTTTAGCCCAATTGTTGCTACTCTTAATCAAAACAAATTGACTAGATCCAACTACGCTGTCTGGAAAAGAAATTTGGACATTGTTCTTACTACTAAAGAGCACAAGTATGTGCTTAGTCAACCTTGTTTTAACTTTCTATTATTAGATGTTCCTTCTGAGGAAAAGCAGCGATATGATTGTTGGCAGAAATTTAATGAGATGGCCAAGTGCTGTATCCTAGCATCTATTTCAAATGTTCTATAGCATCAAATGTAGGATGTAGAACTAGCTCCGAACATAATGCTAAGTCTGAAGGAGATGTTTGGTGAGCAAGGCCGTTCTGCTAAGCAAGAAACATTGAGGCAGATTTATAATACCAAAATGGCTGAAGGTACTTCAGTAAGGGAGCATTGTCTTAGGATGATCTCTCATCTGAATACATTGGAGGTTTTAGGTGCCGATATTAATGGAGAATCCTAAGTGGAGATGATACTCCAATCACTACCAGAATCATTCAAGGAATTCAAACTTAATTATAACATGAATTGATAAGCCAAAAACGTATTGACCCCTTGTGATAAATTAATTGATTAATTAGCCAAGTTGATTAATTAATCCAATTAACATGTAAAACGTGTGGTAGCACAAACAAATCACCAATTATCTAAAGTATGTAGGGAGAAATAAATTGACATGGTGATTTGTTTATGCATGGGGAAAACCACTGAGGCAAAACCCCACCGGATGATTTTAAGGTCACTACTCCCGAGAATCCACTACTATTACAACAAGCGGTTACAAGTAAAGGAATCCCAGTATCTTATACCAACCTACAGTTGAACCCTTACCCCAATACCTAATTGGACTTGTTCTGTAGTGATAATCTCTCTATTCGATGCATGGATCCCAGTACGTGGCTTACTACTTTGCATGAATCCCAATACGTGACTAACTCCACAGCAACCCTTTGATTATTGTAGTTGATTTGTAGCAGCTTCACATAGAAACACCAATAAGATCTTCAGAGTTGGTGTAAGAGACTTTACTTGGTCACAAAACCCAAATATGTACAAGAAACGCAGTAAGAAATCTTTTTACTGTAGTAGGAGGCTAGGGTTTCAAAATGAAAATCTTATGAAGCTTTCTAGGGTTAGGTTTTTCTTTTTCCACCTCCTTTAAATTGGAGCTTAATGGGCTCTCTTATTTCAAATAGGTTTACACAAACCTTGGGATTTTCTAGTCCAATAAGAATTATACAAACCCATAAAAAAATAGCCTCTCAGAATAAAAACATTGCTGGCTATAGACTGAATCCCGTAAGCTCGATAGATCAAGACATCTGTCAAGCTTTAATGAATCCCGACAGATTGAGCTTCTATTGAGGAGGTATCAAGACCTGCAGATTGCACTTTTCTTGAGTGGTTCTTGACTAATCTTCATGTCTTCAATTTCACCACTTGTAATGATCATCTTGAACCTACCTAGATTTACCCAAATACAAGTAAAATGCGTTTTGTCAAAAGATAAGCCAATTACATAAAATATGCCCCTAACAATCTCTCCCATTGGCAATCTGTGACAAAACCACAAGAGTGCATTGAATATCCTAGAATACATTCTACCCAAGATTACAGAATAAATAAGCCTAGTCTAAAAGATCTTAACCTTGAAAATTGCTACAAGAAGAAGGTTCGGAATCTTGACTTGGCTTCAACTTGTCTTTCTTGAAAGGCACTAAACAAAACACGTACCATGTGAAAAATAATGACAGGTTAAATAAACAAGAAACGTGTGTATAAAGAGCGAAAAGAAACAATACATGTGAGATAAAGAGTGAAACACATACATCATCATCAATATATCGAAACAACACATGATGTATGTAAATGGTTACAAAACCAAAAGATACACAACACAAAAATATATATCAATATCAAAGTGTATCAAACTAACTCTCCCCTTAAGTTAGTTACAATAAAAACTTTCTTCCCTTTAACATGAAGTTCTCCCCATAAGCCTATTACTCACCCTAAGGAAAGACATTCAATTCTCAAATTTCTCCCCCTTTTTGACACGATTGTCAAAGGGCATAAAAAGCCAAAAGACTTGACAGGAGATAGATAGAAAACTGATGTAGAGGGAACGACAAGAACAAGGAACCATAGACTAACAAGAAAAAGAAAAAACAAGATGCTATGGACACAAAGATAAAAGAAATATGCAAACCATGTTAAAAAAAATGCATGTTGGTGGATCTCGATGGATCGAAAGGTGTCGAGCAGCTATTGAGCAGACCTCGATGGATCGAACAGCTATTGAGGAGATAGAAACTTTCTCGATCAATCGAACTAGCTATTGAGAGATATCGAGATTGCTATAAAAAGCAGCTGAAGAGCTCGATAGATAAGCTAGGTATCGAGAGGGGTCGATGAGCTATTGAGATTGCTTAAAAACAATTTTTCAAAGAAAATAAAAACACAGACATGAATGTAATCAAACATGCAACTCAACCAATGATTCAAACAACATTTTGAACTCTCAAAATCATCACTAAAAAAAAAATGTTAAGCACCTAGGTCTCAAAAAACACACACACACACACACACACTATGATTTGTTTACAAATAGGGATTTGTTTACAAATTATCTAAAGTATGCAACGGAAAATAAATTGACACAATGATTTGTTTACAAATAGGGAAAACCACCAAGGTAAAACTGTGAACGGTCACCACTCTCGAGAATCCACTATTATCACAATAAGCGGTTACAAGTAAAGGAATCTTAGTATCTTATACCAACCTACAATTGAACCCTTACCCAAATACCCAATTGGACTTGTTTTGTAGTGACAATTCCTCCTTTCAATGCACAGCTCCCAGTACGTGACTAACCAATTGATGCGCAGATCCCAGTATGCAGCTTACTCCTTTGCACGAATCCCCGTATGTGACTAACTCCACAACAACCCTTTGATTGTTGTAATTGATTTGGAGCAACTTTACATAGAAACACCAATAAGATCTTCAAAGTTGGTGCAAGAGACTTTGCTTGGTCACAAAACCCAAAGGCGTACAAGAAACGCAGCAAGAACTCTTTCTTCTGTAGTAAAAGGCTAGGGTTTACAAAAGAAAACCTTATGAAGCTCTCTAGGGTTAGGTTTTTCTTTTTCCATCTCCTTTAAATTGGAGCTTAATGGGTTCTCCTATTTCAAATACGTTTACATAAACCTTGGGCTTTCCTAGTCTAATAAGAATTATACAAACCCATAAACAAATTGTCTTTTAGAATAAAAACATTGTTGGCTATAGACTGAATCCCGTAAGCTCGATAGATCGAGACATCTGTCGAACTTTAATGAATCTCGACAGATTGAGCTTTTGTCGAGAAGGTATCGAGACCTACAGATTGCACTTTTTTTAAGCGTTTCTTGAGTAATTTTCATGTCTTTAATTTAACCACTTGTAATGATCATCTAGAATTTACTTAGATTTATCCAAATACAAGTAAAGTGTGTTTTGTCAAAGGATTTGCCAATTACATAAAATATGTCCCTAACATGAACAAAAAGATTTATACATTATCTGAATTAATGAATGAATTGGGGGCGGCAGAAGGCATTTTTGTTACATCCAGTGTAGATGCTAATATGGTTAAAGCTTCTTTTTCTCAACCTAAGTCGAAAGGAAAGGGTAAAAAGAAGAAAAAGGAGGACTTCACCATATAAGATGGTAAACAAATTGCCTTAGGAATTGCCAACAAGGAAAAGAAAAAGGACTATGCCAAAGGAAAGTGTTTCCATTGTAGCGAGAAAGGTCATTGGAAGAGGAATTGTCCAAAATTCAGAGTTGCCAAGAATAAGGGTCTGAGAAGTTCATTCCTTCTTGAAATATGTTTAGTACAAAATCCCTCAGATTCTTGGTGTGTGGATTCAGATTGTACTAATCATATCTGCAATTCTTTGCAGGGGTTCCAGGAGACCAGAAAACTGAATGAAGGGGAAATATTTCTTACTTTGGCTGATGGGAGTAGAATTCTAGTTGTAGCTGTTGGAGTGTTTAATTTGTGTTTTGGTTCTAGAGTTTTAATATTAAAAGACTGTTTGTGTGTACCTAATGTTCATAAGAATTTAATTTCTGCAACTTATTTAGGTAGACATGGATATTATGTTATCTTGAAAGACAATATTGTAATAAAGAAGGATAAAGTGTTTATTTTTTTTGGCAATATTGTTGATGGTCTTTATATTTTAACTCCTAATAAGCATGAAGTATACAATTCTGAAATAGATAATAATTCTCATGTAAAATCATTAAAGGGAAAGTTTCCTTCCATTAATGATGCATATCTTTAGCAGTTGCGTTTAGGTCATATTAATTCAAATATAATTCAAAAACTAATCAAAGATGGACTCCTAGAGCCATTGGACTTTAATGGATTTCCAGTTTGTGAATCTTGTTTGGATGGCAAAATGACCAAAAGGTCTTTTAATGAAAAAGGTAGAAGAGCCCAAGATTTGCTAGAACTAGTACATTTAGATGTATGTGGTCCAATGTCTATCCAAGAAAAAGGAGGTTATGAGTACTTCATCACTTTTACGGATGATTACTCAAGATATGGCTATGTACCTTTTGAGACGAAAGTCCGAAGCCTTTGAAAAGTTCAAAGAGTTTAGGGCTAAAGTTGAGAATCAATTGGGTAAACGCATAAAGGCCATTTGATCTGATCAAGGTGGAGAATACCTTCTTAGGGATTTCAAGGACTACTTAACTCAAAATGGGATTGTATCCCAATTGACTGCACCTGAAACTCCTTAACAAAATGGTGTATCAAAGAGAAGGAACATGACTCTTTTAGAAATGATTAGGTCCATGATTAGTTATTCAACTTTACCAATTTCCTTTTGGGGATATGCACTAAAAATTGCAATGCATATTTTAAATTTAGTTCTATCAAAATCAGTTCCCAACGCACTTAAGGAATTGTAGAGTGGGTGTAAGCCTAGTATGAAATACCTCTACATTTGGGGATGTCCAACACATGTGTTGAAAGGGAAGTCTAATAAGTTGGAAGCAAAAACATAAGTATGCATGTTTTTAGGGTATTCAAAGGAAACTAAGGGTTATTTATTCTATAATCATGAAGATAACAAAGTTTTTTGTTAGCACCAATGCCAAATTTTTGGAAGATGATTATGTGAATAATTTTAATCCTAGAAGTAAAGTTGTTTTGGCTGAAATGAATGAACCTGTAATCGAACAATCAATGGATGAAACTAGGAATTATGTGGTTATATTGGACACACCACAAGATATTACTCATGAGATGACTAGTACACAGGAGCCTCGTCATAGTGGGAGGATTATTAGGCCACCTGTAAGATTTATAGGTATGGGGAAACTTAAGAAGCTTGAAAGTTCAATTAGTGTGTAAAACACTAATGAATGTTTAAACCCCCAATTTTAACAATACCAACACAAGCTTATACACAAACAATATATGTGCGAAATTATGTATATAAGCTATAACCAAATAGGTAAAACACTCTAAACCATAATTAATTACAAACACAGTAGCAATTAAAAGGTAAAGAGTAAGGGAAGAGAGATGCAAATACAAAGATAACATTGGCATGTGTTATCGAAGCGAAAACTGAAGAACTCAATGAAAAACCTCTTTGCCGCCCTCCAAGCGGTCAAATGATCCACTAAAGAATAAAGTTGTGATACATAAATAGCAAAAGACCCTTCAAGCCTAATCTATCCAATGCCTCCAAGCTTCTTGCTCCAACAGGGTTATGCCTAACCTTGTTTTCTTTAGCTTCCCAGATCCCACAATAAGCCCATTGCATCAACCAAGTAAATTGGTCATCTCCAAATTGCTTCCCAAGCACCAAAATTCCTCCTCACTGATATGGGTATGGTGAGATAAGGATTTAGTAAAATGTAACTCTCAAGGATATATCAATGGAGAGGGTGAAAGTAAAGGAATTCAGAGAATCAAATGATAAAGATTGTGGATGAGTCAATCTTGTTTTTCTCTAGGGTTTCTCTCTTAAAATTCTCTCCGAAAGCTCTCTACATTTTGTGTATAAGGGTATTTATAGTAGTATATGTGAGGAATGTGAAAAGTCAGTTTTCATCCAAAGAGGGTATTCTGTCGACTCAGCCTCATGAGTGGAACGAGTTGCAAGCTAACTACCTAGCCAGACTATACATTTTGTCCTATAGTGCTCCAACTATCATGACCCTTCAGTTCCCTGCATGCTTCACACATGTGCCACTTTGGCGACTTGCTAGTCGCGAGTCAGTTGCGAGATCCAGTCGCGAGACTCCTTCGATTGCACACATCTTGGTTTTTCTTTACACTCTCTCACACAACCTTTACATAAATCCCACCTAAAAATTGCTAAAATACAAGGAAATTTGGAATAGAATAAAGCCAACACTTGATTGAATAAATTCAGCCTTACATAGCTATCCCAGAAGGGGCTAAATCTGATCCTTACACTTATGAAGAGGCAATGAAAGATATAGATGCACATCATTGGATCAAAGCTATGAAATCTAAATTGGATTCTATGTATTTCAGTCAAGTTTGGGATCTTGTAAAGGTGCCTAATAAAATTAAACCTGTTGGTTACAAATGGGTTTACAAGAGGAAGAGAGGGATAGATGGAAAGGTTGAAACCTTTAAAGTAAGGCTAGTGGCGAAAGGGTATACACAAAAAAAAGGTATTGATTATGAAGAAACTTTTTCACCAGTAGCTTAAATCTATCAGAATTCTTTTATCCTTTATTGCTCATCATGATTATGAGATTTGGCAAATGGATGTCAAGACTTCATTTATTAATGGCAATCTTGAACAATAAATTTATATGATGCAACCAGAAGGTTTCGTAGCAAAGAACCAAGAGCATATGGTATACAAGTTGAAAATGTCTATTTATGGACTTAAGCTAGCATCTAGATCATGGAACATCAAATTTGATCAAGCAATCAAGTCATTTGGTTTTGAGCAAAATCTTGATGAACCATGTGTGTACAAAAGACATCAAGATAAAGTAGTAATGTTCCTAGTGCCTTATGTTGATGATATTCTACTCATTGGAAATGATGTAGGGGTAATGTCATCAGTAAAGATTTAGTTGTCAAGCCAGTTTGATATGAAGGACTTGGGTGAGGCTAACTTTATTCTAGGGACCAAGTTTTGGTGAGATCAAAAGAATAGAATGTTAGGCTTGTCACAAGCTGGATATATAGATAAGATTCTAGCAAGGTTCAGCATGCAAAACTCCAAGAAAGGATTACTTCCTTTCAGACATGGAATTCCCCTGTCGGATAACCAAAGGCCTAAGACTCTTGAAGAGGAAAAGACAATAAGACAAGTTCCTTATGCTTTAGCAATGAGAAGTCTCATGTATGCTGTGCTTTGTATTAGGCCAGTTATCTATTATTTAGTTGGCATAGCTAGCCAATATCAATCAAATCCAGGACCAAAACATTGGGAGGCTGTAAAGCATATTCTCAAGTATCTAAGGAGAATAAGAGATTATATGCTTGTTTACTGATGTGAGGATTTGATACCTATTGGTTATACAGATTCTGATTTTTAGTCGAATCTTGATTTTAGAAAATCCACTTCAAGTTGTATGTTCACCTTGGGAGATGAAGCAATAAGTAGGAGGAGTGTTAAGAAATCTTGTATTACTGACTCCACCATGGAAGCTAAATATGTTGCTGCTTGTGAAGTAGTAAAAGAAGCTGTTTGGCTCAAGAAATTCCTTTCTGATCTTGGTGTTGTAAGAATGAAGCAAGTTCCTATCACATTGTTCTGCGACAATAGTGGTGCAGTTGTACAATCCAAGAATCCAAGAAATTGCAAGAAAGGAAAGCATATTGAAAGAAAATACCACATCATTCGAGACATTGTTGCTCGAGGAGATGTAGTAGTAGTGAAGATTGACAATGCAAATAATCTAGTAGATCCCTTTACCAAAGCATTGCCCCAAAGGACTTTTCAATCACATTTGGAGGGAATGAGAGTTAGATTAGTGTACAATAGTCTTTAGGTCAAGTAAGAGATTGTTAGGATATGTGTCCTTTAAATTCGACTGTATGATGCTATTTATGACAATATGTATGATATTATGTTGTGATTAATAAAGTTGTTTTATTATTATCTAAAATAATGGTAACATAAATATTTGGACATTATCATGTAGTTCATGAGATGCATAATATGTAATTTATGTGATTTAGTCACAGAATATATAAATCACTAGTTTTTTGTAAACTCAGAATTTTAATTCATAGTCGATGATGAAATTAAGCATTTCATCTGTGAAGACTATAACATATCAACTAAGATGATTTGTCTTGATTATGGAAGTAGAGACTTCTAATTGATATGTTTTATGTGTTAAGACATATTGAACTGAATCACTGTGAGATTTATTATTCTACTAATGACTATTAAATGAATAATAAATCTCATGACTTCTATTTACATGAACTCTCAATACTAAGAGAATAATGAACCTGATCATGAAATGTAGGTTGCTTTGTTATATCAAGAGTGAGATCTAAAGTTACAATCAAAACATCAGTATGTTGGGCAGCCACATTTAATGTTGAAGGAACATATATTCTCAAGATGAAATTCATAATTTCTTAACAAAGATATAAAACAGTCCCTTGAGATAAGTTTAATGGGTTTGGTTATTCAAAGTGTTAGGCCTAGAGTGCAATTATATTTATATAGTGGTATTAAATATATTTAATGGTAATTTTGGGCTTGTCAAGAGTTCATAGAAATGCTCAAAACCCATTGGAGCTAGTGTCTTATTTGTCCCTTTTGGTCCCACTCCAACTCATATACTAAAACCTAATTGGAATGGTCCAAAAGGTTAGCCCAATTAAATAATTAGTTATATATATGGAGAGAAACATATAAAATTTTGTAAGGTATGAAAATGGTGTGTATATGAGTGTAAGCTACTCTCTTGTTCTCTTTTGAACAGATATGTATAAACTGATTGAGAGATCACACTTCTTAAGCATAAGTGGAATTGGAGTGAATATTAAAAGTGTTCCCAAGTACTTCTAATCTTTGGTTTTGAATTTCACCGTACCAAGGTACGCTCTCTTGTTCTTAAATTCTGAAATTTACAAAGTACATGTTATCAATTGCAAATGAAGTAGATCCATTGATTTTCCACTGTGTATATTTTGTATGCGATACAAACTATGCTTATCCTACACTAACACCTTCCCATCCTCATACCTAAACTCCAAACCCATACTCTGGTAGTAAGATTAATCCTTCCACATAAGGGTGCTATATTTATAGTTCTTAGACCTAATCTTGGTGGCGACTCCATCTTTTCTCTACCTAATCTACTTGGCCGAGGTGTACTCCCCTTTCCTAAGGAGAAAACTGCTATGCCCACAACAATTTGCATGTAATTTGATCTAATTAATCAACTTGGATAATTGAATCAATTAGTCGGAGTCAATCTATTTTAACCCAACAACTTTTATTTGATTTTTTTTGACACTATGAATTGCTATATCTGAATTTCCTTCCTTCCTTCCAGTTATAGTCGTTAACCTGTAGTTGAAACAAAAATATTTTTCCAAGGAGCTTTTCTATTTTCATTTAGTAAGTTGAAATTTGCATTCATCTAATAAAATATTGAATATAATTTAGCATATTCTTGTCTAAGTAAATGAAAGATCATATATGCTAATTGTGTGGTCTTATAGTTGCACATTTGTTAGATATTTCTCTTGCTGGTGTTTGAAGTAATTTTTTAGCTTTCTTATCCAACAAAATAAATATAGTACACTCTATTCAATCATCAACATTGAGTTGAATTCTGTACCTGCATGTATAAATATATAATTTTCATTTTCATTTTATAAAAATATTTACTTTTATGTTTACATATATTGTATGATTGTAAAATTGATAATTTAAATTTTACATTGGAATTGGAAAATCAGAGTTACATTTGCATTGATTGCACCAAAAATCATTTTCAAATTTAACTTTTTTGTTGCACTTTGCACATCCAATATAGTACCATCCAAGGTTTGTTTCAATATTTTTGTTGTTGCAAGGCATGTGAATACAATTTCCTACAATATAAAAGAAAAAAAATACTTTTTTTATTAAGTTTATTGAAAACTAAATATATTATTGGTGTAATGTTGTTGAAAATAAAAATTTAGAGTACTTGATTATCTGATTCTCATTCCAAAGATATTATTTGCTTGATTTTCCTTCTATCTTTTGTGATCTTTTTTCAAGCAGTTTTTCCTCCTTCAATTGTAGAGGAATTCCTTCAATTAGAGCATTTTCCACATTTCTTTCATGATTGAAGATTAAAATTAAAACAGAATTAACAATTATTGGATATGAAGTATGTTATTGTACTAAATTAATGTATTAGCAACTTAAAATACAAAATTAAATCGCATGAACCAAAAGTTGAGTTCTAAAGAGTACAAAAATTTATAAACCTAAAGCAAAGATGCAAGGAAAAAGAATCAACCAAAAGATTGAGAGAGAGAGAGAGAGAGAGAGAGAGAACATTTTTCTGTGAGGTAAAACTATGCAAAGAATGGAAGAATGAATGAAAAATTTATAGTAAAAGGGTGTGAACAAAAAGAGACAAAAATGTAGAGGGTAGTCGCATGAACCAAAAGTTGAGTTCTAAAGAGTACAAAAATTTATAAACCTAAAGCAAAGATGCAAGGAAAAAGAATCAACCAAAAGATTAAGAGAGAGAGAGAGAGAGAGAGAGAGAGAGAGAGAGAGAGAGAGAGAGAACATTTTTCTGTGAGGTAAAACTATGCAAAGAATGGAAGAAGGAATGACAAATTTATAGTAAAAGGGCGTGAACAAAAAGAGACAAAAAAGTAGAGGGTAGTAGAGAGATAAAAAGATAAGGGAGGAAGAAAGGTATAATAAAAAGGTGTGAATAAGAAGAGACAAAATAAGAGAAGATGAATGGAAAGATGAAGAGTGATATTAAAGTAAAGGATAAATGGGAGATGAAAAGGTAAGGGAGGGAGCAAGGTTAGAGAAATTGTAAATATTAAAAAAAAGAGTAAATATTTAAAAACAAATTATAGAAAAATAGAAAAGAAATAGGATAATGACGTCGACGCTAATGTGGCTTAGTTAGAAAGTAGGAACAACAAATACTACGTTTCAGTTTTTAGATATATATATAAATTTGTCAAATTATTTTGATTCGTAATAATATAGAGGGCATTCAGATTAATATATATATATATATATATATATGTATGTATATATATATATATATTTTGTGTTAGTAAATATAAATATCTTAATTGAGAAGGAAGGGGAAAATTGTCAATTCTATTCCATCAGCCGCTTTGGTTTGTCAATTAAAACGAATATTCTGGATACCAATCTATTCTAGTGTACAATTTTTGGAGTTAATTGAAAGCTTTTTGTGACACAATCATCTCTGTCTAATCGCCTTTCATTTGAGAAATCGATTTCATTAAATTGACATTTGACAATATATAAAATCGTGTCCTAATCCTTTACTTACCCTCATAATTAACTCCAACTATAATGCCTAACAGGCACAGATAACAGCAATCAGATGTTAGCAAGCAAAGTGCTAAGAAAATCATACCATACATGAAGCTCTTGTATTTAATAGCCTTTGGTCCAAATGACCCCAGAGATATGGAGCCCATGTTTCATATGGTGGGGTTCCTATGGAGCCCATGTTTCTATAATTACTTATTTGTATATTCAATGTGCGATTAAAAAAAAAAAGTGCGATTCAAGTTTCCTTGTGTATTTAACCAAACAATAATGAAAAAAATGAAGAAGAAGAAAAATAAGACTTGCATATGGTGATTAAATATTGTGTAAAAAAATTGTTGATAATTAAATATTGTGTAAAACATTGTTGATACCCATTTTCATGACACATTTTATATAAGCCCGATTCAACCAAGCTCCACTTCTTTGTGGGCTTAATTTATGTATTGTATTATATTTTATTCTTTTAAGCATGGTCTAAGCTCATGCAATTTATTGGAAAAATTGAGAGAGTGTGGTTTGAATAGTATAGGTCGATTCCTTTTGGACCTTTTGCATGGCCTAAACATGTGTCCTACCAAGTGGGCAAGGGACACTGCTAGCTCCCCCTCCACCCCCCCCCCCCCCCCCGACCGATCTTGAAAAGCAGATGAAGATTTGGTTGGGTCTTAAGAGATAAAGCCCTCAGATATATTGCAAAACAAATACTTCCTTGATACACCTAACTGACCTAAGGGAAGGCTACAAAAACAAATTTGAAGGGCAAAGTAAGTGAAGAAAGAAATAAAAAGCTACTAAGAGAGAGCAAGCAAGCGGCGTGGGGTTCAAAACAAATGGTATATTGATATGTCAATATATGTTAAAAAAAAAAAAAAAAAAAAAAGACTGGCCGCAAAACAGGAACTTCGGAAATTACCACGGGGGCCACCATACATGATTCAAGACTTAGGACCTTAATTATTTCTTATGGCATATGGGCTTCTGTCTAAGTTAGTCCACATGCCTTTGTACATGCCTGCGAACATCTTTCTTTTGGCATTGAAGTCATGCAAACGTTAGCACCCGGCAACCATCTCTTGGTCTATGTCATGTTCAAGCATTTAATTCTTTGAAAGGTACATTTCTCCATGCATTAGGAGAGTGAAGCTTCAAGACACAGCTTGGGTTCACTCATCTAGGATTTATATTAGGAATATTGTTCCTAAAATATAATCATAGAAAGCCAAAGAGAAGTAAGAAAGCACCATGAAATTGAAGGTTCCTAAACCATTCTACAAAGAAAATTATAAAGCAACATGTGGACATGAAAAAAGAAAGAGCATTACGGATTGGATCTATCATTTGGTTACAGTGCGACTTTCTTGGACTCATGACCACAATTTTTAAATAAGTGGGTTCCATGACCTATGATATTTATACAAACAGACATCGTCAACCCATATCATCTCAACAAAAAATAAACGTTTGGGTAAACTAGTTCCCAAACTTGCAACATTTTCAAGCAATGGAAAATATCAACTACTCACATGCATGTCGCAAGTGCCGTGTGCTTGGGGAGCTAAAGTTGATATCCATTTTCACAACATAATTTGTACAAGCCCGATTCAACCAAGCTCCACTTCCTTGTGGGCTTAATTCATGTATTGTATTATATTTTACTCTTTTAAGCATGGCTCAGCCCATGTAATTTATTGGGAAAATTGAGGGAGTGTGGTTTGGAGGGTATGGGTCGATTCCTTTCAGACCTTTTACATGACTCCAACCCATGCATATACCAAGTGGGCAAGGGACACTGGTAGCAACTCTGGCTCATAGAGGAAGTCTTGTACCCAAAATTTCCACCTTAAAAGAGCCTCTATGCTCTAGCTAATTGTGGCCTAGCTTTTCTGTTCTACCAATTTTTAGCCTAAAACATATAACTGACCCTAAGTGGTTGGCCTTGTCTACTGTAGCAACCAAATGCAAACTTCAAGGGCTTGCCATGTCTAGGAAACATCAGCCCATGAATTTAGGTCACTCCAGTTCCCAAATTATGCAAAAATCAAGCCAACCCTCTTAGCCAATTAAAGAAAATCTTTGATTGAGACCTTGGGGTTCAAAGCCTCTTCTATGGCCAAAAACTTGTCACTTAGAGCACCCCAAACGCAATACAAAAGGCCCCAATCCAAGGAAGTGAATCTCATACCGTACCGGCCGGTACGACCGATATATACTGTACCAACCAATGAACTAGTACACTTAACCCCCCTGTTTCATACCGGAAAAAATACTGGATGTATCGGCTGTACTGATGAAATTCGGGTGTTTCGGCTGGTAAATGGATACCAGGCTGAAATAGGAAATGCTTTTTTTTTTTTTTTTTGAAATTTTCAAGGGCAAGATTGTAATTTTCCTAAATCCTAATTCTAACCCTAACACTACCCACACAACCCTCTTTCTTTCTTTCTCTCTCATGCTCTCTTTTTTAGTTTTAGCAGCTCTATCTCTCACTCTCTCAGCCGCTCTCTCTTTCAGCTACTCTGTGTCTCTCACTCTCTCGGCCACTTTGTCTTTAGGTTGCTCTATTTTTCACTCTCACTCTCTCGGCCACTCTGTCTCTAGGCTGCTCTGTCTCTCACTCTCAAGTAAAATTTTGTCTTCATTTTTCTGTGTGGAATTATATTTCATGTAGAATGTGATAAATAACAAATTGATTATTGTGTTCATGAACTGATAGCAAAATTGATTATTGTGTTGATATATATTGTTGTTTCATTCTTGATTTTGGTTAGCTTGAAATATTGGGTTAGTAATTTACAACTTAGTATGACTATTAATAAAAAGTAACTTAGAGTTATTAACAAATAATTGATGTATACATGCAGTGTGAATTATGACTGAAAATCAATTAAGTGTAGCATTTGTCCTAGCTGTAAGATTCGAGGATCCGACATGGGCTTATGGCCGTGCTGTGCCGGATGCGGGAAATAACACCCATTGTACATTTTGTTCTAAAATGATGGGGGGGGGGGGGGAGGAATTACTAGGCTTAAGTATCATTTAGCTAAGATTCCAGATGTTGAAACATGTAAAAAAGTATTTGAAGATGTAAAATGACAAATGAAACAATTGATTGAAGATTTAGAGAAAAGTAAACAGAAAAAAAAAAAAAAAAAAAAAAAAAAAGAAGAAGAAGAAGAGGAAGAAGAAGAAGAATGAATAAAGAAATTGCAAATTCCTATGATTTAGAGGAGAAGTGTAATACCCCGAAAAAGAAAAAAGATTTTAAAAGGAGGGGTATTTAAGTAAATTGGTGTGGGGCCAATTTTATAATTTATAATTATAAGAGTGTTTTTAAAAAAATAAGGTTGAAACCCTAACTATATATAAGCTTATTAGGTCAACATATATGAGGAGATATTTTGAGAGAGGGAATTACTCAAAGGACTGAAGTAGAGAAGAATTGACTACATAAGAGCCTAAGAATCTCTTTATTGTCTAATCTAAGTTTTATTTAGAATTAGAGTATTTTTTTTTTTTATGTGGGTATTTTGGCCTAAAAGTGAAACTATTTAAATCTCTAATGAATTTTACGATCTGAACAATCAAGGGATTAAATCATATTCTTGGTACCTGTACTGTGTCGATAATAGTTGGGTATTCTTTTTCTATGCCTCAATTACGTTAAGTGTAGATGGGTTTTCAGAAGGTTAGACATGGCCATAGTGGTTCATATTCTGCACAGTTCTACCTTAAGGAATTGTACCCAAAATTGATAGAGTTGGGAAAATACAAAAAAGTCTAGTAGTATAGGTTTGAGGTCTGACAAGCTAAATAAATAAATAAATAGAAATAAGAAGAAGAAAGGGGTACGTAACAGTGTAATTGTTGAAGATGGGTAGGCTACCAAAATAAATAAGTAAATAAAAAAAAATAAAAAATAAAAGAAAAGGAAAACACGTGTACCTGACCTGTTGCTCTTCGTTTTTTATTTTTGCTGAATGACCTGTTGCTCTTCTTTTACCCTTTATGCATATTATCCTACGGGATTATTAGTGGCAGAAAGCAAGGAATATATATATATATATATATATATATATATATATATGAATAAACGGATTTTTGCTTTGAGATAATAGTGAAAAAATTTTGAGATATTTTTAACAGTTTCTCTTCTAACCGGGTACCGTTTTAAATTTTTCTTGAATTATTTTATTATTGAGTATAGTGCTTGAAAATTGTTTAGGTGATATCTAAGGATTTTAGAGAAAGTGTTAGGGAGAAGATCCTTGTGGTGAGTTGACTGAAGTAAGTAACCTTATCCTAATTAGTTTTATTTTGCGTATTTTAACTACTGAAATTTTTTTTACAGTTATTATAATTTTATTTATATTGTATTACTGATTTCAAGTAAAGAATTATCACAAATATATATGATTATTGAATATATGATGTATTTTATTTAATTGTTTTTAGCTATACTGATTCAAAGTAAAGAATAAATAATTTTCACAAATACACATAAGCATTGAATATAAGATTTATTTTACTTAATTGTTCTTTTAGCTATATTGATTTAAAGTAAAGAATTATAGGAATATCACAAATAGATTTAAATATTGAATATGTAATTATATATATGTATTTGAATAAGATATATTTTTGTTAGAAACTATGATTTCATATATATGATTATGAACAATCTGACTATGAATTTATTCTGATACCCAGCCAATGGGGGTCATTCATTAGTACTCTGATACCCAAACTAATAAGAGTTGTTTATTGGTACTCTGATACCCAAACCAGTACTTTGATACCAAACCAATGGGGGTTATTCATTAGTACTCTGATACTCAAACCAATGGGGGTCGTTCATTGGTACTCTGATATTCAGCTAATGGGGGTTCTTCATTAGTACTTTGATACCCAAGCCAATGGGAGTTATTCATTGGTACTCTGATGCCTAGTCGCGGGAATATAGCGTGACCATAGTCATAAGACTATTAAGAATATGAATTACGTTTGAATATTTAACCCATTTGAGTCCTTAAAACTACATATGTGATTTGGAAATATTTGAGAATTTAAACTATTTTGAGTCACTTAAACTGCTTATGTATTTTTGGAACCTATTGTAAGTTATAGCTTTTGATTTATGAAAATTGACTACTTTCTAAACCATCTATGATATATTTGTAAGATTAAAGTATGTGATCTATTTGCAACTTATTATTTTAAGACTATGAAACTTTTTTAATTATTTTTTAAAACCCATAGTATATTATAACTTTTGAAAACTCACATTACATCTTATTATTTTACAGATCTATTGCTTGATAGAACTTATTAGGATGTTGGTTACTTATTGAGTTGTCAGTTCACCCCTTTTTCCCCTCCAGTTTCAGATTGTGAAGAATAACAAGTTTTTGGAGTTTTGATGTTATGTTGTGAGCAGGAAAAGGAGCTTTGTGATATTGGGATTGGATGGTCTTCTTATAGTGTTATATTTATTGGCCAACTGGCATTATGTACATGAGGTTTGAATTTGTTCCTATTAAATTATTGGAGATCTATTCATAGAGAATTTGTTAAGGTATTTTGGATTTATTTGATTTAATTTTGAGGATAAATTTTAGTTGCTAAGAATACCTTGCACACTTGAAGAGTGCTTAATTTATAAGCGTGCGGCAATTGTCACGTGCCTATTTTTATAGTTGGGTTCGGGGCGTGACAAGGAGGATGATGATCATCATCATGATGAAGGTAATAATGATAATGAGAGAGGTGGTTCAAAGAGTCATTCATCAATTAGTAATCATAACACCAAAGGGAAAGAAAAAGTTGGAGAAAAGGCAAACATTAAATCCTTTTTTGCTTTAAGAGCAACTCCTGGTTCTCAACCATCCATAAAATCCTCTTTGGCCACAAAGCAAATGGTTGAGAAGGCAAGAATGAATTTTGCAAGATGGTGGTACGATGTTAATATACGTTTCCATGCTGCTCACTCTGTGTATTATCAAGAAGCTTTAGATAGTGTAGCAGCTATAGGGCCTGGTTTTAAAGGACCTTTTTATCATGACTTGAGGGGGCCTTTATTACAAAAACATGTGGGTGAGATGAATGATTATCTCTTAGATGTGAAAAATGATTGGAAAGTCTATGGGTGTTTGAAAGTTCAATATAGGTATGAAATACCCTTGAACGTTTAGACCCCCAAATACAAAAATACCAATTCAAGCTATATAACAAACAACGTATGTGCGGAAAAAGATAAATAGCTTAAACCAGAATTGATAAACAATCTAAACCATAAATAATCACACACACAGCATTAATTAAATGGTAAAGATGAAGGGAAAAGAAATGCAAACACAAGGACAGCACTCGATGTGTTATCGAAGAGGAAACCGAAGCCCTAGGCGTAAAACCTCTCTGCCGCCCTCCAAGCAGTCAATAATCCACTAGAAAATGTAGTTAGGATACATGAACAGTAATAGACCCTCCAAGCCTAATCTACCCAGGTACCTGAGCCCTCCAAGCTTCCTACTCCAATGAGGTTGCGCCAAACCTTTTTCTTTTCTAGCTTACCGGATTCCGCTATAGCCCATAGCATCAACCAATCACCATTGGTTTCTTCCCAAACTGCTTCCCTAAGCACCAAATGGACCTTCTCATAGACGTGGGTGTGGTGAGATAAGGGTTTGGTTAATAACCTCTCAAGGGTATGACAATGGAGAGGAAGAAAGTAGAGGAATTTGTAGAGTCTCTTTAGATGAAAATTGGGGATGAGGCAATCTTGTTTTTTTCTAGGGTTTTCTCTCACAAAATTCTCTCTGGAAGCTCTCTCAATATGATGGGTATAAGGGTGTATATATAGTAGGGTGAGAAGGGAATGCAAAACGTCAGTTTTTGCCAAACAGGGCAAGTTGGCGACTTGGTCTCGCAGCTTGTCCAAGTCGCGAGTTCAAGTCGCGACGTAACAGCCTGGCCAGACTGGAACTTTTGTTCTGTAGCGTGATAGCTGGCGCGACCTTTCAGCTTCCCAGTGTGCCTCTCATATGCCAGCCTTTGGCGGCTTGCCAGTCGCGATCCACCCGCGAGCCCTAGCCGCGAGCCTCTGTTTTTCTTGCACACTCTTGAACTTTTCTTCACATCTTCTCACACACTACCCTTATAATTTTCCCACCTAAATACAGGGTTGCTAAGTGCTAAATTACAAGCAAATTGGTCACGGAATAAAGCCAATTAAATAGTTGATTAAATTCAACCTTACAGTGTTCAATAATGTCAGATGGGTGGACAAATCAAAAGAAAGATCCAATCATTAATTTTTTAGTGTATTGTCCAAGAGGTACCATGTTTCTTAAATCCCTTGATGTGTCAGGCCTAACAAAGGATGTAGATACATTGTTTAAGTTGTTTGATAAAGTTGTTCAAGAAGTTGGGGCTGAGCAGATTGTGCAATTCATTACAGATAATGTTTCTTCTTACAAGTCTGCATGAAAGAAGCTAATGTAAAAATATGGGTCATTCTATTGGTCTCCTTGTGCAGCCCATTGCATTGATTTAATGTCGGAAAATTTTTCAGATAGAAGATATTTTCCTATCATTGATGAAACCATTCAAAAGGCTAATAAGATTACCAAATTCATATACAACCCATGGCAAGATTTTATCTTTGATGAGAAGCGACTTCACTAATGGTAGGGATTTGATTCGTCCAGCCATCACAAGGTTTGCAACTGAGTTTTTAAGTCTTCAATGCTTGACTAAGTTCAAGAAAAAACTTAGGCAAATGTTTACTTATAATTAATGGGTTGAATCTCGACATGCTAAAGATGTCTTAGGAAAAGAGGTGGTTGCAATTGTTTTGGAAGATAAAGAGTTTTGTTTACAATGTTAACAAATAGTGAAGATTAGTGAGCCTTTGG
This sequence comes from Quercus variabilis, assembly GCA_030445155.1. Taxonomy (NCBI): domain Eukaryota; kingdom Viridiplantae; phylum Streptophyta; class Magnoliopsida; order Fagales; family Fagaceae; genus Quercus; species Quercus variabilis. The sequence goes on along the minus strand of CP129447.1, from coordinate 43,864,279 downwards.
TTAGAGTACTGCGTCTTGTAGATGGGGATGAAAAACCATCAATGGGATACTCGCATGAGGCAATGGATAAAGCAAAGGAGAATATAAAAGCAAGGTTGAAGAATAAAATTTCTGCATATATACCATTTACTAGTGTCATTGATGCTAGATGGGATAAACAACTCTATAGTCCATTACATGCAACAAGTTGTTATCTCAACCCTGGAATCTTCTTTAGGCCTTCATTTAAGAAGCAAAAAGAAGTTACAAAAGACCTATATAGTAACATTACAAGGTTGGTTTCTGATCCTGATGAGCAAGACATTCTTAGTTCTCAAATTGAAGCATACAAAAAGTCTTTAGGTGACTTTGGAATGCCTGTGGCAATCTACCAACGTGAAAAACTAAGTCCAAGTATACTATATGTATCTATACATACATATATATATTTCATTTGAAAGTTTGTTACTTGCTTTGTACTAAATTAATACTTTCTTTTATTTTTGGAAGTTGCTTGGTGGGAGCAATTCGAAAATGACACTCCAGAATTACAAAAGTTTGCAATTTGAGTGCTAAGTCAGTGTTGTAGTGCAACTGGTTGTGAAAGAGCTTAGAGCACATTTGAACTTGTCCATTCCAAGAGGAGAAATAGGCTTGAGCATAAATGTTTAAATGACTTGGTATATGTTCGTTATAATCTATTGTTACGAGAAAGGTATATTTTTAAATATATTCAATTTTTATTTTGAATGATTAGAAAATGTCACCAATGTATAATATTGATTTTGGTAGGAACATTAGAAGGACAAAGGATTACTTGGATCCTTTAAGCCTTGATAATATTGTTTTAATGGAGGATTGGGTAGCTGAGGAATCTGAATTTTTGTTACTAACTAAGGAAGATGTGAATTAGGCTAGCATTGAAGAACCATTAGCAACAATGACTTTGGAAGATGATGATAATGATGATGTTGTTGCTCTTGATGAAGATGATGGTGACAATGATGTTGTGTTGACAAATGCTAGTACTCATGTATATTATGGTCCTGATGTAGATCCTTTTGAAGGATGGGAGTAGATGATCCTATGTAATTTGTGTTAATTATTTGTATTATTTGTTTTCTTTATATGCAATAAACAATTAAGTTTTCTATTTTTTATATTTTGTGTGTGTGTGTGTGTGTGTGTGTGTGTGTGTGTGTGTTTTTTTTAAGTTGATGCTAAAGTTTAAAACTATGAATAATTTGTTCTTAATTGATGTAGTGTTTTATGGTAAATAGGAAGTTTTGAGGTAATGTTTTATGGTAAATAGAGATTGTGTGTGTGTGTGTGTGTGTGTACATATATTAAATATATAAAATAGCGGTAAACTCGAAACGGTACACCGGTATTGACTGGTATCCGAAATATATCGTACCGGTGGCCAAACTAGTACAGCCTCTGGTACGGTATTAACTCCCTTGCTCCAATCAGATTCAAAATGAACCAATCACGTTCTACCCTTAGATTTGAAACTTTAGAGCAAAATCTTATTCAGCCAGCTAACATTCTCACAATTTTGAAGCTTATAGGTGGAAATATGGGTACAAGGAAACCTTCCCTCTCTCCCTCACAACTTCTCTCAATTTTCTCTTCTTGCTGACTGTGGGTTGAAGTTTCAGACTTGTGTGCTTTTTCTGCATTTTCTTGTATTTCAATTATGGCATTTTGATTTCTCTCTTGTTAAAGTACTATTAGCCTTTTGTTCATTATACATTTGGAATTTTGGGCTTAATTCTTCACAATAAACACTTTTAAAGAACCAAGGGGAGATTTGGGCTAATCTTGCATTTTTTGCCCTTGTTGCAAAACATCCCCGAAATTTTAGCGACTCCGTTGGGCAGTCAAGCAGCTGAAACCAGAGAAGTTATGTATTTGAAGATGCAAAACCAGAAAAAAGATGGTGTTTCTCAAACCAACTTGTTGTTCCAAGAGAAAATTGTATGATGCTTCATCGCGCAAGAAGAGCATGGTGAAGTTAAGCTGAAAATAGTTCTATCCTTAGCTCAGTGATCTGCTAGAGATGCTCCAAATCACGTGACAAAATTGCTCCAACCTTTGGAAGCCATGACAAGCTCATGCATCCAAAGTTGTGCTCGAGCCTCACATGCTATGCCATGGCATGTTTATATATTTCAAGTCGTGACAAGCGCATGCATTCCAAGCCATGCCAACTCCTAAACCATTCTTGAATTTAAGATTATGCTTGAAGAGGGAAGCACTAATGTGTCATCCTCAAGAGAATTGTTCTTGTCACTCGACTCTTGCAAAGGGAATTCCTAAGTAAGCCCACTGCCCACTAGTACGGGGAGCTTGGCATGCACCTTTGGAGAATTCTTTTCTAGACCTCACTCTAGATATTGATGTCAGATAGCTCAAAAATTACATGCAAGTTGCTGGAAACTCATTCCAAAAACTTTTGAGTGAAATCTTAGTATAATGTGGAAACTTGGAATAAGTGGCATAGAGGCTAAGGAGAGAAATTTTTGTGCTAGGGATGCAACAACCTGACATTGATGTCTCTAATTCTTAGCCCATCACTATCCCAAAGTTTGAAGCTAAGTAAGCAAAGTATGGAGCCGCTGTTTGTGGTACCATGTATCTTCGACGAAGAGGATAAGAATTAAACTGTTATGCTGGGAATGAAATTGTTGTGCTTGGACTTGTATACTTTTTTTGCATTTTCTTATATTTTAGTTATGGCATTTTGATTTCTCTCTTGTTAAAGTACCATTAGCCTTTTGTTCATTATGCATTTGGAATTTTGGAATTGATTCTCCACAATAAACACTTCTAAAGAACCAAATGGGAGATTTGGGCTAATCTTGCATTTTTGGCCCTTGTCATAAAAGGTTCCCGTCAAAAATTAATACTCTTCTCCTAGATATCTCTTTTTTCTTTGTTTTCTTAATTACAATTATTAGATATGAGATTATTCGAGTTATGAATATTGCAGAAGTCAAGGCGATTCATTAATTTTTGTATGCATAATTACTTATTTGGTATATTCAAAAAAAAAAAAAAAATGTTGGATTCAAGTTTTCCTTTGTATTTCATAGGTTCCCGTAAAAAATTAATACTCTTCTCCTAGATATCTCTTTTTTCTTTGTTTTCTTAATTACAATTATGAGATATGAGATTATTCGAGTTATGAATATTGCAGAAGTCAAGGCGATTCATTAATTTTTGTATGCATAATTGCTTATTTGGTATATTCAAAAAAAAAAAAAAAATGTTGGATTCAAGTTTTCCTTTGTATTTCACAATATATATATATATATATATATAAGAAGATAAGTCTTGCATATGGTGTTTAGAATTGACTCAGGTATCGTGTAAAAAATAAAACTCTTCCGCGTTGATATCTCATTTTCCTTTTTCTTTTTTCTTTTTTTTCTTTTTTTTCTTTTTTTTCTTACAATTGTGAGAGGAGGGATTCTTTGAGCTATTATTTAGTAATACCCCGGAAGTCTTAGTCAAGGTGATTCACTGTTTTCTGTTTGTTAAAACACTAGTTACTAACTCATGCAATGCACAGGAATGCTACTAATATTTAAAAATAAAAATTATATCCATAATAAAAGGACATGAAATGTCATTACCATCCCAAAAGATGAGCATCAACTGTAGTAGAAACATTAACTCATTATTCATTCCAGCCATCACTTTTTTTTTTGGGTGTAAAACTACTTGCTCAAACAATTAAACTAAATACAAAACCAAGCTTCAGATAACCCAAAAAGTTAAATTAAATCTAAATAAAAACTAAATTAAAAAAAAAAAAAAAAAAAAAAAACCAAATTGTGCATATCATGAAGACAAGTTGTAATACCCAAAAAAAAAAAATTAAAAGGAGGGGTATTTAAGTAAACTTGTGTGGGGCCAATTTTATAATTTATAATTATAAGGGAGTTTTTAGAAAAATGAGGTTGAAACCCTAGCTATATATAAGTTTATTAAGTGAACGTATATGGAGATTTTTTTTTTTAGAGAGGAGACTACCCAAAGGACTGAAGTAGAGAAGGATTGACTACACCCTTGAGGTAAGAGCTTAAGAATCTCTTTCTTGTCAAATCTAAGCTTTATTTGGAATTAGAGTATTTTTTTTTTATGTGGGTATTTTGGACAAGAATGAAACTATTTAAATCTCTAATGAATTTTATGACCTGAACCATCAAGGGATTAAATCATAATCTTGGAACTTGTACTGTCTCGATAATAGTTGGGTATTCTTTTTCTATGCCTTTTGTTGCATTGAGCAGAGATAGAATTTTTAGGCTTCATGGGTCAGGTTTCTGCACAGGCCTTTATACCGAGGTGATGGAGTTAGGGAGCATGAGAAATCAAAAAGAATAGTAACTAGTCTAGGCTTGGAGGCATGACAAGTTATCAGTTATCACATGTTAAAAAAAAAAAATAATAGAAAGGTGTTAACGTAACTGTGTTCAGGTGGTGTTTCTTTATAAATTGACTTTTGTCCCTATAGATATTCTATAGTCTATAACCCTAGGAAACTATTTGTGGCAAAAAGTAAAGAAAATGTATGATATGAATAGGTGGATTTTTGGTGTGAGATAAAAGTGGAGAATTATTGGATATTTTAGAAAATTTTCTTCTGGTCAGTACCTTGCAAGTTAATTTTAAAATTTTATTTTGGAGTAAATTGTATCTAAAAATTGTTTTAGGTGATATCTAAGGATTTTAGAGTAAGGATTAAGAAGAAATTCTTTTGTCGAATGCTAGTTGAGGTAAGTAACCTTATTCTAATTGGTTTTATCTTTACGTATTTTAACTACTGAAAATTTGTTTAAGGTTGTTACAATTTATTTCTATTGTATTACTGATTTCAAGTAAAGAATTATCACAAATATATCTGATTACTGAATATATGATGTATTTCATTTTATTTTTTTTAGCTATACTAATTCAAAGTAAAGAATAAAGAATTTTCACAAATATACATGAGCATTGAATATAAGATTGATTTTATTTTTTTATTTTTTTTTAGCTATATTGATTTAAAGTAAAGAATTATACAAATAACACAAATAGATTTGAATATTCAATATATGATTATATATATATATATATATATTTGAATAAGACATAGTTTTGTTAGAATTGTGATTTCATATAGATGATTATGAACAATCTGATTATGAATTTATTCTGATATCCAGCCAATAGGGGTTATTCATTGGTACTCTGATACCTAAACCAATGGAGGTTATTCATTGGTACTCTGATACCCAGCCAATGAGGATTATTCATTGGTATTCTGATACCCAAACGAATGGGAGTTATGCATTGGTACTTTGATACCCAACCAATGAGAGTTATTCATTGGTACTCTAATGCCCAGTTACGAGGATATAGTGTGACCATAGTCATAAGATTATTAAGAATATGAATTACGTTTGAATATTTGAACTATTTTGAGTCCTTAAATTTACATATTTGATTTTGGAAATGTTTGAGTATTTGAACTATTTTGGGTCATTAAAATCGCATATGTATTTTTGGAACTTATTGTAAGTTATAAGTTTGATATATGGAAAACTGACTACTTTCTGAACCATCAATGATATATTTGTAAGATTAAAGTATGTGATCTATTTGCAACTTATTATTTTAAGACTATGGAACTTCTTTAGTTATTTTTGAAAACCCATGGTATATTATAACTTTTGAAGACTCATAATACATCTTATTACTTTACAGATCTATTGCTTGATAGAACTTATTAGAATTTTGGTTACTTATTGAGTTGTCAGCTCACCCCTTTTTCCCCTCTAGTTTCAGATTGTGAAGAATAACAAGTTTTGGGAGTTATGATGTTGTGTTATGAGCAGGAAAAGAAGCTTAGTGATTTTGGGATTGGATGGCCTTCTAATAGTTTTATATTTTATTGGCCAATTGGCATTATGTACATGGGGTTTGGATTTTGTTCCTATTAAATTATTGGAGATCTATTCATAAAGAAATTGTTAAGATATTTTGAATTTATTTGAATTAATTATTGAGGATAAATTTTAATTGCTAAGAAGGCCTTGCACACTTGTAGGGTGCTTACTTTATAAGAGTGCGGCAGTTGTCACGTGCCTATCTTTATACTTGGGTTTGGGGCGTGACAAAGGCATATAGAAAAAGAAGGGGTTGCCATGTCATAGTCCACAGAATAAGAAGGCTTATGCACCCAATAAGCATTACCTTAGTTGCTTATTACCATCTTGATATCCTTTTTTTTTATAAAAAAGTTTTGAAGTAAAGATGTATCCTCTGATAGCTAAATATAAGAGTTTAATTCCTCTCTATTTCAATTTAAAACCAAATTGTGCATAAAAGTAGAAAATTTTCCTTTGTTCCAATATGTCTTTAGTACCAAAATCACAAATCCATTAAAACCAAACTGCACATAGAAAATCTTAGAGATTGAAGGACAACTTTAAAGTGTTTTTTGTATCTTCTTCATTTGTTGCTTCGTAGTAGTCCCTGAATAGTCCTTTTGTTTTCCTTGAGTATAGATGTTGGTGTGAGTTGCACATTGCTTTGAACATTGAATCTTTAAAGCACAATCACGACCTTGTTCAATTGATAAGTTAATGCTACATTCATTTGAAGTATCACTGATGTAAGCCTGGCAATAGAATAGGTTGAGGAATGTATTACAACGTATACATCTAAAATATCATATTTGTAATTTTGCTATATTAAAGAATACGTACCTTTATCATTTTATCAAGCTTTGTCAGTTTCTTCAAAAGATTCAAAAACTTTCTTGATAGTGTAGAACTCTCATCCATATTGGAGATTATAGTCATTTAGTTGTATTTGGAAAACAAATTGTTTTCCTTTTATATTTTCTATTTGCACAGGAAGGATGACTTCTTCTGGCACTTAACAAAAATAACATTTTTCAAATTGTACACTCAAGTAAAGTTTAGTAAATATCAAATACTAATTTTATCTTTCATATTCTCACCTCTAAACATTTGTTCAAAAGGTCTTTCGCTGATATGTTGAGTAATTTTCCTGCTTCTGAATCAAATAAAATGATTATGACAATTCTTGAGCTATCTTCAACCTTTAATTGAATTCTATACCTGATAAGAGAAATGACATATATAATGTTAATATCATAATAGTTATTGTGTATTTTAATATAAAAAGTAAACATTTTCATTTTGTGTGCCTTGGGATTGGGAAGCATGCCTTTTTGTTGCAATTGTTGCACCATAATCTCTTGACTTCTTTTTACGACATACTTTGCAAGAGATAAAATATCAACCAGAATTATCTATCTCAATGTTTATAATTTTTCCCTGACAAGTAGAGATAGTTTCCTAGAAATTGAATTTAATATCAATCAATTCATAATTTTATAGTTAAATTTTGTAAAAGCAGGTCTATAGTACACAAAGCAATGTTAAGGACACATTGTTATTATTTAAGGTTTTTTTTTTTTTTTTTTTTCTTACCTCACTATCAGAGTCCCACATATTTTTTGTTATTTCACTTATGGTTCTTTTGTTGATGTTCATATCTTCTTGAATTGTCACTTGTGGTTTGAATTGCTTTGGCATTTGTACTATTGGTTGGTTATTTTCCACCAACCTGTTATATTACATAAAGATACTAGACATAGTATTGTAGAGACTGTAAATACATTAAAAATGTGAATCATGTAAAATAAGTAACAAATAGGGTTCGAAATTAATGATACCGCAAAATAATAAAACATACACAACGACTTATTTTAAAAGGCTAATATGTCACAACCTAAAGAACTTCACTATTGCACGTGTCCTTTTAGGAATTACTGCATTCTAATTTGCAAGTTGCAAAATTCTAGTACAGATTCGGTGAAATTCTTTTTGACAAGACATTATAAAAAAACTCATTGTCCACGGTCTTATCTAGGGATGGCCATGGGTAGGGTATGGATCGGGTATACCCATACCCGACCAAAAGTTTACCCATGGATACCCAATTATCAATACCCATTAATATCCATACCCGAATCTTACTCGAATATATTATCCATGGATATCCATACCCTACCCGAAACCTGAAACCCATTTAATTTTTTTTTTTTTAATTCAAAACATTTTAACATAAAAACTAACCAATCTTAAAAAAGAAAAAAGTAATCAAGAAAAAAAAAATTTATGGATTAGTTTGTATCTACTTTTTTTTTTTTTTTTTTTTTTTGAGATAGAGATAGAAATTTTATTAGATAAAAAATAAAATAAAATAAAATAAAGAAGCAACATTTCCCCCTGACTCTTCAGTTGTTTGTCAAGCAAATGGCAACTCCTAAAATAAAGTCACTTTCAGGCTTTTCAATGTAAAATATTTCCACTGGATGAAGCCTTCTTGGAACATTCATAAGTGGTGCATCAAAATAACTCTGAAAATTTTCAACCTCAAAAGTAGCACTCATTACAACTAGCTTCAGATCAGGTCTATTTGTCAACACTTACTTCAGAAGTCCAAACAGAATATCAGTTGCCAATGTTCTTTTGTGAGCCTCATCAAGAATTAGATACAAAATTTTAAAAAGTAAAATAAAATAAAGAAGCAACATTTTCCTCTGCCTTTTCAGTTGTTTGTCAGCAAATTCCAACTCCTAAAATAAATCACAAAATACTACTATTTCCATGGTAGTGAAGATCAGCATGTAACATTGCATTCCCATCATGAACTCTAACAGTGCAGGACCTGTCAAAACAAACATAAATAATATTAAAAATCTAATGTAGTGATTCATTAGATTTTTATGGTAAATATAAGATAACACTATATCTCGTTACTTAACTATATTATGATCAAAACACTACTCATAGCATGAACTACTGACAACCAGCACTTCTTAAGAAGAAAAAACAAATTATTGAAGACAAGCAACATTCATTGAGAGTAAGACGCTATTCTACCTTCTATAAATTACCAACATTGATTCTATCTATTTAATCTCCATTTGTCACAGAAAAACTTGATACAAACGACACAATAATCCTATTTCAACAATACAATAATATAAGACATTTATTTTTGCCTTTACAGATCTCATGACTTGTGCATGACAACAAACATGCGGAAGTCAAGCCACAACAGGGTAGCACCAATCTCCCTGCTCCCCTGGCAACAGATGATAGTAAGTCACACAAAGTCTGAGATATTTGATACCTAATAAGATACACAATAAAGCTCAAAGAATTTTTCCTAAAAGAAAAAAAGAAAATGGATGAATGATAAAAGCAAATTGATAACCCTTTTCACTTAAGAATAGGAAACTGTGCTCCATAAACAGTGAACAGTTAAGTTTCTCATGTACCATACAAAGCATATATTGATTGTTAGACAACAATCATACATCAATGCAACCCTTTGATTTGTGCAAACTACCAAGACAAACATGAGCCTATTGTACAAAACCAACAAAATAATACAGTGGACAACCAACAACAAGCTCATTTTTAGTTTGTTCCATGTTTAAAGTATGTATATCAGTGTCGTGGAGCTTATCTATGCAGTTTTCAAGTAAATAGGTAAGCAGTGCATACCTTTAGAAAGTATATAAATCAAACTATCAGAAGTACAAAACTTATAAATTTCTAACAAAGAATTTAAGAAATACCATTGTCTCAAATTGAAAAGGAATGTTATTCCAAACATAGACCAAAATCAAGGATAATCAAGGATAATAATACCTATCCATTAGTCTGAAAGCTCCATGGCATGACTTTCCTCCGGTTCATCTTCTTCTTAATCATCAAGAATGTTTTGAATGGTAGCATCTTTTAGCACACCTTTAAGTCCGCTCCATAACCAACTCTGCCCACACATCAATGCTTCGAAGGTATCATGATGAAGACGGCTACGGTGTGGACTCAACAATCTCCCGCTAGTGCTAAAAGCCGACTCTGAGGCAACTGTTGTCATAGGAATAGCCAAAAATATCCCTTGCAATGCGTTGCAAGGTAGGATACTTACTAGCATTACGCTTCCACCAACCCAAAACATCAAATTGTTCAGTTCTAGGTGCCACTTTCTCACTAGTATAAAGTTCAAACTCCGATATAGTATCCCTACTCCTTTGGCCTATGTTAGTAGTCGCATTACTAACAAACAAATCATAGTCCCTCATTGTATCATCATGTTCAGGTGCAGCACTTGATGTAGAAGTAGAAGATGAAGCTTGAGAATAAATGACTCCTTTATCAATGTTTTCTAAGTCATACTCTGCAAACAACTCAAAAAGAAGGTTCTTAACCTTCTCAATTTCTTCGTTAGCATTACTACTGTACATTTTATTAAAATAAAATGTCAATAACATCAATTTATATCTTGGATCTAAAACAATAGCCAAACTCATGATATCATGAACGTCACTCCAATATTTATCAAACTTAGCTAACATCTTTGCTACCATTTTCTTAACCAACTCATCTTCACTTGAAAGCCACCGATTTAATTCCAACTTCAACAGGAAGACTGACGGAAAATAATGATTAGTCGTTGGGTAGGCAGTACCAGAAAGCAACTCAGCAACTTTATGAAAGTAACCCATCTTCTCACAAACAATTTGTGCTACCTCCCAATCCCTATTAGTTGGAGCATATTGATACTGAGGTTCACAACACAGTAAACGGGGAAAAACATCTTTATAAATCAAGGCAGTTGAAAGCATCAAATATATAGAGTTCCAACAAGTCCTATAATCAAGTACCAATTCCTTAGTACTTGCAATATGTGATTGGCGAGATATTTTTTCAAAAATTTCTGTTCTTTTTGGTGATTGTGTCCAAAAAATATGCACTACTTCAAACCTTCTCAATACCATCACCAATTACATTCAAACCCTCTTGAACAACCAAATTCAAAATATGTGCTGCACAACGCACATGCAACAATTTTCCACCTAAAATAAGTGAACTAGCTTAAAGCTTATCCGAAACAAGTTTCATCATGCCATCATTGTTGCTAGCATTATCTACAGTTATGGCAGATAACTTCAAATCAATGTTCTAGTCAGAAAGACACTCCAAAAGGATTTTAGAAAGAGAATACTTATCATGTGGAGATGGCATACGAATAAACCTAAAAAAAATAAACATAAATATGATTAACTAAAGAAAGTAGAAAGTTAATAAGCTTGACTAAGAATCTAAAAACTAGTACAACAAAATGACTCAAAGAAAAATAATACCTTATAACTCGGCTTTCCAAAGTCCAAGAGTCATTTATGTAATGCGCTGTGATTACCATGAATGACCTCTTACTGTTGTTTGCAGTCCACAAGTCTGTTGTGATTGCAACTTTACTTGCATTCTTGTCAATTTCTACCATAGTCTTCTGCTTCTTTTCATTATAAATTTGTTTGATATCTCGCTTCAATGTGTTTCTTCCTACTATCTTAAAATTTGATCGAAGAGCACCAACAAAATCCCGAAACCCAACATGATCAACATTTGCAAGAAGGTACTCATGCAAAATGACCATTTGGGCAAGGTCCCTCCTCGAAGCCTTCTGATCCTCTTCATTAAAAACACTAGGGCTTGAGATCCTTTTACTTCTTACCCTATTGTGTTGTTTGACAAGAACTTGCTTCCTAATATCTGTTTCTTCCCCTGGAAGTGCTTCCTTCGGAGCACTTGGACAACTTTTTGCAATGTGCAATTTTAAATGAGTCGTCCCTGATGTACTTGCTCCAGCCATAAGTCTTCCACAATAGTTGCATTGAGCCTTAACTTTCCCATCAATATTCTTCTTCTTAAAATGATTCCATACATCTGAATTTGTTCTTCTTTTAGTGCCTTGTTGTTGTGGATTCTCAACCGGAATGGACTCAACTTCCTCTCCAAACAACGATTGGGATTCTGATGTCGTGCTAGTTGGGGGCCTTGGGGCTGGGGTTGAGGCAGAGGATGTGGTAGACATGTAGGCAACTGCAAAGAGAGAGAGAAAGATTAGTTGTTCAACCATTATAGTGGTCCAATTTGATTTCATTTCAAATGTGTACAGAGTACAGACTAATTGTTCAGCCATTAAAAGAATACATCAAAAAAAAAAAAAATGAGAAAATGAAACACTCTAATTCAATTTCAATTTTGAATGGTAGCCACAACAAGTCGAAGTTAAACAAGAAATTGAGAACGCTTGAAGAATTTGATTTCTTAAACAACAAGCCGTAGGGTAGGCAGTACCACAAAAACTGCATAATAGCATGAAAGTGGTCCAATTTGATTTCTTTTCAAATGTGTACAAAGTACAACTAATTGTTCAGCCATTAATCAAGAAATTGAGAACGCTTGAAGAACTAACAAGCCTTATATGCTTCGTTTGTGAAAAAAAACTTAGACAGATTCACTCCTCTCTATAAATAGACATATCCCCACATAGAATTAAACACCTTAATGCAGTCAAAAACCAAATCTAACACATACCCAGTTGATAAAATTCAATCAAAAACCAAAATTGACACATACCCAGCTGAATTCAGACTCTAAAATCAAAATCTAACACACACCCATACGATAAATTCAACAAGACAACACAAGCAAACAACATGCAAAGAACAAAAAACTCACCAGTTAACAAATTCAGTCTAGAAAAGGAAACAAAAGCTAATTATCAACAGAATCCTCCCAAAATGTCAAACCCAGATACCTACAGAAAATAATTTTCTTTTGAAGCCAAACTAGAAAAAGAGGAAAAAAGAATGAATCATTTACCTGAGGAAAGAGAGCGGTAGGAAGACCCAGTTCATTTGTAGAGAACGAGGAATGAGAATCAAGCAAAAAATCGATGCCAAAACCAATAACTGTGTCTATATGTGAGAGATAGAACCTTCCCAAAACGTTAAACCCAGAAACCAATAGTGCAGAAGCAGTAAGGAGGGACATAGAGAGAGAGTGACGGTGAGGAGAGGCGGAGACTGGAGCTCTGAGAGAGAGAGAGTGATGGTGAGGACTGAGGACTGAGGAGAGGCAGAGAGAGTGTGACTATGTGAGTGATGGTGAGAGTCTGAGAGAGGTTTAAGGTGTTTTTTTTTTTTTTTTTTTTCCCGGGTCGAGTTTGGATAATATCCATACCCTACCTGAAAAATTCGGGTAATATCCATACCCTACCCAATTAGGCTTTACCCATGAAGAATCGGGTATTACCCGAAATATTTGGATCAGGTAGGGTTGGATATCCATTACCCAATGGGTATGGCCATCCCTATCCACGCACTGCCAAAACAACCTTCATATCAAATAAACACTTTCCCAAATTTTTTGCCACTTAGACTTTTTTACTTTAGGCCTTAAAGGACTCCAGAACCTTCCTTAATGTACACTTTTCCCTATCATTAACAGCTACAATTCATGCAAGTTATTCATTCGCAGCAAGGTGCTATTTCATGTTAACTACAAACTGCCCATTGTGACCATTATTGTTTCCTATAGAAACTATTGATTTGTTCCTGGTGGCAACCACCAGAGTATTGCACAATAATTTAAGGTCATAGCTTATTTACCTTGTAGTGACTTGGGACATATGCTTTGAGTAGTAATAATGAGATTGTAAATACATTAAAAATGTGAATCCAAAATAAAGAACTTACTAATCATTGAATTTAGCAGTCTCATGAATGTCCAAAGCAATATAAACTCTTGTTCCACTTGTTGACGATAAATTATACTCTCTCGCAATGCATGTGATTCATTAGAAAAAAAGGTACAATTATCTATATATAAACTTATATTTGTAGTAAAAAGGTCATTCCATTAAGGCCCATTAGCTACCTAAAAAGAGAAAGTACCCACTCTAAGTGGATTACCAGTTAGGCAGTTATTTCAAACCATCCCACTTGAGCTCAGAGAAGTTTAGGAGAAAATTGTCTTATAAGTTAAAGACATCTGTCATCTACTCAATTATAAATTTTGAGGCTCTATTTATGTACCATGAGTGGATGCTTCTATCACATGTAATTGTCAAACACTTCCTAACCAAGGAGGGTATAGAAAATGCACAAAACATATGACACTGTTGTGATATAGACTGCTTATGCGTTTAAACCATTGCATTTAAGTAATAAGTTTACACACACAATGAGTATTGAACCCATGATCTTATTCACCACCCTTTATTTATGAGTCTCTAACTAATTACCCAAAAAAAAAAAAAAAATTATCAACCCAAAATAAGAAAAAATGTTTTAGGTTCTAAAGACTTAGGACTTGATGTATTTAGAACTCTAATGTATATTGAAAGCTTGGAAATGTGTTGAAAACATAAGAGCAATTTAGACCCCCAATTAAAATTACGGCTCGATGGATTTTACACTAACTTAATACTAAGTGCGGAATAGTGTAAATGTGAGTGGATGAACACATAAGCTACTCTAATCCATAAACTAAGCAACATAGCAGTATAATGGAATATAAAAGAGTAGGGAAGAAAGATGCAAACACAAAAAACACTGAGACGTGTTTTCAAAGAGGAAACTGAAGAACTTGGCGAAAAACCTCTCCGCCGCTCTCCAAGCGGAAATCGATCCACTAGACAATCAGTTGGGATACATGGGTTAGCAAGAGGCCCTCCAAGCCTAATCTATCCGATGCACCTAAGTCCTCCAAGCTCCTACTCCAACAAGGTTTCTCAGAACCGTGTCTTGTCTAGCTCTTCAGATCCCGCAACAAGCTCCATGTTGCATCTGCCATTCCAAAATTCTTCCAATGCTTCTCAGCAGCACCAAAATGTCACTCAACACTCTCAAAGGGTGTGGTAAGTGTTTGGGCTATCAACCTCTTAATGGTATGGAAATGGAGAGGAAAGGGTTGAGGAAATACCACAAGCAAGTGTATAGAGAAAGGTGGGGATGACAATCTCTAATTCTCAATGTGTTTGGCTAGGGTTTTCTCTCTGAAGCATTCCTCAACAATTGTGGGTAAAAAGGGTATATATAGGATAGGCACAGAAAGTGTGAGTCATTCAGTACAGGCTGGTAGAACAGATAGCCTCGCAGGTGTCTCGCGGGAAGGCCTTACCCGCGAGATACTCGCAAGACACAGCTGTCTCCACCTGGCCTGACTTTTCGCATTCCAGCATGTGTAGGGCACATGTTTCACTTCACGGGAAGCTAGGTCGTGACATACCCGCAAGAATTCTTCAGTCTCCAAATGCTTGAGTCTTCACACACTCTCTCTCTATCACACAACCTTTAGAACAAATCCCACAATATATACAGGGTATAAACAATTGATAATAATTACAATTAAATTTGGCACGGAATAAAAGCTAACAAAATACATAGTTGTAAATAACAACTTTATAATCTCCTCCTTTGGCTATTCCGTGACAAAAGCCTAAAACAGACTCTAGACTTAAACGTGAATTTGCGAACAAAGGCAAAACTCACTCACACCTAATTCTAAATTTTGAAAAGCTCTTGAAACATATGAACAAGTGTCTCCTAAAAAACAATAATAAAATAATAACATTGTATGCAAAAAACTTGAAATGCATATGGAGCAAATATAATGAGATCAAGCAAAATGGAATAAAACAATATACCATGGCAAGATCAAACAAGCAATCACTATACAAAAGTATTTGCATCCAGAATGAACATCTGGACATGCAAGATGATAAGCTCATTTGAAGAGTATCATTTGCAAATCTAACACTCAACCAATGCAGAATACACGAAGTATTTGCATCTAGGAAAAATCCTTCTAGGGCACAAGAGTGACGTACTAACATAAAATGTATGACATTAAACATCAAATACACAAGCATAAAGGCGATATAAACAAGGTACTACATATGCATGGCACAAACCATAAAAGCCTACAAACATGCAATGAAACAAACCCTCAAAGCTTATAGAAGCAACATGGGTACATGCAATATATGCTACAAAGCATAGAGAATATCACAAAAGAACTATTGAAATTATACTGAAATAAAAACAAAGTATCAATGCTTTAAAGCATAAGCATTAAGCACAAAACATTAAACATAGGAACTGGTGGCTTCTTCTCCGCCTATCACCATACTCCTCCTATCATAGGTCACCATACTCCCCCTATCAATGACATCATCTCCCCCTTTTTGTCATGGAATAGCTAGTCATTCTCTTCTAGCTTCCGTTGAATTTCGTTGAACTGAGTTTGGAGTGATGTGAACTATGAATCAAGACTTCTGTGGTGAGCGTACACGATAGTCACTAGCCCGGACATCTTTGTAATCATCTCTTGAAGAGCAGTGGAGATATTGTTGAACTGTTCATCATAGGTACGAGTTGCAGAGCTCAAGGTTCCCGACGGTGCATGACTTTCTTACTTGGTGTTCTTCTTGGTGTGGCTCATACTCGCATAGAGAGATCGAATGTTAATTGGACATAGCCTTGTATATGGACGCTCATCTTCCAATGGACGGACACCTTTGAGCTTCAAAATCCTTGAAATAAGGCGACAGAAAGGAAGAAAATTCCTTGAAGCAGTCCGGTCAATGGTTTTTACCAAAATGTGAAAAATATGATAGCACACATCAATCTCTACGTTAGTGATCAGATCATTCAAAAACAATGCTCGACCAAGATTCATATATCAGGTGCTGGACAAGGGATAAAGATTGCTACACATGATCATTGAAAGAAGTCTTAATTCAAGAGAAAGGGATGCCACATTAATTGACTTCTTATTGGAGGAGAATTCCAAATTGGCTTCTAAAGACTGTTTAAGATACTCTTTATCTGGGTTCAGCTCATCATATACCGGCGGTACGGTGAGTATTGGCCGGTTAATGTGTAGAATTTCTGCCAAGTACATTGGTGTGATAGAAAAACTTTTTCCTCGAACCCAACATTTTATCTCTTCTCCGATGACAATGGCATTGGCATAGAATTCCTTAACCATGTTCTCGTATGTATCCTCGAAAGTTGGAAGCAGATAATACCAATCTTTCGTGGCAAACCAAATGGGTATATTTGTGTCCCTGAGTGATGGCTGATCAACGCCCCTTTCAACTAGCAAAGGAGCATCCCGAAAGAGGTTCTTATAGGATTCAAAAGCAGCATAAGACCTAAACAAGTTAGGATCAAAAGTTCCCATTGAGAAACAAGATCTCTTTGGTCTAGGTGAATCAGCATCAACATTAATGATCGGCTCTTTCCCTTTGTTGTGGCCACCTTTCATAGCTGAAGTCCTAAATGGAGACATTTATGCAACAAATCACACATAAAAAACAGGAAACATGTGCACAACACACAACACAGAATAGAGAACTTGATTAGATTCAAGTTAGTTCAAAACAAAAGTAAAACTGCATAGAACAGGACATAATCAACTCCAAACATTATGCTGAATGCATAAACACAATGCAAGAAACTAAGTAACTGTGCATGTGCGTGCATATGTGTGCATGTGCTAATGTGTGTGGGTGTGTGTATTTATGCACGAGAGTGCAGCATCAGATGCATGAGGGGTGCCTAGGTGTGTGCCTAGTGTGTTCAACATGGTCAAAGAGTATGAAACATATGACCAATGTCCATACTGAGTGAAACATGGTCAAACATGTGAAAACCCATAGATTGAAATCACTTGATTCCAATTGGCACAAAAATGTCACTCAGACATTTTGTCAAACACCTAGCATGCACAAATGTGCTCTAAGTATGAACAATGCATGAACATGGTAAAATCATGCCTAAAATATATGTCAAAATGCCACAAGGGGCCAACACAAAGGTACAAACATCAAATGGGACACAGCCCAAACAAAAGATATGACAAATTATCACCCAATTTAGAAAACCAACCCAAATTTTCGAAAATTCCCAATTAACAAAACCCTAACAAAATTTCTGCAAAATTTAAGCAAAAACTTAAAAGAAGCTCTAAGTCACGAGCTTCTCGCGAAACAACCCTTGAACCAGTTTTTGAAGAAAAACACAAAAATGCATTTTGAACAAAAACAAAAGACACGAAAGTATAAAATCACTTCCAAAAGAAAATAAAACACTCAAAAATCTTTTTGGGTTTGATTAACAAGTTCTTGAGTATACACATCACATTTGATCATATACAATCACACAAATGAGATAGGCATTGATTGAATCAAAGACTTGTGTGTTGTATGTGAGTATCAAATATGGAATAGTTTATAGACTAGAGTGAAGTTTCAATGATCAATTCAATCGAGTTGTACACAACTAATACGAAATCAAGTGGACAATCTCCATTATAGAAATGAGTATATATGACCTCCCACACAATGAATACAAAACTTAGAAGCTTTTCATTTGGCTTCTGCATATGGCATAACAATTGGTCCAATTTAGTTTGTTTGAACAAAACATCTCATTTTGAGATTGGTGCTTGAAATTTATGATATTTCAACATTGATGATTAGCTTTTGGCTTTTTTAGCACCATATAAAATATATTAATAAGAGTCACTTTCCCTTTTTCCTAGTTGAATACTAGTGTGTGCGACAGGCTTTTGCAGCTCAATATCTCTTTTCATTTGGAGATTTACATTTGGTGAGCTCTTTTTGCAAAAACATAAAAATAAAGTAGGAAGAGATATAGACACTAGTCTATGCAAGTATTAAGACCAACAAGACTATTGACCAATCATTCATGACAAGCTTAAAGATCTATTTACAATAGTCACACATAGTGTTCAAGATTTCTACCACATAGAAAAGAGTGCATACAAAACAAGCAAAGATCGTAAATGCACTATGCCATAAGTATGAAGGTACTAGGCCAAACTCACATGTGACAAATACAAAACAAGTGATCAAACTTTGGAGATTTTTCAATTTTTTATAGGTTTTTGAATTTTTTTTTTTTTTAAAGACACCCAAAACAGAACAAGAAAAGTAAGATCAACATAAGGAAAAAAAAAACAGCTGGTACAAACCAACCAGACAAAAGAACAGCAGTAAACTGAAAGTAATGTATGATATGATGTAACAGCAAATGTCCCTAAGCATTGGAAGAATTTATGCATGGACATGTTATAATGCATATGCATAAGTACCTCTCTTCACCCATATGTCATGTGCGTTTGGGGTGATATCCTTGACGAATTGGGTATGGGAGTTTGGACTTTCAAACCTTCTGGTTAAACTCTCCAAGCAGTTAGTGAAGGCACCGATTATCTTCATCACGTCCATCATTCCTAGATCACGATTTTGACTTCTTGGTTGCTCACCACCCCAAGACCTTATGTCATTTCTCCTTTCTCGTGACCGAGGTGTGCTTGCATTGTTGTCTGCTTTTAGCTTTTGACAGTTGGGTCTGGTTTGTCCTTGCAATCCGTAATAGTGACACACATAATCCATCCTAGGACCCCATTGTGATCTTGGGAGAGATCTTCCTCTGGTTTCAGGCTTGACCACAGATTGATTTCGAGGCTTATTCACCATTCGTTGCTCAACCACATTCTTCTTCTTTACATCCTTAACTTTCTCAGGAATGGGCTCTTCTACAACCGTATCCTTGGTCTTTATGAACTTTACTTCTTTGGTGACTTTGCCTGATGAGGTGCTCCCTCCGGTATATTCTAACTCAGACTTGTCTAAGGAAGGTTTTTGAGATGAGATAACATCATCTAACTTCTGAGAGGAGACTCTCTCTCTTTCTCGACATGATTTTGCACTACTTCTTGCTCAAGAAACCTCACCTTCATATAGGCTTCAAACAACTTGCCATTAAGTGTCTCAATTTCACACTTAGCCTCCTTGTATTTGACCAGCAGACTTTTATAATCTTCCTTAGCTCTCTTCATTTTCTTTACAGCCGCCTTTGCCACCTTTGTATATTCACCTGATTTCTCAAGGAGTAAGGCGTAATTTTCTTGAAAATTAGTTGTAGTCTCTTCCTCTTTAGCATCTGATTCTTCCACAATTCCAATAGACTCTGAATCAGAATGGTCACCAAGTTCCTTCACAAGTGCACCCAGATCATTCGAGGAATCCACATAAGCAATGGTCATGAAGGCAGAGTAGTTTCCCTCTCCGTCACAGCTCTCTTCCGAGTCAAAATTAGAAAAATCTGAATTACTGAGCATTGTGGCATAAGCTTTGCCTTTTCCCCTCAGAAAATTTGGACGCTCCTTTTTTAGATGTCCATGGCCATTGCACTCATAGCACACAATGTCTGAAGGAGGTTGAAAATCCTTCCCATCTTTCCTCTTAAACTCTTTCCTATCACCTCTTGAAGATGAAAACTTCCCTTTGTTGAAAGGTTTCCCACTGTTCTTCATCTTCAAAAATTTACGGAAGTTTTTCCCAAGAAATGCTACTTCCTTCTCCACTCCATTTTCTTCGGAGGAATCATCCATTCTTTCGGTAATGGTTTTAAGAGCAAGCAATTTACTCATCTTATGGGAAGGCAGTCCAAGCTCATACGTTTGAAGTGATCCAATGAGCTCTTGGACCTTAATTTCATCCAAATCCTTGCTTTCTTCTATAGCTGTGACTTTTGCCCGAAAGCTCTCCGGTAAAGGCCTCAAAATTTTTCTCACCACCTTAGTATCTTCAATCTTCTCCCCAAGATTGAGTTTAGCAATTACAATTTCATTAAGCTTCCTATAGAATGAATCAAATGGTTCATCATCCCCCATCTTGAGCTCTTCAAATTTGGTGGTAAGCATCTGAAACTTTGTGTCCTTAACTTTCTTCGTACCCTCATATGTCGTCTCCAAAATCTCCCAAGCTTCCTTGGCTACCGTCATATGAGAGATCCTGTGGAATTCATCAGGAGACACACCACAAAAAATAGCATTTAACGCTTTACTATTACCATTGGCTGCTACGAAAGCTACCTTATCCCAAGTGGACTTAGGATCTGTCGGCTTAGTCCAACCTATCTCAACCGCATTCCAAACGGTATCGTCTATAGAGCATAAAAATGCTTTCATTCTGACTTTCCAGAAAGCATAATTGTTCCTATCAAAAAATAGTGGAACATTGAGCGATTGAGACCAGTCCATCTCAAATAGGGTTAAGGATTACACTCAGGTATTTAAACCATAGCGAGTGTACCCGCTCTGATACCAATTGAAAGCTTGGAAATGTGTTAAAAACACAAGAGCAATTTAGACCCTCAATTAAAATTACGGCTCGATGGATTTTACACTAACTTAATACTAAGTGCAGAATAGTGTAAATGCGAGCGGATGAACACATAAGCTACTCTAATCCATAAACTAAGCAACACGGCAGTATAATGGAATATAAAAGAGTAGGGAAGAAAGATGCAAATACAGAAAACACTGAGACGTGTTTTCGAAGAGGAAATCGAAGAACTCGGCGAAAAACCTCTCTGCTGCCCTCTAAGCAGAAATCGATCCACTAGACAATCAATTGGGATACATGGGTTAGCAAGAGACCCTCTAAGCTTAATCTACCCAATGCACCTAAGCCCTTCAAGCTCCTACTCCAACAAGGCTTCTCGAAACCGAGTCTTGTCTAGCTCTCCAGATCTCGCAACAAGCTCCATGTTGCATCTGCTATTCTAAGCTTCTTGCAATGCTTCTCAACAGCACCAAAACATCACTCAACACTCTCAAAGGGTGTGGTAAGTGTTTGGGCTATCAACCTCTCAATGGTATGGAAATGGAGAGGAAAGGGTTAAGGAAATACCACAAGCAAGTGTATAGAGAAAGGTGGGGAAGACAATCTCTAATTCTCAATGTGTTTGGCTAGGGTTTTCTCTCTGAAGAATTCCTCAACAATTGTGGGTAAAAAGGGTATATATAGGATAGGCATAGAAAGTGTAAGTCATTCAGTACAGACTGGCAAAACAGATAGCCTTGCGGGTGTCTCACGGGAAGGCCTTACTCCCACGACATACTCGCAAGACATAGCTGTCTCCACCTGGCCTGACTCTTCGCATTCCAGCATGTGCAGGGCACAT
The DNA here is from genome assembly GCA_030445155.1 of Quercus variabilis. Taxonomy (NCBI): domain Eukaryota; kingdom Viridiplantae; phylum Streptophyta; class Magnoliopsida; order Fagales; family Fagaceae; genus Quercus; species Quercus variabilis. The sequence goes on along the minus strand of CP129447.1, from coordinate 43,842,339 downwards.
GTTTCACTTCGCGGAAAGCTAGGTCGCAACATACCCGCGAGAATTCTTCAGCCTCCAAATGCTTGAGTCTTCACACTCTCTCTGTCACACAACCCTTACAACAAATCCCACAATATATATATGGTATAAACGACTGATAATAATTACAATCAAATTTGGCACGAAATAAAAGCCAACAAAATACATAGTTGTAAATAACAACTTTACAAATATGTTTAATCTTATTTAGACTTGCTCAAAGTTGTGTAATTCATGTAAAGTTGGAATCGAGAGGCTGCAGATGCATTAGTGCATTTCGGCCTGGCTCGATCGATCGAAGGATAGACTCGATCAATTGAAAGTCGGCTAGAATGTTTTTTCTGCAGAATTTCCAACTCAGCCCTATCTCATAAAACATTTTGGGTTTTATGTTTTTGCCCTAGGTATATAAGACAAAACCCTAGCTTATTGTTGATAACAAAAGTGTTTGTGTTTCTCTTAAGCATAAAACTGAGAAAGTTTATGTCCCTCATTTTAAGAGGAATAATAAAGAAAAGGCTTATTTTGCTAAGTTAGACAAAGGTAAAAGTTCTGATATAGATGCTGAAGTTTTTAAACATAAGTCTAAACCTACTGTTAGAGAGCATAATAAATCTGTTTTTGTACCTACCTATCACCTTTGTGGTGTTATTGGTCATATTAGACCAAATTGTTCTTTGTTGAGGCAAAAACCAAAATCTGAGACTAGATTTGCTGATAGGAATACTGATGTTCCTAAATTTGTTCTTGTTTGTCACTTTTGTAGTATTTGTGGTCACATTTATCTTAATTGTCATAAATTGAAATTTAAGCATTCTGTGTTTCAATCTAGGACATGTGATGATTTTTCTCCTGCCACAAGTCCATATAAATTGTCTCATATTCTTTTGAAAAATTTGAGCTTGTTGGCTTGTGAAAGGAATTTGCAAGATTTCAGTCTCTCTTAGAAGATTGATGTAATTCCTCAAATACACTCTACTTCATATGGATTTTCACATACAAAGCCGAAGACTTGTGCTATATAGGTGAGAAAAGATTCTCCAAGATGAGTGTTATTGACTTGTCCCTGATTTAATTCTTTCAATTATTTGTGGACATGTTTTGTTTCTGTTTTTGGTTGTTTTGTTTATTTTAGTTTTTTTTTTTTTAAAATCCAAAAACATTGGAAAATTTCAAAAAGACAAAAATATTTTATTTTGTGTCTTGTTTTATTTTTCTTGAGGATTACATGAATTATGATATCTCTCTCTTGATTTAGAACATGCTTGACATTGTGGAGAAACTTGAATAGCATGTATTATATATGTGCTAAGCTATTTCTGATTTTGTGTAAGTATGTACTAGTTTGTACATGTACTTAAGGGTTAATTAAGAAATTGATATTTCTTGTTTGTGTACCCTCTATAGCTTAGTTAAGCATTATCATGCATTGCATTTGCATTATTCATTTAGCATAATATGTGCTTTTTTGTTTTTGGTCATATAGCTTTTAAAACCAAAAAGATTTTTGTGTTTTGTATTTCACATCTTGGATTTATAATCAAGGATTGACCATATTATCTTTACATAACAACTTTATGTACCATGTTTAGCTATAATGAGCTTATTTTTTGCACATTACTAGTTGAAGTTTTGTAGTGCATGTTGTGTGGGAAAGATGTTTATGGTTTTTGATCACTTTGTCTTGATCTTAAAGTCACATGTTATTTGATTTTCGGACTTGATCTTTTTGAGAAAGGCATAAATAACCATCTCACCACTGTTCACTAGCCAATCATGAATACCTTAGTGCATATCGTAAGATTCTGTGCTCGAGAAAATGTAGCACATGCACAAAAAGAACATAAGGTGAAGCCTTGATTTAATTGCTTAATGTTTAAAATTGGTGTGTACTATTAGGGTTAATGTCAAATCACATAATTAAAATTGGTGTGTACTATTAGGCTTGATGCCAAATCTCATAACTAAAATTTGTGTGTACAATATGAGGCAAAATTCAAGAAACTTACATGATTGCAAGCTTATGTTCTAGGAGATATGAGAGTTATATGATGTAACTCTTTAGGTGACAGTCTCTTTTGAATTCTATGTGATGAATTTTGTAGACTTCGTAATTTATTGCTATTCACATATCACCTCACATGTATCTCAAGTTTTTGCTAGTTGCACACACTACACAAGTTACTCTTTGCTAAACTTGGTACATTTTATTGTGTGTGATCTTGTTATGGCCATCCAAGATTAAATATTCCTTAATCTTAATGCAAAATGTGTTTAATATTTGAGAAATTGGAAATTCTAGATCTTTAATGTATCCGAATTGGGGATTTGTTCAAATTGGGTTCAATTAATGCAATTGGCTTGTTGAATTGATGTAATTGATCATTATATTATGTATTCTAGCCAATGTGATGATCAATTAGTCAAATTGTTTCGAAAATCATAACAAGTGGTTTTCAATTTTGGGGTTTTTATTAGAAACTCTGTGCTCAAGCCAATTTTGTGAATTTAAGCTTATATTGAACTTAGTTTCATTGCATTAGAGCATGCATCATGACGTATTTTTTTTTATGCATCATTTGTGTTTAGGATTCACATGCATTGCATTGTTTTTGTATCCATCTTGCAGTTTTGTAGTCATATCTCTCATTGTTTTCACACATAACATGCATACACTTTGCTACATTGGGTACTCAACTTGATTAAACAATTGATTCATTAATTTTTGAGCTATGTACTTTCTAGTATATGCCTTTTTTATGTGTGAACTGTAGAAAATATTTTTCCTAAGAGATATGATGGATAATCAATGTGCAAATATTTTCTGTACTCATGCAACTGTTTATGGGTCACGTAGTACCATGTTTGCATTTTATTGAAAGAGAGAATATATTTTTTTTTTCATGTGTATCCTTAACTTAGTTTTTTTTAAACTTGGTTTGTGTTTTTTTAATTATTCCCTCCCCCCCCCCCCCCTTATTTTTCTCCAAAACTATTTTTCTCAACACTTGTTTTGTTTTTCCTATTTTTATAAAGGGAGAAAGTTTTTAAATCTTTGTGGTTCTTAGGGGGAGTTGTTGCTCTTCATAGGAGAGTTGTCTCTATTTTCTCTTATTTTGTTGCGTATGTTCTCTATCTACCTTTTGATTAGGTAGTCTTTGTCAATACGTGACAAAAAGGGGGAGTAGAGTTTTGACACTTGTAGAGGAGTTTTTGTAGTTAGGGGGAGTATTTCTTTTGTTTTGCGGAGCTAGTGGAGATATTAGATTGTATCTAAGTGCTCTATTTTGTATATCATTTTTTTTTTTTTGCTATTCATGTTAGGGGGAGATACATTTATTTTGATATACATGATTCTTGTTTCTTGTGTTCATTACTTATTGATTTATATTTCTGAGTTATTCATTGATATATGTTTTATTTTTGTTGTAGCTAACTTAAGGGGAGAGTTAGTTTACATATCTATTGATTTACTGTCTTTCTGTCACACATGCGTTTATGCGTTTGTTTAGTGTTTCAGGAAATATACAGGTTGATTCAATTGAGCTGCTGTCTACACTTGCAACTGATGGATAGCAGTTAGGATTGGATTTGTTATGATGGACATTTTTTTGTAAAGGGCTTTTATTTGTAAACTTTGAGCTTTTAATTTGTGTTTTGTTATGGATTGCCAAAGGAGGAGTTTGTTAGGTTCTAAAGACATAGGATTTGATGTATTTAGAACTTTAATGTGTAATGTTAGCAAACCATGATCAAAACAATATGTTTAGTCTTGTTTAGGCTTCCTCAAAGTTGTGTAATTCATGTAAAGTTGGAATCAAGAGGCCGCAGATGCATTTGTGCATTTCGGCCTGGCTCGATCGATCGAAGGATAGACTCGATCGATCGAAAGTTGGCCAAAATGTTTTTTCTGCAGAATTTCCAACTCAGCCCTATCTCAGTAAACGTTTTGGGTTTTATGTTTTTGCCCTAGGTATATAAGGCAAAACCCTAGCCACATTTTGTGAGTTGCACTGGTCGTATGGTTGCTCATATTGCTGTTTTATGTAAATCTCTTGTGAGATCTAGAGGAGCTTTCCTTTACAAAAAGCTTAGGGTTTTCAAGGAGGAGATGTTATCTACACCTTGATGATCAACTCAGTTGCTACTATTGGAGCTTAAAGAATAACAAGTAGAAGTGCTTGTACCTGATTAGAGAATCTAAGAAAGAAGGAGTTCGTGGATTCGGAGGTTGCACATGGTCGTGTCAGTAAGTTCTACTAGTGGGTAGTATTAGGAAGTCGAGCGTGGGTGCTTGTAAGTCCTTTTGTATGAACTTCAATTCTTTCATATAATGGATTCAAGTTTACCTTGAGGATAGCTAGGTTAAATTCTCCCTAGGTTTTTTACCGGTTTGGTTTTCTTGGGTGATCATATCTTTGTGTTCTTTATATTTCCACTGTTTTATATCTTGATATGATTATTTGATTGTGTTAACCTAAATTTGCATAATTTGACTAAGTTAATCACTTAGCTAATAAACCAGGTTAATCCAATTGTTGTGTTTTAAGGGGTCTAAAAACCTTACAAAATGATCCAACCAAATGTACAACAACCAATTATGTATAATACAAAATACAAAACCAGGCAAAACCCATCATAAAACAGTGAAAAAATTACTACACAGAATGGCTATTATGTGGATGGCCTACTCATATGTCTAATTAAGCATAATGTGATCAAGCACAATGGAGTAAAGCAATAAACCATGGTAAGACCAAAATATGCAATCACTATAACCAAGTGATCACAATGCTCATTCACACTTGGAATGAACATCTGGACATTCAAGTTGACTAACTCAAGGCAAATCACTTGAATGACCAATACTCAACCAATGCACAAAACAGAAAGTATGTGCATCTAGGAAAAATCTTACACGGGCACAAGAGTGACAGTACTTAAAAAGGAATGCATAACATTAGGTTAGAAGTACTGATTTAACAAAGCACAAAGGCTACATAAAGCATGGCACAAATCACAAAGGCCTACAGGAGTGCATAAACAAACCCTTAAAGTTTACAAAAGCAACATGGGTACAAACCATTTTAACATAACAGAACATATGTAGCTAAATAATATTAACAGTATAAACATAAACCAAACATTCAGGAGTTATGAGTTTAAACCAATAAAAACAACAGTTAATCAACCCAAGGTAACACAACTATAACCACAAAAAAATAGGGATTATGAAACTACCCCTTAAATAAGCACTCCCCCTCAAGTGCTGGCCCAACAAAAATTTCTCCCCCTTTTTAACCAGAATGGCCAAAGGGCCACTGTTGCAACTTGGTGAAAATGCCATCAACTTGAGCTGCCAAAACATCAATCTAGTCCTGCATGACTACCAATTTCTCTGACTGCTCTCTCTGGCCATCATTGAGAGTCTTTTCTACTTCCCCAAGACGCTTGTGGAGGTTCTCAAAGAGCATCTCCAACCTATCATACTGAGGGGCAAACTGTGCTTGTGTAGGGCTGGGTTGCTATGAAACATGGGTGGCATGTACAGGTGAATCTGGCTCAGGAGTAGAAGAAGTCGCAGGAAAGAGATGTGCACGCTTTGGAGTTTTGGATGAATGACTTCTGCTGGCTTGTAGAGTGAACATAGAGATTGGTCAAGGACGAGAAATCATGTTCCTAACTGAGGGAGGAGTAACACCTTCTCTTAGAATGAACTTCATAATAAGATTGCAGAATGGAAGACACCCTTGTGCCACTGTTCATGTTGCTGTCTTCCTTATGATATGGAAAATATGGGCACAGATGTCAATGGTGGTGCCTGTGATGAGGTCACATAGAAATTGAGCCCTTCCAAGGTTGATATACATCGTGTTAGTCAACGGATAGAGGTTGGAAAACATAATCAGCTTCAATGTTGTTAACTCAGGTGAAAACTTGGTAGTACTTATGGATGTGCCAGCACTGGAGATGTCATGGTCAGGACCAAGAATTTGGAGAATGTCCTGAATCACTGGAGTGCGATCATCATAAGGAGTTAGGTCGGCATTCGCAGGTTGAGTGATTTTGAGAAGTTCGGATATGGTGTCCAAACTAACGATGAACTCGTTCCTCTGACCAGATAGTGTAGTTCAGTTTCAAGATCAACTGTGTTGGCGAAACACTCTTTCACTAGTTCCAACATAGGATCAAAAAAATTTCCAAATAATTCTGCCCAATCTTTTGTCTTGAAGATCCGAGGAATAAACATGGTGTCCAAAGTGTCAAATTTGACCTCCCGTTCCACTATAGGAGTTGCCCAGTCAAAGATGCTTGAGTAAGCATCAAGACGTTAAGGAGTTCTGAACAGCTCAACATTGAGTTCAGTAGATGGTTGTGATGAAGAACGTGTTCTTTTTGCACAGGTGATGTTCCCTCTTCGGTCATTACCTCTTTTCCTTTGGAGGATTGTCGAGACATCTGTAAAAGAGCAAACACACAGTAGAGTACCAAATCCACAACCCACTCATTTTGTTAGATCTAGACAAAAGGTGAGAAAGCATAGACCAACCAGATTTAGAAGGCATAGAATCAGAGAAACTAAGTCAATAAAGAGACAGAATAAACATTTTCAAAATTAGAAACATATGAAACAAGGAACAGATGCCTAACATACAAAGAGTAATAGGCATTATAGCACATTCTGACAAAAAAATGAGTAGCAATGTGTCACAGGCAACAAGCACTTCAACACAATATCATGAAAGTGATATGCACAGATAGAGTCAATCAAGGTAAGAATACTCAGATAAGTTAAAACATCATATGAAGCCACATTGAACAAAACATTGGTAACAAGAACCCAGTCAACAAACCCAGCATATTTAGACAAAAAATGTTTAAACCCAACATTTCACTGAGCACAATAACAACAACACACACTCATTTTTAGGAAAAAGATACTCAAAATAAGAAATTTGAAATGAGGGAAAGAAAACTCATACCTTTTTCTTGAAGATAGAAGTGAGAGTGGTGCAAAAATAGGGGGTTTCACAAGGTTGAACACAATGAGATTTAGAGAGAGAGATGGAGAAAACAATAAACAGTCATAAAGTACGTGAGAAAAACTAAATTTTTTTTGAAAATTGACTTTAAAACACAAAACACGCGTTTTTCACGACTGGATCAAGTTGCTAGTAAGTCACTAGAGTAAGCCGCGAAACACTATGAAGGTAAGAAATTTGAAAATTTCTCTAAGTGTTTTTCGCGACAGGAAGATATACTTGCGAGGAAGTTGTGAGCTGAGCCGCGAAAATCTCTGTGTATCCCTCGCGACTGGACCTTCCACCCGTGAACAAGTTGCCATACTGAGCCGCGAAATATGCAAAAACACAATTTTTGGAAAAAAAAAAAATTCTAAGTCTTTTTCGTGACTAGGATGCTGACTTGCCAATGACCCGCGAAAACTCTCAAAGTGAGTTTCGCGACTGGAGTATGCGACTGGATCAACCCGCGACCTAGTCGCCAAAACAAGGCAACACTGTTTTTGAAAATTTTGACTATTTTGTAAAAAAACAAAACACTTTCCAAAAACAAATTAAACACTAAAAAATATTTTTGTGTTTGATCAACACAGATTGAGCTTGTGAAAACACATATAATCAAGTACAATCACACAAAAAGATATGGCATTCATTGAACATAGAATTATGTGTTATGAGTGGATATCAAAAATGAGATAGTCCTTAGTTTAATGTGAAGTTTTAATGATCAATTCAATCAAGGTATACACAACTATCACTAGATAATGTGACCTATCTCAATTATAGAAACATGCATATATAACCTCCCATAAGCACTTGATAACAATTCTTTGAAACTTTTCATTTGGCTCCATATTCAACACATTATTTGCACTTTTTGAGCAAAGAAAATCCCATTGTGAGATAGATGCCTAAAATTTTTGATATTTCAATTTATGAGTTAGCCTTTGACTTTTTGGGCATCAAACATTTTATTTTGGTCATTTTCCCTTTTTCCTAGTCGAATATTAGTATGTGTGACAAGCTTTTGCAGCTCTATATCTCTTTTCATTTGGAGATTAACATTTAGAAAGCTCTTTTAAGCATAAAAATAAAAAGTGAGAAGATATATAGGCATAAGTCTATGCATGTCTCAAGATCAACAAAACCATTCACTAATCATTCATGACAAGGTTGAAGATCTATTTACAACAATCACATAGATTTCAAAATTTCTTCCACAATGATATGAGTGCATGAGAGACAAGCTAAGCTCGTTAAATACATAAAGCCATTAGTACAAAGGTACAAGGAAAAATATGCTTTGAGACAAACCTTAACAAAGTCAATCAAAATTTTTGGATTTTCAACTTTTTATGTGTTTTTGGATATTTGACACAAAAAACAGTAAAAGATTGATCAAAGAAAACACCAACAAAAATAAATTAATGCATATGAAGCAAAGACAAAAAAAAAAAAAAAAAATTACTGGCAAGAAGCACAGAACCAAACATATTCACAAACATGGGAAGTATTGATGCATGGACATGTTGTCCCTTTATCACCCACACGTCACGTGCGTTTGGGGTGATATCCTTGATGGATCGGGTATGAGAGTTGGGACTGTCAAACCTTCGTGTGAAGCCTTCCAGGCAATTGGTAAAGGCACCGATCATCTTCATCACGTCCATCATTCCTGGATCACGGTTTTGACTTCTTGGTTGCTTACCACCCCAAGACCTCATGTCGTTTCTTCTTCTTCATGACCGAGGAGTACTTGCATTGTTCACTACTCTCAGCTTGTGATCATTGGATCTTGTATGTCCTTGTACTCCATAATAGTGACAAAGATAGTTCATTCTAGGACCTTGCTGAGATCTTGGAAGTGATCTTCCTCTAACTCCATATCTGGAGTTTGATTGGCTATGGGACTTATTGAACACATGTTGATTAGCTACATTGTTCATCTTCTCAGCTTTAATTTTCTCAGGAATAGCCTTATTCACAATCATCTCTTTAGCCTTTACAAGCTTCACTTCTTTGTCAGCCATGGCTGCTGTGCTACTCCCTCTGGTGTAACCCAACCCGGACTTATCTGAGGAAGGTTTTTGAGATGAAATAACATCTTCTAACTTCTGGCTGGAGACTCTCTCTATCTTGGCATGAGCTTGCACCACCTCTTGCTCAAGATATCTTACTTTGGTATAAGCTTCCGACAGCTCACCATTTAGTGTCTCAATTTCACACTTTGCCTCCTAGTATCGTGCCAGAAGACTTTTGTACTCTTCCTCAACCCTCTTCATCTTTTTAATGGCTGCATTAGCCACCTTAGCATATTCATCGGTCTTCTCAAGGAGTGAGTTGTAAGTCTCTTGCAATCCCACTGCTTTTTCAGCTTCCTCATCTTCAGACTCCTCACCTATTCCAATAGACTCCAAATCATAATGTTTTCCAAGATCCTTCACAAGTGAACCAAAATCATCTGATAAGTCCACATGTGCAATGGTCATGAATGCGGAGTAGTTTCCCTCTCCGTTACAACTCTCTTCAAAATCAAAACTCGAAGAGTCTATATCACTTAGCGTTGTGGCATATGCCTTGCCTTTCCCTCTCAAGAAATTCGGACACTCCTTGATATGCCCATGGCCATTGCATTCAAAACACACAATATTTGAAGGAGATTGAAAATCCTTTCCTTCACTTTTTTAAAGTCTTTCCTATCACCTCTTGAGGATGGAAACTTCCCTCTGTTGAATGGTTTCCTGCTATTCTTCCTCTTTAGAAATTTTCAAAAGTTTTTCTCAAGATATGATACTTCCTTCTCCACTCCATCTTCTTCAGAAGGATCATCCATTCTTTCGGTGATGGTTTTAAGAGTAAGCGATTTACTCATCTTGTGAGAAGGTAGTCAAAGCTCATATGTTTGAAGTGACCCAATGAGCTCTTGGATCTTAATTTCATCCAGGTCCTTGTTTTCCTCTATAGCTGTGACTTTTGCTCGAAAGCTCTCCGGTAAGGATCTCAAAATTTTTCTCACCACCTTAGTATCTTCAATCTTCTCACCAAGATTGAGTTTTGCAATCACAATTTCATTGAGTTTCATTGAGTTTCCCATAAAACATGCAAGGTGACAAGCTCAAATGAAGAATATCATTTGCAAGTCCAACACTCAACCAATGCGAAATACACGAAGTACTTGAATCTAGGAACAATCCTACTAAGGCAAAAGAGTGTTCATCACTCAACCAATGCATAGAATGTTAGGATTAGTGCCCTTAAATCCTATTGTATGATGCTATGTAAGATATTAAGTTTGACATTGTGTATGATATTATGTATGACTTAATATTGTGTTTAATGAATTTGTTTTATTATTATCTGAAATAATGGTAGCATGAATATTCGGACATTATCATTTGATCCATGAGATGCATAGTATGTGATTTATGTGAAGAGTCACAGAAGATATAAATCACAAGTTCTTTGTAAACTCAGAATTATAGTTCGTAGTCGGTGATGAAACTGGGCATTTCATCTGCGAAGACTATAACATATCAACTACGATGATTTATCTTGATCATGGAAGTAGAGACTTCTAGTTGATGTGTTAATATGTCTTAAGAGTTAAAACATATTGAACTGGACCGATGTGAGATTTATTATTCTCCTAAAGACTGTCAAATGAATAATAAATCTCACGACTTGTATTTGCATGAACTCTTAATCCTGAGAGAATAATGAACCTGATCATGAGGTGTAGGTTGCTTTGATATATCAGGAGTGAGATCTATAATAATGGTCAAAATCTCAGTATGTTGGGCAGCCACATTTATTGTTGATGGAACATGTATTCTCAAGATGGAATTCATAGTCACTTAACGGAGACATAAAGTATTCCCTTGAGATAAGTTTAATGAGTTTGTTATTCAGAGAGTTAGGCCTAACCACTTTAGTAAGACTAAAGTATATATTTATGGAATTGGATTTCATAAATATATAATGAATAACATTAAAGGATTAAACCGGGTACTCAAGGATCAAGATATAGTAATTTACAAAGTGGCAGTCTATATTAATGACTTTGTATTACTATGAATATTTTATGAAGGGGTTGCATGTATAATAAGGTTCTTGGGATATAATTTATAGATAAGACCTAGAGTGCAACTATATTTATATAGTGGTATTAAATATAGTTAATGGTAACTTTGGACTTGTCAAGAGTTGACTGAAAAGTCCAAGGCCCATTGGAGCTAGTGTCTTATTGGTCCCTTTTGGTCCCACTCCAAGCCACACACTTAAGCCCAATTGGAAAGGCCCAAGAGGCCAGCCCAATTAGATAATTGGTTATGTACAAAAAGGAAAAACGTTCAAATTTTTCTGTAAGGGAAAAACATCATTGAAAAGTGGTGTGTATGAGAGTGTAAGTCACTCTTTTAGTCATCCTTTTGTTACCAATTGAGAGACCACACATCTTGGGCGTTAGTGGAATTGGAGTGAAGATTAAAAGTATTCCCAAGTGATTCAATCTTCAAGTTTTGAAATTCACCGCTTCAAGGTACACTCACTTGTTCTCTAATTCTGAAATTTTACTTAGAGCACGTTATCAATATCGAATGAAGTAGATCCGTTTAAAACTTATTTTCCGCTGCATTCACATCTATTTCCATCAAATGGTATCAGAGCGGTCTTCAATTTCGTATTGTTTAACATGTTTTGTGAGTTTTAGAATTGGAGAAAATAGTTTTATATTGTTAGAAGATTATGTTTTAATTTTCTGCATGTTGTTGAAACTATGATTTGATGAAAACTGAAATTGATGTTGTGATGTTGTTTAAATTTAAATTTAAGTATGTTAAATTGAGTTTTAAGTCTATAGCATCAATAGAATTTAGTTTTGACATTGATCTCTATCTATCATGTTCGTATTCAAGATGTTTGTTCATGAAAACCCGTAGAAAACTGCCTTAGAAAATTTCTGGAAATTTGAGTTTCGCGATTTTCAATCGATCGAAAATCACTTTCGATCGATCGAATGAGACAGTGATCAGACTCTTTAGAACGATGGATTTTCGATTGTTAATCGATCGATCGAATTTGTTTTTTCGATCGATCGAGTAGCGATCGAGTATCAATCGAAGGAGTCAGAGGATCAAATTTGAATTTCTTAATTTTTTCGATTAATCGAGGGGCACTTTCGATCGATCGAAAGAAAGAAAATCAGAAATTTTTCTAAGTGTTTTCACATGTAAAAGTACTAAAACTATGTGTAATTAAATTATGCATGTTTTAAAACTAAAAACCTTTCCTTTAAAACATCTAGTGGGAGAAAGATACAAGGGTTGCATCTCACGGCCTCCATTGTTGGTTTAAAGTAGTGTGATTAAGTACCTCGCCTTGGCGTATATGCCTTGCTCCCTTCGGAGGGTGTTTGATTCATGGTACTACTAGTTAAACTTCTTAAAGATAGATGAAATGTGTTTTTACATTGAGAACAATCATGCTTTCGTGGAGTTACTTAGTGATTCACATTGATTCTAGGCAATGGTATACACTAGACTAAGTGTAATGTTAACCTCCCTTCGGAGCTATGCCATTATTACTTAGAGGCTGAAGGGAAAACGACAAATTATTTTTGTTTGGTAAGAGTTAACATGATAGCATTAATAATGAGAATGTTTTTCGCCTAATCATAGTGATTTGTATGACCTCGCTTCCGAGGAATATTAATTGCGGGATTAGGTTGTCGTTGCATATATTATATTATGGTTTTATTAAGGTCCCATACTATATGTTTATATGCTAAATAGATAATGTCCTATTTACTTATTATATTCATGTTTATTGTTTTCAGATTTGAATATGGCATCATTTAGCCCACTTGTAACTATTCTTAATCAAAACAAACTGACTGGATCCAACTATGTTGACTGGAAAAGAAATTTGGATATAGTTCTTACTGCTGAAGAGCATAAGTATGTTCTTACTAAACCATGTCCAAGCTTTCCTTCATTAGATGCTCCTCTTGAGGAAAAACAACGATATGATCGTTGGCAGAAATCTAATGAGATGGCCAAGTGCTACATCCTAGCATCTATTTCAAATGTTCTACAGCATCAAATGCAGGATGTAGAACTAGCTTCAGACATCATGTTAAGTCTGAAGGAGATGTTTGGTGAGCAAGGTCGTTCTGCAAGGCAAGAGACCATGAGGCAAATTTATAATACCAGAATGACTGAAGGAAGTTCAGTGAGGGAGCATTGTTTAACAATGATCTCTAATTTAAATACATTGGAAGTTTTAGGTGCCGACATAGATGGAGAATCCCAAGTGGATATGATACTCCAGTCACTACCAGAATCATTCAAGGAATTTAAACTTAATTATAATATGAATGAAAAGATTTATACCTTGTCTGAATTAATGAATGAATTGGTAGCGGCAGAAGGCATTCTTGGCACTTCCAATGTTGAAGCTAATGTTGGTTAAGCTTCTACTTCTCAACCTAAGCCGAAAGGTAAGGGTAAGAAGAAGAAGAAGAAGGACTTCACCAAGCAAAAGGGTAAACAAATTGCCTTAAGAGTTGCTGATAAAGGAAAGAAGATCAAAGGAAAGTGTTTCCATTGTGGTGAGAAAGGGCATTGGAAGAGAAATTGTCCAATATTCAAGGCTGCCAAGAACAAAGGTATGATTAATACATTCCTTCTTGAAATACGTTTGGTACAGAATCCCACGGATTCCTGGTGTGTGGATTCAGGTTGTACTAATCATATCTGCAATTCCTTGCAGGGGTTCCAGGAGACCAGAAAGCTTAAAGAAGGGGAGTTGTTTCTTACTTTGGCTGATGGGAGCAAGATTCCAGTTGTAGCTATTGGTGTTTGTAATTTATGTTTTGAATCTAGAGTTCTAATATTAAAAGACTGTTTGTATGTACCTAATGTTCGTAGGAATTTAATTTCAGCTACTTACTTAGGTAAACATGGATATTGTGTTATCCTAAAAGACAATGTTGTAATAAAGAAGGATAAAGTGTTTATCTGTTCTGGCAATATTGTGGATGGTCTTTATATTTTAACTCCTGATAAGCATGAATTATATAATTCTGAATTAGATAATAACTCACATGTAAAATCATTAAAGGGAAAGTTTCCTTCTACTAGTGATGCATATCTTTGGCATTTGCGTTTGGGTCATATTAATTCAAATAGGATTCAAAGACTGATCAAAGATGGACTCTTAGAGCCCATGGACTTTGATGAATTTTCAGTACGTGAATCTTGTTTGGAAGGTAAAATGACCAAACGATCTTTTAAAGCAAAAGGTAGAAGAGCCCAAGATTTGCTAGAACTAGTGCATTCTGATGTATGTGGTCCTATGTCAATCCAAGCAAGAGGTGGCTATGAGTATTTCATTACTTTCACTGATGATTACTCAAGGTATGGTTATGTATACCTAATGAGACGGAAGTCCGAAGCCTTTGAAAAGTTCAAAGAGTTTAAGGCTGAAGTTGAGAATCAATTAGGTAAACGCATAAAGGCCATTCGATCTGATCGTGGTGGCGAATACCTTCTTGGGGATTTTAAGGATTACTTAACTAAGAATGGGATTGTATCCCAATTGACTGCACCTGGAACTCCTCAACAGAATGGTGTAGCAGAAAGAAGGAATAGGACTCTTTTAGAAATGGTTCGGTCCATGATGAGTTACTCAACTTTACCGATTTCTTTTTGGGGTTATGCCTTAAATACGGCAATACATCTTTTGAATTTAGTCCCATCAAAATCTGTTCCCAAAACACCGATGGAATTGTGGAGTGGGCGTAAGCCTAGCATGAAATATCTCCACATTTGGGGTTGTCCTGCACATGTGTTAAAAGGGAAGCTTGATAAATTGGAACCAAAATCTGAAGTGTGTGTGCTTGTAGGTTATCCAAAAGAAACTAGGGGTTATTTATTCTATAGTCGTAAAGATAACAAAGTTTTTGTTAGTACAAATGCTAAATTCTTGGAAAATGACTATATGAATAATTTTACTCCTAGAAGTAGAGTTGTGTTGGCTGAAATGAATGAACCTGTAAATGAACAACCAATAGATGAAACTAGGGATGATGTGGCTATATTAGATACACCACAAGATACTACTCATGACATGTCTAGTACTCAGGTGCCTCGTCGTAGTGGGAGAATTGTTCGGCCTCCTATAAGATTCATAGGTTTGGGAGAAACTTATGAAGCTATCTCAGAAGAGGTTGAATCGGATCCCTACATATATGATGAAGCAATGAATGATATAGATGCACATCAATGGGTCCAAGCTATGAAATCTGAATTGGATTCCATGTATTCCAATCAAGTTTGGGATCTTGTAGAGGTGCCTAACGGCATTAAACCTGTTGGTTGCAAATGGGTTTACAAGAGGAAGAGAGGGATAGATGGAAAGGTTGAAACTTTTAAAGCAAGGCTAGTGGCGAAAGGGTATACACAAAAAGAAGGTATTGATTAGGATGAAACCTTTTCTCCAGTAACAATGCTAAAATCTATCAGGATTCTCTTATCCATTGTTGCTCATTTTGATTATGAGATTTGGCAAATGGATGTCAAGACTGCATTTCTTAATGGCAATCTTGAAGAGGAAATCTATATGATGCAGCCGAAAGGTTTCATAGCAAAGAACCAAGAGCATATGTTATGCAAGTTGCAAAGGTCCATTTATGGACTTAAGCAAGCAACTAGGTCATGGAACATCAGATTTGATGAAGTAATCAAGACATTTGGTTTTGAACAAAATCTTGATGAACCATGTGTGTACAAAAGACATCAAGATAAAGTAGTAATGTTCCTAGTACTTTATGTTGATGATATTCTACTCATTGGAAATGATGTAGGGGTAATGTCATCGGTAAAGGTTTGGTTGTCAAGCCAATTTGATATGAAGGACTTGGGTGAGGCTAACTTTATTTTAGGGATCAAGCTTTGGCGAGATCGCAAGAATAAAATGTTAGGCTTATCACAAGCTGGATATATAGATAAGGTTCTAGAACGGTTTAGCATGCAAAACTCCAAGAAAGGATTACTTCCTTTCAGACATGGAATTCCTCTGTCTGATGACCAAAGGCCTAAGACTTAAGAGGAAAAAGATATGATGAGACAAGTTCCTTATGCTTCTGCAGTAGGAAGTCTCATGTATGCCATGCTTTGTACTAGACCAGATATCTGCTATTCAGTTGGCATGGTCAGCCGATATCAATCAAATCCAGGACCAAAACATTGGCAAGCAATAAAGCATATTCTCAAGTATCTACGGAGAACGAGAGATTATATGCTTGTTTACCATTGTGAGGATTTGATTCCCATTGGCTATACAGATTCAGATTTTCAATCGGATCTAGATTTCAGAAAATCCACTTCAGGATGTGTTTTCACCTTGGGAGGTGGAGCCATTAGTTGGCGGAGTATTAAGCAATCTTGTATTGCAGACTCCACCATGGAGGCAGAATATGTTGCTGCTTGTGAAGCAGCAAAGGAAGCTGTATGGCTCAAGAAGTTCCTTTCTGACCTTGGTGTAATAAGAATGGAGCAAGTTCCAATCACATTGTTTTGTGATAACAGTGGAGCAGTTGCACAATCTAAAGATCCAAGGAATCACAAGAAAGGAAAGCACATTGAGAGGAAGTACCATATCATTCGAGATATTGTTGCTCGTGGAGATGTGGTGGTAGCAAAGATTGAAAGTGCAAATAATCTAGCAGATCCATTTACTAAAGCTTTGCCTCAAAGGACTTTCGAGTCACATTTGGAGAGAATGAGAGTTAGATTAGTGCACAATAGTCTTTAGGGCAAGTGGAAGATTGTTAGGATTAGTGCCCTTAAATCCTATTATATGATGCTATGTAAGATATTAAGTTTGACATTGTGTATGACATTATGTATGACTTAATATTGTGTTTAATGAATTTGTTTTATTATTATCTGAAATAATGGTAGCATGAATATTTGGACATTATCATTTGATCCATGAGATGCATAGTATGTGATTTATGTGAAGAGTCACAGAAGATATAAATCACAAGTTCTTTGTAAACTCAGAATTATAGTTCGTAGTCGGTGATGAAAGTGGGCATTTCATCTGCGAAGACTATAACATATCAACTACGATGATTTATCTTGATCATGGAAGTAGAGACTTCTAGTTGATGTGTTAATATGTCTTAATAGTTAAGACATATTGAACTGGACCGATGTGAGATTTATTATTCTCCTAAAGACTGTCAAATGAATAATAAATCTCACGACTTGTATTTGCATGAACTCTTAATCCTGAGAGAATAATGAACCTGATCATGAGGTGTAGGTTGTTTTGATATATCAGGAGTGAGATCTATAGTAATGGTCAAAATCTCAGTATGTTGGGCAGCCACATTTAGTGTTGATGGAACATGTATTCTCAAGATAGAATTCATAGTCACTTAACGGAGACATAAAGTATTCCCTTGAGATAAGTTTAATGAGTTTGTTATTCAGAGAGTTAGGTCTAACCACTTTAGTAAGACTAAAGTATATATTTATGGAATTGGATTTCATAAATATATAATGAATAACATTAAAGGATTAAACTGGGTACTCAAGGATCAAGATGTAGTAATTTACAAAGTGGCAGTCTATATTAATGACTTTGTATTACTAAGAATATTTTATGAAGGGGTTGCATGTATAATAAGGTCTTGGGATATAATTTATAGATAAGACCTAGAGTGCAACTATATTTATATAGTGGTATTAAATATAGTTAATGGTAACTTTGGACTTGTCAAGAGTTGACAGAAAAGTTCAAGGCCCATTGGAGCTAGTGTCTTATCGGTCCCTTTTGGTCCCACTCTAAGCCACACACTTAAGCCCAATTGGAAAGGCCCAAGAGGCCAGCCCAATTAGATAATTGGTTATGTACAAAAAGGAAAAACATTCAGATTTTTCTGTGAGGGAAAAACATCATTGAAAAGTGGTGTGTATGAGAGTGTAAGTCACTCTTTTAGTCATCCTTTTGTTACCAATTGGGAGACCACACATCTTGGGCATTAGTGGAATTGGAGTGAAGATTAAAAGTATTCCCAAGTGATTCAATCTTCAAGTTTTGAAATTCACCGCTTCAAGGTACACTCACTTGTTCTCTAATTCTGAAATTTTACTTAGAGCACGTTATCAATATCGAATGAAGTAGATCCGTTTAAAACTTATTTTCCGCTGCATTCACATCTATTTCCATCATAAAACGTATATGCATCTAGGAACAATCCTACATGGGCACAAGAGTGATGTACTGAAGTAAAATGTGTGACATTAAACTTCAAGTACACAAGCATAAAGGCTGCCTAAACAAAGTATTGCATATGCATGGCACAAACCGTAAAAGCCTACAAAACATGCAATTAAACAAACCCTAAAAGCTTACAAAAGCAACATGGGCACAAAAGTGTTCAACACTAGAACATGATGCAAAGCATAGATACTAAAAGAAACACAAAGCATCGGGAAAACAAGCATAAAGTAAATCAAGGTTTTCTCAAAAACAATGTCTTCTCCCCCTTGGTATATGCATCTCCCCTGTAGCTTTCTCCCCCTACGAATGTGCACAAGGTAGAATTTCTGCCCCTAAGAGTGTACACATGAGTCACATAGAAATGACGAAACACATCGGTATACTCTCCGGAATATTCTCCCCTTTTTTGTCACGAATAGACAAATGAATCAAGAGGAAGGAAGGAAAGAAGAAAATATGAAGATGATGCATGAGGGGTGCAAGATGAATGAGAAAATGAAACTCAAACATTAGACAAAAACATTTTAAAACAATGCTACAAAGCATAAAGAACATGACATGTTAAGGATAATGAAACATGATGTGGACCTAGGCATGACATAGACACAAGAACATGTTAAATGTGTTAAAAGGTCTAAAAAGACTTAACAAGGATGAGTGAATGCAAAAACATGTCAAGTGTTCAAGTGTGTGTAGCAAAGGTGCAACTAGTGTGCATCTAGTGTGCATGTGAGATGCATGACCAATGCATGAGCAAGGCACTCAAGGGGAAAAGTGTACAAAACACACCACCAATGATCAAAACATGATAAACATGAATAATTATGGTGATCCCCAAAATTTGATACTCATCGGAGTCCAAAACAACGAAAAAATGTCATTTGGGCATTTTATCAAACACTTGAAGTGCACACACTACACATGTATGATAAACAATGCAAGAACATATGAAAATCTTGCCTAAATACATGATATTTTTGCCATAAGGGGCCACCATCTAAAGCAAATTATCATTTAAAAACAAATCCCAATCAAAAAGATTGACAGAAAATAAGTTTTCCAACTCCCATTTGAGAAAATCCCAACTATGAACATAAAACCCCCAAAAACGTAATCTAAGGATCAAAATCAATGAAAAGAGTTAAAGATTACCTTAGAGATGTTTATGGAATGTAAAACACTTGAAATTAGTTGGGTTTTGATGTAGAAACATTAAAACAGAGGTTTGGGAGAAGATGGGAGGTGTTTAAAAGAGATGACCCACGAAATGCCCTTTAAAAAGCTGATTTAGAAATTTTCGCTAGTATCTCGCTACTTAGAATCCCGCGAAAATTTCACTGGTATCTCGCAAGTAAGCTTTTACTCGCGAAACAGTCGCGAAACACTCTGTCCAAAACTGGAAAACTTGAGAATTGGACCCTTTCATTCGTGACTGAACTTAAAGATAAAATAGGTCACGAAAACAGCTAGAAAACATGTTTTTCACACAAAAACAATTTGAAAACTTTGAAAAACAAGGGTGATACAAATCACTTCCAAAGGCAAACAAAAAGAACAAAAATCTTTTTAGTTTGATCCACATATGGTTTAGCACACACACATCACATTTGAACACGTACAATCACACAAATGAAATAGACATTCATTGAACAAAAGTCTTGTGTGTTGTGTGTGAGGATCAAGTGTGGAATAGTCCTTAGACTAGAGTGAAGCTTCAATGATCAATTTAATCGAGTCATACACAACTGATACGAAATCAAGTAGACAATCTCCATTATAGAAATGAGTATATATGACCTCCCACACATTGAATACAAAACTTAGAAGCTTTTCATTTGGCTTCTGCATAAGACATAACAATTGGTCCATTTTATTTTGTTTGGACAAAAACATCTCATTTTAAGATTGGTGCTTGAAATTTATGATATTTCAACATTGATGATTAGCCTTTGGCTTTTTGAGCACCATACAAAACATATTAAAAAGAGTCGCTTTCCCTTTTTCCTAGTCAAATACTAGTATGTGCGACAGGCTTTTGCAGCTAAATATCTCTTTTCATTTGGAGATTTACATTTGGTGAGCTCTATTTGCAAAAACAAAAAAAATAAATAAATAAAGTGGGAAGAGATATAGACACAAGTCTATGCAAGTATCAAGACCAACAAGGCTATTGACCAATCATTCATGACAAGTTTGAAGATCTATTTACAACAGTCACATATAGTATTCAAGATTTCTCCCACAAAGAACTAGGTGCATACAAAACAAGCTAAGCTCGTAAATGCACAATGCCATTAGTACGAAGGTACTAGGCCAAACTCACATGTGAAATGTGCTCAAACATATACGATCAAACTTTTTGAATTTTTCACTTTTTATGTGGTTTTGAATTTTTATACACACAAAACAAAGACATAAAAGTAAGATCAAAACAGAAGCAATCTATACAAATAAATGCAAAATGCACAAATGCATGAAGATATGACATTTAATGCATGAAAGGTCCTATAAAGATCGAAAAAATTAAATCAAGGACCAAAAGAGCAAAAGCTCAACCATAAGAGCAAAAGCTCAACCATAAGAACCCTTCCTCATCCAAACGGAATGATTGCTTGGAATGAGTGTCTCAAGAAAAGTGAGACGAGGGTTGGGATATTGAGAACCAGAGATGCACATAGTCAAGGAGTTAAGAGCATTAAACACTTTCTTTAACAACATGCTATTTTCACTCAAATCCGGTTTATCATGCAAAGTACAACTTCCAAGAGGCTCAAGTTTCTCTTTTCTTTTAATTCTTTTAAGAGCATGAAACTTAAAGCAATGAGGTCTTAGATGACCAAAAGCACCACAATGGTGACAAACAATGTGTTTAGGTCCATTAAGCTTTTTGGGAATGGATCTAGCAACTTGGGTTTGTTCTCTCTTCAACTTAGAACATTGAGGCCTTATATGACCAATCACACCGCAATGGTGGCAAGTTGGAACAAACTTAGATCCACTCAATTCCCTAGGATTGGACCTAACCAAAGGCTTAGGCTTAAGAGCCTTTCTCTCCACTTTTTGATTTCTTTTATGTAGAGGAATGTACATCGATTTTTCCTTTGAGGCAAAACACACATTAGGCACAAAATCGGGTACCATAACATGATTGCAACATACATTTTCATCATTTTTAACAGTAGGTTCAGCAATCAAACACTTGACATGCATCTTAAGAGATTCATTTTCAGATTTAAGATCATCAACAAGTTTGTTAGACAAAACAAGTTTAGCATCCAAGTCCATATTCAAACACTCAAATTCTTTTAGCTTTTCAAGAGAATTTTTAGCAAGTTTCTTATATTTTTCAACCAATTTGATGGATTCATTGAGCTTAGCAATCAAATCATCCTTTTCACAAAATAACTTGCTTAAACTCTTTTGAAACTTCTTAGCATTTTTCTTGAAGAGTTTGGTGCTAGGAATATCAACAACACCCAAGGATTCATGTAACATGACATCACAATCATGAGGATAAACACTCATAGAGGCATTTTCACAAACACATGGCATGTTACAATCAACAACATCCATACAAGCATGTAAAGCATTATCCATGGCAAAACACACAAGGGGTCAAGGATCACACTTAGGTAATGAAACCAAAACAAGTGTACCCGCTTTGATACCAATTGAAAGCTCGAAAATGTGTTGAAAACACAAGAGCCATTTAGACCCCCAATTAAAATTACGGTTCGATAGATTTTACATAAATTTAATACAAAGTGCGGAATAGTGTAAATGCGAGCGGATGAACAAGTAAGCTACTCTAATCCATAAACTAAGCAACATAGCAGTATAATGGAATATAAAAGAGTAGGGAAGAAGGATGCAAACACAGAAAACACCAAGACGTGTTCTCGAAGAGGAAACCAAAGAACTTGGCGAAAAACCTCTCCGCCACCCTCCAAGCGGAAATCGATCCATTAGACAATCAGTTGGGATACATGGGTTAGCAAGAGACCCTCCAAGCCTAATCTACCCGATGTACCTAAGCCCTCCAATCTCCTACTCCAACAAGGCTTCTCGGAACCGTGTCTTGTCTTAGCTCTCCAGATCCCGCAACAAGCTCCATGTTGCATCTGCCATCTTTAGCTTCTTCCAATGCTTCCCAGCAACTCCAAAGCACTCTCTACTCTCTAAACAGGTGTGGGTTGTGTTTGGGTACAAATCTCCTCTCAAGGTATGATAATGGGAGAGGGATGGAGAAGAGGCTACAATAATTTCTCACTAAGGAGGAGTAGCTGTCTCTCAAAAGAGGGTGTGTGTGTTGTAGAAAACCTATCTAGGGTTTTTCTCTCTGAATAGCCTCAGCTACATTTGTGGGTAATAAGGGTATATATAGTATGGGTGAAGGGTAAGAAAGTCACTCTTAAAAAACCTCCAGGCAGAATGTTTCGTGACTGTCTCGCGGGAAGGCCTTACTCGCGAGACACTTGCGAAAATGACAGCCTGGCACGACTCTTTAGCTTCCAGTCATGTGCTTCTCACATGGCTCTTTTGCGGGTTAGCTTCCAGCGACACACCCGCGAGATCCACTAATCTTCAATAAAGCTTGAGTCTTCACCAACTTGATACTAAACCCAATACAATTAAATCCCAAAAGATACAAGGAAATGAATTAAAGTAATTACAACACATTTTGTCATGGAATAAAACCAATATAAAATATAGTTGTAAATCACAACTATACAACTTCTTTCCTTGATCCACAGCAATCACAAGTACTCCCACCTGTGTTTTCTTTAAGCTCTTGAAACAGCAGCCGAAGTGATCATCAAGTTCTTGACATCAATCTTGATCTTGACAACCCTAAGTGTGTATGAAGATAAATACCTCTAGATCTCACAGAAGATTCACACACACAGCATATTGTTAGGATTAATGCCCTTAAATCCTATTGTATGATGCTATGTATGACATTATGTATGACTTAATGTTGTCATTAGTAAAGTTGTTTTATTATTATCTGAAATAATGGTAACAAGAATATTTGGACATTATCATATAATCTATGAGATGCATAGTATGTGATTTATGTGATTTAGTCACAGAAGATATAAGTCACAAGTTCTTTGTAAACTCAAAATTTTAGTTCATAGTCGGTGATGAAATTGGGCATTTCATCTGCGAAGACTATAACATATCAACTAAGATGATTTGTTTTGATCATGGAAGTGGAGACTTCTAGTTGATGTGTTAATATGTTTTAAGAGTTAAGATATATTGAACTGGACCGCTGTGAGATTTATTATTCTCCTAACGACTGTCAATTGAATAATAAATCTCACGACTTATATTTGCATGAACTCTTAATCCTGAGAGAATAATGGACCTAATCATGAAATGTAGGTTGCTTTGATATATCAGGAGTGAGATCTAAAGTATCGGTCAAAACCTCAGTATATTGGGTAGCCACATTTCGTGTTGATGGAACATATATTCTCAAGATGGAATTCATAGTCTCTTAACAGAGATTTAAAATATTCCCTTGAGATAAGTTTAATGGGTTTAGTTATTCAAAGAGTTAGGTCTAACCACTTTGGTAAGAAATTACTAAAGTATATATTTGTGAAATTAGATTTCATAAATATATAATGAATAACTTAAAAGGATTAAACCGGGTACTCAAGGATTAAGACGTAGTAATTTTCGAAGTGACAGTCTATATTTATGACTTTGAATTACTACGAATATTTTATGAAGGGGTTGCATGTATAATAAAGTTTTGGGATATAATTTATTAATAAGGCCTAGAGTACAATTATATTTATATAGTGGTATTATATATAATTAATGGTAACTTTGGACTTGTCAAGAGTTGACAGAAAAGCCCAAGGCCCATTGGAGCTAGTGTCTTATTGGTCCTTTTTGGTCTCACTCCAAGCCACACATTAAAGCCCAATTGGAAAGGCCCAATAGGCCGGCCCAATTAGATAATCAGTTATATATAAAGGGAGAGACATACAGAATTTTTATTAGAGAAAAAGTGAGACACCATTGTGAAGTGGTGTGTATGTGCGAGTGAAACCACTCAATTATTCTCCCTTGGAAATTGATTGAGAGACCACACTTCTTGGGTGTAAAGTGGAATTGGAGTGAAGATTGAAATTGTTCCCAAGGACTTATAATCTTTTGTTTTGAATTTCACCACACCAAGGTACGCAAATTCTGAAATTTACATAATGCAAGTTATCAATCATGAATGAAATAGATCTTTGTTTATTGCTTCCGCTATGTGTTTTGTATGAGATACAAAACAGGATTTTACCAACACATATCAACAATCTCTAAGACATGGCTAGGGCTTTTCCTTTTATACTTGAAGTAAGACATAAAACTCTACACGTCATATGGGCTTGGGCTGAGTTGAAAATTTTACAGAAAAAAACAATCTGCACGAGGTTCGATCGATCGAGTCTAATTTTTGATCAATCAAGCCTTGCAAATTTAGCCAATAAATTCTGCAATTCACTCGGTTCCAACTTTACACCTAAACACACTTTGAGCAGCCAAAATAAATCTAGACTAAAATGTTTTGGTCATGGTTTGCCAATATTACACATTGAAGTTCTAATACATTTAGATCCTAAAGTTTTAGAACCTAACAAACTCTCCCTTTGGCAATCCGTGACAAAACACATAACAAAATTAAAATGCTCAAAGTTACAAAACAACCCAATAAACAATTCAACCTAACTACTACCTATCAGTTGCCAGTGTAGATAGCAGCACGACTGAATAAACCCTATATATTCTCGAAACACTCAACAAACACATAAACACATGTGTGAAAAATACAAGTAAAACAAAATAAATTCTTGATTTTACAAAGTAGAAAAATAAATGACATATATCATGAATAACCTCATAATATAAATCAATAGCCAATGTAGCCCATGTGAAACAAGAAACAATAATAGAAATAAAAACATAAAACAAAGTATCTACCCCTAACATATATAACCCATAAAAATAAATACATCAAGATAAAATACATCATGAGCCAAAAAATAAATACATCATGAAGCATCTAGATACAGTCTAAAGCTCCAAAGCTCCAAAAACTCAAAATCTCCCCTTATCTCCCATCAATATGTACTTCCCCTTTTTGTGACGAATTGCCAAAAGGCAATCAAGGCTCATCATCAGAAGGAAATGGTGGAGAAGACCGCCGAACAATTGCTAAATTTGCACGCAATGCCTAAAGCTCTGTGAGCACATCCACCAAAAGTTGTTTATGTGCCACCTGAACGGTTATGATAGTATCCAACATACTCTGAATGGATGAATCATCTGAAGCAGAAGGTTGAGGATCAACAATGGCAGAGGGGTCAACAAACTCCTCAGCTGTTGGATCACTTGAAGAAGGAGGATGAGATGCAACACCTGTGGAAGACTCTACTCGGGGGCGTTTAGAGCTAGCTTTTATCTTAGCTGCTCTCTGCCTAAGGAAGGTGGCACCTATGGGAGCTATGATATGGACAGGCTCAAAAGCAGGAAACAGGAAAGAAAAGACCATATGACTTAGAACTACTCCTATGAGCCTTAACTAAAGAACGAATGAAAAGAGATGGAAAACACATAGGAGCATCAGTCACAAGAGCACACAAAAAAGCACATCTCTCAATAGGAATGGTGTGCAAATGAGAGATAGGCCAAATCGAATGACAAGAAATCTAGAAAAACAAGTAATTGAGCACAATAATCTCATGGGAGGTGATACGAGGATCGGTACCCCAACTAATGGAAGTACCGATGAGATATGACATAATGTCATTAAGAGGAGGGGTTTCAGAATAAGGGTAGACTGGCTGTCGTACCAATGGTACCCCAAGAACAGAGGCCATCACTGAAGGAGTAATAGCGTACTCTTCACCTTTTATCCAACTCATCACGTAGTGAGTGTTGGAATCATCGGAGTGGATAGAGAGGTTCAAATAGAACTCTCTTATCAAGGCAGCCAAATAAGGGTACTCTATATCCATAAGAGATAACCAGCCCCTATGCTCAAAATTTCTCCTAGTCTTCTCATCAAGCTCATCTAAAATCACCTTCTGCTTTGCCCAAACAGACCTAAATATATTAAGCTTCTCATAAGTCTCTTGGTTTTTCTTAAATCTAAACCTCTCACTATTGAAAGTTAAGGTAGAGGGGGTGGTAGTGGTTTTCTTGTTGGCTCTAGTCTTCCTAACTATGATGCTAAGGATTGGAGAAGAAAGACAAAAAAGAAAAGAAAAAAAAAGAAAAAAGAAACCAAAGTAGAAGAACAAAAAGAAAACCCAAAATAGACTGCATTAAAAAGGGTTAGACAAAAACAATATAGAAAATAACAATCTATATGATGCTTGACATGAATGCACAAATGATGCATGCTCTAGTGTAGTGAAATTTGTTCAATTATACATTATAACCCAACAATTGACTTGAACATAGAGTTTTAGAACAAAACCCCCAAATTTGAAACATCCAATTTTAAAATTTTAACTAAATTGAGTAATTAATCATTACACTAGATATAAATCGTCATATAATGACATAATCAATCAATTACATGAGTCAATTTTACCAAATTAAGCCCAATTGAAAAAAAAAAAACCCCAATTTCTCAAAGTTTCAAGCCTTAGAAATTTCAATTGATCTCAAATCATCAAATTAATCAAATTAATGCATGGGAAATATGTTTACAACATATAAGAACAAAAGCCCATTGGTCAAATATGATTAAAAACAACTCTAAAATAAAAAATCCCAAAAAATCTTAGGTTTGAAATTCTCATGTAAAATGCATGAAAAAAAAAAAATATGAAGAAATTGAAATAGAAAGGGTAAAAGAGACTTACTAGCATAAGAAGACAAAAACCCTTGAGAAAAATTAGGAGAAAATGACAAATTTGGCTTGGATTGGATCGGTCCAAGAGGAACAGTCAAGAGATTGTTTTAAAAGTTTTAAAAGTAATGAAGAACACGTGAGAAAACCTTTTTTAAAATATCTTCAGACCAAATTTTGATCGGTTGAAAAATAGATTCAATCGATCAAAAAGTAGTTTCAATCAATCCAGCATCAATTAAGCCAGGTAGATTCAAACCTTAATTTTTATCGCATTTTCGGTCGGTTAAGCAACATGTTCGATTGATCAAAAATCTGGAAAAAACATATTTTTGAAAAACAAAGCATTTTAATGCAGAAACTCCTCAGAGCGCATTGTTTTATGGATAAAATGCATGAGTATGAGATGAAAAGTTTTTCAAAAACATTTGAATTCAACCTAGATCCTCCAAAAAAAAGATTTTCAATCAATTTGTCCTCGTAGCTCAAACAATAAGCACATTTTCCATTAAAATCAAGGAACTTTTAATTTTGGATGGCCACAACAAGATCACACACAATATCATGTACTAAGTTTAGTAAAGAATAACTTGTGTAGTGTGGGCAACTAGCAATAGCATGAGATACATGTGAGGAGTAAATTGTGATTAATCACAATTTCTACAAAATTCATCACATAAGTTTGAAAGTGACTATCACATAAAGAGGTACATCACATAACTCTCACATCTCCAGAAAACAAGCTTGCAATCATGTAAGTTTCTTGTTTTGCCTCATAATGTACACACCAATTTTATTTAATTTTGATTTAATTATAGCCCAATTATGTACACACCAATTTTATTATTTAAACTGAGGCTACACCTTATGTTGTTTTTGTGTATGTGTTACACTTTTTTGAGCACAAAATCTTACAATATGCACTATGGTGTTCATGATTGTCTAGTAAAAAGTGGTGAGATGATTATTTATGTCTTTCTCTTAGGATTTTTTAGTCCTTACAATCAAAAGCATGTGACTTTATGATCGAGATCATGTGATCAAAAACTATAAACAACTCCTACACAACATGCATTACAAAGCTAAAACTAGCAAAGTGCAATAAAATAAGCTCATCCAAGCTAAACAAGGTGCATAAACATGTTATGTAAAGATAATATGGTCAGCGTTGATTACAAATCCAAGAAAAATAATGCAAAAAAAAAACATGTTTTCCTCCTCCTTGCTTGGGCCGTGTTCCTTGGGTATGACAATTTCTATTTACTTTTCTTGTACCTTGTGTTGGGATTAGTGCCCTAGAATCATATTGTATGACGTTATATATGATATTATGTATAATATTATGTATGACATGATGTATGACTAAATACTGTAATTAATAAAGTTGTTTTATTATTATCAAAAATAATGATCACATGAATATTCGGACATTATCATATAGTCCATGAGATGCATAGTATGTGATTTAGTCACAGAAAATATAAGTCACAAGTTCTTTGTAAACTCAGAATTTTAGTTCGTAGTCAGTGATGAAATTGGGCATTTCATCTGCGAAGACTATAACATATCAACTAAGATGATTTGTCTTGATCATGGAAGTGGAGACTTCTAGTTGATATGTTGATATGTTTTAGGAGTTAAGACATATTGAATTGGATCGCTGTGAGATTTATTATTCTCCTAACAACTGTCAATTGAATAATAAATTTCACGACTTGTATTTACATGAACTCTTAATCCTAAGAAAATAATGGACCTGATCATACAGTGTAGGTTGCTTTGATATATCAGGAGTGAGATCTAAAGTAACGGTTAAAACCTCAGTATGTTGGGCAACCACATTTAGTGTTGATGGAACATATATTCTCAAGATGGAATTCATAGTCTCTTAATGGAGATGTAAAATATTCCCTTGAGATAAGTTTAATGGGTTCAGTTATTCAAAGACTTAGGCCTAACCACTTTGGTAAGAAATTACTAAAGTATATATTTATGAAATTGGATTTCATAAATATATGGTAAATACCTTAAAAGGATTAAACCGGGTACTCAAGGATTAAGATGTAGTAATCTTCAAAGTGACAGTCTATATTTATGACTTTGAATTACTACGAATATTTTATGAAGGGGTTGCATGTATAATAATGTTTTGGGATATAATTTATAGATAAGGCCTAGAGTGCAACTATATTTATATAGTGGTATTAAATATAGTTAATGGTAACTTTGGACTTATCAAGAGTTGACAGAAAAGCCCAAGGCCCATTGGAGCTAGTGTCTTATTGGTCTCTTTTGGTCCCACTCCAAGCCACACACTTAAGCCTAATTGGAAAGGCCCAAAAGGCCAGCCTAATTAGATAATTGGTTAGATACAAAGGGAAAAGCGTACATAATTTTATGTATGAGAAACATCATTGTGAAATGGTGTGTAAGTAAGTGTAAGTCACTCTCTAATCCCTTTGTGACCGATTGAGAGTGCACACTTCTTGGGCGTTAGTGGAATTGGAGTGAAGATTAAAAGTATTCCCAAGTGCTTCGATCTTTGTTTTGAAATTCACCGCATCAAGGTACACTCTCTTGTTCTATATTCTGAAACTTACTTAATGCATGTTATCAATTCTGAATGAAGTAGATCCGTTAATTTTTCCACTGCGTTTATGCATATTTCCTACAATTGGTATCAAAGCGGTCTTCATTTTCGAATCTGTATAATATGTTTAGTGAGTTTTAGAATTAGAGAAAACTATTTTCATAGTTGTGAAAATTCTGCAGTCATTTTTCTGCATATTATAGTTTTTGAAACTATTGTTTGATTAAAACTGATTTTGATGTTATGATGTTGTTTAAGTTTGATTTTGACCATGTAAATTTGAATTTTAACACTTTAACATCAATGAAATTCAAGTTTTAATCTTAATCTCGTCGTTTTTGATCATTAAGAATGTGTTTTGTTAATTAGAAACGTAAAAAACGGTTAAAATAGAAAAGTGGCTATTTCTGGGTATTTTCGCGACTGGCGAGTCGTGAGTTAAGTCACCAATGAGTCGCCAAAGTTTCTGGATGAATCTTGTGACTGGAGTCTCGCGACTGGGCAAGTCGCCAGTAAGTCGCCAAAACTCGTGACTGGTTTTGGCGACTTGGGCAAGTCGCGAAAACCAGTCGCCAAAAATTTTGACACTTGTTTATTACATGTATAAAGTGCAAGGCTATGTGTAATTAGTTTATATATGCATTAAACAATTAAAAACCTTTTTTTCAAAACATCTAGTGGGAGAGAGATACAAGGGTTGGATCTCACGCCCTCCATTATCAGTTTAAAGTAGTGTGGAAAATCACCTCGTCTTGGCGTATATGCCTCATGATCCAAAGAAGAGTGTTTACTTCATAGTACTACAAGATTGAACTTGCCCGTTTAAAGTAGTGTGGACAAGCACCTCGTCTTGGCGTATATGCCTCGCGATCCCAAAGGCGGGTCTTTTGTTCCATGGTACTACAAGTTTAAACAACATAAAGGGAGATGAAATGTGGCTACACATGATTCTAAATAATGGTATACACTAGACTAAGTGTAGTATTAACCTCCCAAAGGAGCTACGTCATTATTACTAACAGGCTAAAGGTAATACGGCATATTATTAGTGTTTGATAAGAGTTATCATGATAGCACTAATAATGAGAATAGTTCTCAATCAATTAATGTGTTTATAATAAACTTGCTACCAAGGAATTATAGACATGGATTGGGTTGTCGTTGCATATATTATTTTATGGTTTTATTAAGGTTCCATATTATATGTTTATATACTAAATAGATAATGTCTAGTTTACTTATTATATTCATGTTTATTATTTTCAGATTTGTTCATGGCATCATTTAGCCCACTTGTTACTATTCTCAATCAAAACAAACTGACTGGATCCAACTATGTTGACTGGAAAAGAAATTTGAATATGGTTCTCACTGTTGAAGAGCACAAATATATGCTTACTAAACCATATCCTAGTTTTCCTTCATTAGATGCTCCTCCTCAGGAAAAACAACGATATGATCGTTGGTAGAAATCTAATGAGATGGCCAAGTGCTACATCCTAGCATCTATCTTAAATGTTCTACAGCATCAAATGTAGGACGTAGAACTAGTTTCGGACATTATGCTAAGTCTGAAGGAGATGTTTGGTGAGCAAGGCCATTTTGCAAGGCAAGAAACCATGAGGTAAATTTATAATACCAAAATGGCTGAAGGTAGTTCAGTGAGGGAGCATTGTCTTACAATGATTTCCAATCTAAATACATTTGAGGTTTTAGGTGCCGATATTGATGGAGAATCCCAAGTGGATATGATACTCCAGTCACTACCGGAATCATTCAAGGAATTCAGGCTCAATTATAATATGAACAAAAGGATTTACTCTTTGTCTGAATTAATGAATGAGTTGGTAGCGGCGGAAGGCATCCTTGGTACTTCTAGTGTTGAAGCCAATGTGGGTGAAGCTTCTACTTCTCAACCTAAGTCGAAAGGCAAGGGTAAGAAGAAGAAGAAGAGGGAATTCACCAAGCAAGATGGTAAACAAATTGCCTTAGGGGTTGCTGACAGATGAAAGAAGCTTAAAAGAAAATGTTTCCATTGTGGTGAGAAGGGCCATTGGAAGATGAATTGTCCAAAATTCAAGGCTGCCAAAAATAAGGGTATGAATAGTTTATTCCTCCTTGAAATATGTTTGGTACAAAATCCCACAGATTCCTGGTGTGTGGATTCAGGTTGTACTAATCATATCTGCAGTTCTTTACAGAGGTTCTAGGAGACCAGAAAACTTAATAAAGGAGAATTGTTTCTTACTTTGGTTGATGGGAGCAAGATTCCAGTTGTAGCTGTTGGTGTTTATAATTTATGTTTTGAGTCTAGAGTTTTAATATTGGAAGACTGTTTGTATCTACCTAATGTTCGTAGGAATTTAATTTCTACAACTTATTTAGGTAAACATGGATATTGTGTTATCCTTAAAGACAATGTTGTAATAAATAAGGGTAAAATATTTATTTGTTCTGGCAATATTGTGGATGGTCTTTATATTTTAACTCCTGATAAGCACGAATTATATAATTCTGAATTAGATAAGAACTCTCATGTAAAATCATTAAAGAGAAAGTTCCCTTCTACTAATGATGCATATCTTTGGCACTTGCATTTGGGTCATATTAATCCAAGCAGAATTCAAAGATTGATCAAAGATGGACTCCTAGAGCCATTGAACATTGATGGATTTCCAGTTTGTGAATCTTGTTTGGAGGGAAAAATGACCAAACAACCTTTCAATGCAAAAGGTAGAAGAGCCCAAGAGTTGCTTGAATTAGTTCATACAAATGTTTATGGTCCTATGTCAACCCAAGCAAAAGGAGGTTATGAGTACTTCATCACTTTTACCGATGATTACTCAAGATATGGTTATGTGTACCTAATGAGACGGAAGTTCAAAGCCTTTGAAAAGTTCAAAGAGTTTAGGGCTGAAGTTGAGAATCAATTAGGTAAACGCATAAAAGCCATTCGATCTGATCGTGGTGGCAAATACCTTCTTGGGGATTTCAAGGATTACTTAACTCAAAATGGGATCATGTCCCAATTAACATCACCTGGAACTCCCCAACAGAATAGTGTAGCAGAAAGAAGGAATAGGACTCTTTTAAAAATGGTTAAGTCCATGATGAGTGACTCAACTTTACTAGTTTCTTTTTGGGGATATGCACTAAAAACTGCAATGCATATTTTGAATTTATTTCCATCAAAATCTGTTCCCAACACACCTAAGGAACTGTGGAGAGGGCGTAAGCCTAGTATGAAATATCTCCACATTTGGGGATGTCCAGCACATGTGTTGAAAAGAAAGTCTGATAAGTTGGAATCTATAACCAAAGTATGCATGTTTTTAAGGTATTCAAAAGAAACAAAGGGTTATTTATTCTATAATCATAAAGATAACAAACTGTTTGTTAGCACACATGCCAAATTTTTGAAAGATGATTATATGAATAATTTTGATCCTAGAAATAAAGTTGTTTTAGATGAAATGAATGAATCTGTAGTTGAACAACCAATAGATGAAACTAGGGATGATGTGGTTGTATTGGATACACCACAAGATACTACTCATGAGATGTCTAGTACACCGGTGCCTCGTCGTAGTGAGAGGAATGTTAGGCCACCTATAAGGTTTATAGGTCTGAGAGGAACTTATGAAGCTATCTCAGAAGAGGTCGAAACTGATCCTTACACTTACAAAGAAGCAATGAATGATATAGATGCGCATCATTGGGTTAAAGCTATGAAATCTGAATTAGATTCCATGTATTCCAATCAAGTTTGGGATCTTATAAAGGCACCTAACGGCATTAAACCTATTGGTTGCAAATGGGTTTACAAAAAGAAGAGAGGGATAGATGGAAAGGTTCAAACCTTTAAAGCAAGGCTAGTGGCGAAAGGGTATACTAAAAAAGAAGGTATTGATTATGAAGAAACCTTTTCACCAGTAGCAATGCTTAAATCTATCAGAATTCTTTTATCCATTGCTGCTCACTATGATTATGAGATTTGGCAAATAGATGTCAAGACTACTTTTCTAAATGGCAATCTTGAAGAGGAAATCTATATGATGCAACCAGAAGGTTTCATAGATAAGAACCAAGAGCATATGGTATGCAAGTTGAAAAGGTCTATTTATGGACTTAAGTAAGCATCTAGGTCATGGAACATCAGATTTGATCAAGCAATCAAGTCATTTGGTTTTGAACAAAATCTTGATAAACCATGTGTGTACAAAAGACATCAAGATAAAGTAGTAATGTTCCTAGTACTTTATGTAGATGATATTCTACTCATTGGAAATGATGTAGGGGTAATGTCATCTGTAAAGGTTTGGTTGTCAAGCCAATTTGATATGAAGGACTTGGGTGAGGCTAATTTTATTCTAGGGATCAAGCTTTGGCGAGATCACAAGAATAAGATGTTAGGCTTATCACAAGTTGGATATATAGATAAGGTTCTAGAACGGTTTAGCATGCAAAACTCCAAGAAATGATTACTTCCTTTCAGACATAAAGTTCCTCTGTCTGATGACCAAAGGCTTAAGACTCAAGAGGAAGTAGATATAACGAGATAAGTTCCTTATGCTTCTGCAGTAGGAAGTCTCATGTATGCCATGCTTTGTACTAGGCCAGATATTTGTTATTCAGTTGGCATGGTTAGCCGATATCAGTTAAATCTAGGACTAAAACATTGGCAAGCTGTAAAGCATATTCTCAAGTATCTATGAAGAACGAGAGATTATATGCTTGTTTACCATTGTGAGGATTTGATTCCTATTGGCTATACAAATTCAGATTTTCAATCGGATCTAGATTTCAGAAAGTCCACATCAGGATGTGTTTTTACCTTGAGAGGTCGAGCCATAACATAGAGGAGTGTCAAGCAATCTTGTATTGCGGACTCCACCATGGAAGTAGAATATATTGTACATGTGAAGCAGCAAAAGAAGCTGTATGGCTCAAGAAATTCTTTTCTGACCTTGGTGTAATGAGAATAGAACAAGTTCCCATCACATTGTTTTGCGACAATAGTGGTGCAGTTACACAATCAAAAGATCCAAAGAATCACAAGAAAGGAAAGCACATTGAGAGAAAGTACCACATCATTAGAGATATTATTACTTGTGGAGATGTGGTGGTAGCAAAGATTGAAAATGCAAATAATCTAGCAGATCCCTTTACCAAAACCTTACCTCAAAGGACCTTTGAGTCACATTTGGAGGGAATGGGAGTTAGATTAGTGCACAATAGTCTTTAGGGCAAGTGGGAGATTGTTGGGATTAGTGCTCTAGAATCTTATTGTACGATGTTATGTATGACTTAATATTGTAATTAATAAAGTTGTTTTATTATTATCAAAAATAATGATAACATGAATATTCGGACATTATCATATAGTCCATGAGATGCATAGTATGTGATTTATGTGATTTAGTCACAGAAAATATAAGTCACAAGTTCTTTGTAAACTCAGAATTTTAGTTCGTAGTCAGTGATGAAATTGGGCATTTCATCTGTGAAGACTATAACATATCAACTAAGATGATTTGTCTTGATCATGGAAGTGGATACTTCTAGTTGATATGTTGATATGATTTAAGAGTTAAGATATTGAACTGGATCGCTGTGAGATTTATTATTCTCCTAACGACTGTTAATTGAATAATAAATTTCACGACTTGTATTTACATGAACTCTTAATCCTGAGAGAATAATGGACTTGATCATGCAGTGTAGGTTGCTTTGATATATCAGGAGTAAGATCTAAAGTAACGATCAAAACCTCAGTATGTTGGGCAACCACATTTAGTGTTGATGGAACATATATTCTCAAGATGGAATTCTTAGTCTCTTAATGGAGATGTAAAATATTCCCTTAAGATAAGTTTAATGGATTCAGTTATTCAAAAACTCAGGCCTAACCACTTTGGTAAGAAATTACTAAAGTATATATTTATGAAATTGGATTTCATAAATATATGGTGAATAACTTAAAAGGATTCAGCCAGGTACTCAAGGATTAAGATGTAGTAATCTTCAAAGTGACAGTCTATATTCATGACTTTGAATTACTACAAATATTTTATGAAAGGGTTGCATGTATAATAAAGTTTTAGAATATAATTTACAGATAAGGCCTAGAGTGCAATTATATTTATATAGTGGTATTAAATATAATTAATGGTAACTTTGGACTTGTCAAGAGTTGACAGAAAAGCCCAAGGTCCATTGGAGCTAGTGTTTTATTGGTCTCTTTTGATCCCACTCCAAGCCACACACTTAAGCCTAATTGGAAAGGCACAAAAGGCCAGCCTAATTAGATAATTGGTTAGATGCAAAGGGAAAAACGTACAGAATTTTATATATAAGAAACATCATTGTGAAATGGTGTGTAAGTGAGTGTAAGTCACTCTCTAATCCCTTTGTGACCGATTGAGAGTCCACACTTCTTGGGCGTTAGTAGGATTGGACTGAAGATTAAAAGTATTCCCAAGTGCTTCAATCTTTGTTTTGAAATTCACCATATCAGGGTACACTCTCTTATTCTATATTCTGAAACTTACTTAATGCATGTTATCAATTCTGAATGAAGTAGATCCGTTAATTTTTCCACTGTGTTTATGCATATTTCCTACACCTTGCTAGGCCATACCCTTGGAACGTTGGCAATGTCTGGTTTATTTACTCTCTCTGTGTAATAGCATTGTGCATGATTCATGTATATATATATATATATATATTGCCTGCATATGTGTGGGTGATTATGCACTTTGTATGATGGACTCTCATGGCAACATGAGCGACTCTTTCTAGTCATGAGAGTTGTTGACCTTGTAATATGGGTATGTGCTTAAGGTGATTGTCATAGATGCATATTCATGCTATATTGTGTGCATGATCATCGCGGTGTTATTGTCTTGATCCATGTCACCAAGTGACATTGGTTTTCTAGTGTATGCGACATGTATCAGCATGTCATGGTCCTTTGATTTTACGAAAACAAAGGATCGTCTACAAACAAGCGTTGTAGGGTGCCTAACACCTTCCCCACATGTAACCAAACTTCCAAACTCAAGAATCAAGAATTTTTCTTATCCATATTAGATTAGGAGAAATGTCCTTTTTCTTAATCTAGGATCATTAAAAAAATCAAATAGAGTCAGGCGACCAATCACACCTTAGAAAAAACCCAAGGATTGGTTGTGACTTTGCATACCCTTGATAATTTCCATAAAATTGACTCACATTCCAGTCACACACTAGAGGTATGACACACCTCCTCCATATATGCTTGTGAGTGTCCACAATGGATGGTCGACATGAAAGCCGCAAGGCAAGGCGTTGATAGACTGGTGACTCCGCTAGGGACACTTAGAGAGTTTAGCCTTTAGGGATTTTAATAAAATCCTAATCTTTGGACACTGGCTTTCAAAAACATTGAAGCTGACATTAGCCTCTAGGGCTTTCTTTTTGAAAATTGCTTTTACTATATCCTAGTAAACTATTTTCAAAACTCAAAAATATTTTCCAAAAATGATTTTCAAAATTGTTATCAAAAACTGGCTTTGAGGTATTTTGGTATGTGTGAAGCTTTAGCGCTTTCCTAAAGCTTGCTTTATAGCTTTCCTTCACATGTTAGAACCTAGGGTAGTAAGACTTCATTTATGCTACACCTTTATTTGTGCTTATATCTATTGCGCTTAGAAAGTCTTTCCTTTTTCATTTCAAAATGCATGACATCACCCCTCATATTGAGTTGAACCCGAGCTCAACATTGAAGGCTAATGCTGGAAGCGTATACCTTAGATAGTTACTAGATGCCAAATTATAGGTTTTTCCTGGGTCCATGTGTGGATATAATTATGTTGAAAAGGCCTTCCTGATCTGTTCTATCCCACAACTTCTATGAAGGGAAGGATTAGATGATCGAGGTCTCCCCTAAGAATAGGACCAACTTACCAGTTATGCCGTGTCTCATATAGTTGGCCTAGACTACATCAAACGAGAAAGAACTAGGAAAACCCAAATTTGAGTGAACATCCCAGCCTAGGGTAGGATATTCTTGATAGGATTGTTTTCAAAATGAGTCAAGGGGTAAGTGTCAAGTTTCCATTTACAGGTTTGCCCTTTTTGCTTGCACCAAAGAGTTGTGCTCTACTCCAGGTTCTATCCATCCTGTTTGCACAACATCTATGATTAACCCTAGGGACAAGCAACCTCGTTGCTCACATATTAGATCATACCCGATCCTGAAGGGCCTAAAGGTTTTACTTCTACTTACACAAACCCAAATGCCCAACCTTATCTGCAACAGGTTCAACTAGCCCAAAGGCACCTTACCAAGCATTCAATCAAAAGGGAAGGCCAGACCCACCCTGATATCCCAAGGTAGAACCATGGAAATTCACTCTGTTACCTATGCCTATGGTAGAGCTTTATGCTTATCTGTTGGAGAAGAAGCTAGTGACTTCAATTTTCCTAAGTCCCAGAGACAGTCCTTCCTTACTTGGTTTTGATCCATCCAAAAAACGTGAACACCATTTTGGAGCCGAGGGACATACCTTAGAAGAGTGTGCACATTTGAGACACTGAATCCAAGATCTCATCGACAAAAAGTTTGTATGGCTCGATAACACAGCTAAGCTGAATGTGATCACTAACCCGCCTCCTCACTAGGAAGGGAATGCGAATGCTATCTCTATAGTAGAAAAGAGGATCCCTGATTTCTCATCCCCTTCATTCCATTGGAAAGCCATGTTGCGGGCCCTAGCCCAAGAAAGTCACATTGTTCTCAAGAACATAGAAGCTCCAAGTTTTGACTAGGGAGTTTGCTTATTCTGTGACAATGGGGACCAACATGCCTATTTGATTGTAGAGTAATCTAAACACAAGTTCAAAGTCTAGCCAATCATGGTATCATATGGATTGAAAGAGAATTTATGCACAGGAGTAATTGCATGGTAACCAGCCTATGTCCTCCAAATACCCAAGCGGGAACTAGCCATAGTGCTATATCAATAAGGTTAAGGAAGGATTGGGATGAATACTTGCAAGAGCACTTATGTAGGATTCATCCATCTCTTCCAACTTCGATCGTTATTAAAGAGATTACAAAATCAGCTGTGGATTTAGAGGCGTTAGCTCTATAGAATGGACAAGCCATGCCAGCCATTGAACACTTTTCTCCTTTAATCTTAGCACTACTTGCAGTTGTAGAGCCATATTTAGGATTTATCCAGAAGGGAACCCTTGTCAATCCCGCTATTCAAGGTTTCAATCCTCTAATTCTGCCAAAGCCTACCCAAGGAATCTCTGGGGCTCCTAGCCTAAAAGCTTTAGAAGTTGCTCTACCCAGCCCAATCATCATTAGTCCAAGGATGTCTCCCTGGCACCAAATTTGCAAACTCAAGAAGGTGTGGTCATCCATATGCCAAAGCCCTTCCCTTACCAAGATAGCCATCATGTCCCATGGAAGTACGATATAACTTTGATTTCCACTCGAATTGGAAAGGAAGAGACTTGCGCTAATATCTCTTCAAGCCTAGCCAGACTCACTAGGAGTGGTCGATGTTATACTCCTGGGGAACTAGAAAAGAGAAGGAAAGAGATTGGCAAGAACACAATCGAGCCAGTCAGGAATAGGGTCACCACTAAAGAAGCCGAGGAATTCTTGAACAAATCTCCAGCTCAAATTTCTATTTTAGCTTTTTTACTATCTTCAGAGGTCCATTGTGAAGCTCTATTGAAGGTGTTGAAGGAAACGCATGTTCCTACTGGCATTACAAACTCCTCCTTCGAGGGTATGGTATCATTGGTGTTAACCACTAACCAAGTCTCATTTTTAGATGATAAGTTGCCTCTAGAAGGTAGAGATCACACATTGGCCATGCATATTGTAGTCAAGTGTAAAGACATGATTGTCATAAGGGTGTTAATCAACAATGGATAGGCCCTAAATGTATGTCCAATGGCCACTTTTGAGCAACTGAAGGTGGATATGTCTCTTATAAAGCGTAGCACTATGATTACATAGCCTTTGATGGCATGTGTCAAGAAGTGCAAGGCAAGATCAAGCTAATGATTGAGATCAACCCAAGTAAGGCTGTCCAACCGGTTGGATGACCCGACCAAATTGATTGAACCCGCCCAACTCGAAGCCTAACAGTCGGTTCTAGATACCTAGTTCTGTTGGATGTGGGTCTAACTTTTACCAAAACTGATGCTTCAGTTTGAGTGATAGTTTAAAAGTTTGAAAACCGTAGCAACCAACCTGACCGAAACTACTACTCCATCTGTAGATTTAATTTTAGTTTCATGTGGGTAGGTAAGTTTCTCCCTGATGAAATAGACTTCTGTGTTTTGTCATGTCCATGGGCAATAGCTATTCACCATAAGTTAACTATAAAAATTTTTTTTGAATCAATGTTAGTAGGTAGTAGCTATTCACGTCACTTTGGACTTTGAATCAATGTTAGGCAGTAGCTATTCAAGTGAGCATTAATAGTTTTTTCTTATTGTAGTTGCTAGGCTCAATGTAATTTCATCTTAATAACCAAATGAAAACAATAATATTAATGGCTCCATATTCATAGTCCCAATCTCATAATTTCTCTTTAAAGTTCAAACCGTAGCTGGACTCTTCCCTAACGTCCATGATCATTACCGATGAGTTTCACTTCCTGTTTGCTGATGAGTTTTGATTCCTGTTTGTTAACATGTGTTGGGTGTCCTATCTCTCAAGTATGATTTCAAAATCTCATTTTTCTTTTTATCTTCTCTCATTTCTCTCCTTATCTTTGTTCCAAGCTCATAAATATTTGGTTTTTGCCATTTCAAGCTTTTTCTTTGGTTGATTTTTCCCTCTCTTTTTGTTCTTTTCCTTCAAACCGATCATCCAACGAATCCGACCCGCCAAACCGAAGAATCAAGACAAACGGCACAATGGGTGAGAAATCTATTCACCTGACCTAAGCGAATCAAGTGATGATTTGACCCCAAACCTGATCTGCTCGACCCGTGGATAGCCCTAAGCCCAAGATCCTTCTTGGTCAACTTCCAAGCGATTAAGGTTGACTTTCCATACAACATGCTTTTAGGGAGACCCTGGTTCCATACACCAGGCGCAGTTGCGTCTGCCCTCTATAAGAGACTCAAGTTCATCTCCTAGAATTAATTGATCACCATTATGGCTAAAGAGCCCACAACTATCTTCCAGGAGACATCTATCCCCTACATCGATGCCAATGCTTTTCCAAAAGCATCCTTCCGTAGCTTTGAGCTAGCTTCCATGATTAATAATGCCGCAAAGCCTAAGTCTGGCTGGCCTGCAGTAGTTTTGATGGCCGCAAAGGAGATGCTTAAGTTTGGCTACAAATTACAACAAGGCCTTGAAGCCGTAGGACATGGGAGTCCTACTCTCATTGAACTCTTAGATAACAAAGGAAGATTCAGTTTGGGGTACAAACCTACTCATGAAGAACTCTTTCAAGCTTCTAGAGGCAAGAAGAGGAAGTGGGACACTTAAGGGATGTCATTCCCCATATCAGAACCACTTCTCCAGATCAGTCGAGGTCATTATGCTAGAACATTTCAAGGGATTGGAAGATGAAGAGCCTGATCTGGCTTGCATTATTTGGCTCTGTCCTGAAGAGTTCTCCATGAACGGTATCCTATCT
This sequence comes from Quercus variabilis, assembly GCA_030445155.1. Lineage (NCBI taxonomy): Eukaryota > Viridiplantae > Streptophyta > Magnoliopsida > Fagales > Fagaceae > Quercus > Quercus variabilis. The sequence goes on along the minus strand of CP129447.1, from coordinate 43,800,885 downwards.
CCTAAAGATAATCTGAATTCCACTATCCGACCAAGGTTGCCAAGTGAGACGACAAGCCTTTGGACCATCGAGCCTTGCTTTGTGGTTGCACCGGCTGAGTAAGAAGTATTCCACAATCAAGTGATTGGGCCTTTTGATCACTTGAGAGGGTTGGAATAGCATATCTAGTTTGTATTGCATGCTTATGTTATTTCCTGCTTTATTTGTATTCCTGTTAATTTCCCCAGTCTGTTTTCCCAAAAACAACAAAAAAGAACATTTCCCTTATATCATTATCAGGCATGAACTTTGTTTTTCCTATACCCATAATCCATTAATGAAATATTCAACATATTTCAAAAAAATTCTTGCATCTCTCTTTACTTGCTTTCCTATGAATATGTGTGTGCAAATTATCTTATGTTTTTTTTTTTATATGTTTCGCTTTATAGGATCTGTTCTGATTCCCAAGTGGGTTCATCGCCCCTTTTCCATAACGAATGTGTAGATGATGTGAATGAGACAATAGAGCTGAATCATGATGTTGAAGGAATTAAAGAGGTCCCAAACTTACCTTGAGACATCTTAGAAGCTCTAAATAGAGAAAGCGAGAGGTCCAAGCCCAATATAGAAGAGACAGAGATGATAAACCTAGTTGATAAAGGCAAGACAAAAAAAACCCGTCAAGATCAAGGTAAGCTTTCATAAAGACATTAAAAACAAGTTCATAGCTCTACTGAAGGAATTCAAGGAAATCTTTGCTTGGTCTTATCAAGATATGCCAGGACTAGATACTGAGATCGCTGTTCATAGGATTCCAGTTAAATCTGAATGCCCCCCAATACTGCAAACACTTCAAAGGATGAAATCAAAGGTTATCCTAAAGATCAAAGAAGAAGTGGAAAAACAATTGAAAGCTAGTTTTCTTACTGCCATAACCTACTTTGACTAGGTTGCAAAAATTGTTCCCGTGCCAAAGAAAGATGGGAAAGTATGCATGTGCGTCGATTATAGAGATTTGAATCGGGCTAGCCTGAAGGATAATTTTCCCTTACCACATATCGATACCCTAATTGATAACACCATGACCAACATGTTCTTCTCCTTTATGGATGGATTCTCGGATTATAATCAAATCAAGATGGCTGAAGAAGACAAAGCCAAAATAGCATTCATCACTCATTAGGGAACTTATGCCTATGAAGTCATGCCATTCGGTTTGAAGAATGCTGGGCAAACTACCAGTGAGCCATGGTAACCCTGTTCCATGATATGATGCATAAAGAGATTGAAGTCTACATGGACAATATGATCACCAAGTTGCACACTCCTAGAGATAGTTTGATTGATTTAAGAAAGTTATTCAAGTACCTTATCAAGTACAGGTCAAGCCTTAACACTAACAAATGCATCTCCGAAGCTTGTTTAGGGAAATTACTTGGCTTTAAAGTTAACCAAAAAGGAATTGAAGTGAACCCAGCAAAAGTCTAGGCCATCAGGGACATGCCTACGCCAAAAACTGAGGAACAAGTTCGAAGCTTCTTTGGAAGGATCATTTACATAGCTCGCTTCATAGTGCAATTGACAACCACATGCAATCCCTTGTTCAAGCTATTGAAGAAGGATACAAACATAGAATGGACAGATGAATGTCAAGCGACCTTTAACAAGATTAAGCAGTATTTGTTGAACCCTCCTATTCTAGTTCACCCGACACCAATACATTCATTGATTCTCTATCTAGTGAAGCAAGAAACATCCATGGGTTGCATGTTAGGCCAGCTAAATGAACTTGATCAAAAAGAGAAGGCGATTTACTACCTAAGTAAGAAGTTCGCCAATTGTGAGATCAACTACATCGCCATTGAGAAGATGTGTTGCACCCTAGCGTGGGATTCGCGCAAGCTGCAACAGTACATGCTCTTCTTCACCACGCGGTTGATTTCCCACATGGAACCCATCAAGTACATTTTTCATAAGCCTATCCTCACAATAGAAACCTTAGAACACTAAAAATTCTCACCTTTTCTCTACAATGTTCAAGATAGTGTTCTTGCACCTAATCTTTCTCTCCTTGGTTCCATACCTTCGATTTAAGGTTTAGAGGTGTGGATCTAGATTTTTAGCTACAATCCACGCCCCTTTTTATTTATTTTTTTTTCCTTGCTTCTTTTGGCTCTTAAAATGTTTTATTTGTTTTTCTAGCATGTTTTATAGCTTTCCTAGCATGTCTACTTGCTTTTTGACATCATTTATTGCTTTGATGCTATTGGCCTAGCCTTCTTGGGTTAGGATATGTCTACTTTTTGTGTTTGTGCTTAGATCCACATGTTTTTAGGCTCTTTTCCATGTTTGTGTTTAGCTCCACATGTTTTTAGGCTCTTTGCCATGTTTATGCTTAGATCTATGTTCATATGCTTAGATCTACATGCCTTTTGTGTTCTTTACCTTATTTGTGCTTAGATCTACATGTTAATGTTTAGATCTATGTTCATATGCTTAGATTTATGTGTTTATGTGCCTCGTGCCATGCTTGTGCGCTTGGATCTATGTTGGTTGCTATGTCATGTGCTACTTTAGCCCTTTTGCCCCCTGTTATCTCTCTTTCATGCTTTTTGGCCCTTTTGGTGGGGTGTAGATCTAGATCCTATGGTCTAGGCCTACATCTATACACCTAGGCTTATATTAAAAGGTATGGATCTTTTCCTTTATGCATATACATGTTTTCTTGCTTGCTTTTATGCTTTATATCTATGTGCTTTATGCCCGCTATAGGTTTGTGCTTAGGTGGCTACATTCATCCCTCTTAGTGTTTGTTTGGATGTGACCACCTGCGAGATATGCCTCCGTGGTGTCAATGTGCCAGATTCACACCTTTCTTCACTCGATGTGATGTTGATATGCTCAAGTTGCTTGATTTGTGCCACCCATTTGGCTTTCTTATTGCATGCTTGCGTACACGTTCATGCATGAATCTGTGTGTCGTCCATACTTTAATCCAATGGAGCTATAGACACACAATCCAAACCTACATTTATCCTTCTAGGACACTTCCTTTTTTTTGGTAACGTGTTTGTTTGCCTATTCGTTTGCTTCACATGTTTGTTTGCCCCCGTTTGGCATCATTTCCTTGCTTGTCTTTAGCATGCTTTTCCTTCTGTTTGTTTCTTTACTTGTCTGCTGGCTTGTTTCTTTTGCCTTTGTGTGCACATACATGGGGAAAGGATGCTTGGAGGAAAGGGCAAGGATGCAAGTAAGAGGATGCATGCCCATAAAGGGCAATGATCAATAGATTAGGGGGTTTAGCCCCTCCATACTGATCTTCTCTTTTTCTCTCTTTAAGCCTCTTATCTAGAGCATGTATTAGGGTCCCTATCCATGTACCCCCATTTATTTTCCTGCTCCTTGCTTGGGTCGTGTTCCCTGGGTATAGCAATGTTTGTTTACTTTTCTTGTACCATTTTGGGCCATACCCTTGGAACATTGGTAATGTCTGGTTTACTGTCTCACTCTGTCTGATAGCATTGTGCGTGTTGCATGTATATATATATATATCTGCGTATGTGTGTATGGGTGATTGTGCACTTTGTATGATGGACTCTCATGGCTCTATGAGCGACCCTCTCTAGTCATGAGAACTCTTGACCTTGTAATATGGGTATGCACTCAGGGTGATTAATGTAAGTGCATATTCATGCTATATTGTGTGTATGATCATCACGGTGTAATTGTCTTGATCCATGTCACCAAGTGACAATGGTTTCCCCGTGTATGCAACACATATTAGCATGTTCTAACACTTTAGAGGCCTTCGGCTCGTCATGGTGCGAGCATGTCAATACACATCGTATACACAAATGTGAAACCCTGTCGGTGCACCATAGCGCACCAAAAGCGAAACTATGCTGAATTTTCACCTTGAAAATGGGGCATCCCCATTACTATCTTCACTCCATTATCCTCTCAAGATTAAGAGTTCATGTAAATATAAGTCGTGAAATTTATTATTCAATTGACAATCATTAGGAGAATAATAAATCTCACAGCGGTCCAGTTCAATATGTCTTAACTCTTAAAACATATCAACATATCAACTAGAAGTCACCACTTCCATGATCAAGACAAATCATCTTAGTTGACATGTTATAGTCTTCACAGATGAAATGCCCAATTTCATCACCGACTACGAACTAAAATTCTGAGTTTACAAAGAACTTGTGATTTATATCTTCTGTGACTTTTCACATAAATCACATACTATGCATCTCATGGGCTATATGATAATGTCCAAATATTCATGTTACCATTGTTCTAAATAATAATAAAACAACTTTATTAATCACAATATTAAGTCATACATCATGTCATACATAATGCTATACATAATATCATACATAGCATCATACAATAAGATTCTAGGGCACTAATCCCAACAATCTCCCACTTGCCCTAAAGAATATTGTGCACTAATCTAACTCTCAATCCCTCTAAATGCGACTTAAAAGTCCTTTGAGGCAAGGCTTTGGTAAAGGGATCTGCTAGATTATTTGCACTTTCAATCTTTGCAACCACTACATCTCCACAAGCAATGATGTCTCGAATGATGTGATATTTTCTCTCAATGTGCTTTGCTTTCTTGTGATTCCTTGGATCTTTTGATTGTGCAACTGCACCACTATTGTTGCAAAACAATGTGATGGGACCTTGTTCCATTCTCTTTACACCAAGGTCAGAAGGGAATTTCTTGAGCCATACAACTTCTTTTGTTGCTTCACAAAAAGCAACATATTCTGCTTCCATGGTGGAGTCCGCAATACAAGATTGCTTGACACTCCTCCAAGTTAGGCTCCACCTCCCAAGGTGAAAACACATCCTGATGTGGACCTTCTAAAATCTAGATCCGATTGAAAGTTTGAATCTGTATAGCCAATGGGAATCAAATCCTCACAACGTTAAACAAGCATATAATCTCTCGTTCTCCGTAGATACTTGAGAATATGCTTTACAGCTTGCCAATGTTTTGGTCTTGGATTTGATTGATATCGGTTGACCATGCCAACTGAATAACAAATATTTGGCCTAGTACATAGCATGGCATATATAAAACTTTCCAATGTAAAAGCAAAAGGAACTTGTCTTATCATATCTACTTCCTCTTGAGTCTTTGGCCATTGGTCATCAGACAGAGGAACTCCATGTCTAGAAAGAAGAAATCCTTTCTTGGAGTTTTGCATGCTAAACCATTCTAGAACCTTATCTATATATCCAGCTTGTGATAAGCCTAACATCTTATTTTTGTGATCTCACCAAAGCTTGATCCCTAGAATAAAGTTAGCCTCACCCAAGTCCTTCATATCAAATTGGCTAGACAATAAAACCTTTACCGACGACATTACCCCTACATCATTTCCAATGAGTAGAATATCATCAACATAAAGCACTAGGAACATTACTACTTTATCTCGATGTCTTTTGTACACACATGGTTCATCAAGATTTTGTTCAAAATCAAATGACTTGATTGCTTGATCAAATCTGATGTTCCATGACCTAGATGCTTGTTTAAGTCCATAAATGGATCTTTTCAACTTACACACCATATGTTCTTGGTTCTTAGCTACGAAACCTTCTGGTTGCATCATATAGATTTCCTCTTCAAGATTTCCATTAAGAAATGCAGTCTTGACATCCATTTGCCAAATCTCATAATCATAATGAGCAGCAATGAATAAGAGAATTCTGATAGATTTAAGCACTGCTATTGGTGAAAAGGTTTCTTCATAATCAATACCTTCTTTTTTAGTATACCCTTTCGCCACTAGCCTTGCTTTAAAGGTTTCAACCTTTCCATCTATTCCTCTCTTCCTCTTATAAACCCATTTGCAACCAATAGGTTTAATGTCGTTAGGTGCCTTTACAAGATCCCAAACTTGATTGGAATACATGGAATCTAATTCAAATTTCATAGCTTTAACCCAATGATGTGCATCTATATCATTCATTGCTTCTTCATAAGTGTAAGGATCGGTTTCGACCTCTTCTGAGATAGCTTCATAAGTTTCTCCTAGACCTATAAACCTTATCGGTGGCCTAACATTCCTCCCACTACGACGAGGCACCTGTGTACTAGACATCTCATGAGTAGTATCTTATGTTGTATCCAATACAACCACATCATCCTTAGTTTCATCTATTGGTTGTTCAACTACAGGTTCATTCATTTTAGCCAACACAACTCTACTTCTAGAAGTATAATCATTCATATAGTCATTTCCCAAGAATTTGGCATTTGTGCTAACAAACACTTTATTATCCTTATGCTAACAAACACTTTATTATCCTTATGACAAAGAAAACCACTTCCATTTTAGATTGTAACTTGTCAGACTTTCCTTTCAACACATGTGCTGGACAACCCCAAATATGGAGATGCCTCATACTAGGCTTACGCCCATTCCACAACTCTACAGGTGTTTTAGAAACAGACTTCAAAGGTACTAAATTCAGAAGATACATTGCAGTATTTAAGGCATATCCCCAAAAAGAAATTGGTAGAGTTGAATAACTCATCATGGATCTAACCATATCTAAAAGAATCCTATTCCTTCTTTCCGCTACACCATTTTATTGTGGAGTTCCAAGAGCAGTCAATTGGGATACAATCCCATTTTGAGTTAAGTAATCCTTGAAATCTCCAAGAAGGTATTCACCACCACAATCGGATCAAATGGCCTTTATGCGTTTACCTAATTGATTCTCAACTTCAGTCCTAAACTCTTGAACTTTTCAAAGGCTTTGGACTTCCATTTCATTAGGTACACATAACCAAATCTAGAGTAATCATCAGTGAAAGTAATGAACTACTCATTGCCACCTTTTGCCTGGATTGACATAGGACCACATACATCTGAATATACTAGTTCTAGCAAATCTCGGGCTCTTCTACCTTTTGTATTAAAAGATTGTTTGGTCATTTTGCCTTCCAAACAAGATTCACAAACTGGAAAATCATCAAAGTCCAATGTCTCCAAGAGACCATCTTTGATCAGTCTTTAAATTCTATTTGAATTAATATGACCTAAACGCGAATGCCAAAGATATGCATCACTAGTAGAAGGAAACTTTCTCTTTAATGATTTTACATGAGAGTCATGATCTAATTTAAAATTATATAATTCATGCTTATCAGGAGTTAAAATATAAAGACCATCCACAATATTGACAAAATAGATAAACATTTTACCCTTCTTTATTACAACATTGTCTTTAAGGATAACACAATATCCATGTTTACCTAAATAAGTTGTAGATATTAAATTCCTACGAACGTTAAGTACATATAGGCAGTCTTCCAATACTAAAACTCTAGATTCAAAATATAAATTATAAACACCAACAGCTACAATTGGAATCCTACTCCCATAAGCCAAAGTAAGAAACAATTCTCCTTCATTAATTTTTCTGGTCTCCTAAACCCCTGCAAAGAATTGCAGATATGATTAGTACAACCTGAATCGACACACTAGGAATCTATGGGATTTTGTACCAAACATATTTCAAGGAGGAATAAACTATTCATACCCTTATTATTGGCAGCCTTGAATGTTGGACAATTCCTCTTCCAATGTCCTTTCTCACCACAATGGAAATATTTTCCTTTGAGCTTCTTTCCTTTGTCAGCAACCACTAAGATAATTTTTTTACCCTCTTGCTTGGTAAAGTCCTTCTTCTCTTTCTTACCCTTGCTTTTCGACTTAGGTTGAGAAGTAGAAGCTTCATCCACATTGGCTTCAATATTAGAAGAACCAAGGATGCATTTTGCCTTTTGCCACTACCAATTCATTCATTAATTCAGACAAAGAGTAAATCTTTTTGTTCATATTATAATTTAGTCTGAATTCCTTGAATGATCCCGGTAGTGACTAGAGTATCATATCCATTTGGGATTCTCCATCAATATCAGCACCTAAAACTTCCAATGTATTCTGATTGGAAATCATTATAAGACAATGCTCCCTCACTAAACTGCCTTCAGCCATTTTGGTATTATAAATTTGCCTCATGGTTTCTTGCTTTGCAAAACAGCCTTGCTTACCAAACATCTCTTTCAGCTTTAGCATAATGTCTGAAGCTAGTTCTACATCCAGCATTTGATGCTGTAGAACATTTGAGATAGATGCTAGGATGTAGCATTTGACCATCTTATTAGATTTCTACCAACGATCATACCGTTGTTTTTCCTTAAGAGAAGCATCTAATGAAGGAAAGCTAGGGCATGGTTTAGTAAGAACATATTTGTGCTCTTCAGCAGTGAGAACTATGTCTAAATTTTTTTTCTAGTCAACATAATTGGATCCAATCAGTTTGTTTTGATTAAGAATAGTAATAAGTGGGCTAAATGATGCCATGTTCAAATCTGAAAATAATAAACATGAATAATAAGTAAACTGGACATTATCAATTTAACATATAAACATATAGTATGGAACCTTAATAAAACCATAACATAATATATGCAATGACAACCCAATCCCATATTCAATATCCCTCAACATAGAGTGAACATTAAATACTATGATTGATTGAGAACTATTCTCATTATTAGTGCTATCATGATAACTTTTATGAAACACTAATAATATGTCATTTTACATTTAGCCTCTAAGTAATAATAGTAAGAACTCAGCATAGAGGATACTATAATACTTAGTCTAGTGTATACCATTGTCTAGAATCATGTGTAGCCACATTTCATCCCTTTAACAAGCTTATTTTGTAGTACTATGATACAAAACACCCTCCGCATGGAATGCAAAGCTCAAGGCTAAGACAAGGTGTTTGATCAAGCCACTATAAACCAGGAAATTCAATCTAGTAGGACCATGAAATAAATACTCTGCGCATGGAATGCTAAGCTCGAAGCAAAGAAAAGTATATATTTTGCACTACTATGAACCAACAATGGAGGCCGTGATATGAAACCCTTGTATCTTTCTCCCACTAGATGTTTTAAAAGAAAGGTTTTTAATTGTTTAATACGTACATAAACTAATTACACATAGCCTTGCTCTTTATACATGTAATAAACAGGTGTTAGAATTTTTGGCTACTCATTCTGGCTACTCACGTGAGTAGCGAGTTTTGGCTACTCGTTTTGGCGACTCACTTAGTTGTGAGACCCCAGTCATGAGTTCATCCAAAAGCTCTTGCGACTCATCTTGCGACTTGCCAGTCGCGAAAATGACCAGAAATAGCCATTTTTCTTTTAACTGTTTTTTACGTTTCCAATGAACAAAACACATTCTTAATGATCAAAAACGATGAGATTAAGATTAAAATTTGAATTTCATTGATGTAAAAGCGTTAAAATTCAATTTTACATGGTTAAAATCAAACTTAAACAACATCATAACATTAAAATCAGTTTTAATCAAACAATAGTTTCAAAAACTATAATATGCAAAAAAATGACTGCAAAATTTTCACAACGATGAAAATAGTTTTCTTTAATTCTAAAACTCACTAAACATATTGTATAGATTTGAAATTGAAGACTGCTCTGGTACCAATTGTTGGAAATATGCATGTACACAACAGAAAATTAACAGATCTACTTCATTCAAAACTAATAACATGCATTATGTAAGTTTTAGAATATAGAACAAGAGAGTGTATCTTGGTGCAATAAATTTTAAAAACAAAAATCAAAAGTTCTCAGGAACACTTTCAATCTTTACTCCAATTCCACTAATGCCCGAGTTGTGTGGTCTCTTAATCAGTTTCTAAGGAAGAATAATCGAGTGGCTTCACTCACACTTACACACCATTTCACAATGGTGTCTCTCTTTCTTTTCTAATGAAAAATTTTGTATGTGTCTCCCTTTATATTTAACTGATTATCTAATTAGGTTGGCCTATTGGGCCTTCCAATTGGATATTAGTATGTGACTTGGAGTGAGACCAAAAGGGACCAATAAGACATTAGCTCCAATGGGTCTTGGGCTTTTCTGTCAACTCCTGACAAGCCCAAAGTTACTATTAATTATATTTAATATCACTATATAAATATAATTACACTCTAGTCCTTATTAAGAAATTATATTTCAAGACTTTATTATACATGCAATCCCTTCATAAAATATTCATAGTAATACAAAGTCATGAAAGTAGACTGTCACTTTGTAAATTACTACATCTTAATCCTTGAGTACCCAGTTCAATCCTTTAAGTTATTCATCATATATTTATGAAATCCAATTTTATAAATATATACTTTAGTAACTATTTACTAAAGTAGTTAGGTATAACATTTTGAATAACAAATCCATTAAACTTATCTCAAGAGAATATTTTATATATCTATTAAGAGACTATGAATTCCATCTTGAAAATATATGTTCCATCAACACTAAATGTGGTTGCCAAACATACTAAGATTTTGACCGTTACTTTAGATCTCACTCTTGATATATCAAAGCAACCTACACTTCATGATCAGGTCCATTATCCTCTCAGGATTAAAAGTTCATGTAAATATAAGTCGTGAGATTTATTATTCAATTAACAGTCATTAGGAGAATAATAAATCTCATAGTGGACCAGTTCAATATGTCTTAACTCTTAAAATATATCAACATATCAACTAGAAGTTATCACTTCCATGATCAAGACAAATCATCTTAGTTGACATGTTATAGTCTTCACAGATGAAATGCCCAATTTCATCGTTGATTATGAACTAAAATTCTGAGTTTACAAAGAACTTGTGATTTATATTTTCTGTGACTTTTCACAAAAATCACATACTATACATCTCATGGACTATATGATAGTGTCTGAATATTCATGTTCCCATTAACAACTTTACTAATTACAATATTAAGTCATACATCATGTTATACATAATGTCATACAAAATATCATACATAACATCATACAATAGGATTCTAGGGCATTAATCCCAACAGTTGCAAATGGATTTACAAGAGGAAAAAAGGGATAGATGGAAAAGTTGAAACCTTTAAAGAAAGGCTAGTGGCGAAAAGGGATACACAAAAGAAGTTATTGATTATAAAGAAACCTTTTCACCAATGGCAATGCTTAAATCTATCAGAATTCTCTTATTCATTGCTACTCATTTTGATTATGAGAATTGGCAAATGGATGTCAAGGCTCCATTTCTTATTGGCAATCTTGAAGAAGAAATCTATATAACGCAATCGGAAGGTTTCATAGCAAAGAACCAAGAGCATATGGTATGCAAGTTGAAAATGTCCATTTGTGGACTTAAGCAAGCATCTAGGTCATGGAACATCAGATTTGATCAAGCAATCAAGTCATTTGGTTTTAAACAAAATCTTGATGAACCATGTGTGTACAAAAGACATCGAGATAAAGAAGTAATATTCCTAGTACTTTATATTGATGATATTCTACTCATTGGAAATAATGTAGGGGTAATGTCATCAATAAAGGTTTGGTTGTCAAGCCAATTTGATATGAAGGACTTGAGTGAATCTAACTTTATTCTAGGTATATCATAAGCTAGGTATATAGATAAGGTTCTAGAACGGTTTAGCATGCAGAACTCCAAGAAATGATTGCTTCATTTCAAACATGGAGTTCCTTTGTCTGATGACTAAAGGCTTAAGACTTATGAGGAAGAAAATATGATGAGACAAGTTCCTTATGCTTCTACAGTGGGAAGTCTCATGTATGCCATGCTTTGTACTAGACTAGATATCTGTTATTTAGTTGGCATGGTCAGCTAATATTAATCAAATCTAGGACCAAAGCATTGGCAAGCTATAAAGCATATTCTCAAGTATCTACGTAGAATGAGAGATTATATGCATGTTTACTAGTGTAAGGATTTGATTCTCATTGGTTATATAGATTTAGATTTTCAATTAGATCTTGATTTTAGAAAGTCCACTTCAAGTTGTGTATTCACCTTAGGGGGTAGAGCTATAAGTTGGAGGAGTATTAAGCAATCTTGTATTGCTAATTCCACCATGGAAGCTGAATATGTTGCTGCTTGTGGAGCGGCAAAGGAAGCTGTTTGGACATTAATGGTAACATGAGATGCATAGTATGTGATTTAGTCATGGGTGGTTTCATTGTTGCTTCCTCTCCATCTCCACTAGCTTCTAAGGATGAAAGTGACGATGGTTCTGATAGTGAGGATACTGATGAGAATGATGGTGCTAGCTCGCCCAGTGATGATGAGATATCTACTTGATGTACTTACCCTTTGTCATACGTGACAAAAAGGAGAGTAGTTTTGAGATGAGAGTAGTCATATTCATAAGGGGAGGGTTAGTATAGGAGATTTTGTGATAGGGGGAGTGTGTATATGAGGGATGTAGTAAGGATTTTTATATCTTTTCTTTTCCTTATATTTTAGATACATTATCTCTTTTACATTGGTCTTGTGACCACTTAGTGATAGCACACCTTGTACTTATGTTGATATATATGGAGGTTGTTATTACTTTCTTTCGCCTATCTTTACATGTGTTGTTTCTTTTCTCTCTTTATGCACATGTTTCTTATATAATGTATGTAATCTTATATTTATGTTTCACACTAAGATTCCTTGATGAGTTTTGTTTAAATGTTTCAGAAATACAAGTGTCAAAGTCTACTTGCCATAAACTCTATTCTTGCAAAGTTTTTCGAGAGTTTGTGTTAGGATAGATTTTATTATATTCAACAAGTGAATATAAGTTGAGTGATTTATGACTTCTCTTATATGTTCATTTGTTTGTTGTGGTTTTGTTACAGATTGCCAAAGGGGAAGATTGTTAGGACATATTTGATTTGATGTTAGGAACATTTCAATTTAGAATTGACTAATCCTTAGACAAAACGCACTTTACTTGTGATTGGGTAGATCTATGATGTGTTTAATGCTTTAAGGAACAAGGTCTCAAGTTCTAGTGTTAAAGCCTTGCAAATCTGTCCAAGAAACAAGTGAAGAATTGCTGGATTTTAAAACTTGATAGTTAGTATTTTTCGAGTTTTAAAAAGCTACTGAAGCGCGAAGCTTATAAAAGCACACTTCGTCAGCATAAGAGTGACAGCTATCAGGGATCCTAATCCTAACAAAAGAAGGAAATTGAAACCTATCTCTAATTCTTTTTTCATCCTTCTCCTTAAGGGAATAACATATACCCCAGACTTTGTGCGGAGATGTGGCTTCAAGGGCCCTACAGTCCTCGGATAAGGACAAGCCTATCTTGAGTTCACTAGACCTAACCTCCCCTTCTCCAGACATTGCCAAAGTTTGGGCAACTCCTACTAAACGATGAACTAAAGGAAAAAGAGAAAGCAAAATGAACCTAAAAGGACAGTGTCAAACACAGAACACGAAGCAACAGACAACTGTGTTCTTATCTTGTCCCATAGATGAAGATAAGAACATGGGGGTAGCTAATGAGTCAAAAAATAACTAGAATCACTATTCTCCATAATGACAATCCAAATAAGCGTTACACATTTATTGTGTGCATTAAAGACAAAGAGTAATGGACGGAGCAATGGTAACAAGTGAGTTGTGCATATTAGAGCGCCCATTGGTAACTCATTGGTTATTGAACATAAATACAGAAATTCATTGACAATTAAGTTGACCATTAAGGCAAGGAACAACTATAAAAGAAAGAGCTGACAAAATCCAAAGGGACATACGAAGATTCATCCATAAACTACTCCCAAGTCAATTTCTCCCTCAAATACCTTTTCTTTTTCTGACTTAATCATTAGAGTGTTTTTGGCAAACACCACACCGGTGTATTCCATCTCAAATCTTATTACAGGCTTCACATCAAAGGCATAATCAACCTAATTTCGTCCATCAACAAAAATGATGAGTTCAACTGTTGATTTCTTGCATCATCAAGTATCACTTTTTTAACAAGGATATATAAATAAATTGATGCTAATTTATTTTTTTCTCCTTACTTTTTCACTTTCAATCAATCACAAAGAGGCAATATAAAATATCTCTTTTTATTTTGTATTCTTCTTTTTTATTTATTTATTTTAATCAAACAAACATTAAAACTTAGTTTATTTATTTATTTATTGATTTGATGTCTGTCTTTCACATGCATTAATTTTCATGTTTTTACATTTACATAACTTTATAGAGACGTTTAAAAAAAATTATAGTCATATTTTTTACAATTTCATGTGAACAAGAAATTGGAGAGTTCTCCACCTTTTCCTTGTCTCTTCTTTTCCATGTCAAACAATGTGAAATGTATTACTTCAATCAAATAATAAGTTCATTTTCACATTTTCAGCATTTTTCTTATTAAAGAAGCTTTTAACAATGAAGATAAATTCATTTTTATTCCTATCTTAAAATAATATTTTAAGTGAATTATTGGATGATTAGCAAATACACAACCGTTAGAGAATTGAAGAAAGCAATCAATTCTCAAAAAGTAACACAAACTTGATCACATATTCAACATAACATGAAAATGATACGTTTCATGTACTGCATAGTATATCAGAAGAAAGAACTTGATGTTTGCATCGCCTTTTCACTTTCCCGAAAAGAACCAAAAACAATGAGAAACTATATACGGATAAAGCATTTAAGCACACTAAAGAAGTAGGAATTAAGTGGATGATGATGATGGCCAACCTAGCTAAACTCTAATCAAATACACACTAAGTTCAGGACCTCCAGCGCCATCAGGGTTCATCATATAGAAAGCCTCTGAATCTTTAGAGCCCACAACTCTCTCAAACCTGGCTCTCATATACATGAGCTCTCCCTCGGACCCATCAGCAGCTCCATTCCCAGTTCCAGGCAACACACCAGCACCCATTGAAATTGGTTCCACAGCTTTCAACACCTTCCACTCCTCAGGCCCGCACTCGCGCCTTGTTGCAAACCCACATTTCTTTCCATTGCAGTAAGTCCTCCAAAGGGGCTCCTCTAGCAACTTCTTGCCTTTCTTTTCTGTTCTCTTTTCACACTCCAAGGCAATGCGAACCAATCCAGAAGCCATCTCTCGGACTAAAAGACTTGTGGGTGTTGCAAGTTCAATCAAAAATGCTGGACTCAACTTGGCATCTTCTTGAAATGCAAAATGGACATGGCCTCTTCGATACCCGAAAAGGGTACCTATCACTCGGCTCCCAAGACTCGAGTGATACCTCGATTGGCTCTTACCGAAAATTGTAAGAGCCGATCGGAGCTTAGAATGTTTCTTCGGCCTTGGTGCTGCTGTCACAGAAGTAATTTCCACCGGCCCTGGGATTGTTAGCTCCTCCAAATCTTTGATCTCATCCTCACAGAAATGTGAGGATGAGCTGAAGGTCAAGATTTCTTCCTCATCATCGCCCTCATCAATTTTCTTTTTCCAGTGGAAGTATCTCCTGGAGAAAGAGAAAGAAGAGTCATGAGGAGTTTTGGCAGTGATGGTCTTCATTTGGGTAAGTAAAAAGGACTCAGAATGAAAAGCAAGCAAGCAAAACTCTTAGAAGGGAAGGTGGGTATGACTATAGACTATCTTGTTTCTAATATGTAGTAGTTGCTTGTTCTAGCTATCCCTTGTAATTCTATTACACTGAAAAGACCGGCGATAGAATCCTGCCAAAAAAGTAAGGTGAGCAGTCCTACCTAACTGTAACAGGAGAAAACAATTATCAAGAGAGAAAACAATTTTTAACGGATAGGAGAAGAGAGTGAATGGGTGATGAAAATAGAGCCAAGAGAGGAAACTTGGAAATGGGAAATCTGAGAATAGTGGAAGCAGAGGAAACAACACCTTTTGTGTTATTTCTTTGTCATGTGAAGGGGGCTGAGCTGAAAAATGTGGGGTACAGAGAGAAAGGGAAGCTTGACTGACTATGCTGACTTGCATTGGAAACGGTTAAGGACAGGTAAAAACACACCAACCGTACCCACCAGGACCACCACCCTAACCAAGCTTTGGCTTTAGTCCTTTCTTGCTCCCTCCACTTGCACCATAGCACAAATAAACCGCACTTGTTCCCATGACCATGAGCCACCATAGCCTCCATTGTGTTTTGTACCCCTTTTGTCTTTTTACATAACCTTTATGATTTTTGGGTTGGCAGAATGATTAGCCTGACTGTTGATGCCATGCAAAAGCTTAACCAATGTGTTTCCTTTTCCTTGTTATTGACAGACATAGGAAGGTTCTGAATTCGGATTGTCTTAAGAGTTAAGTCTGGAAGTTATCGGGTGTCCTCGTTGTGTGCCTATTTTCCTTGATTTACCATAGAAATAGAGAGAGAATTTGTGAACATGACTTGTATCCAGATTTTTCTCACAACTCTCTATAAAAGAAAAAAAAAATTATGTGAATATAATAAACAATCGCCCCAAACCGATATCACATTAAAATTATAGAAAAAATTGTGACTTATAATCCTAAAAACACTCATACGGTAGATAACACAGGTAGCTTTAATAGACACCAATCCACTGTCTAAAAAACCTCAAATCAGTTTATTATCGATGGGTTTGGCTAGGACCTAGAAAATTCCACCATAACAAGAACGTCACTGTCAAAAAGAAAAAAGACCAATGATGATCGGCTATAAACATTGAGCCAATAAAATTTCTGAGAAAAGAATGGGCAAATATAGGTGGTCTTTATTTTTGGGGAGGAGATCCCTAGGTAAAGAACTTTGAAAATTATGTCCCACTGACTTCGATTTGCTCCACATGTGTTGCAGACTACCATTTAGAGTCAAAACTGCTTGAATTTTAGGAAACAAAACTTTACAGCTTCTTTTTTCTTTTCTTCCTTTTTCTTATTAAGTTTTCGTGGGACCGACCAAACATCACAGATGAACTAACAAAACCAACAACTTGAATCAAAACAAAGAAAGAGTTAGACGAACCTACCAATACATATCCCAATATTTATTAGACCTACCACCAAAAAAAAAGTAGGAAACATCATGCTTTTAATCCGAGTGCTTGAAATTATGGACAACATAAATATTAACTGTATTAGGCCTACCCAAGATAACCTGACAACCCGACCCACCTGAAATTCTGACCAACCCAATCCAGAAACAGCCCAATCCGACTCTGGTGATGGGTAGGCGACAGTTTCTGAGGTACCCAATCCGATTCTAGCAGGTCAATTGGTGGGTCCTTGCATTTAAACCCAATTTCAACCGACCCAACCAATTCTACCACCAAAATGGCCACCAATCTCCACTGCCTATACATTTTCTCAGTCGATTCTTGCCAAATCTATTGAGATCTTGTTGAAATCCGGCATGATCTCGTCGAAATCCCGTGAGATCTCTTCGACATCCACCTAGATTCGGCGAGATCTTTCCATAAAAGGTCAGTTTTCGGCCAAATTCATAGGATTTTGGCCAAATCTCCCCCATTTTCAGCCAAATTTCGACGAGTTTCGGCCAGATTCAGCCTCGACCGAGACTCGACCACCTTCCAACAAAGGACCATCCGATCCAACCTAATTCTCCAACCGATCGGCGGTGGGTCTAAAAATTTTTAACCCGATTGGTCGGGTTGGTCGTGAGTTGGGCACAAACCCAACCCGAACCGACCCGTGGTCACCCCCAAACAATATAATCATGTGCCTAAGTATTAATGTATTTAAATCAGAGATATGTAAGAGTTAATGACACTTTTTCATATCTCTTCATGTGATTAGCTCTTTCACAAAATTTTGGTGACTAGAGTGTGCAAAAGGACATCTACCCTTAATTTTGAATAATAATAATAATATGTAGTTTTGTTTAGGTATGTAGTTTAATATTTTATTTTTAGGGTCATATATTGACCTATTTCAAGAGAATTTGGTTTTTTATGACCACCCTAGGAAATGAATAATAATAATAATGATAATAATAATAATAATATTATTATTATGTAGTTTTGTTTAGGTATATAGTTTAATATTTTATTTTTAAGGTCATAGATTGATCTAAATGGGTTCCTGGTTTGGACAGGCCCAAGCCCAATAATTTGAGAGGATCTTGGGCCTCCAAAGGATAGTGTAAATAGTTGGTGGATTGGGTTTGACTCACCGCGGCTTTGTCGGGCCGTTTAAGAGTCAATCTGTGCACAAGACATAGGTTCCACAACACAAATATACATAAACATGTGTGTGTGTGTGTGTGTATCTATATTGGTTGAGAAAATAACTAAGAAATAACAAAGGAACTAACAAGAGTGCAAATAAAAGGAACATTAGGGATCCTCAACATAGAGTGAAATTATATTTTCATTATATCAAATATTTGAATACATTGAGTCCTACTTAGCTGAGATGTATCACAAGGTTCAATAAAGTTAAAAAATCACAGACTTAGATAGCTCTTTTGAGCTTCCAAGACTTGTGAGGTTTGAATCCAAGTGTATACTCCAATATTTCTGTGGGCTCCCTCATGATATCTCACTCTTTTACTGTTGTAATACCTGGGAAAAAAATAAATAAATAAAAGGAGGATTTAAGTAAATTTGTTTATGGGGTCAACTTTTATAATTAATATTATTAAGGGGTTTTTAGAAAATAAGGTTGAAATCCTCGTTTATATAGTCTAATTTTAAGTCAGCGTATACTGACATATGTTTTGAGAGAGGAGACTACCCAAAATACTGAAGTAGAAAAGATTTGACTGTACAATTGAGGTAAGAGCCTAAAAATCTCTACTTGTCAAATCTAAACTTTACTTAGAATTAGAGTATTCTATTTGTGTGGGTATTTTGACTAGTAGTAAAATTATTTATTTATTCAAGAGTTTTAATGATGCAAACGAAGAAAAGTTTAGATTTATATTTCGGTCAATTGGACGCTACTACCTACAGATTTTTCTATGCTCAGCATTTAAATATATATATATATATATATATACATGCTCTATTGTGATAAGTGTAGCTGAAGTTGTAAATTTTAGGCATGATGGGTCCGAGGATTAACTTTCTGTATAGTTTGTTTGTTTAAGAAATTGTGCCTGAATTGATGGAATTGGGGGGGAAAAAAATGAAGAAGAAGGAAGCTATAAAGTAAGTGTAGTACACGTCCTTGTCATTCCTATAGTGACATGGTACTACTCCTAGGTGCTAGCCTTATCTTGTAAGGCATAAGTGGTGGCAGAATTTATATATATATATATATATATATATATAATATTATGATTAGGTGGAATTTTGGTATGAGATGAGCAGACAATTATGAGATATTTTTAATAGTCTTTTTCTGGTTGGGTACAGTTATAAGTTTTTCTTGAATTATTTGATTATTGAGTAAATTGTGCTTATAAATTGTTAGGTGAGATCTAAGGATTTTAGAGAAAGTGTTAGGGAGAAGTTCTTTGTGGTGAGCTAGCTGAGGTAAGTAAGTTTATCCTAATTAGTTTTATTTTGCGTATTTTAACTACGGAAAAATTGTCTATAGTTATTACAATTTTATTTTTATTGTATTACTAATTTCGAGAAAAGAATTATCACAAATATATCTGATTACTGAATATATGATGTATTTTATTTAATTTTTTTAACTATATTGATTCAAAGTAAAGAATAAAAAATTTTCACAAATACATATGAGCATTGAATATAAGATTTATTTTATTTAATTGTTTTTTTTTTTTTTTTGGCTATATTGATTTAAAGTCAAGAATATAGAAATATCACAAATAGATTTGAGATCGAATATATGATTATATATATATATATATATATATGTATATATATGTATTTGAATAAGATATATTTTTATGGACAATTTGACTATGAATTGATTTTGATACCCAAACCAATGGGGGTTATTCATTGGTACTCTGATACCCAAATCGATGGGGGTTATTCATTGATACTCTGATAACTAACTAATGAGAGTTATTCATTGGTATTCTGATACCTAAACCAATAGGGGTTATTCATTGGTACTCTAATAACCAACCAATAGGGGTCATTCATTGGTACTCTGATGCCCAATCACGGGGATATAGCGTGACCATAGCCATAAGATTGTTAAGACTATGAATTACATTTGAATATTTAACTATTTTGAGTCATTAAAATTGCTTATGTATTTTTGGAACCCATTGTAAGTTATAGCTTTTGATATATGAAAAACTGACTACTTTGTAAACCATCTATGATATATTTGTAAGATTTAAGTATGTGATCTATTTGCAACGTACTATTTTAAGATTATGAAACTTCTTTAGCTATTTTTGAAAACCCATAGCATATCATAATTTTTGAAGATTCATATTTCATCTTATTACTTTACAGATCTATTGCTAGATAGAACTTATTCGGATTTTGGTTACTTATTGAATTGTCAACTCACTCCCCTCTTTCTCCTTTCAAATTTTGATATGGAAGAGTAGCATATGTTTGGGCTTCCGCTGGGATGTGTGCATGAGTGAAGTTAGGAATCAATGGAATAAGATTTGAACTTTTATGTTTAACATTACCTTTTGTGTTGTCCTTTGGATTTAAAGAATTTAGTTAATTTTTATTTGATGTTGGAAGATTATTAGTTGGAGATCTTCTGAGAATTGCTTTATTGAGGACATTTTTAAATTTTATTGATGAATTTTTCTTGAGGATAATTCTTTTTTTGTCAAGAGGGCCTTACACACTTGTAGGATGTAAACTTTATAAGTGTGTGGCTATTTTCACGTGCCTAGCTCTTACTTGGGTTTGGGGTGTGACAATATTTGGTATCAGAGCTCTAGGTTGGATCCTTAGGCATTGGTTAATGAAACTAAATGGTGAGAGGGGTAGAAATTAGGCATTTGTGGATACATTGTATGATATATGTACTAGATGAGTTTTTGATTTGTTTTTTCTTTTTTTTTTTTTTTTTTTTTTTTTTTTTTTTTTTTTATAATTAGAAGTTTGATAACATGTTAGTTTGTCATGTGCATAATGATAGAGGTTAGGATGCCACCTCGTAGCAAAAATACTGGGAAAGCTCCCAACAACTCTAGCAATGGTAGGAATCAGCAAGATGGGAATCGAGACATTAGGCACGACCAAGGCCAACCACTAGAGATGATCCAGATGATTCAGACCTTGGTTGGAGTGGTCCAACAATAGGTCACTACTAGAGATAACTTGGCTAGGATGATGGAACAACGCCAGGGTCATCATGGTGGGATGATTGAATTCAAGAGGTTTTCTCCTCTAACTTTTGAGGGGACTACTGAGCCTATGGAAGCAAAAAAATGGATCATTAAGATGGAGAAAGTATTCAGAGTTCTTGAATGCTCTGAGGGTGAGAAAGTGGTTTATGTAGCCTATATGTTGCATGGAGATGCTTATGATTGGTGACGGCTGGAAGAAGACAAACGTGGCCAAGAGACTAAGCCTTGGACTTGGGAGCTATTTAAGTCTTTATTCTATGAGAAATATTTTCGTAAGAGCATCAGTTTTCAGAAGGAAAAAGAGTTTATCAAGCTTACACAAGGTAACATGACAGTTGCTTAGTATGAAGCAGAATTTTCCAAGTTAGCCAAATTTGCTTTGACAATGGTGGTGGATGAAGAAACTAAAGCTCGAAGGTTTGAAGATGGATTAAGGTTCTGAATTAAGCAAGGAGTTATGCCTTTTGAGTTGACTACCTTTAGGGCGGTGGTGAGTAAGGCTTTACTAGTAGAGATGGGGCTTAATGAGGCTCAAGCAGATGGAGATAATAACTAGAAGAAGAGGCCTAGGCAAGGAGAGCAAAGCTCTAGCTTTCAAGCCAAGAAACAAGGAACACAACGTGTTGATACCAAGGCACTACCAAAGTGCTCTCAATGTGGTAGATCTCATGCAAATAAGGATTGCCATTGGAATACTGGAGCATGTTTCTCATGTGGACAAAGGGGTTACAGGATTGCTGAATGTCCTAAACGGAAGGAGGTTTAGACCATTCCAAAACCAACAACAGGACAGAATTAGGGAGCGAGCCAAAGGCCTAAAATCCAAGGAAGGGTTTATACACTCACTTAATAGGATGCTAATACTTCTAATGCTATGGTAACAGGTATTATCCCGGTTTCCAAAACTTATGCTTATGCATTGTTTCTTGAGCAAGAGATAGTGCAAGCTTATGCCAAGATAGAGAGAGTCTCCTCTCAGAAGTTAGAAGATGTCATATCATCTCAAAAACCTTCCTCAAACAAGTCCGGGTTCGGATACACTGGAGGAAGTTGCTCGTCAGCCAATGTCACCAAAGAAATAAAGTTTGTGAAGGCAAACGAGGCGGTTGTAGAAGAGCCCAGTCTTGAGAAAGTTGAGGATGTAAAAAGAAAGAATGTGGCTGAGCAACAAATAGTGAATAAGCCCCGAAATCAATCTGTGGTTAAACATGAAACCAGAGGAAGATCTCTCCCAAAATCACAACGGGGTCCTAGGACGAATTATGTGTGTCACTATTGCGGATTGCAAGGACACACCAGACCCAACTGTCAAAAGTTGAGAGCAGACAACAATGCAAGTGCACCTCGGTCACGAGGAAGGAGAAATGACATAAGGTCTTGGGGTGGTAAGCAACCAAGAAGTCAAAATCTTGATCCAGGAATGATGGACATGATGAAGATGATCGGTGCCTTCACCAACTACTTGGAGAGTTTCACCAGAAGGTTTGAAAGTCCAAACTCCCGTACCCTTCCGTCAAGGATATCACCCCAAATGCACGTGACGTGTGGGTGAAGAGGGGTACTCATGCATAAGCATTATAACATGTCCATGCATAAATTCTTCCAATGCTTAGGGACATTTGTTGTTTCATCATATCATGCATTACTTTCAGTTTACTGTTGTTCTTTTGTCTGGTTGGTTTGTACCAGCTTTTTTTTTTTTTTTTTTTTTTTTTTTTTTTTTTTTTTTTTTTAAGTTATTGATCTTACTTTTCTTGTTTTGTTTTTGGGTGTGTTCAAAAATTCAAAAACCCATAAAAATTGAAAAATCTCAAAAGTTTGATCACTTGTTTTGTGTATGTCACATGTGAGTTTGGCCTAGTACCTTCGTACTAATGGCGTAGTGCATTTACGATATTTGCTTGTTATGTATGCACTCATTTCTGTGTGGAAGAAATCTTGAACACTATGTGTGACTGTTGTAAATAGATCTTCAAGCTTGTTATAAAATGATTGGTCAATAATCTTGTTGGTTTTGATACTTGCATAGACTTGTGTCTATATCTCTTCCCACTTTATTTTTATGTTTTTGCAAAAAGAGTTCATCAAATGTAAATCTCCAAATGAAAAGAGATATTGAGTTGCAAAAGCCTGTCGCACACACTAGTATTTGACTAGGAAAAAGAGAAAGTGACTCTTCTTAATGTGTTTTATATGGTGCTAAAAAAACCAAAGGCTAATCATCAATGTTGAAATATCATAAATTTCAAGCACCAATCTCAAAATGAGATGTTTTTGTCCAAATAAAATAAATTGGACAAATTGTTATGCCTTATGCAGAAGCCAAATGAAAAGCTTCTAAGTTTTGTATTCATTGTGTGGGAGGTCATATATACTCATTTATATAATGGAGATTGTCCACTTGATTTCGTATCAGTTGTATATGACTCGATTGAATTGATCATTGAAGTTTTACTCTGGTCTATAGACTATTCCACATTTGATACTCACACACAACACACAAGTCTTTGATTCAATCAATGCCTATCTCATTTTTGTGATTGTATATGTTCAAATGTAATGTGTATGCTCAAGAACTTGTTGATCAAACCCAAAAAGATTTTTGAGTGTTTTATTTGTTTTTGGAAGTGATTTTATACTTTAGTGTCTTTCGTTTTTGTTTAAAATGCATTTTTGTGTTTTTCTTCAAAAACTGGTTCAGGGTTATTTTGTGAAAAGCTCGCAACTTAAAGCTTACTGCGACAAGGGCTTGAGGGAAATAATCTTTCATCATGTCACACAGAAACTCTCGCGACTATATCGTGACTGTCTCACGACCAACAACTTCTTGCGAAATGTTGTTTGGCAACAAATTGGATTTTTTCAAAATTCAGACAGAAGGTATCACGACTGTTTCGCGACTTAAAGCTTTTCGCGAAAGCTTTTATGCTTCAGTGGCCATTTTCACGGTTGTATCGTGATTGTATCGCTACTCTCTAACCCGCGAAAAATGTGTGTTTTCAGTTTTATATTGCTAATGTGACAGTTTTTCAAATCACAACCTCTTCCCTTGCTCAAACTCCTTCGAACCCTTTTCATCCAAAATTACTATTCCATTCAAACCCCTGCAATCCAAGCATCTTTTCTGCATTTTTCTCTTCAAGGTATGTTTTACAAACTATTCCTTTTAAGTTTTTGCTTAAATTTTGCAGAATTTTTGTTAGGGTTTTGTTAATTGGGGATTTTCAAAAATTTGGGTTGGTTTTCTAAATTGGGTGATAATTTGTCATATCTTTTGTTTGGGCTATGTCCCTTTTGTTTTCTGTGTATCTGTGTTGGCCCCTTGTGGCTTTTTAACGTGTATTTAGGCTAGTTTTTACCATGATCATGCATTGCTCATACTTAGAATGCTTTTATGCATGTGAGATGTTTGATAAAATGTCCGAGTGACATTTTTGTGATTAATTGGATTCATGTGAGTTCCAATTTATGAATTTCCATATGTTTAACCTTGTTTTACTTGGTTTGGTCTTTGATCAAGTGTTTCCTACACTCTGCTCATGATGCACTCACTAGGCACACACCTAGGCACCCTCTAAGCACACCCCCATCATCTCATGCTGCATACATATGCATCAGCATATGCACACAGATGCACAGTTACTTATTTTCATGCATTGTGCCTTTCTTTCTTTTTTCCTTGTTTTATATGTTTTTGCGTATTCCTTGAGTTGGTTATGATCTGCTTTAGGATAATTTTCATGTGCTTTAGGACTAACTTGAATCTATCAAGTCTTTGCTTTTGTGCTCTGTTTTGGTGTGTGTGCACTTGTTCCCTTTCTGCTTTGTGAAATTGTGTAGATGTCTCCCACCAAGCATGCAGCTAAGAAGAAACCAACTTCAAAGCGTGCACGCACTGATTCTGATCATTTCAAGTCTGCGGAAGCAGATATGAAGTACAATGACTGCTATAAGGACAAGACGATCATCATGGAGGGAGTGGTTCAATTAGAAACTCTTGAGCACACTTTCATCCCTGAAGTGTTCAAAGATAGAACTTGGACCAAGCTATTGAACCCGATTGGGGTTGTCTATTCAGAGATAATCAAGGAGTTCTTCTGAAATGCCATTGTCAACGGAGATTGTATTAAGTGCTGGGTAAGGCACAAGGAATTTGTGATTACGAGAGAGATTATCCAAGACTTTTTGAAAATTTGCCCTCCATCTCAGCCAATTACAGTTGCTTATGAGGACAGATTGGGCTCTACTGCTGAGATGATTACAGCTCTTGGTGGTGAACCGAAGAAATCATCTATGAACACAATCAAATTTTCTCCGGAAATGAGGGCACTAAGTTATGTGATGATTCATAATCTGTATCCAGTCACCAATCTCACCACACTATCTGCTTCGAGAACAAGATTCCTATATGATCTCTTTACTCATAAGGAGATAAACATTTGTGGCCATATCATCCATGTCTTGAAGAAGAGCATTACAAAGAAAAATACATGAATTATGATGCCGTTCCCCTCTTTGATCATGGGATTGATTGTCAAAGCAAAGCTCAAGCTACCCGTGGCCTCACAGTTGTTCAGAGGGACTACACCATTGGTGGTCATACACTGACTAGGAGCACCGCACACATCAAAGGCTCCAAGACTGGTGTGCATACCATCCCACAGTCTCGTGTTGAGCAAGATGAGGGTGGAGATACAGAGGAAGAGATTGATAGGTTCAACTTGGCTCCAGAGCCCTTTGCACAGCCATCATCTTCGGCTCCATCACAAGGCTTGAGCAAACTTGATCTATTACTAGCTAAAATGGATCAAATGTCTACAGTGCTGGATTCTCATGTACAGCACACTGCGAACCAGTTTGCATACCTTCAAGGACAGATCACCGCGCTATCTTCATAGATACAAGACTTGTCTATAGAGTAAGGCTCGGATTCAGAGTCAGATCAGTTCTAGCCCTTTGGCCATTCCGGTCAAAAAGGGAGAGAAAATTTTGAGGGGGAGCTGGAAAAGAGCTTGCACAGCGTTAGGGGGAGCATAGTTTAGAAACATAGTAACATTGGTTATTGGTTTTACAGACGGTTTAATTTAGTTTATTTTAAAGCTTTGATACTCTGTTTTTATTTCAGTATATTTTCAATAGTTCTTTTGTGATATTCTCTATGCTTTGTAGCATATATTGCATGTACCCATGTTGCTTCTGTAAGCTTTAAGGGTTTGTTTCATTGCATATTTGTAGGCTTTTATGGTTTGTGCCATGCATATATAGTACCTTGTTTATGCAGCCTTTATGCTTGTGTACTTGATGTTTAATGTCATACATTTTACGTCAGTACGTCACTCTTGTGCCCTAGTAGGATTTTTCCTAGATGTAAATACTTCGTGTATTCTGCATTGGTTGAGTGTTTGATTTGCAAATGATACTCTTCAAATGAGCTTATCATCTTGCATGTTCAGATGTTCATTCATTGTATGAATGAGCATAGTAATTACTTTTGTATAGTGATTGCTTGTTTGATCTTGCCATGGTATATTGTTTTATTCCATTTTTCTTGATCTCATTATATTTGCTCCATATGCATTTCAAGTTTTCTGCATACAATGATATTATTTTGTTATTGTTTTTCAGGAGATACTTGTTCATATGTTTCAAGAGTTTTTCAGAATCTAGAATTAGGTGTAAGTGAGTTTTGCCTTTGTTCCCAAACTCACGTTTAAGTCTAAAGTCTGTTTTAGGGTTTTGTCACGAAATAGCCAAAGGGGGAGATTGTAAAGTTGTTATTTGCAACTATGTATTTTGTTGGCTTTTATTTCGTACCAAATTTGATTGTAATTATTATCAATCATTTATACCTTGTATATATTGTGGGATTTGTTGTAAGGGTTGTGTGATAGAGAGAATGTAAAGACTCAAGCATTTGGAGGCTGAAGAATTCTCGCGGGTATGTCGCAACCTAGCTTCCCGTGACATGAAACATGTGTCCTGCACATGCTGGAATGCGAAGAGTCAGGCCACGTGGAGACAGTTGTGTCTCATGAGTATCTCACGGGTAAGGCCTTCCTGCGAGACACCCGCGAGGCTATCTGTTCTGTCAGCCTGTATTGAATGACTTACACTTTCTGTGCCTATCCTATATATAACCTCTTTACCCACAATTGTTAAGGAATGCTTCAAAGAGAAAACCTTAGCCAAACACATTGAGAATTAGAGATTGTCATCCCCACCTTTCTCTATACACTTGCTTATGGTATTTTCTCAACCCTTTCCTTTCCATTTCCATACCATTGAGAGGTTGATAGCCCAAGCACTTACCATACACTTTAAGAGTGTTGAGTGACGTTTTGGAACTACTCGGAAGCATTGGAAGAAGCCTAGAATAGTAGATGCAACATGGAGCTTGTTGCGGGATCCGAAGAGCTAGATAAGACACGGTTCCGAGAAGCCTTACTGGAGTAGGAGTTTTGAGGGCTTAGGTGCATCGGGTAGATTAGGCTTGGAGGGTCTCTTGCTAACCCATGTATCCCAACTGATTGTCTAGTGGATCGATTTCCACTTGGAGGGCGGCAGAGAGATTTTTCGCCGAGTTCTTTGGTTTCCTCTTCGAAACACGTCTCGGTGTTTTCTGTGTTTGCATCTTTCTTCCCTACTCTTTTATATTCCATTATACTACTGTGTTGCTTAGTTTATGGATTAGAGTAGCTTATGTGTTCATCCGCTCGCATTTACATTATTCCACACTTAGTATTAAGTTAGTGTAAAATCTATTGAGCCGTAATTTTAATTGGGGGTCTAAATTGCTCTTGTGTTTTCAACAGATTTTTGAGCTTTCAACATCTACCTTTGGTGGAGTTTGCATATAATAATAACTACCAAGCAAGTATCAAAGCAGCACCATATAAGGCTTTCTATGGTAGGAAGTGTAGGTCCCCTATATGTTGGGATGATGTTGGAGAAAGAAGATTGTTGAGTCCTGAGATTGTACAGCAAATAGTAGATAAAATTCAAGTGATTAAAGAGCGGCTCCAAATAGCTCAGAGTAGGCAGAAGAGTTATGCAGATGTTAGAAGAAGGAAATTAGAGTTCCAAGTGGGTGATCATGTGTTCTTGAGGATTTCACCTACTAAAGGAGTTATGAGATTTGGTTTTCGAGGAAAGTTGAGCCCTCATTTTGTAGGACCTTTTGAAGTCTTGGAGAGGATGGGTAAAGTTGCTTATAGGCTCACCTTACCACCTTCTTTATCAAGGGTACATAATGTTTTCCATGTCTCAATGTTAAGGAAATATGTTCCAGACCCTAGTCATGTAGTGGATTATGAGCCTAATTTATATAGTCTAATTTTAAGTCAGTTTATATTGACAAATGTTTTGAGAGAGGAGACTACCCAAAATACTGAAGTAGAGAAGATTTGACTGCACGATTGGGGTAAGAGCCTAAAAATCTCTGCTTGTCAAATCTAAACTTTACTTAGAATTAGAGCATTCTATTTATGTCGGTATTTTAACTAGTAGTGAAATTATTTATTTATTGAAGAGTTTTAATGATGCAAATGAAGAAAAGTTTAGATTTATATTTCGGTCAATTGGACGCTACTACCTATAGAATTTTCTGTACTAAGCATTTAAATATATATATATATATACACGCTCTATTGTGATAAGAGTAGCTGAAGTTGTAAATTTTAGGCGTGATGGGTTCGAGGGTTAACTTTCTGCATAGTTTGTTTGTTTAAGAAATTGTGCCCGAATTGATGGAATTGGGGAAAAAAAATGAAGAAGAAGGAAGTTGTAAAGTAAGTGTAGTACATGTCCTTGTCATTCCTAGAGTGACATGGTACTACTCCTAGGAGCTAGCCTCATCTTGTAAGGCATAAATGGTGGCAGAATTTTTATATATATATATATATATATAATATTATGATTAGGTGGAGTTTTGGTGTCAGATGAGCAGACAATTATGAGATATTTTTAATAGTCTTTTTTTGGTCAAGTACAGTTATAAGTCTTTCTTGAATTATTTGATTATTGAGTAAATTGTGCTTATAAATTGTTAGGTGAGATCTAAGGATTTTAGAGAAAGTGTTAGGGAGAAGTTCTTTGTGGTGAGCTAGCTGAGGTAGGTAACGTTATCCTAATTGGTTTTATTTTGAGTATTTTAACTACTGAAAAATTGTTTACAGTTATTACAATTATATTTCTATTGTTTTACTGATTTCAAGTAAAGAATTATCACAAATATATCTGGTTACTAAATATATGATGTATTTTATTTAATTGTTTTTAGCTATACTGATTGAAAGTAAAGAATAAAGAATTTTCACAAATACATATGAGCATTGAATATAAGATTTATTTTATTTAATTTTTTTTTTTTGCTATATTGATTTAAAGTCAAGAATATAGAAATATCACAAATAGATTTGAGATTCAATATAAGATTATATATATGTATTTGAATAAGATATATTTTTATGGACAATTTGACTATGAATTGGTTTTGATACTTAAACCAATGGAGGTTATTCATTGGTACTTTGATACCCAGCCAATGGGGGTTATTCATTAGTATTCTGATACCCAAACCAATGGGGGTTATTCATTGGTATTTTGTACCCAGTCAATGGGGGTTATTCATTAGTACTCTGATGCCCAATCACGGGGATATAGCGTGATCATAGTCATAAAATTGTTAAGAATATGAATTACATTTGAATATTTAACTATTTTGAGTCATTAAAATTGCTTATGTATTTTTGGAACCCATTGTAAGTTATAGCTTTTGATATATGAAAAACTGACTACTTTGTAAACCATCTATGATATATTTGTAAGATTAAAGTATTTAATCTATTTGCAACGTACTATTTTAAGATTATGAAACTTCTTTAGCTATTTTTGAAAACCCATAGCATATCATAACTTTTGAAAATTCATATTACATCTTTTTACTTTACAAATCTATTGCTAGATAGAACTTATTCAGATTTTGGTTACTTATTAAGTTGTCAACTCACCCCCTTCTTTCTCCTTTCAAATTTTGATTAGGAAGAGTAGCATATGTTTGGGCTTCTGTTGGGATATGCACATGAATGAAGTTAGGAAATCAATGGAATAAGATTTGAACTTTTATGTTTAAGATTACCTTTTGTGTTGTCCTTTGGATTTAACGGATTTAGTTAATTTTTATTTGATTTTGGAAGATTATTATTTGGAGATCTTTTGAGAATTGCTTTATTGAGGATATTTTTAAATTTTATTGATGAAATTTTCTAGAGGATTTTTTTTTTTTTTTTTTGGTTAAGAGGGCCTTACACAGTTGTAGGGTGTAAACTTTATAAGTGTGTGCCTGTTGTCATGTGCCTAGCTCTTACTTGGGTTTGGGGCGTGACAATTGTATTTCAAGCTTGTAGCTCTCTTTTGTATCTTTTATCGTGTATCAACTGTTTCTTTGCTTAATGCCTTTTGGTTAGAGCTTTAGCCCCTTTTATAGTGCCACTTCTAGGTTTTTTATTTTTATTTTTTATTTATTTTTTATTTTTTTATGCCATTAATCCATTCTTTGTACTTTGGGTACTAGAACCAATGTTATGTCTATAACAATGGTGATTGGTCCTTTCCCCTTTCTCTCATTATTTCCTTTTTTTTTTTTGAGGTTTGGTGGCCTAAAAGTCCTCAGCTAACCTTCCTCTTATTGGAGATCCTGTTTGAGTAATCCTAGATGTCTTTTCCCAAGTCAAGGCTTCTCATCCTTTTCCCAAGGTCTCTAAAAAAGACATTTCAGAGCTCTGGCTGCTTCACACTTTGTCCATTTCCTCTAAATAGGCAGATTCTTCATTGTTGATGATGGAAGGTAGAAAGGCTCCCGGCTACCGTCCTTCTTGGTTCCCCTTTTCTGCTTTACCCGAGGTACTAGGCTCCTTCATCAAGTGTTGACTCCTAAGCCACCATATGTTCCCAAAGATTTTTCTTTTGAATTGTGGGCGGCTAATGACATGACTACCTTCATTTCTTGTGCCTATGGGCATGCCTCCCTAAGCTATCCAAATCCCAACTGGTTTTCCCTGCATTTCCCATGGATCCCCTACCTCTGACTCTGGTGGATCCTATGTAACCTAGCCTAGCTCCCACCTTCCTCCCTGTTGGGCTTCCTTGAGTACCTTGTTTTACTTAAGCTCATGGCCCATTCTTCCCCCTTGTACCTCTTTCTTCTTCGTAAGGCCCAATATTTTATTCTTTTCTATTTATGGGCTGAGTTCCTTACTTCTTTATTTTTCAAGGGCCAAGCCTTTCTTCTTCATGGGCTGGGCCTCTCTTATTTTTTAAGGTCCTAGCTCCTTATTGTAATTTTGAACCTTAACAACCTAGAAAAATATTAGTGGCAAAATTGAGTATCTACTTAATGGCATAATTCTAGGTATAGCATACTATATCACATATAATATGTATGTCGCAGAATTCCCACTAAATAGGTTTGTCACACTTAAAACATTGTACGAACCTTAGTCTATTAGTCTAGTTGTTATGTAGTGTGAGAGATTGTGATCTTGGCTCACCTCCACCTTTGAGCCAAACCCACACAAATGGATGAGATTGTGTTTGAATCCCTTATTTAGGTGATTCAATTGAATTAATTTTTTCCCCTAAATCAAGAGTTTTACATGGAGTCATTACTTATTTTATTTAAATTGAAAAAAAAATAAGAAAACAAAATAAATAAATAATGCCTCAAACAAAAAATAAATAAATAAATAAATATGGAATAAGGCACAAAACAATTGAAGGTAGGATTCATCAAACTCGTGCACCAAGCCAATTGGATAGCTAATGTTGTGCCCGTACCCAAGAAGGATGGAAAAGTAAGGATGTGTGTGGATTTTAGAGACCTAAACAAGGCTTACCCTAAGAACGATTTTCCTCTTCCTCATATAGATGTGTCAGTGGATAATACTGCCGGCAATTCCTTGATGTCTTTCATGGATGGATTTTTGGGATGTAAACAGATGAAAATGTCTCTTATGGATATGACTAAGACCACATTCACCATAAAATGGGGAATCTATTGTTACACCGTAATGCCATTTGGGCTTAAGAATGCAGGTGTAACTTACCAAAGAATGGCTACAGCTTTGTTACATGACATGATGCACAATGAGGTGGAGGTGTATATTGATGACATGATCGTGAAATCCAAAGATAGAGATGGCCACATAGCTAATTTGAGGAAATTCTTTGAGATGATCAAGGAATATAGATTGAGATTGAATCCATAGAAATGTATCTTTGGAGTAATTGTTGGAAAATTGTTAGGCTTTTTTGTAAGTGATTGAGGGATAGAAGTAGACCCATCAAAAATCAAAGCCATATTAGATATGCCTTCACCTGAGAGTGAAAAGGAGATAAGAGGATTTATTAGGATGATTATAGTACATTAGCCGATTTATTGCCCAGCTCAACCTCCATTTATGAGCCCATCTTTAAGCTTCTAAGGAAGAATGAACCCCATGCATGGAATGGTGAGTATCAGAAAGCCTTTGAGTTCATTAAAGAATACCTTCTCCATCCACCTATATTGGTACTCATGAAGCACAAAAAAGCCGTTACTACTCTACCTTTCTATCATAGAAGATACAGTTAGGAGTATGCTTGCACAAGAGGATGATGATAAGAATGAGAGAGTCATATATTACTTAAGCAAGAGTTTCCATGATTATGATACTAGATACACACCTATAGAAAAGTCATGCTTTGCTCTTGTATGGGTCATACAAAAATTGAGGCACATCTTCCCTTCCAAGGATGGACAGTAGCCAACATGGACCCTTTGAAGTATCTATTTGAAAAGCCCACCTTGAGTAGAAGGTTGTCAAGATGGTTGATACTATTGGTAGAATTTGATTTGAAGTATGTGGCAATAAAAACTATCTAAGGTAGCATAGTGTTAGATTTATTTGCCGAGGACCCCATTGAAGGAGAGTACGATAAAGAGGATTTTCCAAGTGAGGAAATTTTGGACAACAAACTAGGGGAATGGAAGATGTATTTCGATGGGGTTGTGAACCGATATAGAAAATGGGATAGGAGTACTCTTGATCACCCCTGATGAATCCCATGTACCTTTGGCCGTCAAGTTGAACTTCGAGGCAACCAACAACATGCAAAATATGAGGCTTGTATTGCTGGAATGGAAGCTCTTCAAGGGTTAGGGGTAAAGGAGGCAGAAGTCTTTGAAGATTTGACTTTAGTCATAGTCCAAGCACAAAAATTGCGGAATGTGAAAGAAGAATACTTGAAGCCTTATCAACAATATGTAAAGGATTTGAGCAAAGCCTTTGACAAGATTGAATACACTATCATCCCCAGGGCTTAGAATCAGTTTGCGAATGCCTTGGCTACTTTAGCCTCCATGGTTAAAATACTCGAAGAAGTATAGACACGACCTTTAGAGATTGAACAAAGTTATGATTTGGTACTCAAGGTGAGGACAGAGACTTCAGTCATGGCTATAGAAGAAGAAGGAGTTCCTTGGTATTATGACATCACGAAGTTCTTAGAATTAGGAGTATACCCTGACAATGCCAATAAGAGGGAGCATATTTCAATTAGGATGATGACAATGCAATACATTCTATGTGGAGGTCAGCTCTATAGGAGATCCTATGATGGTATATAACTTTTTAGTCTAAAGGAAGAAAAAGCTGAAAGTGTCGTGGAGGAAGTTCATCAAGGGATTTGTGATCCGCATATGAATAAGAGGATGTTGGCAGAGAAGATCCTAAGAATGGGGTACTATTGGAATGCGATGGAGACAGATTGTGTAGATTTTATGAAAAATTTCCATGATTGCCAAACACATGCAAATTTGAACCATGTACGACCTAGGGAGCTATACATCATGACTTCTCCATGGCCTTTCTCAATCTTGGGCATAGATGTGATTGGAAGAATAGCCCATAAGGCTTCAAACGAACACAAGTACATTCTAGTGGCAATCGACTACTTTACCAAATGGGTAGAAGCCACCTCCTACTCCGCGTTGAAGGCCAAGCATGTTGTGCGATTCATAGAAAACAACATCATTTGACAATTTGAAGTACCACAAAGATCATATCCAACAAGGGTTCCTACTTTAAGGGAGAGGGTCAAAGGATTATGAAGTTATATAGCATTGAGCACCACTAGTCTTCGCCATATCGACCGCAAACTAACGGGGCAATAGAGGTAGCCAACAAGAACATCAAGAGTATCCTAACCAAGATGGTAGTAAGGTACAACGATTGGGCTGAAAAGCTTCCATTTGCCTTATGGGGTTACAAAACTTATATTCGTGCATCAATTAGTGCAACCCCGTACTCTTTAGTTTACGGGAGTGAAGCGGTACTTCTTATTAAGGTAAAGATACAATCTTTGAGGGTACTAGTGGAAACCATGGTCTTAGAAGAATAATGGATGAAAGAAAGATATGAGTAGTTGGCTTTGATAGATGAAAAAAAAGGTAAAGCACAATATCATGCACAGGGTTACCAAAAGAGGATTGTTAGAGCATTTAACAAGAAGGTAACACTGAGAAACCTTAAGGAAGGACATCTAGTCCTAAAGGTACTTGGAGATGAGACTTTTGACCTAAGAGGAAAAATGAAGCAAAGAAGGTTTGGGCCTTTTATTATCAAGAAGATTATGTCAAGAGGTGCTACAAAAATTACAAACTTGGATGGGGAAAGATGCTTCACCCAATCAACCTAGATAGACTTCAAAAGTATAACATTTGAAAAAAAAAAAAGCCTGCTAGGTTGAAAACCTGAGAAGGTGGCCTAGGCAAAAGTTAAGGCAAACAAACCCTGTTAGGTTGAAAACACAAAAGGATGATCTAGACAAAAGATAGGGGAAAAGACCATGGGCATGGCAAAAATTCCCACAAGGACATCATGGGCAAAAATTACATGGCACAGAAAAAAGAAAAGAAAAAAAGAAACAAAAATATAAAAACAATAAGCAAAGATAATAAAATGGTTGATTGTCTTATTGCTTAAATTAAAAGATACTAAATTGTTTTCATAGGGGATTTGGAATATTCCAATGCTTTATTAGATTCAAAAAGAAAAGACATGAGAATTATAGGTACAAAAAAGTAAAATTTATGGCATATCAAGGTAGTCAATCAATCCACTTCCTTTTGTTGGAATTCTGGTAATCTTTCTCTTCCATATGAACCAACCTCATGTCAACAATTAACCAAGTCTTATAACCTAAGGTAGGATAGAGAAACCGAGGGAAATAGATGTCCTTAGCCACCGTCCTCTTCAACTAAGTCTCACGAATCCTAACTAAGACCCTCTCAGTGAAAATTGAGATGTGAAAGATGCCATCATCATTAGGAACTCCTTGACAGTCACCAAATTGCCTTGCAATGCAGCATGGGAGCAGTAGGAACAACAGCGAAGCCTAATCAAAGCAACACAGTTGTCTCTGAAGACACGATTGACCATGCCTCTAATGCGCCACCGTTCCACCACCCATTGGACACCTAAGGGGGAAAGACACTATAGGAACTTAGTGAACTCGGTAGGGTCCATCTCTTTGTCTTTAAGCTTATGGTCATGATAATGCTTTGGCTGATATTGACTAAGAGGGATAGAGGGAGGTTGAAGCAATCAAAGCCTCTTATATAGCCATATTTGAAAGAAAAAGAGAAAAGAGAGATAGAAAAAGAAAGCATAAGTTTTGAGTGGAAAAAGGAGAGATAAAAGAAAGAGAGAAAAATAATGAACAAAGACGATATAAGGAGCCTCGATGGGTCAAAAACCGAAAGGCGATCCATGCAAAAATTAAAGGAATCCTGCTAGGATGAGAACCTAGGCAAAAGTTAGGGATCGCACCTGAAGGAGGAGAGGGCTCCCTACAAAGAAAGTTGCTTCCCCTCTGTAAACAACATCACAACCATTGAGAGCATCCCCTTTTTAGATTAAGGACCATCGAAAGCATCCTTTGATCTACATGAAGTGTGTCATGCACCAGGAAGTACCTCACAAGAAAGCATAAATAGATGGCATTGAGATAGTGGGAGCATTGTGCCCCAGCCAAGGGAATGTTTTGTTGAGAAAAGTACGTGAAAACCATGCAGATGTTTAGCTTGTTAAGGATGCACCACCTTTGAGCCATAGCAAGAGGGATCACTAGAGCTAATGAGCCATGATAGGGATATCCTCGTTAGTAGTGGGAAGAACGACAGTAATAATGTCAGGTTCACCCATGATAGTACTAAATTCTTCAAGAGTAGGGCATAATTCCATGCCATTGAATTAGAAGACATGCCGAGTTGGGATCCAAAATTCAGTAGCAGCACGAACAAGAGGTTCATACACTTTGAATTGATGGTAGGGAAAGATGCAAGAGAGACTGAGAGGGATGAGAGCATCCTTGAAACTAGGGCCAAGCTTCTTGATCAATGTTGAAACCTCTAAAGGAGTGAATTCTGCCATTGGGAAGCCTTGAGTGGTGTTTTCTGGGCTTAGATGTGAGGTTTGGATGCCCGCAACAACTATTTTATACTTAAAAGAGTCGGCTAGGGTTTTCTGGCCCGTGGCATGCATACGTAGGGTTAAGGCTACGTATGCATAGTCAACACCTATGTACGTAGGCCCATGTACACACGCATAAGGAGGAAGGTAGAATCAAATTCCTTTTTCTATTTGGAGTGTGATTCCTTCATCAAGGCCTCTCTAGGATTCCCATAACCATAAGGACTACTCAAGGAACAATCAAGCTTAGACTTCAACCATCAAGGACTAAGGAAAATATAATCACATGAAAATGAATACAGTTATCCCCATGAGTTATAATTTAAGTACATGTCCAAAATAAAAGTAGAAATATAAAAGATGTTCTTAAAATACAATCCAATGTCTCAAATAAAATCCAGAAGGAAGAAATACATGCTAAATAAAAAAGAAATGGGAATAAAAACTATGAATATGATGTGTATCTGTGTTTCTTTATCTATCTTGTTAGGTTCTAAGGTCTTAGGAGTTTATGTATTTAGAACTCTAATTTGTAATGTTGGCAAACCATGATCAAAACATTGTATTTAGTCTTGTTTAGAATTGCTCAAAGTTGGTTTAATATTGTAAAGTTGGAATCGAGTGGCTGCAGAAGTACTTGGGACTTTCGACCTGGCTCGATCGATCGAAGAATAGACTCAATCGATTGAAAATCGCACAGGTTGAATTTTTTGCAGATTTTCCAACTCAACCCTACTTCATTAAACGTTTAGGGTTTTGTGTTTTTACCCTAGGTATATAAACTAAACCCTAGCCACGTTTTTGGAGGTTGTCCATATTGCTTTGTTGCTCATACATTGCTATTTTGTGTGAATCTCGTGTGAGATCTTTGAGGAGACTCTCTTTACACAAAACTTAGGGTTTTCAAGGTAGAGATGATTTCAACATCTTGAAGATCATTATTGTTGCAATCATTGGAACTTAAAAGAAAAGCAAGCGGGGAGCTTGTAGCTGATTGAAGAATTCAAGAAAGAAGTAGTCCGTGGATTCGGAGCCTACGCGTGGTCGTGTCAGGAAGTTTTACTGGTGGGTAGCATTAGGAAGTCGAGCGGGGAGCTTGTAGTCCTTCTGTAAGAACTTCAATTTTTTCATAGTGAATTCTGTTATGCCTTGAGGATCGGTGGGTCAAATCCTCCCCAGGTTTTTACCAAGTGGTTTCCTGGGTGATCATATCTTGTGTTCATTTATTTTCCGCTACTTTATATCTTGATATGATTATTTGATTGCTTTAACCTAGAATTGCATAATTTGACTAAGAAACAACTTGGCTAATTAATCTAGGCTATGCAATCTGTGTGTTTAAGGGGTGCAAAAGTGTGAAGCATAGTTCTCTAAGCCTAGATGATATATAAATAAGCAAAATTACAAGAGTGGGAGACACATGCATTGTAAGATGCTAAAAGTAATAAGAGAACTAACCTCAAGGAGCTTCCAAGGCCCCACCCCTCGAAGTGCCTTTTCAAGTCAAATTGACCAAAATGCCTTGGTCAACCTTGGGTTGATCGAAAGTCAAAGTCAATCAAAATCATGCCAAAATTTTTTTTCTTGTTTCTACACCTAACTTGAGCTACTCGGTGATTTTCATCAACTTTGACCAAGTTTGACTTGAGGGCACTAAAAACCCATTTTTTGACCTGACTATCAGAATGGGTTACGACTTGCCATTACGAGGATTATCAAATTCTCTTTCCAAAGACTATTCATGGGTCGAAATCGAAGTTAAAACAATTGAGATATCTAGAAAATTGTGTAAAGCACTTTAGCACGCTTCTTAAGACCATAACTTTTGATCCGACCATCATATTTTTGATTTCTTTAGTGTTCAGGAAACTAGACATCTAGAGCTTTCCAAGGACACCAGAATCAGCTCAATCTGAGTCTGAGAGGACATTCAAATTTATGTCTGAATTTGAACCAGGGAAAGGTCGAAACTACTGATGTCAGCAAGGTGGCCAATGGCCCTACAAGGTGTGTGGGCAGCCAAAGAGTCACTTTTCTAGTATAAATGCCCCCAGACCCCTCATTTTGAACAAAAAAGTTTCTAGGTAGTTTATGGGCTGATTCTCTCTCTTTACTTTCTCTAATTTCTCTCCCAAACACATCCAAACATATCCAAACACATCAAAACACCCTCAAACACCTTAGATTCTCATCTTTTCTCAACCATCATCAAGGTAGTGTTCTTGCATTCAATCTTCCTCTCCTTGGTTCCATACCTTGGATTTTAGGTTTAGGGGTGTGGATGTAACTTTTTAGCTATAATCTACACTCCTTTCTTTTATAGCTTTTTCTTAGCTTTTCCTTAGCATGTTCTTCCATCCTAGCATGTCTTTAAAGTTTTTATAGCAAGTGTCCCTGCTTATGCCATGATTTATCGCTTTGATGTTGTTGGCCTAGCCTTCTTGGGCTAGAATATGTTTAAATTTAATGTTTGTGCTTAGATCCACATACTTTTAGGCTTCTTGCCATGTTTTAGATCTACATGCCTATGTGTTTTTTGCCATATTTTTGCTTAGATCTACATCTTAGTGCTTAAATCTATGTCCCTATGCTTAGATCTATGTTTTTATGTGCTTCGTGCCATGCTTGTGTTCTTAGATATATGTTGGTTGCTATGCCATATGCTACTTTAGCCCTTTTTGTCCCTTGATATCTCTCTTTCTTGCAAATTGGCCCTTCTGGTAGAGTGTAGATCTAGATCTTGTGGTCTAGGCCTACATCCATACACCTAGGTCTATATCAAAGGGTTTGGATCATTTCCTATTCATGTCAATGCTTGCTTACTTGCTTCGATGCTTTATCTCCATGCTTGCCTCTCTAGATCTAGGCTTTGCCATGCTTTGTACCCTCTATGGGATTGTGCTTGTTGGTCCTTATGGCCACTTGCTCTTTGTGTGGTTGCATCGGTCCCTTCTAGGGCTTGTTTGGGTGGAACCATTTATGATATACACCTTCATGATGTTGGTGTGCTTGATACACACCTTTCTCTACTCTGTGCAATGTTGATACTTGCATTGTGCCACCCGTTTGGCTTTCCTTGCTTCTATGCATTTTGAATATTCAAATAGCATGTAAAATACTATGAATGTTTAGACCCCAATTACAAAATTATCAATTCAAGCTTAATGTCAAACAATATATGTACGGGAAATGAACACAAGCTAATAACAGAATTGATAAATAATCTATACTAATTAAAATCACGTCCACAGCAGAAATTAAATGGCAAAGATTAAGAGAATAGAGATGCAAACACAAGGATAACACAATGATGTGTTATCGAAAAGGAAACCGAAGCCCTCGGCATAAAACCTCTCCGCCGCCCTCCAAGCGGTCAATAATCCACTAAAGAATGAAGTTGAGATATATGAACAGCAGAAAACCCTTTAAGCCTAATCTACCCAGTGTACCTAAACCCTCTAAGCTTCTTGCACTAATGAGGTTGCGCTGAACCTTTGTTTTCTTTAGCTTACTGGATTCCGC
This sequence comes from Quercus variabilis, assembly GCA_030445155.1. Lineage (NCBI taxonomy): Eukaryota > Viridiplantae > Streptophyta > Magnoliopsida > Fagales > Fagaceae > Quercus > Quercus variabilis. Next base: position 43,760,737 of record CP129447.1, on the reverse strand, counting down.
TATAGCCTATAGCATAAACCAATAACCACTGGTCCCTTCCTAACTGCTTCCTAAGTACCAAATAGCCTTCTCACAGATATGGGTATAGTGAGAAAAGGATTTGGGTAAGAAACTCTCAAGGATGTAACAATGGAGATGGTGAGAGTAGAGGAATTTGAAGAGTCTCTATGTGAAGATTATGGATGAGTCAATCTTGTTTTTCAGTAGTGTTTCTCTCCCAAAATTCTCTCTCTCAAAATATTCTCTAGAAGTTCTCTACATTTTGTGGGTATAAAGGGTATTTTATACTAGGATGAGAAAGGAATGCAAAGAGTCATTTTTTTCAAAACGGAACTGGCTTACAACTTGGCCTCATGACTTGACTGAGTCGTGAGTTCAAGCTGCGAGCTAACTGAATGGCCAGATTGGACTTTTTGTCCTGTAGTGTAATAGCTGGCATGACAGTTCAGCTTCTCTACATGCTTTATTTGTGTGCATCATCTGGCGGCTTGCAAGTCACGAGTCACCTATGAGATCTCGTCGCGAGTCCTTGCTTCACTGCACATTCTTGAGCATTTCTTCACACTCTCTCACACAATACCCTTACAAGATTCCCACCTAAATACAGGGTTTCTAAATGCTGAATTACAAGCAAATTTGGCACGGAATAAAGCCAATAAGATGGTTGATTAAATTCAACCTTACAATCTACCCCTTTGCCTATTCCGTGACAAAACCCTACAATAAACTATAGACTTAACGCGTGAGTTAGGAACAGTTGATCAAAACTCACTTACATCTAACTCTAGAATTTGTGAAGCTCTTGAACCATATGAACAAGTATCTCTTGAAACACAATCAACACAATATGATCATTGTATGCAGAAAACTTGTAATGCATATAGAGCAAGCACAATGCGATCAAGCAAAATGGAACTAAGTAATAAACCATGGCTTGACCAAAAGTGAATAATCACTATAAATAGTGATCACAATACTCATTCACACATGTAATGAACATCCGGACATGCAAGCTAATAAGCTCAATTGCAAAGTATCATTTGCATGTCCAACACTCAACCAATGCAACAACACTAGGTAAATGCATTAAAGATATAGAATCCAACAAAGGGTACAAGAGTGACATACTTAAAGAAAATGCTTGACATTTAACGACAAGTACAAAAGCTACAAAGCATGGGTACAAAACACCTTAAAAGCTTACAAAAGCAAAAGGTACAAAACCAAAACTTAAACTGAATATATCATCTTATATACTTGTACCAAGGGCTTTCAAAAGAAAACACATCCATGAGTTTAAACCAAAACATTAACCATAGTGTATCAATCCCATAATAAAAGCAAAACATTATCTAGAACATAATACTAAAACACTTAAACCCATGAAAAAATAAACACTGAAATAAAGTTTTGAAGGCAATCTCCCCCTTAAGAGCTTCCCCCACACATCTCCCTTTTTTTTACCGGAATGGCTAAAGGGTCACTGCTGAGTGGAGAAGCTATCAAACTTTGCTAAGAGGATGTTCATCTGATCTTGAAATGTAGCCAACTTGTTAGATTGTTCATTTTGGACATCTCTAAGTCCATCTATCCTCTTTAGGATGATTTGGAATGCATCTGAAGGTATAGCTGATGAAGATGAAACTTTGCTCCTCTTGCCACGACCTCTTGAGCTTGAGGGTTCTCTTGTAGCCTCTGTCTTAGTTTCCATTGGTTCACCTTTTTCTTCATTACCTTGGAGACGAACTTGCATCCTTGTGATGGTTTATTTGTTGATGGTTGAGAGTGGAGGCATGAGACTGGTATCTTGAGGGATTTTAACACCTTTCAATCTAAAAAGCCTCATAAGAAGGCTAGGAATAACCAGCTTGGCCCTTGAAGTTGTTCTAGTCTCATCCACAATTGTATCAAAGATGTGAGAGCTGACGTCTATGAAGGTGTTCTCCTTGAGCTCTATGAGAAAGATAGCTCTTGCATTGTTGATCGTAGTCAGGTTCCTTACTGGGTACAGGTAGAACATCATGATGGTGGTTAGACACCTCATGTTAGTTGGGAAGGCATTAGTGTTAAGGCATCTCCCCTCTTTAACACCACCAATACGAGATTGGACAGTTTCTATGGATAGCATCCTGTCCTTGTAGTTGGTGAAGTCATGATTATCTAAACCTTCAAGTCCTAGCACCTCATCTATATCTCCCACATCTATAGTGAATTCCTTTCCTCTTATCCAGCAATTGATTTCATCCTCTTTTAGCACAACATTTGCATAAAACTCCCTGGTCAAAGGCTCACACACTCCAGGTAAGTCACTCAACAACTTATCCCAACCTTTGTCCTCAAAACAGTTGGGAATGAAAGTATCCTTCAAATCCACTAAGTCTACAAATCTTTCTTGAATGATTGTTGCATTCAGGTAGTACACTTTGTATCTCTCAAAATGTTATGTAGATCTGAACTTGGAGTTGTCCATTTTTAGCCTTTTATCACCCTTCTTGGTAGTGGTTTTCTTCTTGGTAGGAGTCATCTATAAGCATAGTAGAAAAGGCTACAAGAACATAGCACAATGGATGGAAATTCAAACAATAGTAATGGGCTAGTATGACTGAAAAGACCATAGAACTATACCACCATTAAGTCCATATTTAGTTGAGATTCAGACATTGAAAGGGATATCTCAAATCAAAGAATAGAACCACTTATCAACAATAGTTATGCATAACACATTGTGACAGTGAGCACAATAACTTAATCAAGAACATTCTAGAACACATTCCTAATCACAAACTACAACATGCACTAGTATGTCTATAATACATATCTTAATGAGTATGAGATGTTCAAACCAACACAGAGCAAACAATATCCTTAAGGTAGAACCAACACACATGATATCAGAGGACAAAAACAACTATAAAGTAATAAGATATAACTCAACCAATAAGAACCAACAATACTAAAAAAAAAAAAAAAGAGTAAGTCACAGTAACCCCAAGCAAATAACATATGACAATGAGACAAATTAACATGGGTATGAGATTTACCAACCAACACAGATCAGAGCACAAACTCCAACACTAAAACTAAAACATGATAACAACCATATTTAGTATCCTAGAAACAAGATCAACCAAACCCAAACACCCAAACTCACAAACATGAACCCAACCCATATTTGAAACTACAAATATCACAAATCAAAACCACAACTCATAGATTCAAGAAAATAAAGCTCAAAACATGAAATATGTATTGAGAAATAGAAAACCCATACCTTTTCCTTGAAGATTTGAGGTTGAAATGATGCAAAAATAGAGGTTTTTCAAGAGTGGCATGGTGAGTTTGAGAGAGAGTTAAAATGGGAAAGATAGTGAACAATCACAAAAGTTCAAGGGAAAATTGAAAAGTTTGGAAAGTTGTCCTTAAAGCGCAAAACACGCGATTTTCGCAACTGAGTCAAGTCGCGTGCAAGTTGCCAGGGCCAGCCGCCAGAACACTTAAAAACAAAAATTTGAAAAAATTTTCTAAGTGTTTTTCGTGACTGGAAGGTCTACCCATGATAAAGTAGCGAGGTAAGCCGTGAAAATCTCTATGTACCCTTCGCGACTAGACCTTCCATCCGTGAACAAGTTGCCACAATGAGCCGCGAGAAACATAAAAAATCAAATTTTGAAAAAATATTCTAAGTATTTTTCGCGACAAGGACTTTGACCCACCAGTTAGTTGCGAAGACCTTCTGAGTAATGTTCGCGACTGGGGGCATACGACTGGACCAACCCACGACTGAGTTTCTAGAACAGGGCAACACTGTTTTTGAAATATTGACAATTTTTATAAAAACAAAATACTATCCAAAAGCAAACGAAAACACTCAAAAATGTCACGCCCTGAACTCAATTATAAAAATAAGCACGTGACAACTATCACACGCTTATAAAGTAAGCACCCTATAAGTGTGCAAGGCATTCTTATCAACTAAAATTTATCCTAAAAAATTAAATCAAATAAACACACAATACCTCAATAAATTCTTTATGAATAGATCTCTGATAATTTAATAAGAACAAATCCAAACCTTATGTACATATTGCCAATTGGCCAATAAATATAAAACTATTAGAAGACTATCCAATCCCAATAAGTAACCAATAAGTAACCAAAATCCTAATAAGTTCTATCAAGCAATAGATCTGTAAAGGAAAAGATGTATTATGTGTTTTCAAAGTTATAATATACTATGTGTGTTTCAAAATAACTGAAGTAGTTTCGTAGTCTTAAAATAATAAATTGCAAATAGATCACATACTTTAATCTGACAAATATTTCATAGATGGTTTAGAAAGTAGTCAGCTTTCCATATATCAAAGCTATAACTTACAATATGTTCCAAAAATATACATAAGCAGTTTTACTAACCCAAAATAATTCAAATACTCAAACATTTTCAAATTCACATATGAAGTTTTAAGGGCTCAAAATTGTTCAAATATTCAAACATAATTCATATTCTTAACAATCTTTTGACTATGGTCACGTTATATCCCCGTGATTGGGCATCAGAGTACCAATGAATAACCCCTATTGGTTATGTATCAGAGTACCAATGAATAACCCACATTAGTTTGGGTATTAGAGTACCAATGAACAAACCCCCATTGGCTGGGTATCAGAGTACCAATGAATAACCCCCATTGGTTTTGGTATTAGAATACCAATGAATAACCCCCATCGGTTAGGTATCAAAGTACCAATGAACAACTCCCATTGGCTGGGTATCAGAGTACTAATGAATAACCCCCACTGACTGGGTATCAGAATAAATTCATAGTCAGATTGTTCATAATCATATATATGAAATCATAGTTCTTAACAAAAATATATCTTATTCAAATATATATATATATATATAATCATATATTCAATATTCAAATCTATTTGTGATATTTCTATAATTCTTTACTTAAATCAATATAGCTAAAAAAACAATTAAATAAAATAAATCTTATATTCAATGCTCATGTATATTTGTGAAAGTTCTTTATTCTTTACTTTGAATTGGTATAGCTAAAAAATTAAATAAAATACATTACATATTCTGTAATCAGATATATTTGTGAAAGTTCAAAATGCGTGTAAAACATCTTTGAACGTTTAGACCCCAAATTACAAAATATCAATTCAAGCTTATTATCAAACAATTAATGTGCGGAACATGAATATAAGCTAAATACAGAATTGATAAACAATCAAAGCCAATTATAATTACATCCACAACAGAAAATAAAAGGCAAAGATAAAGGAAGAGAGATGCAAACACAAGGACAACATGCGATGTGTTATCGAAGAGGAAACCGAAGCCCTTGGCGTAAAACCTCTCCGCTGCCCTCCAAGCAGTAAATAATCCACTAAGAATGTAGTTGGGATACATGAATAGCAAAAGACCCTCCAAGCCTAATCTACCTAGTGTACCTAAGCCCTCCAACGTTCTTGCTCCAACGAGGTTGTGCCAAACCTATTTCTTCTTTAGCTTACTAGATTTCACTACTAAACCATAGCATCAACCAATAGTCATTGGTTCCTTCCAAACTGCTTCCTTTAGCACCAAATGTACCTTCCCATAGACATGCGTGTGATGAGAAAAGGATTTGGTCAATAGCCTCTCAAGGATGTATCAATGGAGAGGAAGAGAGTAGAGAAATCTATAGAGTCTCTTAGTGAAGATTAGGGATGTGGCAATCTTGTTTTTCTTTAGGGTTTCTCTCACAAAATTCTCTCTAGAAGCTCTCTTGATTTTGTGGGTATAAGGGTCTATATATAGTGGTGTGTGTTTGGAATACGAAAAGTTAGTTTTTGCCAAATAGGGTAAGTTGGCGGCTTGACCTTGTAGCTTGTCTAAGTCGTGAGTTCAAGTCGCGAGGTAACGGCCTGGCCAGTTTGGGACTTTTGTCCTGTAGTGCGATAGTTGGCGTGACCCTTCACCTTTCCGCATGCTTCTCACGTGCACAGCATTTGGTGGCTAACAAGAAGCGAGTCAGTCGCGAGTCCTAGCCGTGAGTCTTTGCTTCTTTGCACAAGGATGAGCAATTCTTCACACTTTCTTCACACACTACCCTTACAAGAATCCCACCTAAATACAGGGTTACTAAGTGCTAAATTACAAGCAAATTGGCACGGAATAAAGCCAACAAGATGGTTGATAAATTTCAACCTTACAATCTCCCCCTTTAGCTATTTCATGACAAAACCCTAAAACAAACTCTATACTTAACGCGTGAGTTGGGAACAGCTGGAAAACTCACTCACACCTAACTCTAGAATCTATGAAGCATTTGAACAATAAGAATAAGAACTCCTAAAACACAACAACACAATAAGTTCATTGTATGTAGAGAACTTGTAAAACATATGTAGGAAGCACAAAGCGATCAAGCACAATGGAATATAGCAATAAACCATGGCAACACCAAAACAAGCAATCACTATAAACAAGTGATCACAATGTTCATTCACACTTGGAATGAACATTCGAACATTCAAGTTGACAAACACAAGGTACATCACTTGAATGACCAACACTCAACCAATGCACAGTACAAGAAGTATGTGCATCTAGGAAAAATCCTACAAGGGCACAAGAGTGATAGTACTTAGAAGAAAATGCATAACACTTAGTTATAAGTACTGATTTAGCAAAGCACGCAGGATGCATAAAGCATGGTACAAACCACAAAGGCCTACAAGTGCATAGAAACAACCCTAAAAGCTTACAAAAGCAACATGGGTATAAAGCATAAACAGAAACCTTAAAAACCTATAGAGGTACCAGGTACAAACCATAAATTCATAAAGTAAATGTAAAGTACTGAATAATATAACATGAACACAAAAATATGCAAAAGTTAGACTAAAGAGATAAACAAAAGCTACTAAAACGATAAACAAAAGCCTATTAGCTGAAATCTCCCCCTTTCGTTGAACAACCCCGCTCCACCTGCCAACATTATCTCCCTCTTTTTGTCAAGGAATAGCTAGTTCTCATCATCTTCTAGCTTTCTTTGAATTTGATTCAATTGAGCTTGGATAGAGGTGAACTTCATATCCCATCGAATGTTGAGGTGGTGCAAGATGGATGAAAGTCCGGACATCTTTGAACTCAGCTCATGGACAGATGCTACAATAAAGTCTAGCTTCTCGTTGACGGGGAATGAGTGAGAGCGTGAACCACTATGGGACGCTAAAGATTCTGTCTTGGTTCCCTTCTTACTATGACTGATGCTGGCGTTGAATGTGCGCAAGTTGATTGGACTTGGTTTTGTGCAAGGAAATTCACTTTTTGAAGGATGGATTCCTTTAAGCTTCAAAATCCTTGAAATGAGACAACAGAAAGGTATGCATATCCCTGACTCAGTGTGTAGAATAGTTTTGTAAAGAACATGAAAGATATGAGTACAAATGTCTATCTCTACATCAGAGATCAGATCATGAAGGAATAGTGCACGCTCAAGGTTCATATATCCTATGCTGGATAGGGAGTACAGGTTGTGAAACATGACAATCGTAAGCACCTTCAATTTTGGAGGAAGAGATGAAACACTGACTGAGTTGCCATTTGAGGAAAATTCCAAATCTTTTCTAAGAACTTCCTGAAGTAAGTCCTCATCTAGATATAAATCATCATACACTGGTGAGTTTCCAAGTATTGGCCGATTGATGTGAAGAATCTCTACCAGGTATATGGGAGAGACAGATAAACTTTTTCCTCTAATCCAACACTTAAGTTCATCTCCTTCAACAATTGCATTAGCATAAAATTCTTTTACCAAATTTTCATATGCATCATAAGGTCAGAGAGAAGATAGTTACAATCCTTGTGAGCAAACCATTGAGGGATGTTGGTGTCAAAAAGAGATTGCTGATCAACGACCCTTTCAATCAATGGTGTAGCATTTTTGAAATAGTTTTCATGAGTCTGAAAAGCAGCATACAATTGGAACTTGTTAGGATTAAATATACCTGATGGGGAACGAGTCCTTTTTGGTCTAGGAGAGAAATCATCAATTTCAATGACAGGTTCCTTCCTTTTGCTACTACCTTCTTTCACAACTGATCTCTTGAAAGGAGACATTTTGACTCTGCAACATGGTTATCACAAACAAGAGAAACCAAACAAGACACCAAAAAGTATTAGCAATGTGTCAGATTCACACCATGGATGATGAAGAAAACCCTAAACACTTGAGCATTAGGTTCAAACCATGACAATGAGTGTGTGAAAACAACCAAAACCACAATAGGTACCCAAGATAAAGAAGATCCGTATAAAAACCATCATAAACACACACTAAGAACATAAAAACAAAAACCCATGTTCGAATCGTGATAAATCACAAACCACAATATCAGCACAAAAATCACGACAATAATGAACAAATCAGTAGGTAGGAAGAGAAAAAAGGAAAACTCATACCTTTTTGTTGTAGATTTGAGAAGAAGTGATGCAGAAATGGAGGATTTTCGAAGAAATACTCGGAGTGTTTGTAAGAGTGAAATGGGGAAGACAATGAACAGTCACAAAAAGACGAGGGAAAAAAATTGAAAAACAATTTTAAAACTTTGTAAAACGTAAAACACGCATTTTTCGCGACTGAATCAAGTTGCCAGTCAGTCACTAGGGTAAGCCGCGAAATACTATGAAGGTAAGAAACTTTAAAATTTTCTCTAAATGTCTTTGTGTTTGTATCTCTCTTCCCTTTATTTTTACCATTTAATTACTGCTGTGATTGTGATTATTTATGGTTTAGATTGTTTATCAATTATGTTATAAGCTTGTGATCATTTTCCGCACATACATTGTTTGATATAAAGCTTGAATTGGTAATTTGTTGTTTGGGGGGTCTAAACATTCATAGTGTTTTCAACGCTATTTGAACTTTCAATTGGTATCAGAGTGGGTGCACTTGTTATGGTTTAAACACCGTAGTGCAATCCTTGACCCCACATTGAGATGGATAGGTCTCAATCTCTAAACGTGCCACAATTTTTTTATGGTAGTAATTATACATTTTGGAAAGTCTAAATGAGGGCATTTTTGTGTTCTATTGATGATGCTGTGTGGGATGCAGTTGAAGTGGGTTGGACTAAGCCGGAGGGTGCCAAATCCATTTGGGATAAGGCAGCTCTTGCAGCGGCTAATGCTAATAGTAGAACCTTGAATGCTATTTTCTATGGTGTCTCTCCAGAAGAATTTCACAGGATTTCACATATCACTATTGCTATGGAAGCATAAGAGATTCTGGAGACTACGTATGAAGGAACAAAGAAAGTGAAAGACACCAAACTATAGATGTTAACCACTCGTTTTGAGGAGCTCAAGATAAGTGAGGATGAGTCCTTTGACTCTTTTTATAGCAAGTTAAACAAGGTGGTCATCGGCAAATTTAATTTGGGAGAAAAGACGGAGGATTCTAAAATTGTAAGGAAGATCCTTCGGTCACTACCGGAAAGCTTTCGTGCCAAAGTAACAGCTATTGAAGGGAGCAAAGATCTTGACGACATTAAAGTTCAAGAGCTGGTTGGTTCTTTGCAGACATATGAATTATCATTGCCAACACAAAAGAAGAGTAAATCTCTCACTCTTAAGACAATTGATGAGAGGGTAGTATCTCATGATTCTTCGGAAGAAGATACTGTAGATAAAGATGTGGCGTACCTTGTGAAAAACTTCTAGAAGTTCTTAAAACCTAAGAATAGTGGGAAACCTGGTGACAAAGGGAAATTTCAGAATTCTGGGAAGGAAAAAAGGGAATTCAGAAGGAAAGATGGTAGAAAACCCCAATCTTCATAGGGAATCATGTGCTTTGAATGCAACGGACACGGACATTTCAAGAAAGAATGTCCCAATTATTTGAAATCAAAGGGGAAGGTCTATGCCACTACTCTAAGTGACTCAGATTCATCAAATTCTAATTCTGAGGAAAGCTATGACGGAGAAGGAAACTACTTCGCATTCATGACCATTGCACATGTGGAATCCTCAGATGATTTGGGTATACTTGTGAAGGAGCTTGGTGAGCACTCTAATTTGGAGTCTATTGGAGTAGTTGAGAAATCTGAAGATGAGGAAGATGGAGAAGCAGTGAGACTGCAAGAGACCTACAATTCACTCCTTGAGAAGACTGGTGAATATACTAAGGTGGCTAATGCAGCCATTAAAAAGATGAAGAGGGCCGAGGAAGACTACAAAATTCTTCTAGTGCAATACAAGGAGACTAAATGTGAAGTGGAGAAAATGAATGGAGAACTGCTAGAAGCTTATTAAAAAATATGATTCCTTGAGTAAGAGGTAGTGCAAGCACAAGTCAAGATAAAGAGGTCTCCTCCAAGAAGTTAGAAGATGTTATTTCATCTAAAAAACATTCCTCAGATGAATCTAGGTTGGGATATATCGGAGGGAGTAGCTCATCAGCCAATGTTACCAAAGAAGTGAAGATTGTGAAGGCTAAAGAGACGATTGTAGAAGAACCTATTCCTGAGAAAGTTAAGGTTGAAAAGAAGAAGAATGTAACTGATCAACGGGTGTCAAATAAGTCCCATAACCAATCAGAAGTCAGACTTGAAGCTAGAGGAAGATCACTTCCAAGATCACAATGGGGTCCTAGAACAAATCATTTTTTTCACTTTTACGGATTGTAACGGCATACCAAACCCAACTGTCATAAGCTGAAGTGTTAAACAATGCAAGCACTCCTCGATCACGAGGACGAAGAAATGACAAGAGATCTTGGGGTGGTGAGCAACCAAGAAGTCAAAACTATGATCCCGGAATGATGGACATGATGAAGATGATCGATGCCTTCACTACTTGCTTGGAAAGCTTCACAAGAAGGTTTGACAGTCCTAACCTTTGTACCCAATCCTTCAAGGATATCACCCCAAACGCACATGACATGTAGGTGATGAAGGGTACTCATGCATAAGCATTATAACATGTCCATGCATCAATTCTTCCTATGCTTTGTGATTATGTTTGGTTGTATGCTTTTTGCTTCTGAGTGTTGAATTATTGTTTGTTTATTTTCTCTCAAATGTTTTTACATTGTTTTTGATCAATCTTTTCTTACTTTTGTGTCAAAAATCCAAAAACACATAAAAAGTAGAAAATCCAAAAAGTTTGATCGACTTTGTTGAGTGTTGTCTCAAAGCATGTTTTGCCTTGTACCTTTGTACTAATGGCTTTGTGAATCTACGAGCTTAGTTTGTCTCATATGCATTCATATCATTTTGTGAGAAATCTTGACTTCTATGTGACTGTTATAAATAGATCTTCAATCTTGTCATGAATGATTAGTGAATGATTTTATTGATCTTGAGACATGCATAGACCTATGCCTTTATATCTTCCTACTCTTTATTTTGTTGTTTTTTTTATTAAAGAGCTCACTAAATGTAAATCTCCAAATGAAATGAGATATTGAGCTACAAAAGCCTGTCGCACATACTATTATTTGACTAGGAAAAAGGGAAAGCGACTAAAATAAAATGTATGATGCCGAAAAAGCCAAAGGCTAACTCATAAAATTGAAATATTAAAAATTTCAGGCATTGATCTCACAATGAGATGTATTGGTTCAAAATGACCAAATGATATGATGTATATGGAGCCAAATGAAAAGCTTTAAAGAAATGTTCTCAAGTTTATGTGGGAGGTCATATATGCATACTTCTATAATTGAGATGGATCACATTATCTAGTGCTAGTTGTATATGTCTTGGTTGAATTGATCATTAAAGCTTCATATTAGACTAAGGAATATCACATTTTTTATATTCACACACAATACACGAGTCTATGTTCAATGAATGCCATATTCATTTGTGTGATTGTACTTGTTTAAATGTGTTTTCACAAGCTCAATCTTTGTTGATCAAACACAAAAAGATTTTTGAGTGTTTAGCTTGTTTTTGGAAAGTATTTTGTTTTTACAAAAATGTCAAAAATTTCAAAACCAGTGTTGCCCTGTTTTGGTGACTTAGTCGCAGGTTGGTCTAGTCGCATGCCCCAGTCACAAGCTTAACCTTGTTGGAGCAAGAAGGTTGGAGGGTTTAGGTACCTGGGTAGATTAGGCTTGGAGGGTCTATTGCTGTTCATGTATCTCAACTACATTTTCTAGTAGATTATTGACTTTTTGGAGGGCGGTGGAGAGGTTTTACGCTGAGGGCTTTGATTTCCTCTTCGATAACACATCGTGTGTTGTCCTTGTGTTTGCATCTCTCTTCCCTTTATCTTTACCATTTAATTACTACTGTGATTGTGATTATTTATGGTTTAAATTGTTTATCAATTATGTTATAAGCTTGTTATCATTTTTCGCACATACATTGTTTGATATAAAGCTTGAACTGGTAATTTGTTGTTTGGGGGTCTAAACATTTATAGTGTTTTTAACGTTATTTGAACTTTCACTCATCACTATACTCTCCAAGCTCTTATACAAGCAAATTCAAGTCCTCCAAAGACTCAACATGAGCAATAGTAATTCCCTTCTCTGTCACAGCTTTCCTCAGAATTCGAATTAGAGGAATCGGTATCACTAAAGGTAGTGGCATACATCTTACCCTTTGATTTCAAATAATTGGGACATTCTTTCTTGAAATGTCCGTGTCCATTGCACTTGAAGCAAGTGATTCCTTGTGTTGATTGGAGTTCATTTCCATCTTTCCTTTTGAATTCCTTTTTCTCGTTCCAGGAACTTTGGAATTTCCTTTTATCATCAAATGTTTAAGTCCTGGAATTGATTGATATCCACTGACAATGCTAACTAAATAACAGATATCAGGTCTAGTACAAGGCATGGCATACATAAAACTTCCCATTGCAGAAGTATAAGGAACTTGTCTCATTGTCTTTTCCTCTTCAAGAGTCTTAGGCCTTTAGTCATTAGAAAGAGAAATTCCATGTCTGAAAGGAAGTAATCATTCCTTGGAGTTTTGCATGCTAAACCATTCTAAAACCTTATCTATATATCCAACTTGTGACAAGCCTAACATTCTATTCTTGCGATCTCACCAAAGTTTGATACCTAGAATAAAGTTAGCTTCACCCAAGTCCTTCACATCAAATTGGCTTGACAACCAAATATTTACTGATGACATAACCCCTACATCATTTACAATGAGTAGAATATCATCAACATAAAGCACTAGGAATATTACTACTTTATCTTAATGTCGTTTGTACACACATGGTTCATCAAGATTTTGATCAAAACCAAATAACTTGATTTCTTGATCAAATCTAATGTTCCATGATCTAAATGCTTACTCAAGTCCATAAATGGACCTTTTCAATTTGCATATGATAGGCCACAATCTGAATGACCCCTTGTGATTAAACCAATTAATTACTTAGCCAAGTTATTAATTAATCAATTTATCATGCAATTGCATGGAAGTACAAAAAAATCACCAAAAACTAAATATGCAACGGAAATTAAATGACACGGTGATTTGTTTACGAATGAGAAAAACCCTTGTGGCAAAAACCCCACCAGGTGATTTTCAGGTCACCACTCCCGAAACTCCACTATTATTAAATCAAGCAGTTACAAGTAAAGGAATCCCAAGTACCTTACCAACCTACAGTTGAACCCTTACCTCAATACCCAATTGGACTTGTTCTGTAGTGACAATTTCCACCTTTGATGCACGGCTCCCAAGTACGTGACTAATCAATGCACGGATCCCAGTACGCGGCTTACTCCTTTGTACTAATCCCAGTACGTGACTAACTCCACAGCAACCCTTTGATTGTTGTAGTTGATTTGCAGCAGCTTCACATAAAAACACCAATAAGATCTTTAATGTTGGTGCAAGAGACTTTGCTTGGTTACAGAACCTAAAGGCGTACAAGAAACGCAGTAAGAACTCTTTCTTCTGTAGGAAGAGGCTAGGGTTTCAAAAAGAAAACCTTATGAAGCTCTCTAGGGTTAGGTTTTTCTTTTTCCACCTCCTTTAAATAGGAGCTTTAATAGGCTCTCATATTCCAAATAGGTTTACACAAACCTTGGGCTTTCCTAGTCCAATAAGGATTATACAAACCCTTAAACAAATAGCCTTTAAGATTAAAAACGTTGTGGCTATAATCTGAAAACCCGTAAGCTCGATCGATCGAGCCATCTATCGAGCTTTAATGAATCTCGACAGATTGAGCTTCTGTTAAGGAGGTATCGAGACTTGCAGATTGCACTTTTCTTGAACAATTCTTAAGTAGTCTTCACGTCTTCAATTTAACCACTTGTGATGATTATCTTGAACCTACTTAGATTTACCCAAATATGAGTAAAGTGTGTTTTGTCAAAAGATATGCCAATTACATAAAAATATGTCCCCAACAGCATACCATATGCTCTTGGTTCTCTGTTATGAAACCTTCTAGTTGCATCATATAGATTTCTTCTTCAAGATTGCCATTAAGAAATGCAGTCTTGACATCCATTTACCAAATCTCATAATCAAAATAAGCAGCAATGGATAAAAGAATTCTAATTAATTTAAGCATTGCTACTGGTGAAAAGGTTTCTTCATAATCAATACTTTCTTTTTGTGCATACCCTTTTGCAAGTAGCCTTACTTTAAAGGTTTCAACCTTTCCATTTATCCCTCTCTTCCTCTTGCAAACCCATTTGCAACCAACAAGTTTAATGCCATTAGGAACCTTTACAAGATCCCAAACTTGATTGGAATACATAGAATCCAATTTAAATTTCTTAGCTTTGACCCAATGATGTGCATCTATATCTTCCATTGCTTCTTCATAAGTGTAAGGATCAAATTCAGCCTTTTTTTGAGATAGCTTTATAAGTTTCCCCCAGACCTATAATTCTTACAGGTGGCTTTGTAATCCTCCTACTATAACGAGGCTCTTATGTACTAGTTATCTCATGAATAATATCTTGTGGTGTATATGATACAACCACATCTTTCCTAGTTTCATCCATTGATTGTCCAATTACAGGTTTATTCATTTCAGCCGAAACAACTCTACTTTTAGGAGTATAATCATTCATATAGTCATTTTCCAAAAATTTGGCACTTGTACTAACAAACACTTTATTATCTTTATGACTATAGAGGAAACCTCTAATAGTTCTTTTTGGATTCCCTACAAAGAAAACCTCTTTTGTTTTAGAATGTAACTTGTCAGTCTTTCCTTTCAACACATGTGCTGGACAACGCCCAATCCACAACTCTATAGGTGTTTTAGGAACAAACTTCGAAGGTACTAAATTCAGAAGATACATTGTAGTATTTAAGGCATACCCCAAAAAGAAATTGGTAGAGTCGAATAACTCAATATGGATCTAACATATCTAAAAGAGTCTTATTCCTTCTTTCTGCTACATCATTTTGTTGTGGTGTTCCAGGTGTAGTCAACTTGGATGTAATCCCATTTTCAGTTAAGAATCCTCAAAATCCCCAAGAAGATATTCGCCACCACGATCAGATCGAATGGCCTTTATGCATTTACCTTATTGATTCTTAACTTCAGCCCTAAACTCTTTTGTAAAGTTGTGATTTACAACTATGTGTTTTGTTGGCGTTTATTTCGTGCCAAATTTGATTGTAATTAATATTAATTGTTTATACCCTGTATTTGTTGTGAGAATTTTTGTAAGGGGTGTGTGATAGAGAGTGTGTGAAGACTCAAGCAAAATTGGAAGCTGAAGGAATCTCGCGGGTATGTCGCGACTAAGCTTCCCACGAAGTGAAGCATGTGCCTTGCACATGCTGGATTGCGAAGAGTCAGTCCAGGTGGAGACAGCTGTCTCTCGCGAGTATCTCGCGGGTAAGGCCTTCCCGCGAGACACCCGCGAGACATGCTGTTCTACCAGCCTGTACTGACTGACTCACACATTTTGCACCTATCCTATATAAACCCCCATTACCCACAAATGTTGAGGAATGCTTCAGAGAGAAAACCCTAGCCAAACACATTTGCAATTAGAGATTGTCATCCCCACCTTTCTCTATACACTTGCTTGTGGTATCTCCTCAACCCTTCCCTCTCCATTTTCCACATCATTGAGAGGGTGATAGCCCAAACACTTACCACACCTTTTGAGAGTGTTGAGTGACGTTTTGGTGCTGCTGGGAAGCATTGGAAGAAGCCTAGAATGGCAGATGCAACATGAAGCCTTAATCCTTGTAATTGCATTCACGCACATGTCATTTGTACTTTATACTTTGCAAATTGTATCTATATCGATACATTGCAAACTGTCATATTGCAAATTTTCATCTATCAAATTGTGTTTTCTCTTTTCAATGCTGGGTCGTGATGTATGGTCTTATCGCTCGTGGAGTGGAAATGGACTTGAGGAGCTTCTCCTTGGTTAGGATTCACTTTTACAGGCTTTCTTTAGAGGAGGTGAGTTAAACATTCACTACTCTTTTGTTACTTTCTATTGCATCTTTCTAGGACTTTCTTTTTAACCCTATGTGCTATCATAGGTCATTTGGAGTCCATGGGTATTACAAACCCAAACTTGGAGGCAGCCGCCATCACCACTTCTAGGATCACCACTTTACTTGGCGGAGAGGGTACGCTGCCAATTGGTGGGTAAGGTTACATTGTAGGTTTTGTTGGATCCTCCATAATTAATGCTTGCCCCACTTTCTATGATAGATGCGGAGTACCAACTATAGAGGGCCGGTATTCCCTACACCGAGTGTCTCTCAGATGATGTGGAGTATGATAAGTTTAGTTAGACTCGTCTTATTTTTGCTTTCATTCATGAGTTATGTATCATTTCCTCCCCATTTCCCTTTATTCTTCTTTTCTTGTATTTCTGCACATAGTGATATCCAAATGTGATGCTTATATCAGGCTGGTCCTATTACTAGTGGTCCTGTTAACCCTCCCCTTCTACCCTGGTCGGTTTATGCTTACGGCCTTGATGGCTTTGCCCAGGACCATGCAGTGGATGTAACATAAATGTCATAGGTTTCTAGACAAAGCAGTGAGTTCTCCTTCATCTTTTTTTTTTTCTTGTATCTGTCAACACTTGTTCTCACTTGGCTTAGGAACCTCAAGCTGGAGTGATAGAGTATTCTACATAGATCTACGGTCCTAGAGGATTTGCCCACCTGAGTGATGGTGATGATGATGATGATGGTGGTGGTGGTGGTGGTGGTGATGATGGTGGTGCTAGCAGCTTTGAGACCACTCCAGCTATCAGCCAAGGAAGAGGCGTCACCAACGATGATCCTACAGACAAACACAGACACACTGCATATTTCCAGTTTCATTTCTTTTTCTTTTTTATTTAGCATGTACTTCTGCACTTTATTTTTCATTTGAGACATTGGGTTGTATTTAAGAAAATCTCTTTTATTTTTTTTCTTTTATTTCAGGACATGTACTTAATTTACAACTCATGGGGATAATTGTATGCAATTTTATTTTCCTTGGTCCTTGCTGCTTGAAATCTGAGCATGATTGTGCCTTGAGTAGTCCTTGTGGCTGTGTGAATCGTGGGAGGAGCCTTTATGGAGGAATCACACTCCAAATAGGAAAAGGAATTCCATTCTTCCTTCCTTCTTGCGCGCGTGTACACATGCCTGCTGCAAACACAATTGGGGTCATTTAAAAAGGAGTCACCAAATAGTGTTTGCAATGGTCTAGGAACCATATATATAGTTTCCTTTTGAGGAAGGACCTTTTGATCTTACTACTAAAGATACGGGTTCAGAGTTAATGTACAGTCTTGGGAAAGTGATAGGCACCTAAAACCGCCCAACTCTAAGATTGGCTTCCCATCATTGTGTCTTATGTCTTAACCTTATTAAAGGCACATTCAACATTGTATCTAACTCACATACACACTAGCATACATCTAATAATCAACATGGCATCAAACATCCCTAACCATGCATCTATCATGCTTACAAACAAAGCCTATCATACATCTAATCATGGCACAACACATCATCATAGACCCTAGCATTCATCTAAACATGGCATAGCATAACATTCATCTAACATACACCTTAACCAACCTATTATTCATCTAATAATGGCGTCAAAGCATATCAAGCCAAGCAGCAACAAAACAAGGCAGCAAAGTAGACATGGTGAGCAAACATAGATCATCGCATGTATTCCAAACTCTTAGACATGAAATCACACATCAAACAAACATATTCATCTCTATTATCAAAGCAAGACCATATCATAAATGCATGAACATTTCCAATGCATGACTTACCTTTTACTTACCTTATAGCAACTTAGCACCTATGGCATCATGCATAAGCCTATGGAAGAATGATCATAGCATCAAAGCAATAAAATACAAGATAAACCCTAATTTTAACATATGATAGCAAACCAAGCAATTAAACATGTGAAACATAGGCATTGAAAGCATGAAAGAATGAGAAGAGAAGCTAAACAAACAAACATGTGAAAACTGAAACAAAATAATCAAAAAACATAAATTAGGGTTTCTAGGCAGTGGCTTGCATACTCAAGAACAAGTCTACATACGTAGGCGAGATTATGTGTACGTAGGTTCTTGCCTAGAAACCCTAAAAACACAAAGACAAGGAAAAACCTCAAAACGAGAATTCTAACAACTTAACATGCATTTAAAATATACAAACATATAAACCTAAGCTAAATAAATATGTTAAAAACACAAAAACAAGGCAGAACCTTAAAACAGGAATTCTAACAACTTAACATGCATTTAAAACACAAACATATAAACCTAAGCTAGATAAACATGTTAAAGCACATAAAAACAAGAAAACAAGACAAATAGAAAGAATTAAAAGAAGAAAATGAAAGAAAGGAAAAATGTCATGGGCTACCCCTTCCTTGAAGGCACCCGGGCGGTGAGTTCTCTTTCATCCTTGTTCCTTTTTTTCTATCCTTGCATCTGAATACTTGTTCTAACATCCTTCCCTTCAAAATTCAGCCTACTGTTTAGGAGCTTGAGGAGCTTTTCTTGCTTGCGGGAAACCTCAAGTTGGAGTTGACTGAGTACTTCCGGTAGCTATATGAAGGTGGGACTAGTAAGGAGGAGGAGGAGGATGATGATGGTGGTGATTGTATAGGAGGTTCAAAGTCAACTCCAAGCCATCAACAGAGGAAGAGGCAATTTCGATGATCCTACAGACAGATAGATAGACACAGACATACACACAACATAGCATAACAAACCTTCTTTTTGTTGCATTTATGTTTGAGACATTGGGATGTATTTTAAGAACACATTTTACATTTATGTTTTTATTTGGGATATGTACTTTGGGGAACTTTAAGTCATTCTATTGTTCTTGGAAACTATGTGCTTGAATTATGCCTTGAGTAGTCCCTTTAGTCTCTCCCTTACACATTCCCATAAAAAATGGATTAATCTCTTCTCTCAATCCCTAATTTTTGCCTAGGTCTTTGACCTAGTGGGATTCCTCTTAATTTTGCATAGGCCTCCTTTCAGTTTTCAACCCATTGACACTCCTTGTATCATCTTTGAACTCATTCTCTCTCTTTCTCTCTCTCTCTCTCTCTCTCTCTCTCTCTCTCTCTCTCAAACATGGCCATATGAAAGGCTCCAATTACTTCATCCAACTTTAGGATATGAGAAATGACTTTAGGTTGTCATGAAGCGGATTCACATTGCTGAGATAGCTTATAAAAAGTCCCATCAATTAAAAGAAAGAAAGACTGATTGACCACCTTGATATGCCCTAAATTTTACTTTTCTACACTTTATGATTCTTATGTCTCTTCTTATGAATATAATAAAAGATTGGAATGTTCCAAATCTCCTATAAAAAAAATTTATTGTCTTTTAATTTGAGTAATGAGAGAACCTACCATTTATTATCTTTGCTTATTGTCATCATTTTTTTATTCCCTTTTTTTCTTTTTCCTTTTTTTTTTTCCATACCATGTAATTTTTGCCCATGATGTCCTTTGAGGAATTTTGCCATGCCCATGGAGTTTACCCCTATCTTTTGCCTAGATTGCCCTTCGGGTTTTCAACCTAGCGAGGCCCTTTTGCCATAATTTTTGCCTAGGCCACCCTTTTAGGTTTTCAACCTAGCAGGCTTTTTCTTTTTTCCTTATCAAATGTGGTATCTTTGGAGTCTATCCATGTTGATTAAGAGAAGCATCTCTTCCCCATCCAAATCTGTAATTCTTGTAGCACCTCTTGACACGATATTCTTGATTATAAAAGGACCAAACCATCTTGGCTTCTTCTTTCCTCTCGAATCAAAAGTTTCATCTCTAAGCACAATTAGAACCAACTCTCTTTCTTTAAGGTTTCTAGGTCTCACCTTTTTGTTAAATGCTTTAGCAGTCCTTTTTTGGTACCCTTGTGCATGGTATTATGCCCCAACTCTCTCCTTATCTATCAAAGCCAATTACTCATATCTTTGTTTCACCTAATCTTCCTCTAGGACTTTGGAAAGGTCATGTTGTATAGCTCACTAGGTGGCATCAAGCTTGCATGTGTTTGGCAATCGTGGCTGTTAAGTTCTAAAGATTTAGGATTTTATGTATTTAGAACTCTAATTTGTATTGTTGGCAAACCATGATCAAAACAAGCTATTTAGTCTTGTTTAGGCTTGCTCAAAGTTGGGTCTTTCATGTAAAGTTGGAATCGAGTGGTTGCAGATGTATTAGTGCATTTCGGCCTAGCTCGATCGATCGAAAGAAAGACTTGATCGATCGAATCTTGGGTAGAATGTTTTTCTGCAAAATTTTCCAGCTCAGCCCTAACTCATTAAACATTTTGGGTTTTCTGTTTTTACCCTAGGTATATAAAGAAAAACCCTAGCCACGTTTTTTGAGTTGCTCTAGTTAAGTTGTTGCTCATACTTTGCTGTTTTGTGTAAATCTCTTGTGAGATTTAGAGGAGCTTTCCTTTACACAAAACTTAGAGTTTTCAAGGTAGAGATTACTTCAACATCTTGATGATCAACTCGGTTGCTACCATAGAAGCTTAAAGATTATCAAGCGTGAGTGCTTGTAGCTAATTAGAGAATCCAAGAAAGAAGGAGTCCATGGATTCAGAGCTTACACATGGTCGTGTCAGTAAGTTCTACTGGTGGGTAGCATTAGGAAGTCAAGTGGGGAGCTTGTAAGTCCTTTTGTATGAACTTCGATTCTTTCGCATAGTGGATTCAGATTTACCTTAAGGATAGCTAGGTCAAATCCCCCCCAGGTTTTTATCGTGTGGTTTCCTAGATGATCATATCATTGTGTTATTTATTATTCCGCTACTTTATATTTTTGATATGATTGTATGTTCGTGATAACCTAGAATTGCATAATTTGACTAAGTTAATCACTTGGCTAAATAACTAGATTAATCCGGTTGGTTTAAGGGGTCTAAATTTCTAACAAGTGGTGTCAGAGCAGGTAACTCTTTTGTTTGAGATTTTTTGATCTCAGAGCTGATCCTTGACCCCTGTTGTCATGGAGCATGGACATTCTCTTGTTGTTCCTCCTCACTTTGATGGGAAAAACTATGCTTATTGGAAAGTAAGGATGAGAGCATTCCTGAAATCTATTGATGAGAGGGTTTGGAATTCCGTTGAATACGGATGGCAGAAGCCCACTACTCTTGTGAGTGAGTGGCAAACTTCTGAAAAAGAAGCAGCAGACTTCAATAGCAAAGTTATGAATGTCATCTTCAATGCTGTTTCTATGGAGGAATTTAAGAGAATCTCTAATGTTGAGGTTGCTCACACTGCTTGGAAAATCCTCCAAACTGTGCATGAAGGCACAAAGGCAGTAAAGATTAATAAACTGCAGCAATTGACTTCAAGATTTGAAAGCATTAGAATGTATGATGATGAATCTTTTGATGAATTCTATACTAAATTAAATGATATTGTTAATTCTACTTTTAATTTGAGTGAAATCTATGATCAACCTAAAATTGTTAGGAAGATTCTTAGATCTTTAACTGAAAACTTTAGACCCAAAGTGATTGCAATTACTAAGAGCAAGGATGTGGACACCATCCCTATTGATAAGCTTGTAGGATCTCTTCATTCCTATGAGTCTGACCTACCCAAAGTGAACAAATCCAAATCAATGGCTCTTAAGTCAGTTAATAATGTTGATGCTGGTGGATTTGATGATGAGCTCTCTGCTACAGAGATTGCGTACCTTGCTAAGAACTTTAGAAACTTTCTTAGGAATAACAATAGAAAGGCAAAAGGTACAAACACTGTTGAACCTAGAAACTTTAGGAAGAATGATCTCACTAAGGTTAATAATTTTGAAAAACTTAGAGAAAAAGTTGGTCAATGTTCAAACAATCCTTTGGGTGCTCAGTGTTTTGGCTGTCAAGGGTATGGTCATGTGAAATCTGAATATCCTACATTCTTGAGATCTAAGGGTAAAGCTATGGCTATAACCCTTAGTGATAATGAGGTTTCTGATGATGAGTCTAGATGTGACGAGAATGGAAACTTCATTGCTTTCACTGCTACTGCTGTAGTAAATGAAAGCATATTTGTTGAAGAGAACCCTTCTGATGGGGAACTTTCTGAGGATGCAGATCTTTAAGAGGCCTACAATAAACTTTGCAAAATTGCTGCAAAGGATGCTATGAATGTTGAACTTGGTTTGAAAAAAATTGAATCTCTTGAGCTTGAAAAGAAGAATTTGCTTGTTAACTTGTTTGATGCTAATGATCTTTTGAACAGTGTTAAATCTGAAAACATGCTCTTGCTTGATAAAGTTAAAACTTTGGAACATGATTTATCTGTTACTAGATCTGCTAGTTCTAAACTTGATCACATGTTGAATGTTTAAAAGTATCCTTCTGATAAATCTGGTTTAGGATATGGTGAAAGCATCTTTGATTCTGCACCACATTCCACAAACTTTGTTCCTCCATCTTCTTCTGAACCTTCAGCGAGTGAGGTTGTTAAACCCATAGAAGTTTCACCACCTAGGAAGATTAGGGTTGATCTAGGAGAGTCTAAATCTAAGGATTCTACCCATTCTAAGGATAAGATACATGGTAAACCTACTTGTGTTTGTCATTATTATGGAAAGTCTGGACACATTCGTCCTAAATGTTACAAGCTTCAAGCTGCTAAGAGAGCAAACAAACCAAAGGTGCCTATGCCTAAGCACAAGATCCTATGGCACTCATTGGTGAATTGGTAAAGGCGTTGAACATTTATTCCAATCTTGAAGTTGGAAATCATGCGAATGTGAATAAGAAATCCAATGCTCATGGCGCATCTAAAAGGTTTTGGATGCAAAAGACTCGACCTAATTGAGTCTTTCTGACATGGTCCTTGTGCTTCATTGCTCATTCCTTTGTGACCATTTTTATTTGGTTTTTTGTGTTTTTCTTTGTTCTAGGACTTGCATTACATTACATTCATGCATTTCATTCTAGGATTTATTTGTTTTCTCTTATAATAATAAAAATAATAAAAAAAAAGGAGAAAAGCAAAATATGTTAAGCACTATGTCTCTTGGTTTTTGAAAACAAGGTTGGTCAATTTATTTACACATAACATGTCTTATGTACCTTGTTTAGCGTTGATGAGCTTATTTATTGCACTTGACTAGTTGAAATTTTGTAGTGCATGTTGTGTGGGAAAGATGTTTACGGTTTTTGATCACTTTGTCTTGATCTTGAAGTCACATGTTATTTGACTATCAGACTTGATCCCTTTAAGAAAGGCATAAATAACCATCTCACCATTGTTCACTAGCCAATTATGAACACCTTAATGCATATCATAAGATTCTGTGCTCGAGAAAGTGTAGCACATACACAAAAAGAACATAAGGTGATGACTCGGCTTAATTGCTTAATGCTTAAAATTGGTGTGTACTATTAGGCTTGATGCCATCTCACATAATTAAAATTGGTGTGTATTATTAGGCTTGATGCCATCTCACATAATTATGAGGCAAAAATACAAGAAACTTACATGATTGTAAGCTTTTGTTCAAGGAGATGTAGGAGTTATAGGCCGTAACTCTTTAGGTGATAGTCTCTTTTAAATTCTGTGTGATGAATTTTGTAGACTTTGTGATTGATTTCTATTCACATATCACCTCACATGTATCTCAAGTTTTTGCTAGATTGCACACATTACCCAAATTACTCTTTGCTAAACATTGTACATGTTATTGTGTGTGTTTTTGGTCTAACCAACCAAGTTTGAAAAATACCTTGAGTTTATGCAAAACATTTTTTTTTGCTTGTGAATTTTAAGGAAGAACTGGCTAAAACTTTACCTTGGAGAAACTGGATTACAAATTTGGGTTTTTGAAAAGGCATTCCATTTCATCTCATACTCATGCATTATCTTTCATTGTTTTTAATGCTTTGAGGAGTTATTTTCAAAAATTGGTTTGAGTTTTTCAAAACTGAAATTTTTCTCAAAATACTGTGATCCATTGCCTGTTTCGATCAATCCATTCTGTTTTTTGATCGATCGAAAATATTTAAAATTCTTTTTAAAACTTTCGGAGTGATTCGATCGATCGAATGTAATTTTCGATCAATCAAAAGTCGTGAATCAGGTTTTTTAAACAGTACTCTTTGACTGATTCCACTCCTTTTTCAAAAGTCTTTTTCAAACTTTCTTTTCTCTCTCTGATTAGGCAAGGATCTAGAGCGATTTTTTGTCGTTTTCCTCCAAATTGTTTTCAAGATTTCTCTTTCCTCAAGCCGGTAAGTCTCTTTTGCCCCTCATTTTCGAGTTTATTTGCATTTTTCATGCATTTTACCTCATATTTTCAGACCTCTTCCTTTTTGGGATTTTTGATGTTTCAAGCCCAATTTTGTGAAATTTATCAATGGGTTTTTATGGGTACAAGCTATAAACATGTTCTTGATAGTTTAATTTGATCAATTTTGGGTTTTGTGGAAAATTGAAAATCTAAGGTTTATAATTTTTCCGAATTGGGGATTTTGTTCAATTAGTTTGAATTTGATAAAATTGGCATGTTGATTGGATGTAATTAGCCATTAACATCTGTGGATTGTATTTTGTAATGCTTAATTCATTAATGTGCTTCAAAATTTTACAAGTGGTTTTCAAATTTTTGGGGTTTTTGGTTAGAAACTCTATGCTTGAGCCAATTTTGTGAAATTGAACTTAAAATTGGACATTGTTTACGGCATTAGTACATGCATCATGGCATTTTAAGTGTTCATGCATCATATAGTTTTATATATATATATATATATATATATATTTTTGTGCTAACTTGCAGTCTGCCCTTGGTTTTTATTTGTTTCTCTTTTGGGTTTTCTCTTGTGTCTCTGTCCTTTCCTTAGCATCATGCCTAGGAAGACTAGGGCTCGTAGGTTTGTCCCTTCACCTACTCCTTCCCCCCAGTCCTTTGACCGTGAGAAATTTTCAAGTGAGAAAAACCAGGAGATCTTTGAGAAGCTGAACCTTAAGCGTAAGATATGGTCTGAGCGTTTTGTCACTCTAGATGAGTTGGATCCTGCCATTAGGGCAAACTTAAAGCGTAGGGGCTGGCTACCCTTGGTGGATATTTCTAATCCTCCTCCACCTGCTACCTTGATTCGAGAGTTCTACTCGAACATCTCGATCCGCGTCTATGATTCCAACATTTTAGTCAAGAGTTGGATACGAGGCGTAGAGTACACCATTACTCCTACAGTAGTAGCTGATGCTCTAGGGGTACCTTTGGTCCAGCACCTTGTTTACCCTTATGATGAGTCTCTAGTTTTGAGTGATGTCATGTCTTACATCACTGGGTCATCTATCCAGTGGGGTTCTGATCCTAGGATCACCACTGCTGAACTTTCTGAGCTACACTATCTTTTCTTTAGGATAGCGTGTCACTGCTTTTGGCCCATTTCTCATCTGCACACCATTCCTCTCGACAGGTGTATATTTTTGTATGCTCTAGTTACTGATGCTCCTATTAGTTTTCCCCATTTGTTCCTTCATTCTTTGAACGAAGTGTATAGGAGTTCATCTTCTACTCATGCCCTGGTTCATCCTATTTTTATTCATAGGATTCTTCTTTATCTTGATCTTAGTGGTTTCCCCTCCTCTGAGCCTGTGCATGTCATTGGTCCTATAGCTGCGTTTTTTCTTAGACAGAGGGCTGCTCACCTTCGAGCTGGCTCTAAACACCCTCGATCTACACCTTCTGGGTCCGCACCTCCTCCTTCTTCTTCTACAGGTCCTTTTGGTGAGGATGTTCCTGATCCTGATGTTGTTGCTGCTATTGCTGTTCCTCCACCTCCATCGGATGACTTTGATATCCGTCGTACTTTGGAGACTATCATGACCATTCAGGCGGCTCATAGTCAGATTTTGGTCGACGTGCTTGATGAGATTCATGCATTGCGAGCTGATTTGGCACATCTTCAGTCTCCCTCACCACCTCTTTTTGATGATGGATTGTGATTGGCCTTTGGCATTCCGTCACAAAAAGGGGGAGTAGTGTTTGTAGAGGAGTTTTGTAGTTAGGGAGAGTTTTTGTTGTTTTGAGGAGCTTATGGAGTTGTTAGATTGTATTTAGGCGCTTCACCTTATATATCATTTTTTTGGGGATATTCATGTTAAGGGGAGTAACATTGATTGATATACATGTTTTTTTTTTTTTTTTTTTTTTTTATTCTTGTTGCTTTGGATTCACTGTTTATTGATTTATATTCTCTTAGTTATTCATTTGATAAATGTCTTTATTGTGTGTTGTGTGAATCATACAAGAATGCTATACTTGTTTATATACTATTTTTTGTCACACATGCGTTTATGCGTTTGTTGAGTATTTCAGGAATAAACAGGTTGATTCAATTGAGCTGCTGTCTACACTTGCAACTGATGGATAGTAATTAGAATTGAATTTTGGTTTATGAGCATTATTTTGTAAAGGGTTTTTTAAATTGTAAACTTTAAGTTTAGTGTTTGTGTTTTGTCACGGATTGCCAAAGGGGGAGTTTGTTAGGTTCTAAAGATTTAGGATTTTATGTATTTAGAACTCTAATTGTATTGTTGGTAAACTATGATCAAAACAAGTTGTTTAGTATTGTTTAGGCTTGCTCAAAGTTGGGTCTTTTATGTAAAGTTGAAATCGAGTGGCTGCAGATGTATTGGTGCATTTCGGCCTGGCTCGATCGATCGAATGAAAGACTCGATCGATCGAATCTCGGGCAAAATGTTTTTCTGCAGAATATTCCAGCTCAGCCCTAACTCATTAAATGTTTTGAGTTTTCTGTTTTTACCCTAGGTATATAAAGAAAAACCCTAGCCACGTTTTTAGAGTTGCTCCAATTGAGTTATTGCTCATACTTTGCTGTTTTGTGTAAATCTCTTGTGAGATCTAGAAGAGTTTTCCTTTACACAAAGCTTAGGGTTTTCAAGGTAGAGATTACTTCAACATCTTGATGATCAACTCGGTTGCTACCATAGAAGTTTAAAGATTATCAAGCGTGGGTGCTTGTAGCTGATTGAAGAATCCAAGAAAGAAGGAGTCCGTGGATTCGGAACTTGCACGTGGTCGTGTGAGTAAGTTCTACTGGTGAGTAGCATTAGGAAGTCAAGCGGGCAGCTTGTAAGTCCTTTTGTATGAACTTCGATTCTTTCACATAGTGGATTCAAGTTTACCTTGAGGATAGCTAGGTCAAATCCTCCCCAGGTTTTTACCGTGTGGTTTTCTAGGTGATCATATCATTGTGTTATTTATTATTCCGCTACTTTATATTTTTGATATGATTGTATGTTTTTGATAACCTAGAATTGCATAATTTGACTAAGTTAATCACTTGGCTAAATAACTAGGTTAATCCGGTTGGTTTAAGGGGTCTAAATTTCTAACAGTGGCAATTCTTCACAAAGTCTACACAATCGGTCTCCGTCGTGTTCCAGTAGTACCCTATCCTTAAGATCTTCTTGGATAACATTCTCCCATTCATATAAGGACCACAAATCCCTTGATGAATGTCTTCCATAACTCTCTCGGCTTCTTCTTTCTTTAGACAATGAAAGTGTATACCATCATAGGATCCCCTATAGAGCTGACCTCCACATAAGATGCATTACATTGCCATCATCCTAATAAAACAACACTCCCTCTTGTCGGCACCATCCAGATATACCCCCAATTCCAAGAACTTCATGATGTCATAATAACACGAAACCCCTTCTTCTATAATCAAGACTAAAGCTTTGGTCTTCTCTTTGTGTACCATCCCATAACTTTCTTTAATCTCTAAGGGTTGCGTCTATACTCCTTCGGGTATTTTAACCATGGAAGCTAAAGTAGCCAAGACATCTGCAAACTAATTCTTAGCTCTATGGATGATCATGTATTCAATTCTATCAAAAGTCTTGGTCAAATCCTCTAAATACTACTAACAAGGTTTTAAGCACTCCTCCTTCACTTTCCACAACCATTGCACTTGAGCTATTACTAAAGTCGAATCTCTAAAGACCTCGGCCTCTTTCATGCCCAATTCTCAGAGAACTTCCTGATGGAAATAAAGATAAATGCAGCGAAAAATAAGTTTTAAATGGATCTACTTCATTCGATATAGATAACACGTTCTAAGTAAATTTCAGAATTTGAGAACAAGAGATCGTACCTTGAAGCGGTGAATTTCAAAACAAAGATTGAAGCACTTGGGACTACTTTTAATCTTCACTCCAATTCCACTAACGCCCAAGATGTGTGGTCTCTCAATTGGTAACAAAGGGATCACTAGTGAGTGACAAAAACTCACATGCACACCATTTCACAATGATGTTTCTTGCATATGAAAATCTGAACGTTTTTCCCTTTGTATCTAACCAATTTATCTAATTGGCCTGGCCTTTTGGGCCTTACTAATTGGGCTTAAGTGTGTGGCTTGGAGTGGGACCAAAAGGGACCAATAAGACACTAGCTCCAATGGGCCTTGGGCTTCTCTGTCAACTCTTGACAAGTCCAAAGTTACCATTAACTATATTTAATACCACTATATAAATATAGTTGCACTCTAGGTCTTATCTATAAATTATATCCCAAGACTTTATTATACAAGCAACCCCTTCATAAAATATTCGTAGTAGTACAAAGTCATTAATGTAGACTGCCACTTTGTAAATTACTACATCTTGATCCTTGAGTACCCGATTTAATCCTTTAAGTTATTCATCATATATTTATGAAAACTAATTTCATAAATATATACTTTAGTAACTACTTACTAAAGTAGTTAAGCCTAACTCTTTGAATAACAAACTCATTAAACTTATCTCAAGGGAATATTTTATATCTCCGTTAAGATACTATGAATTCCATCTTGAGAATATATATTCTATCAACACTAAATGTGGCTGCCCAATATACTGAGGTTTTGACCATTACTTTAGATCTCACTCCTGATATATCAAAGCAACCTAAACCTTATAATCAGGTCCATTATTCTCTCAGGATTAAGAGTTCATGCAAATGTAAGTCGTGAGATTTATTATTCATATGACAGTCATTAAGAGAATAATAAATCTCACAGTAGTCCAGTTCAATATGTCTTAACTCTTAAAATATATTAACACATCAACTAGAAGTCTCCACTTCCATGATCAAGACAAATCATCGTAGTTGATATGTTATAGTCTTCGTAGATGAAATGCCCAATTTCATCACCAACTACAAACTATAATTCTGAGTTTACAAAGAACTTGTGATTTATATCTTCTGTGATTCTTCACATAAATCACATACTATGCATCTCATGGACTAAATGATAATGTCCTAATATTCATGTTGCCATTATTTCAGATAATAATAAAACAAATTCATTAAACACAATATTAAGTCATACATAATGTCAAACTTAATATATACATCGCATCATACAATAGGATTTAAGAGCATTAATCCTAACAATCTCCCACTTGCCCTAAAGACTATTGTCCACTAATCTAACTCCCATTCTTTCCAAATGTGACTCGAAAGTCTTTTGAGGTAAAGCTTTAGTAAATGGATCTGCTAGATTATTTGCACTTTCAATCTTTGCTACCACCACTTCTCCACGAGTAACAATATCTCGAATGATATGGTACTTCCTCTCAATGTGCTTTCCTTTCTTATGATTCTTTGGATCTTTAGATTGTGCAACTGCTCCACTGTTGTCACAAAACAATGTGATTGGACCTTGCTCCATTCTTATTACACCAAGGTCAGAAAGGAACTTCTTGAGCCATATAGCTTCCTTTACTGCTTCACAAGCAGCAACATATTTTACCTCCATGGTGGAGTCTGCAATACAAGATTTCTTAATACTCCGCCAACTAATGGCTCCACCTCCTAAGGTGAAAACACATCCTGAAGTAGATTTTCTGAAATCTAGATCAGATTGAAAATCTGAATCTGTATAGCCAATAGGTATCAAATCCTCACTTCGGTAAACAAGCATATAACCTCTCGTTCTCCGTAGATATTTGAGAATATGCTTTACAACTTGCCAATGTTTTGGTCTTGGATTTGATTGATATCGACTGACCATGCCAACTGAATAATAGATATCTGGTCTAGTACAAAGCATGACATACATGAGACTTCCTACTGCAGAAGCATAAGGAACTTGTCTCATCATGTTTTCTTCCTCTTGAGTCTTAGGCCTATGGTCATCAGACAGAGGAACTCCATGTTTGAAAGGAAGCAATCCTTTCTTGGAGTTTTGCATGCTAAACCGCTCTAGAACCTTATCTATATATCCAGCTTGTGATAAGCTTAAGATTTTATTCTTGCGATCTCGCCAAAGCTTGATCCCTAGAATAAAGTTAGCCTCACCAAAGTCCTTCATATCAAATTGGCTTGACAACCAAACCTTTACCGATAACATTACCCCTACATCATTTCCAATGAGTAGAATATCATCAACATAAAGCACTAGGAACATTACTACTTTATCTTGATGTCTTTTGTACACACATGGTTCATCAAGATTTTGCTCAAAACCAAATGTCTTGATTGCTTGACTAAATCTGATGTTCCATGACCTAGATGCTTGCTTAAGTCCATAAATGGACCTTTGCAACTTGCATACCATATGCTCTTGGTTCTTTGCTATGAAACCTTCCGGTTGCACCTAATTCTAATATGGATGAGGAGCTCGTTATGATTATGAGATTCAGCTTCCCTATCCCATATTCCTTGGACTTCTACGGTATTAACTTCCACGGTCTCTATCAACTTTAAACAATCTTATTCAATCTCATCCATTTGCACCTAATTCTAATATGGATGAGGAGCTCGTTGATAATCAAGCAAAGGGTTCTTCCTAATGCTAGGCTTGGTGATGACATTGGGATTTAGGAGGGTTCCATTGTTTATGTCACGCCCCGAACCTAACTATAAAGATAGGCACGTGACAACTGCCACACGCTTATAAAGTAAGAACCCTACAAGGGTGCAAGGCCTTTTTAGCAACTAAAATTTATCCTCAAAAAATAAAATCAAATAAATCCAAAATACCTCAACAATTCCTTTATGAATAGATCTCCAATAATTTAATATGAACAAAATTCAAACCTCATGTACATAATGTCAATTGGCCAATAAATATAAAACTATTAGAAAACCATCCTATCCCGAAATCACTAAGCTTCTTTCCTGCTCACAACATAACATCAAAACTTCCAAAACTTGTTATTCTTCACAATCTGAAACTGGAGGGAAAAAAGGGGTGAGTTGACTACTCAATAAGTAACAAAAAATGCTAATAAGTTCTATCAAGCAATAGATTTGTAAGTAATAAGATGTAATATGAGTCTTCAAAAGTTATAATATACTATGAGTTTTCAAAAATAACTAAAGGAGTTTCATAGTCATAAAATAATAAGTTTGTAAATAGGTCACGTACTTTAATCTGACAAATATATCATAGATGGTTTAGAAAGTAGTCAGTTTTCCATATACCATGCTATAACTTACAATATGTTCCAAAAAGATACATAAACAGTTTTAATGACTTCAAATAGTTCAAATACTCAAACATTTCCTAAATCACATATGTAGTTATAAGGACTCAAAATAGTTCAAATATTCAAACGTAATTCATATTCTTAATAATCTTATGACTATGGTCATGCTATATCCCCGTGACTGGGCATCAGAGTACCAATGAAACACCTATTGGCTTAGGTATCAAAGTACCAATAAATAACCCCAATTGGCTGGGTATCAGAGTACCAATGAATAATCTCAATTGGCTGGGTATCAGAGTACTAATGAATAACCCCCATTGACTAGGTATCATAATAAATTCATAGTCAAATTGTTCTTAATCATTTATATGAAATCATATTTTCTAAAAAAACTATATCTTATTGAAATAAATATATATAATCATATATTGAATATTCAAATCTTATGATATTTCTATAATTCTTTACTTTAAATCAATATAGCTAAAAAAAAAAAAACAATTAAATAGTTATAAATCTTATATTCAATGCTCATGTATATTTGTGAAAATTCTTTATTCTTTACTTTGAATCAGTATCGCTAAAAAACCAATTAAATGAAATATATCATATATTCAGTAATCAAATATATTTGTGATAATTCTTTACTTGAAATCAATAATACAATAGAAATAAAATTGTAACAACTATAAACAATTTTCAGTAATTAAAATAAGCAAAATAAAACCAATTAGAATAATACCTCCATAAGCTATTTCAAAAGGGATTTTTTTTCCCTAACACTTCCTTTAAAAATCCTTAAATTTCACCTAAAAAAGTTTTACAAGTATCATTTACTCAATAATTAAATAATTTAAGAAGAACTTATAATGGTATCCGGCCAAAAGAGAAATTACTAAAATAAACTAATAATTTCTCATTATTAACTCACCAAAAATCCACATATTCATAATATATAATTTCCTTTACTTTCCTGCCACTTGCCACCTTTAGCTCACTTTTGAGATAAGGACAAAACTAAATACATGACTATATCATCTCTATCAAAGCACCTAGGGTTTTACAGATACACATTTTTTTTTTAACTTGTCTGTCCTCAACTCTAATAATTCAGTACTATTCCTTTAATAAAAGTCTGTGCAAAAACTTGTCTCCCGAAATCTAAAATCTACAAATTCCATCTCCGTTCAACACAACAAAAGGCATAAATAAAGATTAAGTTACTAAGCATAGAAAAATCTGCTGTAACAGTTTCTAGTTTACTTAAAATAAATCCAAATTTTTCTTTGTTTGTATTATTAAAACTCTTTAATAATTAAATAGTTTCACTACTGGCCAAAATACCCATATAAAAGAATACTCTAATTCTCAATAAACCTTAGATTTGACAAGAAAGAGATTTTTAGATTCTTACCTCAAAGGTGTAGTTAATTCTTCTCTACTTCAGTTTTTTGGGTAGTCTCATCTTTCAAAATATCTCCCCCTATACGTTGACTTAATAATCTTATATATAGCTAGGGTTTCAACCTTATTTTCTAAAAAACTCCCTTATAATTGTAAATTATAAAATTGACCCCACAAAAGATTTATTTAAATACCCTTTCTTTTAATTTTTTTTCCCGGGTATTACAGTTTATGTGGTCTTGTATCTCGTGTTTAAGGCGAAAGCAATTGTTGATTTTGTGGCCAGATTTCTGATAGAAATGACAGTACTTATTGAGGTTCCAAGTATAAGGTATGGGATTAGGCATAGGTCTGGGATCTATAGGCTTGATGAATCCTTTGGCATAAATATTCTCATATGCTTAGGCAAGGGTCATTCCTAGGTCGGAAAATTCTTGACGGGCTTTCTTTGTGAAGTTTGGGTAAGCTAAGGTTTGTTGAGGCATAATAGCACTCACATTCACGGGATTGGGAGCTTTAGAAGTGGTTGCTCCTCTTCCATATGCCTTCTCGATTGGAGGTTTGCTCCCACCCTTCTCCGATTGGCCATTGTTGATGGCATCCTCTATCCTAGTTCTATAATCACACAACTTTCCAAAAGACCTAATAGGTGATGACAAGAGCCTACTATTATATGCCGGAAGCAAATTCTTGATAATAATGTTGATTTGATCTTTCTCATCTGACCTATTAACCATCCTAGTTGTCTTTTCCTTCTATCTTATCATGAATTCGAAGAATGTCTCCCCTACCCTTGCTTAGTGATCTCCAAATCTCTCAAAGTCACATTAATCATGGTATTGAAGATGAATTGATTCACAAACAACTTCACTAGCCCATTCCACACCTTAGTCTTACTAGGATCCAAACTATAGTACCATCTTGATGCACCTC
The DNA here is from genome assembly GCA_030445155.1 of Quercus variabilis. Classification (NCBI taxonomy): domain Eukaryota; kingdom Viridiplantae; phylum Streptophyta; class Magnoliopsida; order Fagales; family Fagaceae; genus Quercus; species Quercus variabilis. Next base: position 43,726,444 of record CP129447.1, on the reverse strand, counting down.
CTGTGAGTGAGAGAGGAAAGGCATGCAAAGTTTGCTTCTCATCCAACCCCTTCATTTCAACAATGCTTAGGTACTTCCTAACATGTTGCTTCAAATCTCCAATTCCATCAAACTTTTCCGCATCGAAAATCTTGAACTTTGGAGGAAGTGCAATGGGAATTTCAGAGCTTATGCTCCCTATGTTATAAAGACAATCATCCATCCCTTTGGCCTTGCAAAAGGTTAGTTGCATTTTCTCCATCTTCTCTCTCATGGCTATGGTTTCCACCGTGAGTTACTCAAATTTTTTGTACCTTTCATAATTAGCTTTGTCCCTTTCATCCCAATCTTTGCCTTCTTCCTCATCGAGAACGTCCACTAGTGAGGCAACTCCCCATCTTTTTGTGAGCGTCACTTATTTATTCCTTTGCCTTGAATATCTTTTGTGCAATTTCATCACTAATTGAAGTGGCCATTGTTGCTTGAGAAGATTCCCCTACTTGGAACTCTTCTTCTTGATGTGTGTCCTCAATCTTGATCAAACTCATTCTATTCTTTTCTCAAGTCCAAATTGGAGTGTAGATGTGTTTTCTTGACTTTGGTGGTGCAATGGTGCCTGAAAAGAAGTCCCATTTTTATGAAGTCCATGTCCCAATTAAAGGGTTTCTTTTGTTTTTAGGTGTTCTTAGAAAATCTTTGAGTCCATTTTAATGAAGGTCTAGTTACAAAGTCACTCCCTTTCCTCTCATGGACTTTGCCTCTTGTTTCATTGGGCTTTGGTCCATTTACAACAATGCTCTTATCTTACCCTCATGGGCTTTCATTAGAATGTACTTAGAGATTTTCAACATTTTGTCTCAAACAAGGGCTTACAATATAGTCATCACCTTTGGGCTCTGCCTTTTTCATTTCATTATTCATCTTCTCTCTTTTTTGGAGTAGCCCATTAGCTAGAATATATTGTGGTGTTCCTTTCAATTCCATGAAGTTCTCATCATTTTCGGCCTAGGCATACAATAAAGAGGCCTAAGATTAGGGAAGTTCATGTTGACTTTGTAGGATCTTGGATGTAAAGCCCATAGCATACTTGTTACCTTAGGCCTAAAGTTTTCTTTTTTAAAAGGGTTTTTGGACTTGGGCTTATGATAACAATTAGGCTATGGTCTTATGAACCTTTCAACTTAAGACATACCTTTGGATTTAGGGATAAGCCTCTTACATGTGAGAACTTCCTTTCTTTTATCCCATTTGTCTTAGGATATGCCATAACTTTAGGGTCATCCTTCCACTTTTACATCTTTTATTAGGTGAGCACAAGATGTTAGGATTAGTGCCCTTAAATCCTATTGTATGATGCTATGTATGACATTATATATAACTTAATATTGTAATTAATAAAGTTATTTTATTATTATCTAAAATAATGGTAACATGAATATTTGGACGTTATCATAGCCCATAAGATGTATAGTATGTGATTTAGTCACAGAAGATATAAATCACAAGTTCTTTGTAAACTCAGAATTTTAATTTGTAGTCGGTGATGAAATTTGACATTTCATCTGCGAAGACTAAAACATATCTACTAAGATGATTGTCTTGATCATGAAAGTGGAGACTTCTAGTTGATATGTTGATATGTTTTAAGAGTTAATATATATTGAGCTGAACGACTGTCAAATGAATAATAAATCTCACGACTTCTATTTACATGAACCCTTAATCCTGAAAAAATAATGGACCTAATCATGAAGTGTAGATTGCTTTGTTATATCAGGAGTGAGATCTAAAGTTACAATCAAAACCTCATTATGTTGGGCAGCCACATTTAGTGTTGATAGAACATATATTCTCGAGATAGAATTCATAATCTTTTAACGGAGATATAAATATTCTCCTGAGATAAGTTTAATGGATTTGGTTATTCAAAGTGTTAAGCCTAACCACTTTAATAAGAAGTTACTAAAGTATATATTTATGAAATTGAATTTCATAAATATATGATGAATAACTTTGCAGTAATCTTCAAAGTGACAGTTTATATTCATGACTTTATATTACTATGAATATTTTATGAAGGGGTTGTATGTATAATAAAGGTTTAGGATATAATTTATTAATAAGGCCTAGAGTAAAATTATATTTATATAGTGGTATTAAATATAATCAATGGTAATTTTAGGCTAGTCAAGAGTTGACAGGAAAGCCCAAAACTCATTGGAGCTAGTGTCTTATTTGTTCCATTTTGGTCCCACTTCAAGCCACATATTAAAACCCAATTGAAATGGCTCAAAAGGCTAGCCCAATTAGATAATCAATTATAATGAGAGAAACATACAAAATTTTGTAAGAGAATAAAATGGTTTGTATGTGAGTGTAGGATACTCAATTATTCTCCCTTGAACACATACATATAAACTGATTTAGATACCACATTTCTTGGGCACAAGTGGAATTAGAGTGAAGATTAAAAGTGTTCCCAAGTACTTCTAATCTTTGGTTTTGATTTTCACCGCACCAAGATATACTCTTTTGTTCATATATTCTAAAATTTACATAGTACGTGCTATCAATTGCGAATGAAGTAGATCCGTTATTTTTCTACTGCATATATTTTGTATGCGATACAAACATGTATTTTTCAACAATTGGTATCAGAGCGGTCTTCAATTTCGAATCTATATAACATGTTTTATGAGTTTTCGAACTAGAGATAGTAATTTCATAATGTTAGAAGATTATACTTCCATCTTTCTACATGGTTGTTGAAATTACTATTTTATAAAAAGTGATATTAATGTTATGATGTTGTTTAAGTTTGATATTAAGTATGTTAAATTGAACTCTAAGGTTATAGCATTAATGGTATTCAGTTTTGATCACAAACTCAATCTATTATATTCATATGATGGTTGTTTGTTCATGAAAAACCGCTGAAAACTGCTTGGTGAAAATTCTAGAAAATTCAATTTCATGAGTTTTTACCGATTGAAAATTTCCTTCGATCGATCAAATGTTCCTTTTCGATCGATCAAACAGGAATCGAGAATCGATTGAGCCACGCAGATTGTTTATGCTGAATTTATTAAAATTTTGACTAATCAAGAATTCCTTTCAATCAATCGAAAGTTCTTTGTAAATTCAGAATTTTAGTTCGTAGTCGATAATGAAATTGGGCATTTTATCTGTGAAGATTATAACATATCAACTAAGATGATTTGTCTTGATCATGAAAGTGAAGACTTCTAGTTGATATGTTTTAAGAGTTAAGACATATTGAACTAGACCACCGTGAGATTTATTATTCTCTTAACGACTGTCAAATGAATAATAAATCTCACGATTTCTATTTACATGAACTCTTAATCCTAGGAGAATAATGGACCTGATCATGAAGTGTAGGTTGCTTTGATATATTAGGGGTGAGATCTAAAGTCATAATCAAAATCTCAGTATATTGGGCAGCCACATTTAGTGTTGATGGAACATATATTCTCGAAATGAAATTCATAATCTCTTAACGAAAATATAAAATATTCCCTTGAGATAACTTTAATGGGTTTAGTTATTCAGAGTGTTAAGCCTAACCATTTTAGTAAGAAGTTATTAAAGTATATATTTATGAAATTAGATTTCATAAAGATATGATGAATAGCTTAAAGGATTAAACCGGCTACTCAATAATTAAGGATTATAAGTGTTCCCAACTACTCCTAATCTTTGGTTTTGAATTTCACCGTACTAAGGTATACTCTCTTGTTCATATATTCTGAAATTTACATAGTACATGTTATCAATTGCAAATGAAGTATGTAAGGTTGAATTTAATCAACCATCTTGTTGGCTTTATTCTATGCCAAATTTGTTTGTAATTCAGCATTTAGAAACCTTGTATTTAGGTGGGAATCTTGTAAGGGTAGTGTGTAAGAGAGTGTGAAGAAATGCTCAAGAATGTGCAGTGAAGCAAGGACTGGTGACTGGATCTCCCGGGTGGCTCGTGACTAGCAAGCCACCAAATGATGCACACGAGCGAAGCATGCAAAAAAGTTGAACCGTCATGTTAGTTATTGCACTATAGGACAAAAAGTCCAAACTGGCCATTCAATTAGCTCGCGGCTTGAACTCACAACTCAGTCAAGTTGCGAGGCCAAGTCGCTAGCCAGCTCTATTTCGGAAAAACTGACTCTTTGCATTCCTTTCTCACCCTAGTATAAGTACCCCTTATATCCACAAAATGTAAAGAGCTTCCAAAGAGAATTTTTAGAGAGAAACCCTAGAGAAAAACAAGATTGATTCATCCATAATCTTTTTATAGAGACTTTTCAAATTCTTCTATTCTCACCCTCTCCATTGTTACATCCTTAAGAGATTCTTGACCAAATCATTTTCTCACCATACCCACATCTGTGAAAAGGCCTTTTGGTGCTTTGGGAAGTAGTTAGGAAGGAACTAATGGTTATTGGTTACTATTATGGGCTATAACGGAATTCGGTAAACTTGAAAAGACAAAAGTTCGGCGTAACCTTGTTAGAGCAAGAAGCTTGGAAGGCTTAGGTACACTTGGTAGATTAGGCTTGGAAGGTCTATTGCTATTCATGTGTCCCAACTACATTCAATTGGTATCGTGTTTTATATGCTATCTAAATATTCATAGTGTTTTATACGCTATTTGAACATTCAATTGATATTAGAGCGGGTACACTTATTTTGGTTTAAATTCTTAAGTGTGATCCTTGACCCCTTGTGTTTATTTGCCATGGATAGTGTTTTATATGCCTCTTTGTATGATTTGGTTGATGGTGAAAGGTTGAATTTAATCAACTATTGTATTTGCTTTATTTCGTACCAAATTTTCTTATAATTTAGCAATTAGTAACCCTATATTTATGTAGAAATCATGTAAGAGTAGTGAGTAGAGAGTGTGAAGAAATGCTCAAGATTATGCAAGATGCAGAGATTCGCAGTTAGGATTCACGGATAACTCTCAACTGGCAAGCCGCCAAATGCAGTACACAAGTGAAACGTGCAAGAAGATGAACAGTCACGCCAGCTAGAGCACTACAAGACAAAAATTCCAGCTTGGTTGTTCTGTTATATTACGGCTTGAACTCACGACTCAATCAAGTCGCGAGGCCAAGCCGCCAGACTACCTTGTTTGGAAAAAACTGACTCTTCGCATTCCTTTCTCACCCAAGTATAAATACCCCTTAAACCCATGAAATGTATAGGGCTTCCAGAGAGAATTTTGAGAGAGAAACCCTAGAGAAAAACAAGATTGATTCATCCATAATCTTCACATAGAGATTCTTCAAATTTCTCTACTCTCATCCTTTCTATTGTTACATCCATGAGAGGTTTTTACCCAAATCATTTTCTCACCATACTCATATCTGTGAGAAGGCTATTTGGTGCTTTGGGAAATAGTTAAGAAGGGACCAATGGTTATTGGTTGATGCTATAGGTTATAGCAGAATCCGGTAAGCTAAAAAAGACAAAGGTTCTGCGTAATCTCGTTGGAGCAAGAAGCTTGGAGGGCTTAGGTACTTAGGTAGATTAGACTTCGAGGGTCTATTACTTTTCATGTATCCTAAATTAATTTTCTAGTGGATTATTGACCACTTGGAGGGCGGCAGAGAAGTTTTACGCCAAGGGTTTCGGTTTCCTCTTCAATAACACATCGTTGTGTTATCCTTGGTTTGCATCTCTTCTCTTAATCTTTTCCATTTAATTTCTGCTATGGATGTGATTTTATTTGGTTTAGATTGTTTATCAATTCTTGTATAAACTTATAATCATTTTCCGCACATAAATTGTTTGATATGAAGCTTGAATTGGTAATTTGTATTTTGGGGGTCTAAAAGTTCATAGTGATTTATACACTATTTGAACTTTCAATTTGTATCAAAGCGGGTGCACTCTTTATGGTTTAAACACCTTAGTGTAATCCTTGACCCCGTTTTGAGATGGACCGGTCTCAATCTTTAAATGCTCCACCATATTTTAATGGTAGCAACTATGCCTTTTGGAAAGTGAGGATGAGGGCATTTTTATGTTCTATGGATGAAACCATTTAGGTTGCAGTAGATATTAGATGGAATAGGCTAGAAGCTGCTAAATCCACATGGGATAAGGCAACCCTCACAGCATCTAATGCTAATAGCAAAGCAGTTAATGCTATTTTTTGTGATGTGTCTCCAGAAAAATTCCACAGGATATCTCATATTTCCATTGCCAAGGAGTCATGGCAAATATTGGAGACTACGTATGAGGGAACAAAGAAAGTGAAGGATACCAATCTACAGATGCTGACCACTCGTTTCGAGGAGCTGAAAATGAGTTAGGATGAGTCTTTTGACTCTTTCTATAGCAAGCTGAATGAAATAGTAATCGACCAGTTCAACTTGGGAGAGAAAATAGAGGACTCTAAAGTTGTGAGGAAAATCCTTCGTTCGTTGCCGGAAAGCTTCCATGCCAAGGTGACAACGATTGAAGAGAGTAAGGACCTTGATGATATCAAAGTCCAAGAACTGATAGGCTCACTTCAGACCTATGAATTATCACTGCCCACCCAAAGGAAGAGAAAATCTCTTGATCTTAAGATGGTTAAGGAAAGGGCTGAAGTCCATGTTTCATCGGATGAATATGTTATTGATAAAGATGTTGCATACCTTGCAAAATTTTTTTTGGAAATTCTTGAAATTCAAGAACAATGGTAAATTTGGTGATAAAGGGAAACTCCAAATTTTAGGAAGAGAGAGAAAGGAATTCAAAAGGAAAGATGGAAAGGAGTCCCAATCTACACAAGGAATCACTTGGTTCGAGTGCAACGGGCATGGACACTTCAAAAAAGAATGTCCCAATTATTTGAAATCGAATGGCAAGGCATATGCTATAACTCTTAGTGACTCGGATTCATCTAATTATGATTCTAAGGAAAGTTGTGACGGAAAAGTGAATTACTCTGCCTTTATGACTATTGCTCATGTTGAGTCTTCAGAGGACTTGAATTTGCTTGTACAAGAGCTTGGGGAGCATAGTGATGAAGAATCAATGGGAGTTGTTGAAGAATCAAATGCTGAAGAAGATGAAAGCACAACTAGTCTCCAAGAGAACTACAACTCATTCCTTGAGAAGTCGGGAGAGTACACAAGGGTTGCCAAGGTAGCTGTGAAGAAAATGAAGAAATTAGAAGAGGACTATAGAAGTCTCCTAGTGTGACATAAGAAGGCAAACTGTGAAATAGAGATGCTAAATGAAGAGCTGACTAAAGCCTATTCGAAGATAAAGTTTCTTAAGCTTGAGGTAGTTTAGTAAATTCCAAGGTAGAAAGGGTCTCCACAAAGAAACTAGATGATGCCATTTCATCTCAGAAGTATTCTTCAGACAAATCCGGGTTGGGATATACCGGAGAAGGTAGTTCAGCTATTAAAATCATCAAGGAAGTGAAATTTGTGCAAGCCAAAGAACCCGTAGTGGTTCACTCTATACTTAAGAGAGGAGAGGATGAAAAGAAGAAGAATGTGGTTAACCAACCAGTGTTGAATAGGCCCTGTAACCAATCAGTGATCAAACCTGAAGCTAGAGGAAGATCTCTTCCAAGATCACAAAGAGGTCCTAGAACAAATCATTTCTGTCACCATTGTGAATTGCAAGGACATACCAAACCAAATTGTCATAAGCTTAGAGCATTGAAGAATGCTAATGATCAAAGGTTAAGAGGACCAAGAAATAACAAGAGGACATGGTCTGTTAAGCCATCAAGAGGTCGAAATGGTGATCCCGGTGTGATGGACATGATGAAGATGATTGGTGCATTCACCACTTGCTTGGGGAGCTTCACTAGAAGGTTTGAAACTCCTAACTCTCATACCCAATCCTATAGGGATATCACCCCAAATGCACGTGACGTGTGGGTGAAGAGGGGTACTCATGCATAAGCATTACAACATGTCCATGCATTAATTCTTCCTATACTTTGTGAATATGCTTGGTTGTGTACTTTTTGCTTGTTTATATTGAAAAGTGTTTGGCTGTTTACTTGTTTCTTTTTAAATGTTTTTACATTGTTGTCTTTGATAAATCTTCTCTTGCTTTTATGTCAAAAATCCAAAAACGCATAAAAAGTAGAAAATCCAAAAAATTTGATCAACTTTGTTGAGTTTTGTCTTAAACACATGTTTTGCCTTGTACTTTTGTACTAATGGCTTAGTGCATCTATGAGCATAGCTTGTTTCTTATGGACTCATATCATTGTGAAAGAAATCTTGAAATCTATGTAATTGTTGTAAATAGATCATCAAACTTGTCATGAATGATTAGGGAATAGTTTTGTTGATCTTGAGACATGCATAGACTTGTACCTATATATCTTCTCACTTTTTATTTTATTGCTTTTAATTAAAGAGCTCACCAAATATGAATCTCTAAATGAAAAGAGATTTTAAGCTACAAAAACCTGTCGCACATACTAGTATTTGACTAGGAAAAAGGGAAAGCGACCAAAAATAAAATTGTATGATGCCCAAAAAGCCAAAAGCTAATTCATCAAAGTGAAATATCAAAAATTTTAGACATCGATCTCAAAATGAGATGTGTTGAGTCAAAAAGATCATATAATTTTTTAAACATGGAGCCAAATGAAAAGCTTCAAAGATGTTGTATTCGAGTTTATGTGGGAGGTCATGTATGCATATTTCTATAATTAAGATGGGTCACATTATCTAATACTAGTTGTGTATGCCTTGATTGAATTGATCATTGAAACTTCACATTAAACTAAGGACTATCTCATATCTGATATCCACACACATCACACATGTCTATGTTCAATGAATGTCGTATTCATTTGTGTGATTGTACTTGATTAAATGTGTTTTCACATGCTCAATCTTTGTTAATCAAACACAAAAAGATTTTTGAGTGTTTAGTTTGTTTTTGGAAAGTTTTTTTGTTTTTACAAAAAGTTTCAAAATCTCAAAAATATGTGGTGTCCTGTTCTGGCGACTTATTCGCGGGTTGGCCCAGTCGCATACCCCAGTCGCAAGCCCACTTCGAGATTTTTCGTGGCTCACTAGCGAGTCAATGTCTCAGTCACGAAAAATACTTAGAATATTTTTCAAAATTTGTTTTATGATTCTCGCAGCTCAGTGTGGCGACTTGTTCGCAGGTAGAAGGTCCAGTCGCGAGGGGTATACAAAGATTTTCGCGGCTTATTTCGCAACCCTCTTGCAAGTAGATTTTCCAGTCGCGAAAAACACTTAGAAATTTTTTCAAGAATCTTGTTTTCAAAGTATTTCACGGCTTACTCTGGCGACTTCTTGGCAACTTGATCCGATCGCGAAAAACGCGTATTTTGTGTTTTAAAGGCAGTTTTTAAAATCATTTTAGTTTTCCCTCGAATTTTTGTGACTTTTCATTATCTTCCTTACCTGAAACACTCTCAAACTCACCGTGTCACTCTCGAACAAACCTCCATTTTTACATCATTTCAACTTCAAATTTTCAAGAAAAAGGTATGGGTCTTCCTTTTTTCTCTACATTCTTTAGGTTCTGAGTCTTGTTTACCTAAATCTATGAGTTGTTGGTTGGATTTGAGATATTTGTAGTTTCGGTGATAGTTTGGATGAATGTGTGTTGTGTTTGGAATTCTTTTTGGGTTTTGTTGATTACGCTTTTTGGACTTTATTCTCTTGCTTTCATGATTGATATTGTCTGAGTGTGTCTTTTGATCTGTGTGGTGTTTGAATCTCATACAAATTATGTTATGATTTTTTTTGGTTTTAAAATGGTTGTGTTTAGATGGTTGGGATATCTATTTAATCTGTTTATGGTTATCATGAGTGTTGCTTCTGTCTTGTGGATACTGTTTGCTCTGTGTTAGTTTGAACACTTCACACTCTTTTTAACATATCTCATAGTCTTTTGCCCCTTTTTGGTTGAGTGTGTTTTTACACTGATTGTGGGGTACTTTTGGCTCTTTACAATATATTACTGCATGTTAAAGTATATGTTTGGTATTGTCCCCTATAGCTTTCATGTTTAAGGTGTTGTGCTCTTTGATCATTGATACCTCTATGTCTTATGCTTTAGTATGAGATATCTCTTTCAATGACTGCCTTTAAGCTGAATATGGTCTCTGTGTTGACTTGATCTTCTGCTCTTCTCAGTTATACTAACCTATTGCTAATGGTTGAATTTCCATCTATTTTTGTTCTGGTTGTGGCCTTTTCTACTTGCTTATAGATGGCTCCCACACCTACAAAGAAGAAGACTTTTGCTAAAAAGGCTGATAAAATATTGAAAATGGATCACAATCTATTTAGATTTGTTCAACACTTTGAGAGATACAGAGATTCTTTCATGAATGGAACAATTATCCAGGAGAGGTTTATGGATTCAAGTGACTTAAGGGATACTTTCATTCTAGAATGTTTTGAGGGTAGAGGATGGGATAAGTTGCTGAGTGACCTACCTGCAGTGTGTGAGCCTTTAATAAGGAAATTTTATGCAAATGTGAGTATAAGGGAGGATGAGCTGAATTGCTGGATTTGAGGACATGAGTTCACCATAGATGCACATGATATTGATGAGGTTTTAGGGCTTGAGAGAAGTTCCGAATGAGCATACTGACAAGATGGCAGCAATTCAGGATCAACTCAATGTACTTTCGGCAAAGTTTGATAGCATCAACACCCAGCAGTGACCCTTTGGCCATTCTGGTCAAAAAAGGGGAGAATTTTTGAAGGGCAGCTCTTGAGGGGGAGTGTCATTTTGAGGGGGAGCATGCCATAAACAGTGTTTATTTAGTTTATGTTTCAGTTTTACTTTAAGTTTCTTATGGTATTATGTTTGGTTAATGCTCTCACTATGGGTTTGATACATTGTGGTTAAAGTTTTGGTTTAAAGGTTTAAAACTCATGGTTTTGTTTAATTGTGAAGCTTTGGTCTATCAATATTTATGATGTTTTATTTTTTATGTGTTAAGGGTTTGTACTTGTTGCTTTTGTAAGCTTTTAAGGTTTTATGTACCCATGCTTTGTAGCTTTAGTACTTGTTGTTAAATGTCATGCATTTTTCTTTAAGTACATCACTTTTATGCCCTTTGTTGGATTTTATATCCTTAATGAAATTTCCTAGTGTTGCTGCATTGGTTAAGTGTTGGATATACAAATGATTCTTTGCAATTGAGCTTATTAGCTTGCATGTTTGGATGTTCATTCCATGTGTGAATGAGCATTGTGATCGCTTTTTATAGTGATTGTTTGTTTTTGGTCAAGCCTTGATTTATTACTTGTTTCCATTATACTTGATCGTATTGTGCTTGCTACATATGCATTACAAGTTTTCTGCATACAATGACCATAGCATGTTGTTGTGTTTCAGAAGATACTTATTCTTATGGTTCAAGAACTTTACAGATTCTAGACTTAGGTGTGAGTGAGTTTTGATCAACTGTTCCCAACTCATGCATTAAGTCTAGAATTTGTTGTAGGGTTTTGTCACGGAATAACCAAAAGGGGAGATTGTAAGGTTGAATTTAATTAAGCATTGTATTGGCTTTATTCCGTGCCAAATTTGCTTGTAATTTAGCAATTAGTAATCCTGTATTTAAGTGAAAATCATGTAATAGTAGCGAGTGAGAGAGTGTAAAGAAATGCTCACGATTGTGCAAGATGCAGAGATTCGCTAGGATTCGCGGGTGACTCGTGACTAGAATGCAGTACAGGAGTGAAGCATGCGAGAAGATGAACAGTCACACCAACTGGAGCACTACAGGACAAAAAGTCTAGCCGGTCGTTCTGTTATCTCGCGGCTTGAACTCACGACTCAATCAAGTCGCGAGGCGACTGGAATGCAGCACACCAGTGAAGCATGCGAGAAGAGGAACAGTCATGCCAGCTAGAGCACTACAAGACAAAAAATCCATCCTGGCTGTTCTGTTATCTCGCGGCTTGAACTTGCGACTCAGTTAAGTCGCGAGACCACCCTGTTTGGGAAAAACTAACTCTTCGCATTCCTTTCTCACCCAAGTGTAAATACCCTTTAAACCCACGAAATGTAGAGAGCTTCTAGAGAGAATTTTGAGAGAAAAACCCTAGAGAAAAATAAGATTGATTCATCCACAATCTTCACAAAGAGACTTTTCAAATTCCTCTACTCTCATCCTCTCCATTGTTACATCCTTAAGAGGTTCTTACCCAAATCATTTTCTCACCATACCCATATCTGTGAGAAAGCTATTTAGTGCTTTGGAAAGCAGTTAAGAAGGGACTAATGGTTATTAGTTGATGCTATGGGTTATAGCAGAATCTGGTAAGTTAGAAAAGACAAAGGTTCGGCGTAACCTCGTTGGAGCCAGAAGCTTAGAGGGCTTAGGTACCTAGGTAGATTAGGCTTGGAAGATCTATTCCTGTTCATGTATCCCAACTTCATTTTCTAGTGGATTATTAACTGCTCGGAGGGCAGCAGAGAGGTTTTATGCTGAGGGCTTTGGTTTCTTCTTCGATAACACATCATTGTTTTATCCTTGTATTTGCATCTCTCTTCCCTTAATCTTTGCCATTTAATTTCTACTATGGATGTGATTTTATTTGGTTTAGATTGTTTATCAATTCTTGTATAAGTTTATAATCATTTTCCACACATACATTGTTTGATATAAAGCTTGAATTGGTAATTTGTATTTTGAGAGTCTAAACGTTCATAGTAGTTTATACACTATTTGAACTTTCAAATGGTGAATGTAACATGCCATGTGTTTGTGAAAATACCTCTATGAGTGATAATCCTCATAATTGTGATGCTATATTACATGAATCATTGGGTGTTGTTGATATTCCGAATGACAAACTCTTGAAGAAAAAGGCTAAGAAGTTTCAAAAGAATTGAGTAAGTTATTTTTCGAAAATGATGATTTGATTGCTAAGCTCAATGAATTCAACAAATTGGTTGAGAAATATAATAAACTTGCTGAAAATTTTCTTGAAGTGCTAAAAGAGTTTAAATTTTTGAATATGAACTTGGATGCTAAACTTGTTTTATCTAACAAACTTGTTGATGAGCTAAAATGTGAAAATGAATCTCTTAAGATGTATGCCAAGTGTTTGATTGTTGAACCTATTGCTAAAAAGGATGAAAATATATGTTGCAATCATGTTGTAGTACCGATTTTGTGTTTATGGTATGTTCTACCTCAAAGGACAAATCGGTGTACATTCCTCCACACAAAAGAAATCAAAAAGTGGAGAGAAAGGATATTAAGTCAAAGCCTCCGTTTAGGTCTCAAAATGTCTCTTAGGAATTTTCTCACTTGTTTGGACTCCGATGAGTACCAAACTTTGGGGTTTCTCATGTTTTCTCACTAGGAACATGTTTGGTTCATTAGTTGTGTATTAACACACTTTGCCCTACATGTGCACTTTCCATGCTTTGCTCATGCATTACACATAGCCACCTCTTGCACACACCTTTGCTACCCTTGTCATGCATTGGTCTATACCTTATTTCTTCATCCTAGCACGTCATGTTTATCTTATGCTTTGTAGCATCTTATTTTGTCTTAGGTTTGAGCTTCATTTTCTCATTCATCTTGCACCCCTTATGCATCATTATCATTGTTCGTACCTTCATATCTTGCCCTCTTTTCTCTTGACCCTTTGTCTATTCCTGACAAAAAGGTGAAGAGTATACTCTAGAGAGTATATCATGAGTTTTTATCATTTCTACATGGCTCTTATGCACATCCTTAGAGGGAGAAATTCTATTTCTTGTGCACATTTGTAAAGGAAGAGATATTTCATAAAAGAGATGCATATACCAAAGAGGAAAAGACATTGTGTTAATAAGAAAATTTTGTTTTGTTTGTTTTTCTTTATGTTTGTTTTCCTATATTGCATCATGTTTGTGTTTTGGACATGCATACTTCCTTATGCTATTGTGCTTCATTGATTGCATGTTCGAATGATCATTTGCTTTGCTATGTGATTATTGTAGTCATTTCTATATGACTATTTTGGTATATGATCAAGTTGCTCACATGTTTCACATCATGTTTACTTGATCGCAAGCTTTTAGGTTTTGTACCTTTTGCTTTTGTAAGCTTTTAAGGTCTTTGTACCTATGCTTTGTAGCTTTTGTACTTGTTGTTAAATGTCATGTATTTTCTTTAAGTACGTCACTCTTGTGCCCTATGTTGGATTTTATATCCTTAATGCAATTACCTTGTGTTGTTGCATTGGTTGAGTGTTGGACATGCAAATGATACTTTGCAATTGAGCTTATTAGCTTGCATGTCTGGATGTTCATTACATGTTTAAATGAGCATTGTGATCACTATTTATAGTGATTGTTCATTTTTGGTCAAGTCATGATTTATTACTTATTTTCGTTTTGCTTGATCGCATTGTGCTTGCTCCATATCAATTATAAGTTTTCTGCATACAATGATCATATTGTGTTGTTATGTTTCAAGAGATATTTGTTCTTATGGTTTAAGAGTTTTATAGATTCTAGAGTTAGGTGTGAGTGAGTTTTGATCAACTATTCCCAACTCACGCGTTAAGTCTAGAGTTTGTTGTAGGGTTTTGTCACAGAATAGCTAAAGGAGGAGATTGTAAGGTTGAATTAATCAACCATCTTGTTGGCTTTATTTCGTGCCAAATTTTCTTGTAATTCAGCATTTAGAAACCCTATATTTTGGTGGGAATCTTGTAAGGGTAGTGTGTGAAAGACTGAAGAAATGCTCAAGAATGTGCAGTGAAGCAGGGACTTGCAACTGGATCTCATGGGTGGCTCATGATTGGCAAGCCACCAGATGATGCACATGAGTGAAGTATGCAAAGAATCTGAATTGTCATGCTAGCTGTGCACTACAGCACAAAAAGTCTAGACTGGCCATTCAATTAGCTCGCGGCTCAAACTCACGACTTAATCAAGTTGCGAGGCCAAGTCGCCAGCTAACTCTATTTCGGAAAAATTGACTCTTTGCATTCCTTTTTCACTTTAGTATAAATACCTCTTATACCCATGAAATATAGAGAGCTTCCAGAAAGAATTTTTAGAGAGAAACCCTAAAGAAAAACAAGATTGACTCATCCACAATCATTTCATAGAGACTCTTCAAATTCCTCTACTCTCACCCTCTTCATTGTTACATGCTTGAGAGGTTCTTGACCAAATCCTTTTCTCACCATACCCACATCTATGAGAAGGCCTTTTAGTGCTTTAGGAAGCAGTTAGGAAGGGACCAATGGTTATTGGTTGATGCTATAGGCTATAGTGGAATCCAGTAAGCTAGAAAAGACAAAGGTTCGGCGTAACCTCATTGGAGCAAGAAACTTGGAGAGTTTAGGTACACTGGGTAGATTAGGCTTTGAGGGTCTATTACTGTTTATGTATCCCAACTATATTTTCTAGTGGATTATTGACTGCTTGGAGGGCGGTGGAGAGGTTTTACGCTGAAGGCTTCAGTTTCCTCTTCGATAACACATCATTGTGTTGTCCTTTTGTTTGGATCTCTCTTCCTTTAATCTTTGCCATTTAATTTTTGCTATGGATGTATTTTTATTTGGTTTAAATTGTTTATCAATTCTGTTATTAGCTTATGTTCATTTTCCGCACATATATTGTTTATCAAGCTTGAATTGATATTTTTGTAATTGGGGGTCTAAAAATTCATAGTGTTTTATACGTTATTTGAACATTCAAAGTAGATCCGTTATTTTTCCACTGCGTGTGTTTTGTATTCGATACAAACATGTAATTTTCCAACACAAGATATATGATTAAACAAACAAGAGATATGTAGAGGGTATCCTCTTTTTGATAAGATCTAGGATCTCTCTAAGTGTGGGTAGGCCTTCCTAAGTCACTCATAACTTGGTGGGCCATGATTCCAACCGAGGGCCTAAGTGGGTCTTTGTGGATTGGTGGCAAATCATAACGTACTCAAATCTCATCATAGGCAATGGCACACATTGTGAGTTGGTGAGATGAATTTCGAAAGACTTGGGCCTAGATGGAGCCTTCCATCTTTCCACTCATCATTAACCAAGGTTAACGGACAAAAGAACCATCTGATGTGTGTGCAAACAAATATTGAATAAGCCTTCATTAAGGTTAAGACATAGGACACATAGGAATTAAACTTACCATCCCAAGTGGAGTTGCCACTGCAGACACAAGAAGGTAGTTTAAAAAGGTGTCGTCACCTAGTTTTTGCAATGGTCTATGAACCATATATATAGCATCCTTTCAAGGAAGGACCTTTTGATCTTACTACCAAAGTTATGGGTTCAGAATTAAGGTACTATCTTGGGAAGGTGTTAGGAACCCAAAACCGCCCAACCCTAAGTTTAGCTTCCCGTCATTGTGTCTTATGTCTTAACTCTATTAAATGCACATTCAATATTGTATCTAACTCACATACACACTAGCGTATATCTAACAATCAACATGGCATCAGACATCCTTAACCATACATCTAACATGCTTGCAAACAACGCCTACCATACATCTAATCATGGCACAACACATCATCATAGACCCTAGCATTCATCTAATCATGGTATAGCATAATATTCATCTAACATACACCTTAACCATCCTATTATTCATCTAATCATGGCATCAAAGCATATCAAGCTAGGCAGCAAAGTAGGCATGGTGTGCAAACATAGAGCATCACATGTATTCCAAACTCTTAGACATGTAATCACACATCAAACAAACATATTCATCTCTATCATCAAAGCAAGACCATATCATAAATACATGACTTACCTTTTACTTACCTTGCAGCAACTCAGCACCTAGGGCATCGTGCATAAGCATGTGGATGAATGATCATAGCATCAAAGTAATAAAATACAAGATAAACCCTAATTCTAACATATGATAGCAAACCAAGCAATTAAATGTGTAAAACATAGGCATTGAAAGCATAAAAGCATGAGAAGAGAAGCTAAGCAAAAAAATATGTGAAAGCACAAGCAAAACAATTAAAAAAAAATTACGGCTTCTAGGTAGCGGCTTGCGCATGCAAGAACAAGCCTGCATGCACATAATCAAGCCTACATACGTAGATTCTTGCCCAAAAACCCGAAAAACACAAAAACAAGGTGAAACCTCAAAACAGGAATTCTAACAACCTAACATGCATTTAAAACACACAAACATATAAACCTAAGCTAGATAAACATGTTAAAGCATATAAAAACAAGAAAACAAGACAAACAGAAATAATTAAAAGCAAACAATGAAAGAAAGGAATAAAAGAAAGTTTAGACTAAATACCTCAAAGAAAAGTTCTTCAAACTTGATTTTGACCATTCCCCTTAGTCAAATCTATTCACAAACCAATAAGAAAGTGATTAGTAAATATTGAACTCAAAGATCAAGGCCAGAAAAGGCCCTAATCAAAAGAAAATTGACTTAAGGGTGTTTTGTGAAAAACTCCCTTTTGATTCATTATTTCTAGTGAATTTTAGTGTTTTCTCATGGGATTTCTATTTGTTTTGAAAATATACCTTGTAAGGCTTTTTATAGTGTGAATAAAGGGGTTTGGAATGCATGCATGCGCAAACCTCAACATAAATGCAGAGAACTTGCCTTGTATAACTTTCTAGAAATTGCTATGTATGTGCAAGATCAAGCCTGCGTACGTAGGCTGATTCATGCGTACGCATAGTGAGAGTTTCCTTTGGCCTTATTTTTCAAAAATTGATTTATTTGCTCATTAAAAGTTATATTTTTCATTTTAACTCTTCTCAAGTCAATTCAAACTTCTGATTGGGCCCTAAACCAACCTTGGGGTCTTAGAATTCAACATCATTAGGGAATAGGGGCTTGAGTCGTAAAGGGTATAAAATGTGGTGTCTACACTTCATATGCAATTGTTTCCATACGTACACAGCCTTAACCTTGCGTACGCATGTAGCAGGCTAGAAAACCCTAGTCACCTCTTTTGAGTATAACATAGCCATTAAGGGCCTCCAAACCTTCACAAAACGTGTTCTAAGCTTAGAAAACAACTCCTAAGGCTTCCCAATGGTAGAATTCACTCCTTTAGTGGTTTCAACATGGATTAAGAAGCTTGGCCCTAATTTCAATGATGCTCCCATCCCTCTCAGTGTCTCTTGCATCTTTTCTTATTGTCAAATCAAAGTGGATGAACCTTTCCTTTTTGCTGCTATTGAATTTTGGATCCCTACTTGACATGTCTTCCAATTCAATGGTATGGAGTTATGCTCTACTCTTGAAGAAATTAGTGCAATCATGGATGAAGCTAATGTGAGATCCCTTATTCTCCCTACTACTGATGAGGATTTTTCTGATCTAGCTCAGCAACCCCTAAGGATTTCTATTGGCACGGCTTAAAGGTGGTGCATGCTTAACAAGTTGAACAACCGCATGGTTTTCATATACTTTTCTCAATAGAATGTTCCCATGGTCGAGGTGCAACGCTCCTACTATCTTAAGGCCTTCTGTCTATGCCCTCTTGCGGGTACTTCTTGGAGCATGAGATACCTTGTGTGGATCAAAGGATGCTTTCAGTGAACATCAATCTAGAAAAGGGAAGTCCCGTAGGCATGATCCTGGCTAAAACTCTCAACATTTTGGCTGCTATTCATTAAGGGGAAGCAACTTTCTTTGCAAGGAGTCCTCTTCTCCTCTAGGTATAATCCCTATATTTTGCCTATGTTCTCAACCTAGTGGGATTCCCTCTAATTTTTTCGTGGGTTACTTTTTAGTTTTCAACCCATTGAGACTTCTTATATCATCTTTGTATTTATTATTTTTCTCTCTTTCTTTTACCTCTCCTTTTTCCACTCAACACTCATGCTTTCCTTTTCTCTTTTCTTTTCCAAATATGGCTACATAAGAGGCTCTGATTAATTCATCCTCCCACTGTTCCTCCTAGCAATATCTACCAAAGCATTATTGTGACCATAAGCTCAAAGACAAGGAAATGGACCCTGCTGAGTTCACTGAGTTCTTACAAAATCTTTCCCCCTTGGGTGTCCAATGGGTGGTGGAATGGTGGTGCATTACAGACATGGTCAATTATGTCTTTAAAGACAATTGTGTTCCTTTGATTGGGCTTCGTCGTTGTTCTTACTACTCCCCAGGCCACATTGCATGGTGCATTACAAACATGGTTGAAAGGGACAGAATACTTTAAGATGATTTATGTGAGTGGACGGACCATGGTCCGCAAACATCCTAACAAGCGGATCCGTCGTTTGCATGGGCCTCTAGTGGACGATCCTGATGTTAACGGGCCGGACATGGACGGAGTGAAGGAAGGTGGGCTAATTGTCCATGGGCCTATTGGGCTCCTCATGGGGGATCTTTTTACCCATTCTCATAAGGGCCCAAACAGAGTCCTTGCGCTAATAGGACTCCGAAAATCTTACATATTTGGTAAAGATCTTCCGCAAGAAGGGGGAATTTATTCATCACGTTTAGGATTCTACAAGGAGAGTCCTATAAGGAAAAGACTTCCGCGCCAAGAAAGGAATGTCAACCTCATGCTACTATAAAAGCCCCCATACCCTCACAAGCCAAGGTACGCATAATTTACCCTCTCTAGCACCCTAGAGTTGAGAGCATATTTTCTGACTTAACCTTTGGAGAGTATTTGGCCGGCACCACACCGGTGTCCTTCGATAGGTTTTCTCTTTTGTTTCGTGCAGGTTACTACCCGGGCGAAAGGAGTATCGCGCGACCTATTGGTGTATTTCCTTGATTCATCAGTTGGCGCCGTCTGTGGGAAACAAGAGTAATTAAGCCATACTATCGCTTCCTGGACTAAAAGGTTGCATGGTACTCACTCGCTCAATGGCAACTAGTAATGACGTGCAAGGAGAAGAACCGCCCACGACTGCCCTCGAGAGACAAGTTCGGACCCTCAGTACCGCCGTGGAGCGTCTCACCAAACAGAACCTCGACTTGGAGGAACAGCTGCGCCAGAAGACTGTAGCACTAAATAACCGGCCAGAAGACCAGGAAGGGACTAGCAATCCGAACAGGAATCAGGAGAGACCTGAGGGCAGCCACACCCCAAGTAGGCCGGAGAGACAACACGGGAGCATACCATCCCTCACGGATGCGACTCCACCACATATTGCAGCCGAGATGCAGGCAATGAGGGAACAGATGGAGGTCATGATGAACGCCCTCAAGGGGCGAGTCTCCAATGATCTTGACGATTTGGTCAATCGTACCGACTCACCTTTCACTGTGGCCGTGAACTCCTTCCCCCTACCCCACAAGTTTCGCATGCCGAATATAGATAGCTATGACGGGGTGAAGGATCCTCTAGATCACCTGGAAACCTTCAAAACCTTAATGCATCTGTAGGGGGTACCGGACGAAATTATGTGCAGGGCCTTCCCAACTACACTGAAGGGTTCTGCGAGAGTTTGGTTCAGTCGGTTGACACCGAATTCCATCAGCACTTTCAAAGAACTAAGCGCTCAGTTCACCTCACACTTCATAGGGGGACACAGATACAAGAAGTCCACAGCGTGTTTGATGAGCATCAGACAAAGGGAAGACGAGACGCTAAGATCCTACATAACCCGCTTCAATAAGGAAGCGCTCTCAATTGATGAAGCCGACGACAAGATACTGGTGGCGGCTTTCACGAACGGATTGCGGAAGGGCAAGTTTTTGTTCTCATTATACAAAAACGACCCCAAAACCATGTCAGAAGTACTCTACAGGGCCACCAAATACATGAACGCGGAAGACGCGCTGCTTGCACGGGAAGAAAGGCCCAAGAAGAGGGAACGCCAAGTGGACACGCGCCAGGACCAAGGGCAGAAGAGACCAAGGACAGGAGACAGGAGGGACGAAAGACGCCCTAAGCCCTCGGGCGGGAGGTTCACAAGTTTCACCCCCCTGAACGCCCCAATTGACCAAGTCTTGATGCAAATCAAAGACGAGGAGGCACTAACATTCCTGGGAAAACTAAAGAGCGACCCCAGCAAACGGTCGCGAGACAAATATTGTTGTTTCCACCGAGATCATGGACACGACACGGCCGAATGCTACGATCTAAAGCAACAGATTGAAGCCCTCATTAGACAAGGGAAGTTGCAGAAGTTCGTCAACAAAGAGAAAACGGATAACAATCGTCAAGAGCCGGCCCCCCGACGGGATAACGAGCGTCCGAGACCCCCCATCGGAGACATAAGGATGATAGTAGGGGGAACCGCACCTACCAGTTCTTCAAAAAAGGCTCGAAAGACATACCTCAGATCGGTCCTGAACGTCCACGTGACGAGCCCAAGGCCCAATGCCACACGGATGGAAAGCCCTATCATAGGATTCACCGAAGAAGATGCAAGGAGACTTCATCATCTGCATGACGACGCGCTGGTCGTCAGTATACGTGTGGGGGATTACAACGTCCACCGGGTGCTAATCGACAACGGCAGCTCAGCAGACATTCTATACTATCCAGCGTTCCAGCAAATGGGGATAGACAGGGCCCGATTGATGCCAGTGAGCGCTCCCCTTGTCGGCTTCGGAGGGACTAGGGTATTCCCAATAGGTTCCATCATACTCTCGGTGACGGTGGGTGATTACCCACAAAAACTCACTAAGAACGTAATGTTCCTTGTAGTAGACTGCTCCTCCGCTTACAATGGTATTCTCGGACGATCCACGCTTAACTCGTGGAAAGCAGTAACATCCACATACCACCTAATGATCAAATTCCCGACGGACTATGGGATTGGGGAATTACGGGGGAATCAGGCAACTGCCCGAGAGTGCTACATTGCCATGCTAGAAATGGAAGATCACCATCTGGCAATGTGCATAGAAGAACAGCAGACGGTGGTAAAACCAGCCGAAGAACTGGAGGTGGTAATACTCAACGAGTCCAAACCAGAGCGAACAACCAGAATTGGAACGTTGGCCTGCCAACCTGTGCACCAGGCCCTCATAGCATTTCTTAGGAGGAACCAAGACATCTTCGCATGGAACCATGAAGACATGCCCGGGATCGATCCCTCTGTCATAATCCACAAGCTGAACGTGAACCCTTCAACCCCCCCAGTCCGGCAGAAAAAGCGAGTGTTCGCTCCTGAACGAGACAGAGCAGTAGCGCAAGAGGTCAGGAAGCTACTCGAGGCAGGTTTTATAAGGGAAGTTTATTACCCGGAGTGGTTGGCGAACGTGGTCATGGTCAAGAAAGCTAGTGGAAAGTGGCGGATGTGCGTCGACTTCACGGACCTTAACAAAGCATGCCCGAAGGATAGTTACCCCCTCCCACGGATAAATGCACTAGTCGACTCAACGGCCAGACACCAGCTCTTAAGTTTTATGGATGCCTTCTCGGGCTACAACCAGATCAAAATGAAGGAACCCGATCAGGAGAAAACGTCCTTCGTCACCAGCCAAGGCCTTTTTGCTACAAGGTGATGCCGTTCGGACTCAAGAACACCGGGGCAACATACCAAAGATTAATGGACAAGATGTTCGCACACCAGATTGGGAGAAATGTACAGGTCTACGTTGACGACATGCTGGTCAAGAGCCAGTTCGAAAGAGACCATCTGAGCGACCTCCAGGAGACATTCGATACCCTGCGGTCATACAAAATGAAGCTGAATCCGGACAAGTGTGTATTCGGGGTGACGGTAGGAAAATTCTTGGGTTTTATGGTATCCCAAAGAGGAATAGAGGTCAATCCAGAGAAAATACGGGCCATCATAGAACTTGAACCACCAAGGACAACAAAGGAGGTACAGAGCTTGAACGGCAGAGTTGCCGCCTTGAGTAGGTTCGTCTCGAAAGCAACGGACAGGTGCCTACCATTCTTCCGTGTGCTGAAGAAATCTTTCGAGTGGATGGAGGAGTGCCAGAAGGCATTTGAGGACCTAAAGAAATACCTTTCCTCGCCACCTTTGCTCAGCCCGTCCAAACCAGGAGAAGATCTCTACTTATACCTAGCCGCTTCACATGTGGCAGTAAGCGCGGCCCTAGTGAGGGAAGAGGAAGGGACGCAGCGACCCGTCTATTTCGTAAGCAGGGGGTTCCAGGGGGCTGAAGAAAGATACCCCCACATGGAAAAGCTAGCCTTCGCGCTGATAACCGCAGCTCGAAAACTGAAACCATACTTCCAAGCCCACAGCATTATCGTCCTAACAAATCAGCCCCTAAAAAGGGCAATGAGCAGCCCCGAAGCAGCCGGATGAATGGCCCTATGGGCGATAGAGCTGAGCGAGTTTGACATACACTACCGTCCGCGAACCGCAATAAAGGGCCAAGCTATAGCTGACTTCATCGCCGAATATACGCAAACGGGGTGACCGGAGCCACAAACCCTCAGACTGTGGAACATCCACACGGACGGATCATCAAATAAGCTAGCTGGAGGCGCCGGGGTGGTAATTCAAACCCCTGACGGAGACACGATCGAGTGCATGATCCGATTAGACTTCCCGACGACCAATAATGAGGCAGAGTATGAGGCATTGTTGGCAGGATTAGACCTAGCAAAAGCAGCAAGCGCTGAGGCTATGGTTATACATTGCGATTCGCAGGTAATAGTCAGTCAGATTAGTAGCGTCTATGAATGCAAGGGGGAAAAAATGAAGAAATACTTGGAAGAAGTCAGGAGACGGATCGACTCCCTCCAGGTCACATTCATCCAGATCCCAAGAGAAGACAATGAATGTGCAGACCGGCTTGCCAAAGCCGCCTCTGCTGTGGCCATGACGACCCCCGACCGAGTACTATCGTTCATCCAGAACTCCTCAACCATTAGCGGTGAGACGAAAGTGCAGGAGGTAAATCCAGGATACGATTGGACCACGCCCCTAATGGCCTACCTAAAGGAGGGCACGCTCCCAGACAGCAAGGACGCAGCCAGAAAGTTAAAAGTCCGGGCTTCACGGTTCACAATAATCAACAATGTCTTATACAAGAGGGGATTCTCACGACCATATCTGAGGTGTTTGGGTCACGAGGAAGCCGACTATGTAATGAGGGAGGTCCATAAAGGCATCTGCGGAAACCATTCGGGGGCGCGGTCTCTGGTACACAAACTGATCCGGGCAGGATACTATTGGCCTACCATGCAGAAGGATGCGTAAGCCTACGTCAAGATTTGCGACAAATGTCAAAGGTTTGGTAACCTAATTAGGCAACCAACCGAAGAACTGACACCCATGACGGCCCCTTGGCCGTTCGCCCAATAGAAACTAGACATCATAGGCCCTCTCCCAACGGCCGCACGACAGCTGAAATTCTTGGTCGTAGGGATCGACTACTTCACTAAGTGGGTCGAAGCGGAAGCTCTAGCAACTATCACGGAGAAAAACATCAGAGGTTTCGTATGGAGGAATATCATATGCAGATTCGGGATACCTAGGGTTCTCGTCTCTGACAATGGGAAACAGTTTGACAACAAGGCATTCCGGGATTTTTGCTCAGAGTTAGGCATTAGGAACCACTACTCATCGCCCGCACATCCACAGGCAAATGGCCAAGTTGAAGTCACGAACCGGTCCCTGCTTAAAATCATCAAGACCCGGCTTGAGGGGGCAAAAGGTATATGGCCCGATGAGTTACCAAGTGTCTTATGGGCGTATCGCACGACGGTAAGAACACCCACAGGAGAAACACCGTTCGGACTGACATACGGGAGCGAGGTCGTCATTCCAGCAGAAATAGGTCTAACAACCTATCGGGTAAAGAGCTACGACGAAGGCAAGAATGAAGAGGCTTTGCGGCTACAGCTGGACCTAGTCGACGAAGTCCGGGCTACGGCCGAACAAAGGATAGCTCGATACCAAAACCTCATGACAAAGTACTACAACTCCAAAGTCAGACACAGAGACTTCCAGATCGGGGACCTTGTGCTTCGGAAGGTAATGGGAGCAGCTAAAGACCCCTCGCAAGGAAAACTTGGCCCAAACTGGGAAGGGCCTTACAAGATCTCATCTTGGCAGAGAAGGGGAACCTACCATCTCGAAACCATGGATGGACGGAAACTGCAACACCCGTGGAACACTGAGCACCTACGGAAGTACTACCAATAGATGCAACGGGAAGAGACATCCACCCCTTGCAAGCATTCCAGATCATTTCTAAAGTTTTCAGTAGTTTTTTTTTCGAACAATTATTTTTTACCTTTCTATGCTTCTGCTTTGAACAAACCTCTCTACTAGTGCATTTTTAAGCCCAAGGGGGCAGGCACCATTTTCCTATAAAGACTTTTTTCCAAGCAACAAGATTTTTCCTGCTTAAGTATTTAATTCAATATAACAAAACTGTCAACAAAATGGACGGATCATCCCAAGGGGATGAAAACTAAAGTCCATCCAGTGGATGGACCAATAAAACTGTCCACAAAATGGACGGATCATCCCAAGGGGATGAAAACTAAAGTCCATCCAGTGGACGGACCAACAAAACTGTCCACAAAATGGACGGATCATCCCAAGGGGATGAAAACTAAAGTCCATACAGTGGACGGACCAACAAAACTGTCCACAAAATGGACGGATCATCCCAAGGGGATGAAAACTAAAGTCCATCCAGTGGACGGACCAATAAAACTATCCACAAAATGGACGGATCATCCCAAGAGGATGAAAACTAAAGTCCATACAGTGGACGGACCAATAAAACTGTCCACAAATTGGACGGATCATCCCAAGGGGATGAAAACTAAAGTCCATCCAGTGGACGGACCAATAAAACTGTCCACAAAATGGACGGATCATCCCAAGAGGATGAAAACTAAAGTCCATGCAATAGACGGACTAATGAGGTTGTCCACAAAATGGACGGGTCATCCATAAGAGGATGAAAGATCAGTCCATATAATGGACGAACCACTATCACTGTCCACAGGACGGACCAATCATTCCTAGAGGGATGAAAACCTATAGGCCAAGTAGAGGACGAACCAATTGTGTCGCCCATAGTTGAACAGACCCTACAAGGTGAACCAGCCTGACGGGCTGGTGCAATAATTAGTCGAGCCAACGGATGGTTTCATGTTGTACATAACGGATATGTTCAATAGTAAAACGGGCCATTCATATGCAAAGTCCTTCCAAGTCACCCAAATCATCCAAAGGGATGACGACAAATAATGGAAGAAGGCACCACAATAAGCATGATGGAGCTCAATTAAGAATAAAAATATACTTCAAAGATAAAGACATGCATTTCACAAAGAATAAAGCAGAAGGCCAACGGACCCAGCCTAAGAATAAACTCGTTGAACGGTCAATGTTTATATAGACCCCGTAAACATGACGGGCGTTAAAAACTGTTCCCCACTTACAAACCAAAAAAAAAAAAAAAACTAAGTTATTACAAAGAGAAATATTTAAGCTCCGTCTCCCTCTTCATCTGGACGGTCCCTAGCATCTTTACCCTTGCTATCCGCAGCAGTGTGATCCATGGGAGCTTCACGGGCAAGGCCGTCCTCATCGAAAAGGGCATCAGTGTCCTCCGACTGAACGGGCTGGGCAGTAGACGGCTCAGGGGCAGCAACGATGACGGTGGACAAGTCCAGCTCCGGGTACAACCTCCTCACTTGACGAAGGGCGTCGTCGAACCCGTCGTTGTACACCAGACTCAGCTCCGCGATAACCTCAGAGGAGTCGCGATACTCGCGTACGGCCTCGTCCCTGGCATGACGGACTTCATTATCTTTGTCCACCAAATCTTTTTTCAAGCTCTCCACCAACTGAGCGGCCTCATCCCGGGCCGTCTCGGCCATCCTGAGCTTCTTTTCCTAAGTGACCTTCCAGGCCTTCAGGTCAATTAGCTCCCCCTCCGTCGCCTTAGCTTTCTTACGAATCCGGCCAATGGTCGTCTCGTGGTTAAGGCACCGTCCCATAAGGCCCTTCATCATGATCATAGCCTGAGGGACAACGGAAGTAAGTAAGCACAATGTAAGTTAAAAAAATGATGAATGATGGTGGACGGATAAATTAAGGTCGACGGAATAATTACCTGGGGAATGCTGAAGAGGCCTGTCTCCCCCATCGCCTCCGTCGAATGATTCCCAAGATCCTCGTAGTCGTCGGTGGAAATGATCGACGACAGCTTCTCCAAGGCGTACTTGGAATCTTCACGAAGTAGGACGGGTGGTTTTTTCTACTCGCCTGGCTGCGTCATCAGCCCCTTGCCTAGGCCGTGCTTGGCCGGAGTGACGGACTTATTCCCCTCAGCCATCAAGCCAAGGACCGGATCCACGGAGACCTTGGGCTGCTTAGGTGGACGGTCGGTTTTCACATGCAGTTTTCGCTTTAGAGATTGCTTGCTGGAGCCCGTCCCCATAGGGTCCGTCCCTGCTTGTTTGTTCTTTGCAGCTTGAAGTCTTATGGCTGCTCGCCTCTTCGCATCCTCCATCTCTAAAAAAGGATGACGGACTAAGGAACAATAATAAAAAAAAAAAAATGAGAGGTCATGAGAATAGACGGACTTACGCAGACGGGTCTGTTTCTCGTATTTTAAAGCCACCTGGGTGGGCACGGGACCGTCGCAATACCAGGAAATAGTATTGAGGTTGACGAGCTTGGCCCACGTCCTCTCCTCCAGTGTTGTCTTAGAAAAAATTCTCTCAAGGAAACTGAATTCCTCAAGTGTGATTTGGGGACGCCGTCGAACTGCAACATAAAAGACGGAGGTTAGAAACAATAAAAATTATATAGATGTACGGAATGATTTCTGACGGACCATACCAGATGAGTTTAAAATGCCCCAAACTGTGTCGACGGGCATGAAGTCCGTCTCCCCTGGATGACACATCCAATCCTCTCCTTCCATAAAGAAATAACGGCTCTTCTAGTCCCTGTTTGAGTCTGGGGTCTCATAGATGACCTTCAGGACGGGACTCCTAGGAACGAAGCTGTACATACCCCTCGACTTATCAATCTCGTCTGGACGGTAGCAATGAAGGAACTCTTTTATTGAAAGCCTCCTCGCTCCGTCTGATATGGCTCCGTATAGGACCTCCATAGCAATAAAGACTCTCCAGGCGTTGGGAGACACCTGGCTGACGGAGATGCCTAAGTAGCTTAAGAGTTCGCGATGTAACGAACTCAACGGGAACCTCAAACCAGCCTTAAGCACTTGCTCGTACACACCCACTCTGTCAACTCCTTCGTAGTAGCATTTCTCTGACTTATACGGTAAACGGAGTGGGATGTGATCTGGAATTTGGTAACGGTCCCTAAGGGTATTGAAGTGACCCTCCTTGATGGTTGACGTGAAAGCATGGACCGTCCACTCTGGGGGCAAGATGAACTCCCTTAGTCCATCGACCCCCACGACGGACCTCACTACTTGCTCTTCGTCGTTCGAGACCTCTTGGACTGCGATCATCTCCAGGCCCTCATGTGTTGAGGACGAGGAAGATGAAGACGGACTACTCTCACTCGAGACGTCATGGTTTTTGGGACCTGACGGGAATACCCCTTCATAATCCGCCTCATCGCGAATGACCGACTGGTTACTTGACGCACTAGACATGGCCTACATGTAACGACAGAACCTAAGACTCTGACGGGGATGTAAATAACGACGGACACATGAAGTACAAACTAAAGAAAAATAAAAAGAGAGAACGGATGTAAAATAACTCACCAGAAGCAAGCAAGACGTGACAGGTGACGGATGCGTGAGTGAACGGATTGCTCTCTGACAGACGTGACGGACTCGCTCTGACAATCTCTTCTAAGCAACAACTGAGGAAATGAGGGGCGGAGGTCTGATATTTATAAGGAAAGTGCACGGAAGACGAAGCGACGCCTCGTTCCAAGACAACAGCCATTGACAGGATGACACCTGGCATAACACATTAAAGCATCAGTTCCTGGCCCAGAAGTGTACGGATGAAAATTTGTGGACAGGTGTCCTGGATGCCTGAATTTTAAATCCATCACCCCATGGGTCCGTTCATTATTCTTGACGGACCCATCGGGTGAGGGGGCAGCTGAAAGGGACAGAATACTTTAAGATGATTTATGTGAGTGGACAGACCATGGTCCGCGAACATCCTAACAAGCGGATCCGTCGTTTGCATGGGCCTCCAGTGGACGATCCTGATGTGAACGGGCCGGACATGGACGGAGTGAAGGAAGGTGGGCTAATTGTCCATGGGCCTATTGGGCTCCTCATAGGGGATCTTTTTACCCATTCTCATAAGGGCCCAAACAGAGTCCTTACGCTAATAGGACTCCGAAAATCTTACATATTTGGTAAAGATCTTCCGCAAGAAGGGGGAATTTATTCATCACGTTTAGGATTCTACAAGGAGAGTCCTATAAGGAAAAGACTTCCGCGCCAAGAAAGGAATGTCAACCTCATGCTACTATAAAAGCCCCAATACCCTCACAAGCCAAGGTACACATAATTTACCCTCTCTAGCACCCTAGAGTTGAGAGCATATTTTCTGACTTAACCTTCGGAGAGTATTTGGCCGGCACCACACCAGTGTCCTTCGATAGGTTTTCTCTTTTGTTTCGTGCAGGTTACTACCCGGGCGAAAGGAGTATCGCGCGACCTATTGGTGTATTTCCTTGATTCATCAATGGTCAATCGTGTCTTTAAAGCCAATTGTGTTCCTTTGATTAGGCTTTGTCATTGTTCTTACTACTCCCCAGGCCACATTGCAAGGCAATTTGGTGACCGTCAAGGAGTTCCTAATGATTATGGCATCTTTCATATATTGGTCTTCACTGAGAAGGTCTTGGGTAGGATTCATAAGACTTGTTTGAAGAGGATGGTGGCTAGGGACATCTATTTTCCTCGGTTTCTCCACCCTAACTCGAGTTACAAGACTTGGTTGACTGCTGATATGAGGTCGGTTCATATGGAAGAGAAAGATTACTAGAAGTCCAACAAAAGGAAAAGGACCAACTAACTACCTTGATATGCCCCAAATTTTACTTTTTTACACTTTATGATTCTCATGTCTTTTATTTGAATTTAATAAAGGATTGGAATGTTCCAAATCCCCTATGGAAAAAATTTTATTATCTTTTAATTTAAGCAATAAGAGAATCAACCATTTTATTATCTTTACTTATTGTCTTTATTTTTCCTTTTTTTTTTTTTATGCCATTTAATTTTTGCCCATGATGTCCTTGTGAGAATTTTCTCCATGCCCATGGTCTTTTCCCCTATCTTTTACCTAGACTGCCCTTTTGAGTTTTCAACCTAGCAGAGTTTCTTTGTCTTAACTTTTGCCGAGGCTGCCCTCTTAGGTTTTCAACCTAGCGGGTTTTTTTTTTTTTTTTCCTTTTTAATGTTGTACCTTCAGAGCCTATCCATGTTGATTGGGCGAATAATTTCTTCTCCATCCAAATCTATAATTATTGTAGCACCTCTTGACATGATCTTCTTGATAATAAAAGGCCCAAACCATCTTGGCTTTATCTTTCCTCTTGGGTCAAAAATCTCATCTCCAAGTACCTTTAGGACTAGATCTCCTTCCTTAAGGTTGAACGGTTTTAGACCTCTTAAACTAACCAGATTAACCTAGTAAATTAGCCAAGTGAATAACTTAGTCAATATAAGCAATTCTAAGTTATCACAAACATACAATCATATCAAAAGTATAAAGCAGCGGAATAATAAATAACACAAGATATGATTGTTGGTTATATTTGGTTTTGTATCTCATACAAAACACATAGCGGAAGCAACAAACAAAGATCTATTTCATTCATGATTGATAACTCGCACTATATAAATTCTAGAATTTGTGTACCTTGGTGTGGAGGAATTCAAAACAAAATATTATAAGTACTTGGGAACGCTTTTAATCTTCACTCCAATTCCACTTTACGCCCAAGAAGTGTGGTCTTTCAATCAATTTCCAAGGGAGAATAACTGAGTGGTTTCACTCGCACATACACACCACTTCACAATGGCGTCTCACTTTTTCTCTAATCTCTAATAAAAAATCTGTATGTCTCTCCCTTTATATATAATTGATTATCTAATTGGGCCGGCCTATTGGGCCTTTCCAATTGGGCTTTAATGTATGGCTTGGAGTGGGGCCAAAAGGACCAATAAGACACTAGCTCCAATGGGCCTTGGGCTTTTCTGTCAACTCTTGACAAGTCCAAAGTTACCATTAATTATATTTAATACCACTATATAGATATAATTGCACTCTAGGCCTTATTAATAAATTTTATCCCAAAACTTTATTATACATGCAACCCCTTCATAAAATATTCGTAGTAATTCAAAGTCATAAATATAGACTGTCACTTTGAAAATTACTACGTCTTAATCCTTGAGTACCCGGTTTAATCCTTTTAAGTTATTCATTATATATTTATGAAATCTAATTTCATAAATATATACTTTAGTAATTTCTTACCAAAGTGGTTAGGCCTAACTCTCTGAATAACTAAACCCATTAAACTTATCTCAAGGGAATATTTTAAATCTCTGTTAAGAGACTATGAATTCCATCTTGAGAATATATGTTCCATCAACATGAAATGTGGCTACCCAATATACTGAGGTTTTGACCAATACTTTAGATCTCACTCCTGATATATCAAAGCAACCTACACTTCATGATTAGGTCCATTATTCTCTCAGGATTAAGAGTTCATGCAAATATAAGTCGTGAGATTTATTATTCAATTGACAGTCGTTAGGAGAATAATAAATTTCACAGCGGTCCAGTTCAATATGTCTTAACTCTTAAAACATATTAACACATCAACTAGAAGTCTCCACTTCCATGATCAAGACAAATCATCTTAGTTGATATGTTATAATCTTTGCAGATGAAATGCCCAATTTCATCACCGACTATGAACTAAAATTCTGAGTTTACAAAGAACTTGTGACTTATATCTTCTGTGACTAAATCACATAAATCACATACTATGCATCTCATGGACTAAATGATAATGTCCGAATATTTATGTTACCATTATTTTAGATAATAATAAAACAACTTTATTCATCACAACATTAAGTCATACATAATGTCATACATAGCATCATACAATAGGATTTAAGGGCATTAATCCTAACAATCTCCCACTTGCCCTAAAGACTATTGTGCACTAATCTAATTCCCATTCGCTCCTAATGTGACTCCAAGGTCCTTTGAGGCAAGGCTTTGGTAAAGGGATCTGCTAGATTATTTGCACTTTCAATCTTTGCTACCACCACATCTCCACGAGCAATAATATCTCTAATAATATGATACTTTCTCTCAATGTGCTTTCCTTTCTTGTGGTTCCTTGGATCTTTTGATTGTGCAACTGCACCACTATTGTCGCAAAACAATGTGATGGGAACTTGTTCCATTCTCATTACACCAAGGTCAGAAAGGAATTTCTTGAGCCATACAGCTTCTTTTGCTGCTTCACAAGCAGCAACATATTCTGCTTCCATGGTGGAGTCTGCAATACAAGATTGTTTGACACTCCTCCATGTTATGGCTCCACCTCCCAAGGTGAATACACATCATGATGTGGACTTTCTGAAATCTAGATCCGACTGAAAATCTGAATCTGTATAGCCAATGGGTATCAAATCCTCACACCGATAAACAAGCATATAATCTCTCGTTCTCCGTAGATACTTGAGAATATGCTTTACAGCTTGCCAATGTTTTTGTCCTGGATTTGATTGATATCGGCTGACCATGCCTACAGAATAACAAATATCTGGTCTAGTACAAAGCATGGCATACATGAGACTTCCTACTGCAGAAGCATAAGGAACTTGTCTCATCATATCTTTTTCCTCTTGAGTTTTAGGCCTTTGGTCATCAGACAGAGAAACTCCATGTCTAAAAGGAAGTAATCCTTTCTTGGAGTTTTGCATGCTAAACCGTTCTAGAACCTTATCTATATATCTAGCCTGTGATAAGCCTAACATCCTATTCTTGCGATCTCGCCAAAGCTTGATCCCTAGAATAAAATTAGCATCACCCAAGTCCTTCATATCAAATTGATTTGACAACCAAACCTTTACTGATGACATTACCCCTACATCATTTCCAATGAGTAAAATGTCATCAACGTAAAGCACTAGGAACATTACTACTTTATCTCGATGTCTTTTGTACACACATGGTTCATCAAGATTTTGTTCAAAACCAAATGACTTGATTGCTTGATCAAATCTGATGTTCCATGACCTAGATGCTTGTTTAAGTCCATAAATAGACCTTTTTAACTTGCATACCATATGCTCTTGGTTCTTTGCTATGAAACCTTCTGGTTGCATCATATAGATTTCTTCTTCAAGATTGCCATTAAGAAATGCAGTCTTGACATCCATTTGCCAAATCTCATAATCATAATGAGCAGCAATGGATAAGAGAATTCTGATAGATTTAAGCATAGCTACTGGCGAAAAAGTTTCATCATAGTCAATACCTTCTTTTTGTGTATACCCTTTCGCCACTAATCTTGCTTTAAAGGTTTCAACCTTTCCATCTACCCCTCTCTTCCTCTTGTAAACCCATTTGCAACCAACAGGTTTAATGCCATTAGGCGCCTTTACAAGATGCCAAACTTGATTGGAATACATAGAATCTAATTCAGATTTCATAGCTTTGATCCAATGATGTGCATCTATATCATTCATTGCCTCTTCATAAGTGTAAGGATCCGATTCAGCCTCTTCTGAGATAGCTTCATAAGTTTCTCCCAAACCTATGAATCTTATGGGAGGCCAAACAATTCTCCCACTACGACGAGGCACCTGTGTACTAGACATCTCATGAGTAGTATCTTGTGGTGTATCCAATACAACCACATCATTCCTAATTTCATCTATTGGTTGTTCAACTAAAGGTTCATTCATTTCAGCCAAAACAACTTTATTTCTAGGATCAAAATTATTCATATAATCATCTTCCAAAAATTTGGCATGTGTGCTAACAAACACTTTGTTATCTTTATGATTATAGAATAAATAACCCTTTGTTTCTTTTGAATACCCTAAAAACATGCATACTTCAGTTTTAGATTCCAACTTATCAGACTTCCTTTTCAACACATGTGCTCGACATCCCCAAATGTGGAGATATTTCATACTAGGCTTATGCCCACTCCACAATTCCTTAGGTGTGTTGGGAATAGATTTTGATGGAACTAAATTCAAAATATGCATTGCAGTTTTTAATGCATATCCCCAAAAAGAAACTGGTAAAGTTGAGTAACTCATCATGGACCTAACCATTTCCAAAAGAGTCCTATTCCTTCTTTCTACTACACCATTCTGTTGGGGAGTTCCAGGTGCAGTCAATTGGGATATAATCCCATTTTGAGTTAAGTAATCCTTGAAATCCCCAAGAAGGTATTCACCACCACGATCAGATCGAATGGCTTTTATGCATTTACCTAATTGATTCTCAACTTCAGCCCTAAACTCTTTGAACTTTTCAAAGGCTTCGGACTTTCGTCTCATTAGGTACACATAACCATATCTAGAGTAATCATCGGTAAAAGTGATGAAATACTCGTAACCTCCTTTTGCTTGGGTTGACATAGGACCACATACATCTGTATGAACTAATTCAAGCAACTTTTGGGCTCTTCTACCTTTTGCTTTAAAAGGTCGTTTGGTCATTTTTCCTTCCAAACAAGATTCACAAACTGGAAATTCATCAAAGTCCAATGGCTCTAAAAGTCCATCTTTGATCAGTCTTTGAATTCTATTTGGATTAATATGACCTAAACGCAAGTGCCAAAGATATGCTTCATTAGTAGAAGGAAACTTTCTCTTTAATGATTTTACATGAGAGTTATGATCTAATTCAGAATTATATAATTCATGCTTATTAGGAGTTAAAATATAAAGACCATCCACAATATTGCCAGAACAGATAAACATTTTATCCTTCTTTATTACAACATTGTCTTTTAGGATAACATAATATCCATGTTTACCTAAATAAGTTGCAGAAATTAAATTTCTACGAACATTAGGTACATACAAACAGTCTTCCAATAATAAAACTCTAGATTCAAAACATAAATTAAACACTCTAATAGCTACAACTGGAATCCTGCTCCCATCAGCCAAGGTAAGAAACATTTCCCCTTCATTCAGCTTTCTGATCTCCTGAAACCCCTGCAAGGATTTGCAGATATGATTAGTACAACCTGAATCCACACACCAAGAATCTGTGGGATTCTGTACTAAACATGTTTCAAGAAGGAATGTACTTTTCATACCTTTATTCTTGGCAGCCTTAAATATTGGACAATTCCTCTTCCAATGTCCTTTCTCACCACAATGGAAACACTTTCCTTTGGTTTTCTTTCCTTTGTTGGCAACTCCTAAGGCAACTTGTTTACCATCTTTCTTAGTGAAGTTCTTCTTCTTCTTCTTCTTACCTTTGCCTTTCGACTTAGGTTGAGAAGTAGAAGCTTCACCAACATTGGCTTCAACACTAGAAGTACCAAGGATGCCTTCTGCCGCTACCAACTCATTCATCAATTCAGACAATGTATAAATCTTTTTGTTCATATTATAGTTAAGTCTGAATTCCTTGAATGATTCTGGTAGTGACTGGAGTATCATATCCACTTGGGATTCTCCATCAATATCGGCACCTAAAACTTCTAATGTATTCAGATTAGAGATCATCCTAAGACAATGCTCCCTCACTGAAGTACCTTCAGCCATTTTGGTATTATAAATCTGCCTCATAGTTTCTTGCCTAGCAGAACGGCCTTGCTCACCAAACATCTCCTTCAGACTGAGCATAATGTCCGAAGCTAGTTCTACATCCTGCATTTGATGCTGTAGAACATTTGAAATAGATGCTATGATATAGCACTTAGCCATCTCATTAGATTTCTGCCAACGATCATATCGCTGTTTTTCCTCAAGAGAAGCATCTAATGATGGAAAGCTAGGACATGGTTGAATAAGCACATATTTGTGATCTTCAGCAGTAAGAACAATGTCCAAGTTTCTTTTCCAGTCAACATAGTTGGATCCAGTCAGTTTGTTTTGATTAAGTATAGCAACAAGTGGGCTAAATGATGCCATGATTTTAAATCTGAAAATAATAAACATGAAAATAATAAGTAAACTAGACATTATCAATTTAGCATATAAACATATATTATGGAACCTTATAAAACCATAAAATAATATATGCAACG
The DNA here is from genome assembly GCA_030445155.1 of Quercus variabilis. NCBI lineage: Eukaryota > Viridiplantae > Streptophyta > Magnoliopsida > Fagales > Fagaceae > Quercus > Quercus variabilis. The sequence continues at coordinate 43,690,316 of CP129447.1, read as the reverse complement.
ACAAACCAATCCATGTCTATAATTCCTTGGTAGCAAGTTTATTATAAACACATTAATTGATTGAGAACTATTCTCATTATTAGTGCTATCATGATAACTCTTATCATACACTAATAATATGCCGTATTAGCTTTAGCCTCTAAGTGACAATGACATAGCTCCTTTGGGAGGTTAACATTGCACTTAGTCTAGTGTACATCATTATCTTGAATCATGTGTAACCACATTTCATCTCCCTTATAATGTTTAAACTTGTAGTACCATGGAACAAAACACCCTCCTTTGGGATCGCAAGGCATATACGCCAAGATGAGGTGCTTGTCCACACTACTTTAAACAGGTTAGTTCAATCTCGTAGGACTTGAAGTAAACACCCTCCTTTGGGATCACAAGGCATATACGCCAAGATGAGGTTCTTACCCACACTACTATGAACCGATAATAGAGGCCATGAGATCCAACCCTTGTATCTCTCTCCCACTAGATATTTTAAATTAAAGGTTTTTAAGATCGAGAGCCATATTAATGCTAGAAACCCTTGAAAACATAATCCTAATCTCATTAGGAATAAATTTCATTAAATGAATACTTTAATCCTAGCATTAATATATATATAAATATATAAACCAAGGCAAGCATCAATATGATGATTCCTTTATAAAAAATTTGCATATAAACCCATATATATATCAAATAATATACGGATTCAATGTAAGCTTTATATAAAGCATCCAATACATCCAAGGCACATATTACATGCTTATAATAATCAAACCATGCAAGCCTTATATATATTTATATCCAAGCGGTGCGTTAACATCCAAGTCATTGCCATATATATATCAAATAATATACGGTTTGAACATGAATGTAAATAATGCAAGGCAAGCAAAAAAGCTACGTTCATCATTCAGATCTTAATATATATTGATCAATTCATGATGAAGCCTTAAATGCATATGAACCCATATAAAATTATATATATATAATATACGGATTGATGAATCCTTGTACCACTTCCTTATATTAGTCAATTCATCAATTCAATAGCATTCAATTAACTTAATATAGCCAAGCGATGTAAAGAATGTGATATTGATCAATTCATGATGAAGCCTTAAATGCATATGAACCCATATAAAATTATATATATATAATATACGGATTGATGAATCCTTGTACCACTTCCTTATATTAGTCAATTCATCAATTCAATAGCATTCAATTAACTTAATATAGCCAAGCGATGTAAAGAATGGCAACGCACAGGACAGTTATGTTAAGTAGTTATTGTCAACGGAAAATAACTACTTTCTTTGAATGGCCGTATTAATGGCCGATCATGTTTATAAAACATATTCAACAAACCCGTTCACAAGAAGTGTAGATGGTGTCCTTGATGAAATCAAACACCAAAAACATATGGCACAAAACAATAGTTACAGCCGTGTCCTCTTGGAACCATGCAAAACAATATATCGCATATATTGATCAATGCACATAGGGTTTATAGAACAATATTATGCAGAAATTTCACTGCAGAAAATTAAAACACTATGAAAACAATTTTTCTTTAATTCTAAAATTCAATCACATGCTATACAATCATGATATGAAAACCTGGCTCTGATACCAATTGTTGGTTATATTTGGTTTTGTATCTCATACAAAACACATAGCGGAAGCAACAAACAAAGATCTATTTCATTCATGATTGATAACTCGCACTATATAAATTCTAGAATTTGCGTACCTTGGTGTGGAGGAATTCAAAACAAAAGATTATAAGTACTTGGGAACGCTTTTAATCTTCACTCCAATTCCACTTTACGCCCAAGAAGTGTGGTCTCTCAATCAATTTCCAAGGGAGAATAACTGAGTGGTTTCACTCGCACATACACACCACTTCACAATGGTGTCTCACTTTTTCTCTAATCTCTAATAAAAAATCTGTATGTCTCTCCCTTTATATATAATTGATTATCTAATTGGGCCGGCCTATTGGGCCTTTCCAATTGGGCTTTAATGTATGGCTTGGAGTGGGACCAAAAGGACCAATAAGACACTAGCTCCAATGGGCCTTGGGCTTTTCTGTCAACTCTTGACAAGTCCAAAGTTACCATTAATTATATTTAATACCACTATATAAATATAATTGCATTCTAGGCCTTATTAATAAATTTTATCCCAAAACTTTATTATACATGCAACCCCTTCATAAAATATTCGTAGTAATTCAAAGTCATAAATATAGACTGTCACTTTGAAAATTACTACGTCTTAATCCTTGAGTACCCGGTTTAATCATTTTAAGTTATTCATTATATATTTATGAAATTTAATTTCATAAATATATACTTTAGTAATTTCTTACCAAAGTGGTTAGGCCTAACTCTCTGAATAACTAAACCCATTAAACTTATCTCAAGGGAATATTTTAAATCTCTGTTAAGAGACTATGAATTCCATCTTGAGAATATATGTTCCATCAACATGAAATGTGGCTACCCAATATACTGAGGTTTTGACCAATACTTTAGATCTCACTCCTGATATATCAAAGCAACCTACACTTCATGATTAGGTCCATTATTCTCTCAGGATTAAGAGTTCATGCAAATATAAGTCGTGAGATTTATTATTCAATTGACAGTCGTTAGGAGAATAATAAATTTCACAGCGGTCCAGTTCAATATGTCTTAACTCTTAAAACATATTAACACATCAACTAGAAGTCTCCACTTCCATGATCAAGACAAATCATCTTAGTTGATATGTTATAATCTTCGCAGATGAAATGCCCAATTTCATCACCGACTATGAACTAAAATTCTGAGTTTACAAAGAACTTGTGACTTATATCTTCTGTAACTAAATCACATAAATCACATACTATGCATCTCATGGACTAAATGATAATGTCCGAATATTTATGTTACCATTATTTTAGATAATAATAAAACAACTTTATTCATCACAACATTAAGTCATACATAATGTCATACATAGCATCATACAATAGGATTTAAGGGCATTAATCCTAACAATCTTCCACTGGAAAACCAAACCGGTAAAAAACTCGGGAGGATTTGACTTAGCTATTCTTAAGGTAAACCTAAATCCACTATGCAAAAGAATCAAAGTTCATACAAAAGGACTTACAAGCTCCCCCGATTGACTTCCTAATGCTACCCACCAGTAGAAGTTACTAATACGACCACGTGCAAGCTCCGAATCCACGGACTCCTTCTTTCTTGGATTCTCCAATCAGCTACAAGCACCCACACTTGTTATTCTTTAAGCTCCAATGACAGCAACCGAGTTGATCATCAAGGTGTTGAAGTAATCTCTACCTAGAAAACTCTAAGTTTTGTGTAAAGGAAAGCTCCTCTAGATCTCACAAGAGATTTACACAAAACAAAAAAGTATGTGCAACAATACAACAAAAGCAACTCTAAAAACGTGGCTAGGGTTTTTCTTTATATACCTAGGGTAAAAACAGAAAACTCAAAACGTTTAATGAGTTAGGGCTGAGTTGGAATATTCTACAGAAAAACATTATGCTCGAGATTCGATTGATCGAGTCTTTCTTTTGATCGATCGAGCCAGGCCGAAATGCACCAAAGCATCTGCAGCCTCTCAATTCCAACTTTACATGAAAGACACAACTTTGAGCAAGCCTAAACAAGACTAAACATATTGTTTTGATCATGGTTTTCCAACAATACACATTAAAGTTCTAAATACATAAATTCCTAAATCTTTAGAACCTAACAAACTGCCCTTTTGTTAATCCATGACAAAACACAAACTAAAAAGCTCAAAGTTTACAAGTGAAAGCCCTTTACATAAATAATGCTCATAAAAACTAAAATTCAATCCTAACTACTATCCATCAGTTGCAAGTGTAGACAATAGCTCAATTGAATCAACCTGTATATTCCTAAAACACTCAACAAACGCATGAACGCATGTGTGACAGAAAATAGTAAATAAATAGGTATAACATTCTTGTATGATTCACACAACACATAATAAAGACATATATCAATGAATAATCTCAAAAACATGTTACTCCCCCTAACATGAATATCCCCAAAAATGATATACAAAGTGAAGCACCTAGATACAATCTAATATCTCCATTAGCTCCTCAAAACAAAAAACTCTCCCCTTAACTACAAAACTCCTCTACAAAGTCTACTCCCCCTTTTGTGACGGAGTGCCAAAGAAAAATCACAGTCCATCATCAAAAGGAGGTGATGAGGGTCAATGAAGATGTGCTACGTCAACACGCAGAGCACGAATCTCGTCAAGCAAGTCCACCAAAATCTGACTATGAGCCGCCTGAACGGTCATGATAGTCTCTAAGGTACGACGAATAACAAAGTCATCCGATAGAGGTGGAGGAACATCAGCAGCTGCAGCATTAGGATCAGGAACATCCTCACCAACAGGACCTGTAGAAGAAAAGGGAGGAGGTACGGAACCAGAAGGCTAAAACCTAGGGTGTTTAGAGCCAGCTGGAAGGTGAGCAGCCCTCTGCCTAAGAAAAGACGCACCTATGGGAGCAATCACATGAATAGGCTCAGAGGAAGGGAAACCATTAAGATCAAGATAAAGTAAAATCTTATGAATAAAAATAGGATGAACAAGAACATATTAAGAAGATGAACCCCTATAAACTTCATTCAAAGAACGAAGAAACAAATGAGGAAAACTGATATTAGCATCAGTGACAAGAGCGTACAAAAATACACACCGCTTCAGAGGAATGGTGTGAAGATGAGAAATGGGCCAAATAGAGTGAAACGCTATCCTAAAGAAGATATAATGCAACTCAGAAAGCTCAGCAGAGGTGATCCTAGGATCGGAACCCCATTGGATAGAAGACCCAGTGATGTAAGAAATGACATTACTCAGAACAAGAGACTCATTATAAGGGTAGACTAGGTGCTAGACCAAGGGTACCCCAAGAGCATCAGACACTACCGTAGGAGTAATGGAGTACTCTACACCTCGTATCTAACTCTTTATTAAAGTGTTGGAATCATAGACACGGATAGAGATGTTCGAGAAGAACTCTCTAATCAGGGTAGCTAGAGGAGGAGGATCAGAAACATCCAACAGAGGTAACCAGCCCTGACGCTCAAAGTTTGCCCTAATTGCAGGATCAAGCTCATCTAAGATGACAGAACGCTTAGACTATATCTTTCTCTTAAGGTTAAGCTTCTCATAAGTCTCTTGGTTTTTCTCATTCGAAAACCTCTCGCGGTCAAAGGAAGGAGGGGAAGGAGTAGGTGTGGGGGCAGACCTATGAGCCCTAGTCTTCTTAGGCATAATGCTAAGGAAAAGGACAAAGTCACACAGATAAGACCAAAAAAAACAAAAACCAATGGCAGACTGCAAGTTAGCACAAAAAGATATAAAAAAAAAATCTATATGACGCATAAACAACAACAATGTCGTGATGCATGTACTAATGCAGCAAGTAAAGTTCAAATGCACAAAATTGGCTTGAGCATAGAGTTTCCAACAAAAACCCTAAAAATTTGAAAAACTACTTGAAAATTTTGAAATAAATTGATGAATTGAGCATTACGTAACACAAAACACAGATTACAATGCTTAATTACATCAAAACAACAAGCCAATTTCATCAATTTCAACCTAATTGAACAAAATTCCCAATTCAGATTCAATATAAACCCTAGAAAATTCAATTTTCCATAATTCACAAAATTGATCAAATTAAACCATTAAGAACAAGTTTATATCATGTCCCCATAAAAACCCATTGATTAATTGCACAAAATAGGGCTTGAATCAACAAAAGTCCCAAGTATGCAAGGTCCGAAAATTTGAGTGTAAAATGCATGAAAATTTGAAAATAAACTCAAAAGGAAGGGAAAAAGAGACTTACCGGCTTGAGGAAAGAGAATCTTTGCAAAAAATTCAGAGGAAAACGACAAAAAATTGACTGTAGAGCCTTGCCTAGTCGGAGAGAGAAGAAAAGTTTGAAAAACTTTTTGAAAAAGTGTTTGAATCAGTCAAGAATAGTGTTTTAAAAAAACCTGATTCGCGACTTTCAATTGATCGAAAATCACATTCGATCGATCGAATCAATCCGAGATTTTTAAAAGAATTTTAAATATTTTCCATCAATCAAAAAACAGATTGGATCAATCGAAACAGGTAGAGTGGCTCACAGTATTTTGAGAAAAATTATAGTTTTGAAAAACTCAAACCAATTTTTGAAAATAACTCCTTCAAGCATTAAACAAAATGCATGAGAATGAGATGTAATGGAATGCTTTTTCAAAAACCCAAATTTTAATCTCAGTTTCTCCAAAGAAAGTTTCAGCCATTCTCCCTTTAAGTTCTCAAGCAAACAAAATGTTTTGCATAATACTTAAGGTATTTTCAAATTTGGTTGGTCAGACCAAAAGCACACACAATACAATGTACAGTGTTTAGCAAATAGTAACTTGTGTAGTGTGTGCAAACTAGCAAAAACTTGAGATACATGTGAGATGATATGTGAATAGAAATCAATCACAAAGTCTACAAAATTTATCACACAAAATTTAAAAGAGACTATCACTTAAAGAGTTACATCATATAACTCCCACATCTCCTAGAACATAAGCTTGCAATCATGTAAGTTTCTTGAATTTTGCCTCATTATTTTGTGGATTGGCATCAAGCCTAATAGTATACACCAATTTTAATTATGTGAAATGGCATCAAGCCTAATGGTACACACCAATTTTAAGCATTAAGCAATTAATCGAGGCTACACCTTATGTTCTTTTTGTACATGTGCTACACTTTCTCAACCACAAAATCTTATGATATGCACTAAGGTGTTCATAATTGGCTAGTGAGCAGTGGTGAGATAGTTATTATGCCTTTCTCAAAAGGATCAAGTCCGACAGTCAAATAATACGTGATTTCAAGATTAAGACAAAGTGATAAACACCATAAACATCTTTCCCACACAACATGCACTACAAAGTTTCAACTAGTCAAGTGCAATAAATAAGCTCATCAAAGCTAAACAAGGTACATAAGACATGTTATGTGTAAATAAATTAACCAACCTTGTTTTCAACCACCAAGAAAAATAATGCCAAACATATTTTGCTTTTCTCCTTTAAAATAAAAAAAATAAAAATAAAAAAGAGAAAACAAATAAATCCTAGAATGAAATGCATGAATGTAATGCAATGTAAGTCCTAGAACAAAAACACAAAAACACAAAGACCAAAGAACAATGGTCACAAAAGAATGAGCAATGAAGCACAAGGACCAAGAAAACCAAACGAGACTAGGGACACCGAAGCACACGAATCACTTGACGAAGTGTCTCAAACTTACTTCCATCAAGCGGTTTGGTAAAGATATTAGCATTTTGACAATCAGTAGGGATATACTCAAGACAAACAATTTTCTTTTCAACCAAATCCCTAATGAAGTGATATCTAAGTTCAATGTGTTTGGTCTTTAGAGTGCTGAACAGGATTCTTAGATATATCTATAGCACTAGAATTATCACAATAGACAACCATGGTGTTTTGAGGAATCCCATAATCACTCAAGAGCTTTTTCATCCAAAGGAGCTGAGAACAACAACTCCCAACAGCAATATATTCTGCCTCAGCAATAGATAAAGAAACAGAATTTTGCTTCTTACTCATCCAAGCCACAAGATTGGGTCCTACATAAAACACCCCCTAGTGGTGCTTTTTCTGTCATCAGCATTCCCAGCCCAATCAGAATCAGAAAAACTAGCAAGAGACAAATTAGACTCCTTGCTATAAAATAAACAATAATCACAGGTTCCAATCATATATTTTATAATTCTTTTAACATCATTTATATGAGAAATCTTAGGATTAGACTGAAATCTAGAGCAAACACCAACACTAAAAAATATATTAGGCCGATTAGCAGTCAAATACAAAAAACATCCAATCATGCTTCTATACAAAGTAACATCAACAGACTTACCTGATGGATCAATTGTTAATTTTGCATTAGCAGCCATCGGTGTTCTAGCATGAGCAGCCTTGTCCAGTCCAAATCTTTTAACCAGATTTCTTGCATATTTAGCTTGATTGATGTAGATTCCTGACTCTGTTTGCTTTACCTGCAAACCCAAAAAGTAAGTCAGTTCACCAACCATGCTCATTTCAAACATCGCCTTCATTTCATCTACAAAAGAATGAGCAAGAGAATCATTAGTAGCACCAAAAACAATGTCATCAACATAAATTTGAGCTACAACAAAACCAGTCTTATCCTTTCTTATGAAGAGAATTGTATCTGCAGATCCCCTTTTGAATCCATGCTCAGTGAGATAAGCAGTCAATCTGTCATACCAAGCCCTAGGAGCTTGTTTCAACCCATAGAGAGCTCTCTTCAATTTGTAGACATCTTCCAGTCTATGAGGATCAACAAAGCCTTTAGGTTTCTCAACATATACTTCTTCTTGTAGTATCCCATTTAAGAAAGCACTCTTGACATCCATTTGATACAACTTGAAGTTTAGGTGACTTGCTATGGCCAACAGTATCCGGATGGATTCTAACCTTGCTACTAGTGCAAAAGTCTCATCAAAATCAATTCCTTCCACTTATGTGTACCCCTGTGCAACAAGTCTTGATTTGTTTCTGATCATAGTGCCATGTTCATCTGACTTGTTCTTAAAGATCCACTTAGTTCCAATTACATTTACACTATTCGGTCTAGGAACTAGTTCCCACACATCATTTCGAACGAATTGATGAAGTTCTTCATGCATGGAATTCACCCAATCAGCATCTTGAAGTGCTTTATCCACCTTCTTCGGTTCAAATTAGGACAGATAGCATGAGTGAGTAATCACATTCAAGGCTTTTGATCTCAATCTCATGTTATCATTTAGACTACCCAATATATTTGTGGAGGGATGATTCAATCTCACTCTAGAGGATGGACCTTTAACTAAAGATGTGGAGGTACCTTTCTGTTCAGATGGAGGACTGAGCTCACTTTGTACCTATTAAGTTTCACGAACCGGAGTGGATGGTTCTGAATTTGATGGTACTGAAACTGTATCATTCAACACCAACCGCTCTTCCTCATTATGTTTCCTAACATACTCAGTAGGAAGTAAATCATCAACTTCTAAATACTTATCTTTGAGCAAGAGCAGTGCTTTTTGAAAGTGTTTCTGAACACATTTCATCATTTATCACAACATTTGAAGATTCTATGACTGTTTTGGTTCTCAAATTGTACACTCTAAAGCTCTGCTAGTGGAAAAGTATCCTAGAAAGTATCTTTTGTCACTTTTTGCATCAAAATTTTCTATGTTCTCTCTATCACGTAGAATGTAACAGTCACTGCCAAATATCCTGAAATATTTGACAACAGGCTTCTTCCCTCTCCAGAGTTCATAGGGAGTTTTCTTGGAGTCAGGTCTGAAATACACTCGGTTGAGGGTATGACAAGCATTGTTGACAGCTTTTCCCCAGAAGGATTTTGGCAATTTTTTGTTGTGTAACATAACCTGTGCCATCTCCTATACAACCCTGTTTTTCCTTTCCACAATCCCATTTTGTTAAGGTGTCTTGGGTGAAGAGAACTCTTGATGAGTGCCTTGATCATTACAAAAAGTAGCCAGCTTGGTATTCTCAAATTCTCTTTCATGATCACTTCTTATTCTGGCTATCACAGTATCTTTCTTAACCTGCAATTTCTTGTACAGATGTATCATCTTCTCAGGAGCCTCAGCTTTATCTTTCAAAAGCACAACTCAAGTATATCTAGTAAAGTCATCCACAACAACTAGAATATACTTCTTTCCACCCAAACTCTGAACTCTGGCAGGACCCATGAGATCAATGTACAATAGCTCTAAAGGTCTTGAAGTTTGAACACTAGTCACAGACGGATGCTTGGATTTCACTTGTTTACCTATCTGACATGGTCCACAAATGCACTTATCTATGTTCTCAAACTTAAGTAAACCAATAACTGCCTCACATTTGGAAATCTTCTCTAACTACTTATAACTGGCATGTCCTAACCGTTGATGCCACAAATCAACTTGATCAATCTTTGCACTAAAGCACTTGTTGTTTACTCTTAGTGTTATGCCATAACATTTGTCAGATATCCTTACACTAACACACATACAATCACCTCCTCCATTAAGTATCTCACATTCATACTTGGTGAAAAGAACATTTAAACCATTGTTGCAAATCTGACTTATGCTGAGTAAATTGGCCTTCAGTCCATCAACATACCAAACATCTTCAAACACTGGCAATCTTGGAATATCCACAATTCCAACGCCTCTGATCATAGATTTGCTTCCATCTCCAAAAGTGACTGTCCCAATCTTTCCTTCAAATAGTGTTTTGAATAAACCTTTATTCCTTGTCATATGCCTGGAACAACCACTATCCAAATACCAAAGACAAGAATCACGTGTCTTTAAGGCAGTAAAAGCAGTATAGCATAAATAATTCTTATCACATATGATTAAATCAAGATACTCAAGGAAAGATTTAACAAAAACAACAAGAGGCAAAGACAACAAATAGACAAGTTGATATATAAGCAAAATGATTTTCCAAAAATCCATGGCAACAGAGGTCAAGAATCAGCTCAGAGATCAAAAAATCTCAAACAAGAGAGCTACCCACTCTGATACCACTTAAACAGTTTTAGACCCCTTAAACCAACCAGATTAACCCAGTAAATTAGCCAAGTGATTAACTTAGTTAATTTAAGCAATTCTAGGTTATCACAAACATACAATCATATCAAAAGTATAAAGCAACGGAACAATAAATAATACAAGATATGATCACCTAGGAAAACCAAACCGGTAAAAAACTTGGGAAGGATTTGACCTAGCTATCCTCAAGGTAAACCTGAATCCACTATGCGAAAGAATCGAAGTTCATACAAAAGGACTTACAAGCTCCCCGCTTGACTTTCTAATGCTACCCACCAGTAGAACTTACTGACACGACCATATGCAAGCTCCGAATCCACAGACTCCTTCTTTCTTGGATTCTCCAATCAGCTACAAGCACCCACGCTTGTTATTCTTTAACCTCCAATGGCAGCAACCGAGTTGATCATCAAGGTGTTGAAGTAATCTCTACCTAGAAAACCCTAAGCTTTGTGTAAAGGAAAGTTTTTCTAGATCTCACAAGAGATTTACACAAAACAGAAAAGTATAAGCAATAATACAACAGGAGCAACTCTAAAAACGTGGCTAGGGTTTTTCTTTATATACCTAGGATAAAAACAGAAAACCCAAAACGTTTAATGAGTTAGGGCTGAGCTAGAATATTTTGCAGAAAAATATTCTGCTCGAGATTCGATCGATCGAGCCAGGCCAAAATGCACCAAAGCATCTGCAGCCTCTCGATTCCAACTTTACATGAAAGACACAACTTTGAGCAAGCCTAAACAAGACTAAACATATTGTTTTGATCATGGTTTGCCAACAATACACATTAGAGTTTTAAATACATAAATTCCTAAATCTTTAAAACCTAACAAAGGTTTCTAGGTTTAACCTTCTTGTTGAATGCTCTAGCAATCCTCTTTTGGTAACCTTGTGCATGGTATTGTGCTCTAGCTCCTTTCTCATCTATCAAAGCCAATTGTTCATATCTTTCTCTCATCCAATCTTCTTCTAGGACTTTGGTTTCTACTAGCGCCCTTAATGATTGTATCTCCACCTCAATGGGAAGCACCGCTTCACTCCCACAAACCAGGGAGTAGGGGGTTGCCCCAATCGATGCACAGATAGAAGTTTTGTAACCCCATAAGGTAAACGAAAGCTTTTCAGCCCAATCCTTGTATGTCACTATCATCTTGGCTAGTATATTCTTGATGTTCTTGTTGATTGCTTCTACAGTCCCATTAGTCTACAGACAATACAGTGAAAGCTTATGATGCTCAATATTTTACAACTCCATGATCCTTCGAATTTCCCCCTCAAAGTGGGAGCCATCATCTGAGATGATTTCTTGTGGTACTCCAAATTGACAAATGATGTTATTCTCTATGAATTGGGTTGTATGCTTGGCTTTTAGCACGAAGTAGGAGGCTGCCTCTACCCACTTAAAGTAGTTAATTGCCACCAAAATATACTCATGTCCATTCAAATCCTTAAAGGCTATCCTTCCAAACACATCTATGCCACAGACTAAGAAAGGACAAGGAGAGGTCATGTCATATAGCTCACTAGGTGGCACATGATTCAAGTTTGCATGTGTTTGGCAATCGTGACAACTTTTTACAAAATCCACACAATCAATTTCCATTGAATTCCAATAGTACCCTATCCTTAGGATCTTCTTTTCTAACATTCTCTTATTCATGTGAGGACCAAAAACTCCTTGATGGACTTCCTCCGTGATTCTTTCAACTGCTTCTTTCCTCAAGCAACAAAGGTGTATACCATCATAGGATCTCCTATAGAGCTAACTTCTACATAGGATGTATTGCATTGCCATCATCCTATTCAAACGATGTTCTCTCTTATCAACATTGTCAGGATATACTCCCAATTCCAAGAATTTCATGATGTCATAATACCAAGGGACTCCTTCTTCCTATATAGTCATGACTGAAGATTTTGTTCTCCCTTTGTGTACCAATTCATAACCTTGTTCAATCTATAAAGGTCATGTCCATACTCCGTTAGGTGTTTCAACAATGGAGGCTAGCATAGCCAAGACATCTACAAATTGATTCTAAGCTCTAGGGATGATGGTGTATTCAATCTTATCAAAGGTTTTGGTTAAGTCTTCCAAGTATTGTTGATAAGGTTTTAAGTTCTCCTCTTTCACCTTTCATAACTTCTGTGCTTGACCTATAACCAAAATCAAAAGACTTCTACCTTCCTTACCTCAACTCTCGAAGAGCTTCCATTCCAACGACACAAGCCTCATATTTAGCAATATTTTTGGTTGCCTCGAAGTTTAACTTAACGGCCAAAGGTACATAGGATCCATTAAAGGTGATTAAAAATACTCCAATCCCATTTCCATATTGGTTCACGCTCCATCAAAATACATCTTCCATGCCCTTACTTCAATGTCCAAAATATCCTCATTTGGAAAATCCTTTCTACCGCCCTCTCCTTTTATGGGGTTCTCGACGGGTATATTCGGGCTACTACCCATACTTGGAAAGGTAGGATGATATGGCTCAATTTTTGCACAGCCCATACAAGAGCAAAGCATGACTTTTCTATGGGTGTGTATCTAGTCTTATAATCATGGAATCTCTTGCTTAGGTAGTAAACGACTTTTTCATTCTTATCATCATCCTCTTGTGAAAGCATACTCCCAATCGCATCTTCTATGATAGAGAGGTAGAGTAGTAACGGCTTTCCATGCTTCTGGGGGACTGATGGAAATATGAATGTACACAGCAGAAAATTAACATATTTACTTCATTCACAATTGATAACATATGCCATTTAAGTTTTAGAATAGAAAAACAAGTGTACCTTGATGCGATGAAATTCAAAACCAAAGATTAGAAGCACTTGGGAACATTTTTAATCTTCACTCCAATTTCACTTGATGCCCAAGAAGTGTCGTTTCTCAATCAGTTACATGTGTATATTCTAGAGAGAATGAATAAGAGTGTCCAACACTCACATACATCCCATTTCATGTTCTTACTAAAATTTTGTATGTTTCTCTCCTTACAACTGATTATCTAATTAGGCTAGCCTTTTGAGCCTTTCCAATTGGGTTTTAATATGTGGCTTAGAGTGGAACCAAAAGGGAACAAATACGACACTAGCTCCAATGAGCCTTGGGTTTTTCTATCAACTCTTGACAAGTCCAAAGTTAACATTAATTATATTTAATATCACTATATATATATAATTGCACTATAGGCCTTATTAATAAATTATATCCCAAGACTTTATTGTACATGCAACCCCTTCATAAAATATTTATAGTAATACAAAGTTATGAAAGTAGACTGCCACTTTGTAAATTACTATATCTTAATTCTTGAATACTCAATTTAATCGTTTAAGTTATTCATCATATATTTATGAAATCCAATTTCATAAATATATAATTTAGTAACTATTTACTAAAGTAGTTAGGCCTAACATTCTGAATAACAAACCTATTAAACCTATCTCAAAGGAATATTTTGTATCTTCGTTAAGAGACTATGACTTCCATCTTAAGAATATATATTCCATCAACACTAAATATGGCTGCCCAACATACTGAAATTTTGACCGTTACTTTAGATCTCACTCCTAATATATCAAAGTAACCTACACTTCATGATTAGGTCTATTATTCTCTTAGGATTAAGAGTTCATGTAAATATAATTCATGAGATTTATTATTCAATTGACAGTCGTTAAAAGAATAATAAATCTCACAACAGTCCAGTTCAATATGTCTTAACTCTTAAAATATATCAACACATCAACTAGAAGTCTCAACTTCCATGATCAAGACAAATCATCTTAGTTGATATGTTATAGTCTTTGCAGATGAAACGTCCAATTTCATCACCGACTACAAACTAAAATTTTGAGTTTACAAAGAACCTGTGATTTATATCTTCTGTAACTTTTTACATAAATCACATACTATGTATCTCATGGACTATATGATAATGTCCAAATATTCATGTTACCATTAATTTAGATAATAATAATAATAATAAAACAACTTTATCAATCACAATATTAGGTCATAAAAAATGTCTTACATAATGTCATACTTATATCACACATAGCATCATACAATAGGATTTAAGGGCATTAATTCTAATAGGGACTATGAAAGGTGGATGGAGAAGATATTCTTTAATGAGCTCGAAGGCTTTCTAACACTCATTTTTCCATGCATGGGGTTCATTCTTCTTTAAAAGCTTGTAGAACGGCTCACAAGTGGAAGTGTGTTTGGCAATGAATCAGCTGATGTACTATAATCATCCCAAAAATACTCTTATTTCCTTCTCACTCTTGGGT
The DNA here is from genome assembly GCA_030445155.1 of Quercus variabilis. Classification (NCBI taxonomy): domain Eukaryota; kingdom Viridiplantae; phylum Streptophyta; class Magnoliopsida; order Fagales; family Fagaceae; genus Quercus; species Quercus variabilis. The sequence goes on along the minus strand of CP129447.1, from coordinate 43,675,276 downwards.
GGAGGCATGTCTAATATGGCTTTGATTTTTGATAAGTCAACTTCTATCCCTCTATCACTTACTAAGAAGCCTAACAATTTTCCTGCAATTACTCTAAAGGTACACTTTTGTTGGTTCAATCTCAATCTATACTCCTTAATCCTTTCAAAGAATTTCCTTAAGTTAACTATGTGGCCTTTTCTATCTTTGAACTTTACGATCATGTCATCAACATATACCTTAACCACATTATGCATAATGTCATGTAACAAAGCTGTAGCCATTCTTTGGTAAGTTACATCTACATTCTTGAGCTCAAATGGCATCGCGATGTAATAATAGATTCCCCATTTCATGGTGAAGATAGTCTTATTCATATCCTCATAAGCCATCTTGATTTGGTTATATCGTGAGAATCTATCCATAAAAGACATCAAGGCACTATCAGCGATATTATCTACTATGACATCTATGTGAGGGAGGGGAAAGTTGTCCTTAGGGCAAGCCTTATTTAGGTCTCTAAAGTCAATACACATCCTCACCTTTCCATCCTATTTTGGTATGGGCACGACATTGGCTATCCATTCGGCTTGGTGTACTGGTTTAATGAACCCTATTTGCAATTGTTTTGTGACCTCTTCTTTAATCTTAAGGAGCCACTTGGTCCTCATACACCTCAACCTCCGCTTAATGGGTACCTTGTGAGCATGAGTATCAATGTGGTGTTAGGCTATCTCAAGGGCAATTCTAGGCATATCTTCATAAGACCATGCAAACACCTCTTGGAATTCTGTGATGTAAGGTTGAAATTTATCAACTATCTTGTTGGCTTTATTCCGTCCCAATTTGCTTGTAATTTAGCACTTAGTAACCCTGTATTTAGGTGGGATTCATGTAAGGGTAGTGTGTGAAGAGAGTGTGAAGAAAAGCTTAAGTTTGTGCAAAGAAGTAGAGTTTCACGGCTAGGACTTGCGGCTGACTTGCGACTGGTAAGCCGCCAACTGCAGGCACGTGAGAAGCACACAGGAGAATTGAAGGGTCGCGCCAGCTGTCGCACTACAAGACAAAAGTCCGGACCTGGCCAAGCCGTTACCTAGAGACTTGAACTCACGACTTGGACAAGCCGCGAGGTTAAGCCGCCAAGTTACCCTGTTTGGCAAAAACTGACTCTTCGTATTCCAAACACACACCAGTATATATAGACCCTTATACCCACGAAATCAAGAGAGCTTTTAAAGAGAATTTTGCGAGAGAAACCCTAGAGAAAAACAAGATTTCCTCATCCCCAATCTTTACTAAGAGACTCTTCAAATTCCTCTACTCTCTTCCTCTCCATTGATACATCCTTGAGAAGCTATTGACCAAATCCTTTTCTCATCACACCCATGTCTGTGAGAAGGTACATTTGGTGCTAAGGAGAGTAGTTTGAAAGGGACCAATGACTATTGGTTGATGCTATGGTTTAGTAGCGGAATCCGATAAGTTAAAGAAGAAATAGGTTCGGCGCAATCTCGTTGGAGCAAGAAGATTAGAGGGCTTAAGTACACTGGGTAAATTAGGCTTGGAGGGTCTTCTGCTGTTCATGTATCCTAACTACATTATTTAGTGGATTATTTACTGCTTGGAGGGTAGTGGAGAGGTTTTACGATGAGGGCTTCGGTTTCCTTTTCGATAACACATCGCGTGTTGTCCTTGTGTTTGTATCTCTCTTTCTTATCTTTGCCTTTTATTTTCTGTTATGGATGTGATTATAATTGGTTTAGATTGTTTATCAATTCTGTGTTTGGCTTATGTTTATGTTCCGCACATTAATTGTTTGATAATAAGCTTGAATTGATATTTTGTAATTTGGGGTTTAAACGTTCAAAGGTATTTTACACGCATTTTGAACTTTCAATTGGTATCAGAGTGGGTACACTTGCTATGGTTTAAATACCTGAGTGTGATCCTTGACCCTTTTGAGATGGATAGGTCTCAATCCTTAAATGTTCCACCATTTTTTGATGGTAACAATTATGCCTTCTAGAAAGTTAGAATGAGGGCATTTCTATGCTCTATTGATGACGCCGTGTAGGATGCGGTTAAAATAGGTTGGACTAGGCCGGAGGCTGCTAAATCTACTTAGGATAAGGCAACTCTTGCGACAGCCAATGCTAACAGTAAAGCTTTAAATGCTATCTTCTGTGGTGTGTCTCCAGATGAATTCCACAGAATATCTCACATGATAGTGGCCAAGGAAGCTTAGGAGGTTTTGGAGACAACTTAAGAAGGGACTAAAAAGGTGAAGGACACAAAACTCCAAATGCTTACCACCAAGTTTGAAGAGCTCAAGATGGGTGAAGATGTATCATTTGATTCATTCTATGGGAAACTCAATGAAATTGTCATAGCTAAGCTCAATCTTGGTGAGAAGATTGAAGATACTAAGGTGGAGAGAAAAATCTTGAGGTCCTTGCCTGAAAGCTTTAGAGCAAAAGTCACGTCATAGAAGAAAGTAAAGACTTGGATGAGATCAAAATTCAGGAGCTGATTAGGTCTCTCTAAACATATGAACTAGGACTACCTTCCCACAAGACGAGTAAATCGCTTGCTCTCAATACCATCATCGAAAGAATGGATGATCCTTTCGAAGAAGATGGAGTGGAGAAAGAAGTAGCATATCTTGCGAAAAACTTCCGCAAATTTTTGAAGATGAAGAACAGTGGAAAACCTCTGAACAGAGAAAAATTTTCATCTTCGAGAGGTGATAGGAAAGAATTTACAAGGAAAGAAGGGAAGGATTTTCAATCTCCTTCGAACATTGTGTGTTATGAATGCAATGGCCATGGACATTTCAAGAAGGAGTGTCCCAATTTCTTGAGAGGGAAAGGCAAGGCATATGCCATAATGCTGAGCGATACAGACTCTTCAAGTTCTGATTCTGAAGAGAGTTGTGACGGAGAAAGAAACTACTCCGCATTCACGACCATTGCACATGTGGAGTCCTCAGATGATTTGGGTACACTTGTGAAGGAGCTTGGGGAGTATTCTGATTTGGAGTCTATTGGAATAATTGAGGAGTTTGAAGATGAGGAAGTTGGAGAAGCAATAGGATTGCAAGAGACTTACAACTTACTCCTTGAGAAGACCGGTGAATATGCTAAAGTGGCTAATGCAGCCATTAAGAAAATGAAGAGGGTTGAGGAAGATTACAAAAGTCTTCTAGCACGATATAATGAGGTGAAATGTGAGATTGAAACAATAGATGGTGAGCTATCAGAAGCTTACACAAAAGTGAGATTTCTTGAGCAAGAGATAGTGCAAGCTCATGCCAAGATAGAGAGAGTCTCCTCTCAGAAGTTAGAAGATGTTATTTCATCTCAAAAACCTTCCTCAGACAAGTCCGAGTTGGGTTACACCGGAGGGAGTAGCTCATCAGCCAAGGTTGTCAAAGAAGTGAAGTTTGTAAATGCTAGAGAGATGATTGTGAATAAGTCTATTCCTAAGAAAATTAAGGCTGAGAAGATGAAAAATGTGGTTGATCAATGGGTGTTCAATAAGTCCCATAATCAATCAGAATCCAGATATGGAGCTAGAGGAAGATCACAACAGGGTCCTAGAATGAACTATCTCTGCCACTATTGCGGAATGCAAGAACATACTAGACCCAACTGTCATAAGCTGAAAGCATTAAACAATGAAAGCGCTCCTCGATCACGAGGAAGGAGAAATGATGAGAGATCTTGGGATGGTGAGCGATCAAGAAGTCAAAACCGTGATCCCGGAATAATGGATATGATGAAGATGATTGGTGCCTTCACAAATTGCTTGGAAAACTTCACACGAAGGTTTGATAGTCCAAACTCTCATACCCAATCCGTAAAGGATATCACCTCAAACGCACGTGACGTGTGGGTGCAAAGGATACTCATACATAAGCATCATAACATGTCCATGCATCAATTTTTTCTATCTCTTGTGAATATGATTAGTTGTTTGCCTTATGCGTCTATTTGTTTTAAGTTGCTGTGTGTTTATTTGTTTCGCTTTAAAATGTTTTTACATTACCTTTGATCAATCTTTTATTACTTTTATGTCAAAAATCTAAGAACACATAAAAAGTAGAAAATCCAAAAGTTTGATCAACTTTGTTAAGTGTTGTCTCAATGCATGTTTTGCCTTGTACCTTTGTACTAATGGCTTTGTGTATTTAACGAGCTTAGCTTGTCTCTTATGCACTCATATCATTGTGGAAGAACTTCTGGAATCTTTGTGACTGTTGTAAATAGATCTTCAACCTTGTCATGAATGATCAATGAATGGTTTTGTTGATCTTGAGACATGCATAGACTTGTATCTATATATCTTTCCACTTTTATTTTTATTACTTTTACTTAAAGAGCTCACTAAATATAAATCTCCAAATGAAAAGAGATATTGAGCTGCAAAAGCCTGTCGCACATACTAGTATTTGACTAAGAAAAAGGAAAAGTGATCAAAATAAAATGTTTGATGCCAAAAAAGCCAAAGGCTAACTCATCAATTTGAAATATCGAAACTTTCATGCATCTATCTCACAATGAGATATGTTTATTCAAAAAGATCAAATGATATGTTGAAAATGGAGTCAAATGAAAAGTTTCAAAGAAATGTACTCAAGTTTTTGTGAGAGATCATATATGCACATTTCTATAATTGAGATGGGTCACATTATCTAGTGCTAGTTGTGTATGCTTTGATTGAATTGATCATTGAAATTTCACATTAGACTAAGGACTATCTCACTTTTGATATTTACACACAACGCACAAGTCTATGTTCAATGAATGCCGTATTCATTTGTGTGATTGTACTTGTTTAAATGTGTTTTCACAAGCTCAATCTGTGTTGATCAAACACAAAAAAAAATTTTGAGTGTTTTATTTTATTTTTTTGGAAAGTATTTTGTTTTCACAAAATTGTCAAAAATTTCAAAAACAGTGTTGCACTGTTTTGGCGGCTCAGTCGCAGGTAGGTCCAGTAGCATGCCCAAGTCGCGAGCTTACTCCGAGATTCTTCGCGACTTACTGGCAAGTCAAGGCTGCAGTCGCGAAAAAGACTTAGAAAATTTTTCAAAATTTTGAGTTTTTGTGGTTTTCGTAGCTTAGTGTGGCGACTTGTTCGCGAGTGGAAGGTCTAGTCGCGAGGGGTACACAGAGATTTTCGCGACTCCCCTAGCAACTTTCTCGCAGGTAGACCTTCTAGTCATGAAAAACACTTAGAAGATTTTTTGAAAATCTTGGTCTTACAGTGTTTCACGGCTTACCCTGGCGACTTAATTAAGTTGCGAAAAATGCGTGTCTTGCGTTTTGAAGACAATTTTTAAAATGGTTTTTCAGTTTTTTTCCTCGAATATCAGTGACTATTCATCTTCTTCCCAAATATCTCTCTTAACACTCCGTATCTTTTTGCAAAAGCTTTAAAATTCTGCATCATTTCTTCATCAAATACTAAGAAAAAGGTATGGGTTTTCTTGTCTACACTTCATTCTTCATGATTTCATTGTTGTTCTCTTGAATCTGGGTGTTGTATTGTTGGTTTATGTTTTGAGGGGTTTGAACATGGGTTTGCTTGATTGTTGAGAATGATTGTGTGAGGTTATTTGCTCTTGTTGCAAAGGTGTTTTAGGGTTATAAGTTTACATCAGGTTGCTTATCTTTGGTCTGAGCTTTGATATTTGACAGATTATTTTTGGGCATATGGGTTTGGAGTTTCTGTACTTCTCTTTGTTTATGGTTCTTATTTTGTCAGTTTGGTTGAGTTTTTAATGTCTGTGATTAGCGCTATTTTGATTTTTTTTTGTCACCATATCTCGTTTGTGTTGCTGCCTTCATTTTCTTCTTTGCATGTTTCATACTCATTAGGTCATGTCTCATTGATTTTTGCTCAAGTATATCTAAATGTGTCTGCATACATACTGTTTAAACATGTTTGACTTGTTCTATCCAATTTTTGGTTATCAACTGTGCTTAATCTATGTTTTGTCTGGTCACTCTGTTTCTCTCTGTGTAACTAACTTGTTACTAATGTGTATGCATTTCCACATTCTGTGCTATGTCTTGTTGTGGCATTTTATGCTTGTTTACAGATGATTGCATCTCCATCAAAGAAGAATACTGTTGCTAAGAAATCTGACAAAAGATTGAAAATGGATCCTAACCTATTTAGGTATATTCAACACTTTGAAAAACATAGGGATTCTTTCTCAAAAGTAACCATCATTCAAGAGAGATTTGTTGATTTCAGGGAATTGAAGGATACCTTCATTCCAGGTTGTTTTGAGGGTAGAGGTTGGGAAAACATGAGGTGTTTGACCACCATAATGATGTACAATCTATACCCTATAAGGAAGATGACTACACTAATAAATGCCAGAGCCATCTTTCTCATGGAACTTAAGGAGAAAACCTTCATTGACATCAGCTCTCACATCTTTGACACTATAGTGGATGAGACTAGAACCACCTCAAGACCCAAGCTGATATTTCCTAGTCTTCTAATGAGGATTTTCAAAGCAAAGAGAGTTGCAATCCCTCAGGATATCAATCCTTTGCCTCCTTTGTCAGCGACAAACAAATTTACTCTCACAAGAATATAAATTCGACTTCCAGATGAAGAAGTTGAGGATGTTCAAGAAGAAGAGGATCCAATAGAGACTGAAGCAGAAGCTGTAGAACAATTAGTCACATCCAAGAGCAAAAGAAAGAGGAGTAGAGCCTCAACTTCATTAGCTATACCTCCTGATGCATTTCAGATCATCCTGGAGAGGCTTGATACCCTCAGAGAGGTTCAAAATTAGCATACTAAGAGGATGACAACAATGCAAGATCAGCTTGATGTTCTTTCAGCTAGGATTGATAGCTTTCACACCAATCAGGAGAAGTGACCCTTTGGCCATTCCAGTCAAAAAGGGGGAGAATTTTTGGGGCAATAAGCAGTTCTTGAGGGGGAGCTTTCATTTTTATGTTGTTATGTCTATAGCTTTGATATTGTGTTTTTGGTTAACTGCTGTTAATATAGGTTTGTTACTCAGTGGTTTCAATTTTTGGCTTGGCTAAAACTCTTAACTCTGGATTGTTTTATTTCAGTAGTTACTCAGTATATATTATGATGTTTATTTAGCATATCTTACTTTATGTGTTAGTTTGTACCTGCTACCTTTGTAGGTTTTAAGGTTTATATTTATGGTTTGTACCCATATTGCTTTTGTAAGCTTTTAGGGTTGTTTCTTTGCACTTGTGGGCCTTTGTGGTTTGTACCATGCTTTGTGCAGCCTTTGTGCCTTGTTAAATCAGTTCTTATAACTAAGTGTTTTGCATTTACTTCTAAGTACTGTCACTCTTGTGCCCTTGTAGGACTTTATTCCTAGACGCATATACTTCATGTAATATGCATTGGTTAAGTGTTGGTTATTCAAGTGATTTACCTTGTGTTTGTCAACTTGAATGTCTGGATGTTCATGTGTGAATGAGCATTGTGATCACTTATTTATTGTGATTGCTTGTTTTGGTCTTGTCATGGTTTACTGCTTTATTCCATTGTGCTTGATCAAATTGTGCTTGCTCTATATGCATTACAAGTTTTTTTACATACAATGAACTTATTGTGTTGTTGTGTTTCAGGAGTTCTTATTCTTATGGTTCAAAAGCTTCACAGATTCTAAAGTTAGGTGTGAGTGAGTTTTTTAACTGTTCCCAACTCACGCATTAAGTTTAGAGTTTGTTTTAAGGTTTTGTCACGGAATAGCCAAAGTGGGAGATTGTAAGGTTGATATTTATCAACCATCTTGTTAGCTTTATTCCATGTCAATTTGCTTGTAATTTAGCACTTAGTAATCTTGTATTTAGGTGGGATTCATGTAAGAGTAGTGTGTGAAGAGAGTGTGAAAAAGAGCTCAAGTTTATGCAAAGAAGCAGAGTTTCGTGGCTAGGACTCGCGGCTGACTCGTGACTGGCAAGCCGCCAACTGCAGGCACGTGAGAAGCACACAGGGGAGCTGAAGGGTTGCACCAGCTGTCGCACTACATGACAAAAGTCCCAGGCTGGCCAAGCCGTTACCTCACGACTTGAACTCGCGACTTGGACAAGCCGAGGTCAAGCCGCTAAGTTATCCTGTTTGGCAAAAACTGACTGTTCGTATTCCAAACATACACCACTATATATAGACCCTTATACCCACAAAATCAAGAAAGTTTCCAGAGAGAATTTTATGAGAGAAACCCTAGAGAAAAACAAGATTGCCTCATCCCCAATCTTCACTAAGAGACTCTTCAAATTCCTCTACTCTTTTCCTCTCCATTGATACATCTTTGAGAGGCTATTGACCAAATCCTTTTCTCATCACACCCACGTCTGTGAGAAGATACATTTGATGCTAAGGGAAGCAGTTTGGAAGGAACCAATAACTATTGGTTGATGCTATGGTTTAGTAGCGGAATCCGGTAAGCTAAAGAAGAAATAGGTTCAGTGCAACCTCGTTGGAGCAAGAAGCTTAGAGGGCTTAGGTAGATAGTAGATTAGGCTTGGAGGGCTTCTGCTGTTCATGTATCCCAACTACATTCTTTAATGGATTATTTACCGCTTGGAGGGCAGCAGAGAAGTTTTACGTCGAAGGTTTCGGTTTCCTCTTCGATAACACATCACATGTTGTTCTTGTGTTTGCATCTCTCTTCCTCTATCTTTGCCTTTTATTTTCTGTTGTGGATGTGATTATAATTGGCTTAGATTGTTTATCAATTCTGTGTTTCGCTTATATTCATGTTCTGCACATTAATTTTTTGATAATAAGCTTGAATTGATATTTTGTAATTTGGGTCTAAACGTTCAAAGGTGTTTTACACGCATTTTGAAATTTCATGTGAGAAGCCCTTAGAGATCTTTTCTTTCCCTTTCATTTAGGGTTGAGCCAATTTTAATTAAGCATGGATTCTCATTATTACCCAAATTAAGAGTTTCAAAAGTTGGTTCCACAGGTTCAATTTTCTTTTCCAATTGTTTATTAATTTCATTTTCAAATTCAATGGAATCATTTAAGTACAGAATTTCAATATTATGAGACACATCAAAATAAGCCAAATCAGAATTCGTCTTATTGAAAATGTTGAAAAGTACATTGAAACTTGCATTACAAAATTTAGTTCCCATATTCTTTGAAAACCCAACCCAAGTCCAATTATTAAGTTTCCCAATGATTAATTCCGCCCTTCCTCTCCTTTAGGGCATGTCACTTTCCTTCTTGTCCTCCTCCTCGAATAAACTCTTCAACTCTGTGGACCAGTCCTCAACTTTTAGAGGTCCCCACACACATGACTTCTATTGTCACACAGGAGCTCTCCTTCATTGGGGGAATCCCCATTTCCCTCATCGAAAAACCATTAGGTTGGCCAAATACTCCTCCATGAGAATGATGGGTGATGACCTTGTTTTGTATTTATAAAGTCATCCTCAAGAAAGTATTGATTCTTAAAAACTCTCTAAAAAAAGTGAGATCTTTCCCTTGTTGCAATTGCTAGCCTTGTTTAGCCAAAATGGAAAAATTAAACGCCCTTAAGTCTCTTAGGGAAAAAAAAAAAAAAAAAAAAAAAAAAAAAAAAAACAATCTAGAAAAACCAAATAAGTCATTGCCAAATGAAATCGCCAACAAAGTAAAAAGGAAAATCATAATCACTAGCCTAAGAGGAAAAAAGAAGGGCATGATTAATGAAAGGAGAAAAGGAAAAACATTTTTAACCAAATTGATGAGAAGATTGAAAGCCCTAACTTGCTGATTGGTCCAACATCTAAAAATATTACATAAGTGATTACTCTTCTCATCACTAGAAATATATATATATATATATATATAGAGAGAGAGAGAGAGAGAGAGAGAGAGAGAGAGAGAGAGAGAGAGAGAGAGTAGAATTAGTAAACATAGTAATATCCCAATGAATTCTAGCTAATTGGGAAGGGATCAAAGCCATCTTGCACCATTTTCTCTAATGGCAGGGAGGTTACCCCAAACATACCAATCCCATTCATTACACTTGTGTGGCTCAAGATTCTGGGGGACTTGTTGAGGATCTTCCAAGATTGCACGCATGAAGATGGTGAAGTAATGAGATGGTTTTGCCTCCTCTAGAATGGCTGAACGATGTTGTTTGTGACAGTTAATAACTCTACTTGAGCTATGTCAAATCCCATTTCCTTCTTCAACTCTCTGCTAGCAGATTCCTCAAATCTCTTCCCTAAAAAAACAAAACACAAAAAAAAAAAAAAACAAAAAACAAAAAACAAAAACAAAAGCAAAAATGATCTTTAAATAATGTCATCATTCCAAATTTTGATGTTAAGTGTCTAGAAAATTCAAGGTCATGGAAGTACAGATCTTGTTTGACTAATACTAGACCTAAACTTATCAAAAAAAAAAAAATGGACCTAAAAATACGCATGCTATTATTTGTTCACTATCAAGTATCAATTCATCAAAGATCATACCTCATCCAATCCATGTAAGATGGCATGTGAATCCAATTTTTCCTTTTAACTCTATCCAAGGCCATCTTCTTAGAATCTTGGTGGTACTCCATTATCAATATAAGCGTGTCACCTAATACAAATTTTATCCATTCATTAATGAAAAATTTTAAAGTAATTATTACTTATTTAGATATTTTTGAAATATGACCAATAAAAGCAAGTCACTTAATACAAGATTCGACTTAGTGGAAAATTGTTTTTTAGCATTTTCCAACTAATTATGCATGTAAACGGTGTAAGCTATAGGCTAATTATTATTATTATTATTATGCCTTTAGAATGAGGGTTCACTAGAGCTATAACAATATTATGATGAAATGTACTTGTTTTGAAATGGAGACGATTTTTTTCCCCCATTTAGATTAGACATCCCCTAGCCCCAAAAATTTTAAATAATCCTTAATAATTTACCTGTGTTATATATTAATAAAAATTTTAATATATAAAAAAATGTTCTAAAAAAAATGTTATTTTGGCACATCAAAAAATTACTTTATCTATTTTAACACACTACTTTACAATACACCCTACATCACATATTCTATTCTTTTACCATTTATTTAGATATTATATATTTATTCATTTTAATTCTTATTTTGTTTTTACTTTATTGTTCACAATAGTAATAGTGGAGAGAAAAAGAATGCATACATCTGGCATTTGACATACCTCATGAAGGTGATTTTTTACATTTAACATACTTGATGCTAGTGCTCTAGATAAGCCTCTCTAAAATAAATAGTCCTTTAAGGAACTTAGAAACACTACAACAAAATGTATTTTTAGTGACAAAATTTAGTGAGGAAATATTTTTTGTTGCTAAAAGCTAACATATAGCGATGAAATTTGAATTTCGTCACTAATTATAAAAAATAATAATAATAACTTAGCAACGAAAATACAATTTCATCGCTAGAAAGTAAGGTGTCAAATAAAAACCTAGGGCGAGAAATTTTTTGATCTACGGCGATGAAACTATTTGTCGCTAAAAATATAATCTTTAGTGATGAAAGGTTTTCGTCACCGAAAACTTGCTAGATATATATTCTGTGATGAAACTGGATTCATCACCGAAGATACTCTTTAGCAACGAAATTGTTTATCACTAAAAGCATGCTAGAATATTTTTGGTGACGAAACAAAATTCATTGCAGAAAATAACCTTTAGTGAACGAAAAACCAAAATGTCATTTGCTTGTTGAAATAATTTTAGTGACGAATCTAGTTTCATCACTAATGCCATAAGTTAGGGTTTTTATCAGCCAAACACTTTTTTGTTCAAGCCGCCTCTCATTAATCCCTTTCTCTCTCTACCTTTGGTCCTCTCTCTCCCTCCTTCACCTGCCACCACCATCCCCTCCCTCCCTCACCTCACCACCTCATTGCCAGCCCTCCCTCACTCCGCCATAGCCTCGCCGGCCCTCCCTCTCCTCGCCACCACCATGCCAGAGCTCCCTCACCTCGCCAGGCCTACACTTTACAGTCTTCTCTCTCTCTCTCTCTCTCTCTCTCTCTCTCTCTCTCTCTCTCTCTCTCTCTCTCTCATTATCATTTCCCAACCCTAGCTCACATCTACTTCAAATTTAGATTTTCCTCTCTCAATTTAGGTTTAGATCTATGAGTTTCTCTTCCTAGATTTGCTGATTTTAGATGCTGAATTTTTTTGTTTCGTTTATTGTTTAATCAGCTTTAGATTCTAGCTCTTTCTTTATTTCTGTGTTTAAAGCTTTTTTCTTATTTGAGTTTTTTTGGAATTTATTGGTGAGAGAATCTAGATTAATTATGGTGGAAAAGTTTGGGTATTTTGTTAGTTTAGGGATTGGATTTTTGTTGATTCTATTATTTTCTTCAAGTAAAATGTGTTTTTTTTTTTTTTTTTGGTTCAAGTAATGTAGATTTGTAATTTATATTTTGATTATTCAAAGGATTTGATTGGATTGATATGTATTGAGTTTCTTTAGTGTGGTCTTGATTTTTGATTATTCTATGTTGCATGTTTGTGTATGAAATTATTGTGTAGTAGTGCATTTGGATTTAATTTGCCTTTTGTTGTTGTTGAGATTATTTATGCTTGTGTGATTGCTAGTTTCAATCTAAGCTGCTTAGGCTAGCAAGTGTTCATGATCTTTAAAAAATAAAGAAAAATGTTGTAGTTTCTCAAAAATAATAATAATACAAATAGATTATACAAAATTTTTAAAAGCTTCACTTAAAGAAATAGTACATAGCAGCTCCTTTTTTTGGGTGGGTGGGGGGTGAGGAGGTGGTGAAGGGGCCGGGGCTAAGAATACATGGCAAAAAAATTTCTATAGTCTGCCTTAAATATAATCTTTTTGATAATAAAATTTGGTTATTGAAAATTTGGTTGTCAAATCCAAAATAATATACTTATTTGGTATGAGCAATAAAATTAAAATATTATATTTTTCTTTTAGGACTTTTAGCTTTTATCATCCTAATTCCATACACTTTTCAAACTATATGTTCAATATGCTTAGTTATTGTAATTTTCTTTAATACTCAAATAATTTTTTTTTCCTTATTTTCTACTATTTTCTTGAACATTGGGAAACGAAAGAGTGAAAGTTCACAATAGATTTTAGTTGAAAATATTATAGAGTTTTTAAAGAGATTGATTGGATCGAAATTTGTGGTAGTGTGGCCTACTACGGTAGAAGGATCATTGGGCTTCGACCCCCAATTAATTTGTATGTTGTTTTAGGTATAGCCACAATGGGAGGTGCCAAGAGAAACTTGGTTGGAAGATGTTAGAGATAAATGTGTTGAGGTGGTTTGTTGCTAGGAGTTTGACTACCCGAGGAGGATTTTAGATAGCCGAAGTACTCTTTAGGCATCCCAAGCTAGGTCACCATCCTTAAATATTAGTTGACTGTTTCTCACTTTCTCTCGTGTTTCTCTCCCCTGAAAAATGTTCCAACCCCTTTCACCAACCCATTCTTCTTTTTCATACCCTTTTGTTAATGGACCTGCAATGATAAGAGAATATTATGCATTCATGTGTATCTCTCCACCTGCAGTGCCTAGGTGGCCCTCTAGGTCTAGGCTATTGTTTCAGCATGTCTAATCTTGTGCAAGGAGGGAGTGGGAAACATTGTTCTGTTGCTAAAATGATTTTCTAGTAACTTAAGCCTAAGGGTGTTCATCAAATGGAACAACAGCCATTGGTCCAGCTCTCTTTCTCTCTCTTGTTCTCACTATCATCCTCCCTCACTTTTCTGGATCCCCATTCTTGTTGCTCTCTTCCTCCTTTTATAGCCATACCCTTTCATCCTTCATCAATCTTGATCTTAGCTAGATTTGGGGGGATATTTGTCCTATTAGCCTCTTGCCTTGCCACTTCTTGATCATTAAGGAAGACTTTTGAGGGTTTTTTTTACTATTCAAGCCAGTAACTCAACATTTAATGTGGCTGATATTAGGTTAGGGAGCTCATTAATGCGGAGGTGACTATTACATTAGGTTCTACATTTTCTTCAACGTGTTCCTTCGGAGAGAAATGAATGATGGGTAGCCCTGGGATAAAAAGAAGGTCACTCCTCAGATAATCTTTAAGTCCTTGGTAAAGGAAGCGAAAAATGGGTACTATGCATTATCTCAGTAATTCTTCTTGTTTATACCATAATGTTAATGGACCTGCAATGATGAGAGAATATACTGCATTCATGTGGATCTCTCCACCCACAGTGCCTAGGTGGCCCTCTAGGTCTAGGCTATTGTTTCAGCGTGTCTAATCTTGTGTAAGGAGGGAGTGGGAAATAGTGTTCTATTGCTGAAATGATTTTCTAGTAACTTGAGCCTAAGGGTGTTCATCAAATAGAACAACAACCATTGTTCTAGCTCTCTTTCTCTCTCTTGTTCTTACTATCATCCTCCCTCACTTTTCTGGATCCCCATTCTTGTTGCTCTCTTCCTCCTTTTATAGCCATACCCTTTCATCCTCTATCAATCTTGATCTTAGCTGGATTTAGGGGGATACTTGTCCTATTAGCCTCTTGCCTTGCCACTTCTTGATCATCAAGGAAGACTTTTGAGGGTGTTTTTACTATTTGAGCCAATAATTCAACATTTAATGTGGTTGATATTAGGTGGGGGAGCTCATTAATGTGGAGGTGACTATTACATTAGGCTCTGCATTTTCTTCGACGTGTTCCTTCGGAGAGAAATGAATGATGGGTAGCCCTAGGATAAAAAGAAGGTCACTCCTCAAATAATCTTTGAGTCCTTGGTGAAGGAGGATTCTTAGGAACACATCGACAATAACCCCTAATGTTCCCCAGCGAAAAGTGGGTACTATAGGTTATCTCGGTAATTATGGGCCTAAAAGTCCTCTTTCAATTAGAGTTCCCTCTTATCTCTTGTTGGACTCTAGGCCGAGTCCATTCCATGTCCTTCTTGAGATTAGGTCCTTAAGGCAGATTTACATCCACCCCCACCCCCCCCCCCCTCTTAAGAATAATAATGCTGCATTTTTTATTAGAATTTATGAAATCTCTTTCTTGAATTTTATGTTGCTATTGAATTCAATGAAAGTTAAAACAATGAGCCAAAAAGTTTTTTATTTCTAAATACAATTTCGTGGACATTGATTCATGGATATCCCTTATCTGGATAAGTATAAGCCCAGATGAAATATTAGTTTGACATTAGTTTCCAAAACATTCTATCATCATGTCAAGGAGATAATACAAGCCTATAAAAGCAACTAATTTTTTGGAGATTAAATTTAATTACATTTTAATTAAAAACATGTCAATTAATAAACTAAACTTTTATAGGTTACACCCCATACTACATTAACTAACTCAAAAGGATGACGACGACGACAATAACAATGGCCTCTTTTGTTTGAGGACCCTTTTACATTACCAAGAAGTAAAGTATTTGTAAAATTATTTGCTAGATTTCAAATATGTTCACCTTCTTCTTCACAAACAACATTAATGACATTTCAAAGTCTTTATTTTATTTTATTTTAGTTTTAAAAAATAGGTCAGGTAATGGGTTAGTTAAGTCGAGTTGGTTCAACTCATAAAAGAGGGATCAAGTTATTGTTCAACCTATTTTTGCTCTAGGTTACAAATTTTGGATTTGAGTTGGTTATATTTCCTTTGAGTTTAGATCGGATCTAAATTTACCATGTTTACCTAAGTATGACCTTTTACAATACTCATAATAAATAGATCCAACACTATCAAATTTTCTTGAATGAAAAAACTGTTAGGGTTTATGCCCTAAAATCCAATTTATTGGCATTTTATAAATAATTAAATTATTTAATTATATGAGACTATTTGTAAATGAACTAATTGGACATTATCATAGTCCTTAAAATGTATTGTATGTGATTTATGTGATTTAGTTATAGAAGATATAAATCCCAAGTTCCTTGCAAACTTAAAATGTAGTTCGTACTTGATGATGAAATTAGGCGTTTCATCTACAAAGACTATAACACATAAACTAAGATGGTTTGAGAAAGTTCAAATAGCATGTAAAACATTATAAACATTTAGACCCCCAATTTGCAAATTACCAATTCAAGCTTAATATCAAATAATGTACATGCGAAAAATGAACATAAGCTTATAACAAAATTGATAAACAATCTAAACCAAATAAAATCACATCTACAGCAAAAATTAAATGGCAAAGATTAATGGAAGAGAGATGCAAACACAAGGACAACACAACGATATGTTATCGAAGAGGAAACCGAAACCTTCAACGTAAACCTCTCCGCCACCCTCCAAGCGATCAATAATCCACTAAAGAATGAAGTTGGGATACATGAACAGTAAAAAAACCTCCAAGCCTAATCTACCCAGTGTACTTAAGCCCTCCAAACTTCTTGCTCCAACAAGGTTGCGCCAAACCTTTATCTTCTTTAGCTTACTGGATTTCATTATAGCTCATAGCATCAACCAATATCCATTGGTTTCTTTCTAACTACTTCCCAAGCACCAAACAGCCTTCTCACAGATATGGGTATGGTGAGAAAAGGTTTTGGCTAAATGTACCTCTCAAGGATGTAGCAATGGAGAGGGTGAGAGTTGAGGAATTTGAAGAGTCACTATGTAAAGATTGTGGATGACTCTTGTTTTTCTCTTGGGTTTTTCTCTCAACATTCTCTTTAGAACCTCTTTACATTTCATGGGTATAAAGGGTATTTATACTAGGGTGAGAATGGAATGCGAAGAGTCAGTTTTTCAAAACAAAGTGGACCGACGACCTGGCCTTGCAACTTGACTGAGTCACGAGTTCAAGCTGCAAACTAACTGAATGGTCAGTTTGGACTTTTTGTCCTGTAGTGCTCCAGCTAGCATGACTATTCAGCTCCTCTACATGCTCCATATGTGTGCCACTTTTGGCGACTTGCAAGTCGCGAGCAAGCCATGAGATCCAGTCACGACCCACTTGCTAAGTGCATAAACTTGAGCTTTTTTTCACACTCTCTCACATATTACCCTTACATAATTCCCACATAAATACAGGGTTTCTAAATACTGAAATATAAGCGAATTTGGCACGGAATAAAGCCAACAAGATGGTTGATTAAATTCAACCTTACAATTTCCCCATTTGGCTATTCCGTGACTCGCGAAATGCTCAAGAAAGTGCAAGAATGTAGGGCTTCATGGTTGGGACTCGCAGGTGACTCGCGACTGGCGAGCCGCCAAATTTAGCACATGAGTGAAGCGTGCGAGAAGATGAACAGTCGCGCCAGCTAGAGCACTACAGGACAAAAAGTCTAGCTTGGCCATTCTGTTAGCTCACGGCATGAACTCGCGACTCAGCCAAGTCGTAAGGCCAAGCCACCAACCAACTCTATTTTGAAAAACCTGACTCTTCGCATTCCTATCTCACCCTAGTATAAATACGCCTTAAACCCACGAAATGTAGAGAGTTTCCAGAGAGAATTTTAAGAGAGAAACCCTAGAGAAAAATAAGATTGATTCATCCACAATCTTCACCTAAGAAACTCTTCAAATTCCTTTACTCTCTTCCTCTCCATCGATATATCCTTGAGATGTTCTTGACCAAATCTTTTTCTCACCATGCCCACGTTTGTGAAAAGATTCCTTTGGTGCTAAGGGAAATAGTTTGGAAGGGACCAATGATTATTGGTTGATGCTATGGTTTATAGCGGAATCCGACAAGGTAGAAAAGACAAAGGTTCGGCGTAATCTCGTTGGAGCAAGAAGCTTGGAGGGTTTAGATACCTAGGTAGATTAAGCTTGGAGGGTCTATTGTTGTTCATGTATCCTAGCTACATTTTCTAGTGGATTATTGACCACTTGAAGGGTGGCAAAGAGGTTTTACGCCGAAGGTTTCGGAATCCTCTTCGATAACACATTGCCGTATTGTCTTTGTGTTTGCATCTCTTTTCTCTTAATTTTTACCATTAATTTATGTTGTGGATGTGATTTTAATTAATTTAGATTGTTTATCAATTCTGTAAGGTAGAAATTTATCAACCATCTTGTTGGCTTTATTCCATACCAATTTACTTGTAATTTAAGCACTTAGTAACCCTGTATTTAGGTGGGATCATTGTAAGGGTAGTGTGTGAGAAGATGTGAAGAAAAGCTCAAGTATGTGCAAGAAGACAAAGTTTCATGGCTAGGACTCGCAGCTAACTCGTGGCTTGCAAGCCGCCAAATGCCGGCACGTGAGATGCACACAGGGAAGCTGAAGGGTCGCGCCAGCTGTCGTACTACAGGACAAAAGTTCCGGGCTGGCTAAGCCATTACATCGCGACTTGAACTCGCGACTTGAACTCGCGACTTGGACAAGCCACAAAGTCAAGCCGCCAATCAGCCTTGTTTAACAAAAACTGACTCTTCGTATTCCAAACACACACCAGTATATATAGACCCTTATACCCACTAAATTGATAGAGTTTCGAGAGAGAATTTTTGTGAGAGAAACTCTAGAGAAAAACAAAATTGCCTCATCCCCAATCTTTACCTTAGAGACTCTACAAATTTCTCTACTCTCTTTCTCTCCATTGTCACATCCTTGAGAAGCCATTGACCAAATCCTTATCTCACCACATCCACGTCTGTGAGAATGTTTATTTGGTGCTAAGGAAAGTAGTTTGGAAGAAACCAATATACATTGATTGATGCTATGGTATAGTAGTGGAATCCGGGAAGCTAAAGAAGAAATAGGTTCGGCGTAACCTCATTGGAGCAAGAAGCTTGGAGGGCTTAGGTACTTGGGTAGATTAGGCTTGGAGGGTCTTCTGCTGTTCACGTATCCCAACTACATTCTTTAATGGATTATTTACCGCTTGGAAGGCGGCGGAGAGGTTTTACACCGAGAATTTTGGTTTCCTCTTCGATAACACATCGCGTGTTGTCCATGTGTTTGCATCTTTCCTTCTTTTATATTTGCCTTATATTTACTGTTGTGGATGTGTTTATATTTAGCTTAGATTGTTTATCAATTCTGTTGTAAGTCTGTTATCATGTTCCGCACATTAACTGTTTGATATAAAGTTCGAATTGGTAATTTTGTAATTGGGGATCCAAACGTTCAAAGGTGTTTTACACGTTTTTGAACTTTCAAATTCTGTTATAAGCTTGTTATCTTTTTCTACACATACATTGTTTGATATAAAATTTGAATTGGTAATTTGTTGTTTAAGAGTCTAAACATTCATAGTGTTTTCAATACTATTTGAACTTTCAATTATGATCCTTAGATTATGTTTTTGGGGGTTTTATGTTCATAGTTGAGATTTTCTCAAATGGGAGTTGGAAAACTTAATTTTTGTCAATTTTTTTGACTGGGCTTTGTTTTAAACGATGATTTTCTTTGGTTGTTGACCCCTTGTGGCAAAAATAACATGTATTTAGGCAAGATTTTCATATGTTCTTGTATTATTTATCATACATGTATAGTGTGTGCACTCTAAGTGTTTGATAAAATGCCCAAATGACATTTTCTCGTTGTTTTGGACTCCGATTAGTACCAAATTTTAGGGATCACCATAGTTATTCATGTTTATCATGTTTTAATCATTAGTTGTGTGTTTTATCCACCTTGCCCCATGAGTGCTTGTTCATGCATTGGTCATGCATCTCACATGCACACTAGATGCACCTTTGCTGCACGCACTTGAACACTTGACATGTTCTTGCATTCACTTATACTAGTTAAGTGTTTTTAGACCTTTTAGCACATATAATATGTTCTTGTGTCTTTGTCATGCCTAGGTTTATATCATGTTTCATCATCCTTAGCATGTCATGCTCTTTATACTTTGTAGCATTTAAAAAAAAAATGTTTTTATCTTATGTTTGAGCTTCATTTTCTCAGACATCTTGCACCCCTCATGCATCATCTTTTACCCTTGTTCATATCCTCTTTTCTTTCCCTCCTTCCTCTTGTTTGATTTGTCTATTCGTAACAAAAAGGGGGAGTGTATACTAGAGAGTATATCGTGTATCATCATTTCTATATGACTTATGTGCACATTCTTAAAGGGAGAAATTCTACCTCATGCACATTCATAGGGAGAGAAAACCATAAGGGAGATGCATATACCAAGGGGGAGAAGACATTATTTTTGAGAAAACTTTGATTTACTTTATGCTTGTTTTCTCGTTGTTTTATGGTGCTCTGATATGCTTTTTTGCTCTCATTGCATCGTGCTTATGTGTTAGACATGCATTTATCCTTATGCTATTGTGCTTTATTAGTTGCATGTTCGAATGATCATTGTGGTCATTTCCATGTAACTGTTTTGTGTTTGATCAAGTTGCTCATATTTTTTACAACATGTTTACTTGATCGTATTTTACTTGTTACATTATACTTGTCCTTTTATCATTTGATTTACCTTGAAGGTCTAATGTGTTTTGTGCAAGTGTTTCAAGTTACAAGTATCTTGTTCCAAATGCATCACAGCTTCTAGATTTAGGTGTGAGTGAGTTTTGCCATTGTTCCCAAACTCATGCTTAAGTCTAGAGTTTATTATAGGGTGTTTTGTCACGGAATAGCTAAAAGGGGAGATTATAAAGTTGTGATTTATAACTATATTTATGTTGGCTTTATTCCATGATAAAAAGTATTGTAATTACTTTAATTTTGTTGCTTGTATTTTGTGAGATTTTATTGTATTAGGTTTAGTATGAAATTGGTGAAGACTCAAGCTATAATGAAGAATCCATGGATTTTGTGAGAAGCTCGCAAGAAGTTAACCCGTGAAAAAGCCTTGTGAGAAGCACATGATTAGAAGCTGAAGAGTCGTGCCAGACTGTTGTTTTTACAAGTGTCTCACTAGTAAGGCCTTCCCGCGAGATAGTCGCGAAACTTTCTGCTTGGAGAATTTTAATGTGTGACTTTCTTACCCTTCACCTATACTATATATACTCTCATAACTCACAAATGTAAAAGAGGCCATTCAAAGAAAAAAACCCTAGATAGGTTTTCTACAACATATACACCCATCTTTTAGAGAGATAGCTACTCATCCTTAGTGAGAAATCATTATAGCCTCTTCTCTATCCCTTTTCATTGTCATACCTTGAGAGGAGATTTGTACCCAAATACAACCCACACCTATTCAGAGTGTAGAGAGTGTTTTGGAGCTTAGAAAGTTTTGGGGACTTGCCAAAAGAAGTTGGTAAGGCTTGGTGGATGCAATCAGGTGTATTGCGGGATTTAAAAAGCTAGACAAGACACGGTTTCGAGAAACCTTGTTGGAGTAAGAGTTTGGAGGGCTTAGGTACATTGGGTAAATTAGACTTGGAGGGTCTCTTGCTAACTCATGTATCCAAACTAATTGTCTAGTAGATTGATTACCGCTTGGAGGGTAGCGGAGAGGTTTTTTGCCAAGTTTTTCGGTTTCCTCTTCAATAACACATCAGCGTGTTATCTTATGTTTGCATTCTCTCTTCCCTTACTCTTGTGCTTTACTTTTATTGTTTGTTGTTCATGTTTATGCACTAAAGTAGTATTGGTTGATTGCACCTCATTTACTCTTGTTTCTGCACTTAAATAAGTTAAAGTAAAATCAATCGAGTCGTAACTTTTAATTTGGGGGTCTAAATAGCTCTTGTGTTTTCAACACATTTTCGAGCTTTCACATAGTGATACTTTTTATATAATTAATGGTAAATTTGGATTTGTCAAAAGTTTACAAAAAAGTCTGAAACCCATTGGAGCTAGAGCCTTATTAGTCCCCATGGTCTCATCATAAGCCACACATTTAAGCCTAATTAGGCTGGCCCAAAAATGCTAACCCAATTAAATAATCAGTTTTTATTTAATAAGAGGTATTAAATAATGTAACTATTAAGACAATTAAAAAGTACGTATGATTAAAAAAAGAGAAAACAGTTTTTTCTCACAAGTATTTTTTGAATATACTTTTCTTTTGGAAAATCAATGTACTTAAGAACTGATTGAGAGACCACTCATCTTAGGCATCATGTGAAATTGGAATGAAGATTGAAGGTATTCTCAAGTCTTGGTTTTTGAATTTCACTACATCAAGGTATGATTTATGTTCTTTGTTCTAAAATTCAAAATTATATGTTATCTCTCATGAATGAAGTAGATTTTTGTGTTGCTTCTGCTGCGTGTTTTGTATGAGATGCAAAACCAGTTTTTCCAACAAAATCATATCAACATTTTACCCTGTCACACATGAATTAACCACTAATTAAATGTAATTTTCAGGTAGAACCATGACCTTTGAGGTAGAGTAAGAGTCTATAATACATTAATCAATTTCTCAAAAGAAGAAGAGAGGAAAAAAAAAAAGTCTTTTTAACACATCATGAACTACGTGGATCCCAATATAAGATAAGTGCTAGCTGATGTGGGGACCATGGACGATTGCATTATTGCCTATTTCTAGTCATATTAATATGATTTCCGTCCAATTACCCGACACCATTACTTTCAATATAGCAACAAATTGAGTGAAAGGAGGCGATATGTGCTTCTTTAGTCTTGATTGAGACAAAGATGTTTTGTTAGATTTTGCAATATACAAAAGCATGGGACCATTGTCAAGTGGCTCTACGTCTCTTAAAAATTTATTTGGATACCATATTGATAGCTACTTGTTCATTTGCCTTCATTTTCATTGCAAAAAGTGAAAAAAAAGGTGGCTTGAACGGGGTTTGAAGCCTATGAAATACGGACTCTGGATAATCTACTTTTGTTTGTACAGACCAATCAATTAATGTGAAATTTTTGTTTGAACCTATGTCTTGTGTAATTATTTAGTACTTTCAAAATACAGTAAATGCTTACTATTCCTCTCAAATGAATAGCTAATAGTGGGATCTACTATTAATCTTAAAGGGAGAGTATATATTTACAGTGCTTTGAAAGTATTGAATAATTAATCCTGTGTCATATGTGCCTATTACATGGTCTAAGAAATTTACACACTTTTAATATAGGCATGCATTAAGAAGAAATTAGGCTACAAGAGCCATTGGTTAGTAGTGACTAATGAGAGAAATGAACTATGACCAAGTAGCTTTGCTCATCAACATTAATAGGGTATTAGCTTTTTTTTACATGTATTGGTCACATTTCTTATGGATTCAAGCCATTTACACTTATTTAGAATGTTAGGTTTTAAAAGTTTAGAACAATTGGCAAATCGTGAATACAAACTTATCTAGATATAGATCCTAGATTCTATAGGTATTATTAGATAATGATCAAGGTGATTCAAGTCAAGATTTAAGAACAAGTAAGCTGCAGAAAGAAGATTTCAGAATTTTCTTGGTTCTACCGATCGAGAGACAGACTCGATCGATCGAGAATCGTATCTGCAAAATTTTAATTAAGCCCAAACAATAGTTCATACCCATTAAGGATTAGGGTTTCAAATCTACTTCTTCTTGTATATAAAGGAAACCTTAAGCATGCTTTTATAAGGCTTTTTAGAGAGAGATTAGAGTGCATCTTGTACCTCTTTTATAGATCTAGGATTTTGTACCCAAAAACTCTCTAAAGTCTTCTACCGGTGTTATTCCTTGAAGAATCTCAAGATCCAATGTTGTATAAGTTACTGCATACAAGATCAACGTCTAAGGAGATCCAAAACCTTTGAGTGGAGTCTTAAAGTCACAAGCGGGTGAGCTTGTGTTGGTGTAAAGTCCAAAGAGAGAAGGAATCTATGGATTCGAAGCTTGTATATGGCCGTGTTAGTAAATTCTACATGTGGTAGTAATAGGATGTTAGTGGTTTAAGTCTTATTGTAAACTTCAATTCTTTCTAGTGGATTTGCGTTTTTAACTTGATAATAGTTAGGTTAAATCCTTCTCAGGTTTTTTACCGGTTTGGTTTTCTTGGATGATCATATCATTGTGTTATTTATTTTTCGCTACTTTACATGATATGACTTTATTGTTTTAACCTAGATCTGAATAATAAACCTAAGTATTTACTTGGTTAATTAATTAGGTTAAACAATCTAGTTTACAGAAATCTAAAACCTAACATAGAAGGTACAAACAAATAAAAAAGAATGAAATATTCTATATTTTGCATGAATTATTAAAGCAAAATGATTAAAATCTTTGCTTATATTTGAAAGGTGTAAAAACCATTTACATTTATCTATAAAAAAAAAGGGAAGGAAAAAAAAATTAAAGTACTATATATTTCGCATGAATTATTAAAGCTAAATGGTTAAAATCTTCACTTATATTTGAAAAAATAAAGTTTAGCTATAAAATTGATTGTAGCCTAAAGTTAAAATCTCACTCAACAAAATAAAATTAACTACATATTTTGAAAATCAAACCATTGAATTGCTTGTTCTTTATACTCTTAATACATATATTAAATGTTGTGTCAATCGAATATTATTTACTATATAATCTATAAGTTTATATTTTATGAATAATTTTAAACAACAAAAGCTTAAAATTTAAACAATTTATTGATGTCATAACTATTAATTTTTAATTTTCTTGAAATTTTGCAAACATAGAAAATATAAGAATAAGATATAATCTAATAGTGGATTTATCAAAATTTACCTCCAATAAGTAAATATTGAGTAAGGTTGTAGCCTAATGTTAAAACCAATTTTGTAACTAAATTTTGTTCTATTTGAATGATGTATAGCATTTCTATATTTCATATATAAAAAACATCTTTTTTTTAATGAAAAAGTATTAATTTTATATGTTATCATTTATTTTGTCACATATATGTTCTCCTTCAATTATCAAATAGTTTAAATTGTTCGAAAAGCCTGCCATACTATTTAAAAAATCGCCAATTACCTATCAATTTATCTAGTAGCCATCTTATAGTAGTTTCTGTCGTATTCGAACATATTACATACTATTTTATTATAGTTTTGTTATAAATTTACTTAATTTTGAGTCCAGACTACCATCGTATTATAGTTTATCAATATTGTGAAGTTTTTTATTTTTTATTTTTTATTTTGGAGAAGAATCAATATTGTGAAGTTGATTTTACAAATAAGTTGCGATCAAACTTATATTATATAATATTTAAATTAATTAACATATATGATAAGAAAATGTATATAGATGAATAAAATGAATGAGAAAAAGATAATATTAACAAATTGGGACTATCAATTTTTCTTCATAACACTGGGTTTGCACACTCATATGTACAGTTAAGTTCCTTGATGTTCCTGATTAGAATTCTTACAATAATAATCAAACTAAATACCTATAATACTCTTTTTTTTTAGGGGAGTAAATTGAGGCTTATAATTGTGATTTTTATCTATTTATCTTATTATTTCGATCACAGAGAAAAAGTAAAGAGCATTGTAATCCAATGGCAGTAAATTGAGGCTTATAATTGTGATTTTTATCTACTTATCTTATTATTTCGATCACAAAGAAAAAGTAAAGAGCATTGTAATCCAATGACAGTACATAGTCTCATTTATAAAGAGTATTGTAATCCAATGGCAGTACGTAGTTTCATTTATATCTATTTAGTAAAGAGTATTGTAATTCAATGGCAGTAATCCAATGTGCAAACATAGTACATAGTCTCATTTATATCTATTTAGTAAAGAGCATTGTAATCCAATGATAGTAATTCAATGTGCAAACCCAGTACATAGTCTCGTTTAGTAAAGAGCATTGTAATCCAATGACAGTAATCCAATGTGCAAATCTAGTTCATAGTCTCAATTAAGGTTTAAACTTTTTTAAACTTATATTTTTATGCAGAACCCTTTGAAAACAAAAACATTATCCATTTTAATTAGCTCAAGATTAACCCTAAAACTAATTTCCAACCCCTTTTATTTTATAAATAGGAGTAGTATTGGTTTGGAATGCAGAAAAAAAAAATCCTAAAAGGGAATAATCCGAAAAATATCCGGTGGAAAGTCCAACAGTTTTTTCGGGAAATGAATGAAATGACGACGAGAGAGTAAAATATTCTATTAAAGGCATAAATTGGCCATGAAAAGTTTTGAGTGGCACAGAGAAAGCAAGACCAAAACTAAACCCAACTCTCTCGCTTGACTGCCACTTGTCATTAACCCATTATTAATAGAAAGAAGGAGAACCAGCTGGACCCCACAAAATTCACTCACCTTCCGTACATTCACATTCACATTCACACACACACACATGCGAGTACTTCTCTATATTCTTATTCTGTGCATCTCTTTCTTTTGTGAATTGTGAGCAAAGAAAGATTTCGAAGAAGAAAAATGACAGACACCACAGACGACATAGCGGAGGAAATATCGTTCCAGAGCTTTGACGATGACTGCAAATTACTAGGTAGTCTGCTAAACGACGTGTTACAGAGAGAGGTTGGTACTAAATTCATGGACAAGCTTGAGAGGAACCGTACTCTTGCTCAGAGTGCTTGTAACTTGAGGATGGCTGGCGTTGAAGACACTGCTCAGCTTTTGGATAACCAGTTGGCTTCTGAGATTTCCAATATGACTTTGGAAGAAGCTTTCACACTTGCTCGTGCTTTCAGTCATTATCTTAATCTCATGGGTATTGCCGAAACCCATCACAGAGTTCGTAAGGCTCGAAATGTCGCGCCTTTGTCTAAATCTTGTGACGACATTTTTAATCAGCTTGTGCAGGGTGGAGTGACCCCAGATGAGCTTTATCAAACTTTTTGCAAACAGGTTTTGCAATGCCTTCTTTCTTTCTTTCTTTTTTTCTGAAAAACCAAAAAAGAGAAGAAGCTGTTTATTGATTCAAGTTTAGGGAACAATAATGATAGAGAAATATCAAAAATATTGAAGCAGTGAAAAAAGATATGTTAATTAAGGAAGTAAGGACTTTTGATAGAATACAACGGAGGAAAAGAATACATGTGACGAGTTCGGATTAAGGCTTTATTGTTATTGTTGTTCAATGCAGGAGGTGGAAATTGTTCTTACTGCACATCCCACACAAATTAATCGTCGTACTTTACAATACAAGCACATTAGAATTGCTGTAAGTTGTTTTTGTTGTTCATATATTTATGTTAAATTGTAATCACTGCTTAAGTTCCTTCCTTGTCTCTTAAGTCTTAATTCTAACATGCAATTTTGCTCAATTTCAGCATCTTTTAGACTACAACGACCGGCCTGATCTGGGTGTTGAAGATAGAGAAATGCTGATTGAAGATCTGGTATGCTTTCTTTGTCTTTGTGCCATTTATAGATTCAATCTTTTTGTTTGTAGATAAAGAGTGAAAATGTGGCATCATGTGAGTTATCAAAATAAATATAGCATGTGAGTTATATAGTATGGATTCAATTTTGCTTTTGTGTAGATGAGAGAGATAACATCAATCTGGCAGACAGACGAGCTTAGGCGCCACAAACCTACACCGGTTGATGAAGCTAGGGCTGGTAAACTACTCCATGCTAACAACTTTTTGATATTTCATTTTTTGATTCTCGGAAAAATTGTGTGCATCTACAAGCTGCACTTATTGATTGTATTTATCTTAGGCCTGAACATTGTGGAGCAATCCCTTTGGAAAGCTGTACCTCATTATTTACGTCGTGTCAGCAATGCTCTAAAGAAGGTTTGTCTTCAAATTATAATTGGTAGCTACTGGATTCTTTGTAGGCACATATTTTCTTCCATACAGATTTCTTTCTTATTTGTTCTCTTCTCCTTTTCACTTACAGCATACCGGAAGGCCTCTTCCATTAACTTGCACCCCTATAAAGTTTGGGTCTTGGATGGGGGGTGATAGAGATGGAAATCCAAATGTAACTGCAAAGGTGAGGCGTTCATCCATGAAATAAATTCTCCTGCTTGTATGAGATAATATCTTCCCCATGATTAAGGAAGAGTCTTAGGTCAATGGCAAATAATCTATCTTCATTGAGGAAGAGTCTTAGGTCAGGAACATACGGAACAAACTTTTTATTTTTCCTTTGACCTTTGGCATATAATTCTGTCTAATGGTTTTATGTAGTTCTGAACTTTTTAGTTCTTGTGTCTTTCCTAGGAGTCTGCACTTCAGTCCTGATTAATTTTTCCCCCTCATATCACATCAGCTCTGTTTCATTGACTACTTCAGAAGTCATTGCTCTGATTAATGTGTGCGTATTTGTTTGGTCTTATTTAAATTTGATTGTTGGTGAACTTAAAGTGAACACCCATTGCAAGATCCAAGTTTCTTCATCAATTTATGAAGTTTGTGATTTCTTGGAAAACCACATAAGGTAGCACAAGCTATCTTTGCTACTCCATTTTTTAAGAGTACTTTGTCTGTAAAGAATTACTTCTATAAAAAATCTGTAGTGCTGATTACAAAGCAAATTTATGCTTAATATCTAACTGTAAATTGCCTCCAATTTCATTTGGTGCTGTTCTAATGAGTACATGATGACCTCAAATGCATCTCTTTCTGTTTCTTCAGGTCACAAGAGATGTATCTCTTTTATCTCGGTGGATGGCTATTGACCTCTACATCCGTGAAGTTGACAGCCTCAGATTTGAACTATCCATGAACCGGTGTAGTGATCAATTGTCAAAACTGGCAAATGAAATTCTAGAAGAAGGTTTTTCATGTCTAAGTTCTTTTGAAGCTCTGATGTTATACTTATGGATATAGTAATCAATTTGTTCTTTTTGACTCTAATTCAAAGTTCTCATCAGAAACTTCATCTGATGATCGGCATGAAAGTTGGAATCAATCTCTGAGCAGAAGTCAAATGAAGCTTCATAGTCAACAAGCTCCAGCCCTTCCAACTCAACTTCCACCTCGAGCTGATCTACCCTCTTGCACCGGTAAATATTTGATTGTCTGCTTAAAATTATTTTATTTTGTTATTTATGCATATAATTCAATCACCATCCTTAAGGTTGATTCTTTTCTAGTTCTGTTGTTGTTATTATTGTTTTGGTCACTTGGTGACCATACTTACTCAACGTACGGCAAGTTGCAAAGTCTGTTATGAGTAGAATGCCAACTGAATCCAAAACTTAATGCTTTCCATGATGCTTATGAAATGCACCTACAGAAAGTATAATTCATGAAATGATATCATCCCAATTTAAATTTTGATCAAAAGACTGTGATTAATATTATCTGCTAAATCTTCTCTTTATTCACTCTGTTGGTACTCATGATTCTTTTTTTCTCTTTATCTCTGTAAAATCCTTGTTTTTGTAAATTGTTTGTTTGAATTAGCATCAAATATAATTGTGAACAAATATTTAATAATTTCATCTTTGAATTTCTTTGTGTAGAATGCAGTGATGGTGGATCTCAATATCCTAGACTAGTATTGCCCTGTACCGATTACAAGCTGCTGAATCGTCAGGTGAAGCGAATTCTAGGATGCTAACATCCATGCATGTTATTTGTTCTGCTATGTAGATTCTTTTTCCATACTCTGCATTGTAGCTTGCTATTACTTGCATGATCTCTATGATATTTGTCTCTTTTTGTAGGATGGTCAGGGTTCTAGTTTGGATTCTTCGTTTCAGAATTCGCATCCTAATCTGCGCATGTCATTACCAAATGGAAATTCTGCTAATTCTAGCAGTGCACATTCTGTTGTGACACCACGGTCCGCTTCTTTTAACTCTAGCCAACTCCTTGCTCAGAGGAAAATATTTGCAGAATCACAGATGGGCAGGTCCAGCTTCCAGAAGCTTTTAGAACCAAGATCCTCTCAAAGTCCTGGAATTGCTCCTTATAGAGTTGTTCTTGGAAATGTAAAAGATAAGGTATTGCTTATTCATTGGATGAGGCTTCCTACTTTTTAGTAAAATTTAAAATTTATGTAATATGTGCAAGTATTTAATTATGTCCCATTGTTCAGCTTATGAAGACACAAAGACGTTTGGAGCTTCTTCTTGAGGATCTTCCTTGTGAATATGATCCATGGGACTACTATGAAACTTCAGATCAAATTTTAGAACCTCTGCTTCTGTGTTATGACTCTTTGGTAATCTCTCTCTCTCAAAAATTTATAAATAATCTTTTGATGGTGGTTTTATTAATATGGATATGTATATTATTATCAATTTCCAGCAATCATGTGGATCTGGGATGCTAGCTGATGGTCGGCTTGCTGACCTAATCCGAAGAGTTACTACTTTTGGGATGGGATTGATGAAGCTCGACTTGCGTCAGGTGTGTGTGTGTGGGGGGGGTTCTGGCTGCTATTTGCTTTGTTATCTGCTTTAACTGAATTTTGCAATGTATCAGGAATCTGGTAGACATGCTGATACGTTAGATGCAATTATCAGATATTTGGATATGGGTACATATAGTGAGTGGGATGAAGAAAAGAAACTGGAATTTTTAACTAAAGAGCTGAAAGGAAAGAGGCCACTAGTTCCCCCAAGTATTGAGGTATGGTGTTTAGATTGTACTTCACTGATCTGTTCACTGGTTTTGCAAAAGAAAATCTATATGGGATGAGAAAAAAAAAAAGAAATAAGAAAAATAATTGTATGAATTATTGTTTAAAAGCAACTTTCTTTTTCACTGGTCCGTATAATTTTAAAAGTTAGTTCATCATTGTATGAGTGAAGGAATAGTTTGGGGGGTATGTCTTGGTTATCTAGTAATAAGTTTATAAAAGCCTTATGCCATGATTATATGCATCATGTAATGCCTTACTGGGGACTCCAAAACCTTACGTTATTAAAATCCTGAACTAAGTTAGTCTCTGATTTATGTAATTTTCCTGATAATTTCTGGTCAAAGATATATCATTTGCAATAATACATATAACCTGGCATTTTACTTATCCCCTCCCCCCCCCCCCCCCCCCCCCCTCTGCCGGCAAAAAAAAAAAAAAAAGGTCCTATGAGCTAGCAGTAAGGGAATAGTTATGGGATATCAAAACTAATATTTATCAAAGTGTGTTGACTTCAGTTGACAAAGGTGTATAAACACAACCATAATAACAAAGCTTTAGTCCCAAATTTTTTTGAGTCATTTATGGAATCTGTAACAGATTAATTGAGTTTGGCCACATGTGTGACCACATTTGTAGAACTTGGTTTATGTGAATTTAATGAGATGGGTTCAAGTTCAAGTTACTCCTAATGTAACTTCTCAAATATTACACCCTTTGAACTTTATTCAATGATATTTGTGCTCTCCATCTCTCTCTACCCTCCCTTTCTCTCTGTCTCACCCTATTCAAAAATAATATTCTCCTCCGTTTTGGGAAAATGACAAAAAATGTGCAAAAAGTGAACAAGTGACTCGTATTCACATAGTTATGGTCCTTGGTCCACTTCCTGCAGTCCAGTCATCGAGAAATATAAGCTGTTTCCATCTTAAAAATCTTCACTCCCATGATAAGCAAGAAATCAGCTCACACATTTTTCTGTGTCCTGGTCTGAAGGCTTTCCAATCCCATCAAACTCAAATATCCATGATTGTAGAAGTTGTCCAGGAATGGCGCTTGGTGTTAGAACAGCTTGTTGTTACCTTCTCTCATTCACCATTTCGAATGGAAGCTTCCCAATGATCCACATTGGAAGAGATTAACATAGAGAGACAAATTTGGTTTTATTTAGCAGGAGGCCTTCCCACATGTTGCCATCCCAAGGGTGATTTCCAAAGCTTGAAATCTCCATTGCTTTGAGAAAATTTTACTTCTATATCTGTTCTTCCATTGCCTATAACAAAAGTAATCACAACTAATCCTTATAAAGAATCCTCCAAAATCACCCAAAAACCAAAGGTCACTTCCAAACACCATACCCTCAACTCCTAATCACCCAAAATCACCTCATCCACCATTCAAAGACTTAGATGAAATTAAGGCAGAATTCACACTGTGAAAATGGCATTGGCATTGGTGACCTCCCTAATGGAGCAACATTACCACCACCACCTATTTTGAATGAAGAGTGAGGAATGGGGATGTGTTGGTAAGGGATTTAGCGGGCCCTGTAGAACTAATATTTCCCTTGGTACCCTTTGGCTTAGAACTACATAAATATCACAAGTTTGTTTCTGCAGCTAATAAGCACGAATTGAGTATCGTTTTCATTGCAGCAAATTGAGCATCGTTTTCATTGTGGCAGTGGTAAGAACATCTGACCTGAAGGAGCAGAGGGTGGAGAGGGACAGAGGGGGAAAAAAGAGAGGAGAATTTGGTATTGAAAAAAATTGATGTGGACCCCTGTATTTCTCAACCTTTGGATTTAGTGCATACCAATAGTATTAAAATGGTGGAACGTTGAGAAGTTATATCAAGTTTAACTTGAACCTATCCTGAATTTTATATGAAGTCGTTAGTTCATAAAATGCCACTACATCTCTGTTGGTCCTTAGTATGTGTGACCACATATAGTAGTTTCTTCATGACTGTAGATATGCCTTGCTGGTCATGTTCACTAAAAACTCATTGAGTTACAATATGGAGGTGTGACTGGATGTATATCTTGTATTTCATCGTCAATTCATATTAATTGATTTTGTTTTATACTGATACAGGTCATAATATTCTGCTCTTAATATTGCATTCAGGGTACTTTGATGGGCATATGAGTGACTTATAACCAGTTACCTTTAAGACAAGTTAATATTAGTTTCTTTGGACTGGTTTGTGAAAAATCTAAATTGGAGGCTGAACCTGAGTATGTTTACAACTTTCAGACTTGTATTACTAAATCTGACAGAGGTCATAATCTGTGTTAAGGGCCATAAAATATTGAAGCTATGCATGATCTGTTCAATTAATTTGGCCTGAATAATTTTTAATTTTTCCAATTTTCGACTGTGGGATATTGGATTATGAGTTTTCTGCCTCAAAGAAATAGAGAATGTGGTGGGGACCTGTTTAGTTGGGCTTATTTTCATATTAAAAGGGAATGTAAAGCTTTTTAAGGCATCACAGTTTTTCAAGGTACAACTGTACTTTACACAGTGAACAAAATAATTTGATGAAAATAAACTCATCCCAATGCACACCAATAGAGAATTTACTGTCATTGATAAATTATGCACTTTGTGTATTGGCTATCTGCTCTAGTTTTTGCAACCTTTTGAGATCTTGGGAGTTTTTATGATGAATGCAAAGCAATTGTTGCTTTTCTGTTATTTGCGTTTGGTTGATTTGTAGACCTGTTCTCACTTGGGTCTTTTCCAGGTTGCTCTAGATGTTAAAGAAGTCCTGGACACATTCCGTGTAGCTGCTGAGCTAGGGAGTGATTCACTTGGAGCCTATGTGATTTCTATGGCTTCAAATGTATGATTAACTGCTTCTACTTTTATAATTAGATATTGAAGTTCATTAGTCAAAACCAAAACTAAAAAGACTTATTCAACAGTTTTATTTATTTATTTTATTTTTTTATATCAGTCAATATAGAATTAATAAAAAATGTTTGGTAATTGGCAGGCAAGTGATGTCCTTGCCGTTGAGCTGCTGCAGAAAGATGCAAGACTTGCTGTAAGTGGGGAATTGGGAAGACCTTGTCCTGGTGGAACGTAAGTTTGCACCCCTCAATGTTGATTCAACTCCAATTAAATTTGTCTAATCACATTTTTATTGGAATGTTTGGATACACATGAAACAAAATTCTACCATTTGTTTTACTTTCCATTGTGAAAGTTAGTCTAATTTGTATTATGGAACTTGTTAGATTTATGGTTAAGTGATTAAATTCATCATTTCCTAACAGCTTAAGCTCTTGGGACAATCGGTAATTTAAGTAGGAGATCCTGAGTTCGATTCTTGGCTTTACTCTACCTCCCATTTAAAATGTTAAATTCCCACTTATTGGGCCTCCACTTATTAAGGGGAAGTTTAGGCCCACAAGTGAGGGGAAGTATTAGATTTATGGTTAAGTGATTAAATTCATTATTTCCTAACAACTTAAACTTTTGGGACAATCAATAATTTAACCGAACCATTTATCAGAGTTTCACAAAAATGATGTCATTTCCATTCATTTTATCATTCTTGGTGATTTATGTATATAAACACACAACAAAGATGTGTGTCTAAACACCCGAAAGTTGATCATTTTATGATAAGTGGTCGAAAACGAATGGCAACATTGAATCAAATTGCATGTCGATTCAAGCAAGTATCATCTCTTTGGCACAACACAATTGCTGTTCATACTAGCCACATTTATTCTCAAAATATTTGTATGCATCCTGGAATAGGCTGCGGGTGGTTCCTTTATTTGAAACTGTGAAGGACTTGAGAGCTGCTGGATTGGTTATTAGGAAATTATTATCAATCGATTGGTACCGTGAACACATCATAAAGAATCATAACGGTCATCAAGAGGTATTCATTCCAAAAATGCATATAACGATTAAGTTATAATAAAGTTCCCAATGAATCTTTGAGGAGAACAGGAAGTTATTGTGGACAGGTTATGGTTGGTTACTCCGATTCTGGTAAAGATGCTGGGCGTTTCACTGCGGCATGGGAACTTTACAAAGCCCAAGAAGATGTTGTGGCAGCATGCAATGAGTATGGTATTAAAGTTACTCTGTTTCATGGGCGTGGAGGGAGTATTGGTCGTGGTGGTGGCCCAACATATCTTGCCATTCAATCCCAACCACCTGGCTCTGTAATGGTGAGTCATCTATTAAATTTAGATCTTGGTGGTGCTTCAAAATATTCCATTCTTGTTCTCCTATTAGTAGTAGTATATATCTTGAATTTTAATCTTTACAAACAAATAAAAAACATGAAATCATGATTTAATTGATAAAAAAAAGATGCAAAATACAAAAGTCTGTACTCCAGTTTGCTTAATTAATTTTTTTGGATTCTATTTCAAACTTGATTTTTTATTCCAAGTGTTTTATATATCATTTAATTGTCCAAATTGGAACTTGTGTAAATGTTGTTTTGGATTTTAAGTTATTACAAACTGCTATTTAATTACCACAAATGTATTTGAAATAAAAATATACAAGTTTGATATGGTATTCAGTTTTTGTGAATTTTTCCAGTAAGTTTCAGTAATCAGTTTTTTTACAAATTGAGTGCTTATATTATTAGCTATTGATTTATATTTGAGAATAAATATCTAATGGCATTGTTGAATGATCTACAGGGTAGTCTTCGGTCAACTGAGCAAGGAGAAATGGTACAGGCTAAGTTTGGGCTGCCACAGACAGCTGTTAGACAGCTGGAGATATACACAACAGCTGTGCTGCTTGCAACCCTACGCCCCCCACAGCCACCTCGAGAAGAAAAATGGAGAAATCTGATGGAGGAGATGTCAGAAATTAGTTGCCAGAATTATCGAAGTGTAGTGTATGAAAATCCAGAATTCCTTGCCTATTTCCATGAGGCTACACCTCAAGCTGAGCTTGGTTTCCTAAACATAGGAAGCCGTCCAACAAGAAGAAAGAGCTCTACAGGTATTGGACATCTTCGTGCCATACCATGGGTTTTTGCATGGACCCAAACCAGATTTGTTCTTCCAGCTTGGCTTGGAGTTGGTGCAGGGCTGCAGGGTGTTTGTGAGAAGGGCCATACTGATGACCTAAAAGCAATGTACAAAGAATGGCCTTTCTTCCAATCTACCATAGACCTTATAGAGATGGTTTTAGGGAAAGCAGACATTCCTATAGCCAAGCACTACGATGAAGTCCTTGTGTCGGAGAGCAGGCAAGAACTCGGCTCCAAACTAAGGAGGGAGCTTTTGGCAGCAGGGAAGTACGTGCTGGTGATTAGTGGGCATGAAAAACTGTCTGAGAATAATCGGATCTTGAGGAGGCTGATAGAGAGCAGACTTCCCTATCTCAATCCCATAAACATGTTGCAGGTGGAGATACTAAAAAGGTTGAGATGTGATGATGCTAATCATAAACTAAGAGATGCATTGCTTATCACTATAAATGGAATTGCAGCAGGGATGAGGAACACAGGTTAAACAAGGCCTCTCTCAAGCTCTTGGATATACAACTAGTCAACTGAAACACTTTCACCTTTTTCGTATTTGGTTTATATCTGAAAGAGGCTGTTATTTGATGGCAGAATTAAATAGGCATCATATCTGTATTTGTGATTAGCTTTTGCTTAATTTACACTGAATTTGGTCACTTTATTGGTGAAAGGTGTTATTATCTCCTGCAATGTGTTTACTCTGGATTATGCTAGATTGTTGTTTTGATTTTGTTGGTGTCATCTTTGTGAATGGGATTTTGTTTGCCTTAATATTAGCAAATATAGTATAATAACTCCACTGACCACGAATGAGATGTGGCTGCAGATTTGGGATATAGGCATGATTGTATAAGTACATCGGAGAAAATGGGCTTTTGTCCTTATTTTTTAAAATATCTAGCACAATGTCCATGTTTCAAAACTATATAGTAATATGTCTCTCTTTTAAAACTTAATTTTCTTAAAATCAAGTTTTAATGTAGAACTTGAGTTCCATAATATATATAAGTTTGATTGCCTATAACTCGATTTTGAGAAAATTGAGTTTCAAAACAGAGACATGCCCCTATATAGTATTAAAACAGAGACATATCGCTACATATTTAAAAAAATAAGGACAAAAGCCCATTTTCTCCAAGTATATTTGTTTGTATTATGATATTATTATGTATATAGCAATGCGGAAAGCCTGAAACAGTGTAGGAGTAGTAGGTATAGGTGCACAATCGAAGATTGTTGGGCAGTTTGGGTCTAAAGGTCTGTTTAAGATCCGTTTATTTTGCTGAAACTGAAAACTTTTTGCTAAAAATACTATAAATAAAGGTAAAAGTTAGCTGAAATAGTATAGTAGGATCCACGAATAGTACTAAAATGTACAGTGAAACTCATAAATAGTAGTAAAAATAAACTGAATAATAAAATAAGTTGACTTTTTAATCTGTAGCCAAATGCACACTAATTTGATAAGCCAAGAATGTATTGACTTATTTGGTAATTAATCAATTAATTAGCCAAGTGAATTAATTAGATTCAATTTCATGCAATAAGCATGGTGGCACAAACAAATCACCAACTAAGTTAAATGCAGTGGAAAATAAATTTGATACAAGTGATTTGTTTATGAATGGAAAAACTACCAAGGCAAAACCTCTATCAGGTGAATTTAAGGTTATCACTCTTGAAAATTCACTATTATTAAAACAAGTAGTTACAAGTAAAAGAAACCTTAGTACTTAATATCAATTTACAGTTGAACCCTTACGCAAAACTCTACCGGGTGAATTTAAAGTCACCACTCCTGAGAATCCACTATTATCAAAACCAGCAGTTACAAGTAAAAGGAATCCTATTACCTAATACCAACCTATAGTTGAATTCTTACCTTAATACTCAATTGGATTTGTAATATAGCGGCAATCTCTCATTTCAATATACGGCTTTTAGTACGTGACTAACCAATGATACACAGATTTTAGTACGTGACTAACACACCAACTTAAAGAAAATATTGACTGCAAAGTTCTTCAGTTCATCTAACAATGAAGATTAAGAAGTTTTTTGGTTACAAAACCCATAGCACAAAGACGCAGTAACTTCTTGTAAGAATATGATGAACTAGAGTAAATTGTCTCCGGTCACAATATGCATCTATAATCACTTTGCATCAAGTTGCATCATCATATGATAGCCCTTAAAATAATCTTTATATATGTTTAGGGTTGTGAGAAAAGAAACCCTACACAAATATATATGGATATGCGTGAAATCATATCTAGAAATTCTAATTACATAATTCTCAACAGATATAGTTTCTGTCAAGTTTCAACATTAATCCTCAATAGATATGATTCTGTCGAGCTATCTGTTGAGTTTTAATGAACAACACTTTTTCACTTGTTTTTTGGACAGATTTGCATGGTTTTAATACTAAACTTGAACTATTGTTTCTTGAAGTACTAAACTCATCCTAAATCTACTCAATTACAAGTAAAGTGCATTTTATTAAAGGATTAGCCAATTTACATAACATATGTCTTTAACAATTCTCACATATGTCCTAACATAATTGTTTCATCGTGATGCAAAATTAAGCTGTGAAAATGTACCATGCAGTCAAGCTTTTATTTTGCTTAGGAGTTTGGATGCCAAAGCATTTTGCTAAGCATTTTATAGAGTTTCCGTACATATACAAGCCTTAGTAATTTTTCAATAAAACAAAATGTGAGAGGGAAAAAAGTCGATGAAGAGGAAGGCAAAAGAGATGCCACTTTAGCTATTTTCTTTTGCTAAAATGGTGTTTTGCTGAGCCTAGTGGGAAATGTTTTAATTTATAGAGCATCCGTATCAGTTCATGCAAAAATTTCTGCTTATTTTAGTATAAAATTTTATTTTTTCTATTATACACAATCACTTTTCAAAATATTTCACATTAGATTATTTATTTTACATTAAATTTATTTAAATATTATTTATTTATCAATTTTTTTATTATTCTTCCAAATCATATCTCTCTCTATCTTATTCTTTATTATTTCTTTATTCATTTACATAACAACACTAGTCTTGTGTATATTTACATGATTAATTTAGTAACAATGCAAATTTATCATTTTTAACTTAACTGATATGAGTGCTTTTTGGGATTGGATATGTAAAATTGACCACTTTTCTAGTTTAGATTGGTTGATCTGAGTGCTCTAATTTTGAAAGTCTGCCGAGGTTCACAGAATATCTCTCCGATCTAGTATGTCAAGGTTGCTCTTAAACTGCTGTAATTGTAGGGGTCAGATATGTCAAGTAAATTCCATATGGAGTAAACACTGCCGTGTACACTACTACCTAATAAACGCTACTACGCACTCTGCTCTTTAACCCAACCCACTAATGGTAAGTTGTACAAGGAAGAACAAATATTATTGCACACTACCTAATAAATATCACCATGTACACACTCCGTGTAAAGTGTGGGCATCCTTAAAAACACAGGGATTTCTAACTTTGCAAAATGTGGACATTGTGTCAACTAATGTACATCAAGTAGTAGTGTGAAAAAACAATTAGCCGTACGAACAATAGAGCATTGATTATTACACACTGTGTGTACGGAATGTGTGCACCACATTAGTTAAAATTATGTTTTCGAAACCAACTTCAAAGACCATGTGTATAAATGTGTGCAACTAGCTGTATGAAACAAACATTGACCCAAGCAATGTGGCCTTGAGCGTTTAAAACTCACCATATTAAGTTTAAAATACAAGGACAAGTAAACTTTCTTCATCGAATGACTACTGTGTAAAGTTCACAAATGTTTTTCCAAGCTTATTGATAATCTTTTAAACATTTTCCCCTACTTTTTGTTAGAAATATATTAGCCCAATAGTAGGCTTAAACCCAATTTTACTGTGTGTATAAGACAAGTTATATACCTATACTACAAGTCTATTAACCATAATTAATATATAGTTAATCTAGAGTTTAGCTTACTATACGTACCTATGTTGGGTTCATTATAACATATAATTTATACTTCACTCTTATTATAAAGATGTAGACCTAAAAAATTTTCTAGGTAGATGTAGGTTGTTAGACTGAATTACATAACTCTCTTCTACTTTCACATTTATTTTAGCATATTAAACACTTTTTTAATGGTCTTGCTATCTTTGGGAAGAAGGGGTTGAAAATTCAATCTATTTCCGACATAGTGGATATCAAGAGAGAATAAAAATGAGCGTATGAATAGTATTATTAGCTGAAACCTTCTTATAGGCTCTTCCATAAGTAGTATTACTCTGCTTCCATACAAATCAGTGGATGTTTTGTCGTTCTTTTTGTTTTCTTTCTTTCTTTCTCCTCTCTTTCCCCCACCTGATAAAGATAATGGAGGCTCAGTACGTATTGGGTCCGTTTGGATAGTACTTATTGTTGATGAAAGTTGATAAAAACTGATTATTGCTGAAAACATTGTAGCAAAATTCTTTTTAAATGTGTGAATAGTATTGTGGGACCTACTTTTAATATTAAATATTGCGTGAACAGTGCACGCACAATAAATTTTGTCTCCAAAGTCAACAACTGCGGCAGAAAAAAAAAAGAAAAAAAAAGAAGAAAACACAGAAAGGAAACGCGCCGATTGTGTATTGTAAACTCTATAGCGTTG
Organism: Quercus variabilis; assembly: GCA_030445155.1. NCBI lineage: Eukaryota > Viridiplantae > Streptophyta > Magnoliopsida > Fagales > Fagaceae > Quercus > Quercus variabilis. The sequence continues at coordinate 43,635,225 of CP129447.1, read as the reverse complement.
GTCTTATCAGACATTTACTTTGCTGTCTATGCCAAAGGCAAAGGGGACGAGAAGAAAGTATGAAACTAGGGCATATATCAGCTGATGTAATATGAAGTGTAAAAGCAGTATGTTGCACAATCAATGCACATAGGAATTTAAAAGCGTGGCTGGCTAGTTGGATTACACTTTTCAGCCACGCACTTATATGGTTTGTAACTATAGGCATCGTTTGGATAGAACTTATTTTATTAAAATTGAAAGTTGAAAATTAAAAATATTGTAACAAAATAATTTTTAAATATATGAATAGTGTTGTGAGACCTATTTTTAATGAAAAAATTGTTGAAAAGTGAAGTTTGTGGGTCTTGTAAACAATATATAGAACCCACAAACTGATTAAAAGTGATTGAAAAGTCAAAAATATACGATTACTGTTTAGCCATTTGTTCCCCTTGAAATGCGTGCTAAAGCAAAGAAAAAAAAAAAAAAAAAAAAGAGGGAAAATGCAAGAAACGCCAGACACAGTAAACTCAATGTGTATCTAAACGAATACTAAGCGTCTGTTTGGATACAGCTGAAAACTGAAAATTGAAACTGAAAACTGAAAAACACTGTAGCTAAATAATTTTTAAATGTGTGAATAATATCGTGGGACCCATTTTTAATGAAAAAGTTGCTAAAAAGTGAAAATTGTGGGTCTATAAACAGTAAAATTTGGGTTGAAATGTCAAACTTTGCGACTACTGTTCATTGAACAGTAACCGCAACAGTACATAAACAGTAAAAAAGACTGAAACCCGTAAAAAAAAAAAAAAAAAAAATGCTGAAACGCAAACGCGCGTTTCAGCTTTTCCGCCGAAGCCAAACGGTCTCTAAGTGACCAGCATTTTAAAATAGTGCTTAGATTTGTATAGGCAGCAATAACATCAACCAAATTTTAGTTCTAAAACTTTTAGAGTCAACTCCTGACCCTCAATAGATTAGTTAAAATTGATCATATATATTTTGTTTTATCATTCTATTTTACTTGTAATTATATTTTCTGTTACTTTATTAATTTATACCAAATTTTTATTACTTTTATTAATATTTTTGGTCTTTATCTAGTTTTTTTTGTTTTCTCAATTTGAATCAACTCAGATATTTTCATCATTTAGAGATCTTTCTCATCTCAATCGCCTCTCCTTAATCTTTTCATCAACAAGTCCACCTTATCAAAAAGTAAACAGTAACAACATATATAATAATCTCTTGTTTCAGATGTTTGTAATGACATTTGTTTTGTTGTGAGTTGTTTAACTAGCTCATAAATTCTTTTTTTTTTTTTTTTCTTTTTTGTTTTCTTGTTGGGAGAAAAGGGCAAGAAAGGATGACCAGAAGGACTTTCTTATTTGGACGTTGTCATAGTAGAATCTTAGAGGCTGTTTGGATGCATTTTTTTGGTCACTCAATTTCCGTCACTCAATTTTCATCACTCATCACTCATAACTCATAACTCATCACTCATCACCCATCACTCTAAAATACCATGCTTGTTTGGCACCATCACTTAATTCTCATCACTCAATATTTTTCACACTATTTGTGGGCTCCATACCTGTCACCACTGCTTTTTTTTTTTTTTTTTTTTTTTTTTTTTTTCAGTACCCAACATCACCGAACCCAGTGAAAAAAAAAAAAAAAAAAACCAGAACATGAAGACCGAATCAGTGCAAGAAGAAGAAGAAGAAAAAAAAAAAAGGAAGAAGAAGAAGAAACCAGAACAGACCGAACCAGTGCAGCAAAAAAAAAAAAAAAAACCGAACAGCCAACCCACCAGGAGAAGAAATGAAAAAAAAAAAAAAAAAGTCAAAAGGAGGTCAAAAGGTGCAGCTGGTACTATTTGTGGGTCCCCTTGTGTGTTTAATTACAAAAATGTCATTGAGTTATGAGAATTGAAAACTGAAAACAGCCAAAAGCTATTTTCAGTTTCCACAACTCATAACTCAAAAAGTAGAGAATTGAGTATTAGAAACAGAGTTATGAAAACAAAGAAATTGTGCAGGCAAACGAGTATTTTGCTATGGGTCCCACCATTTTTGAGAATTGAGTTATGAAAATAGAGAATTAAGTCATGAAAACTAGTGAACCAAACAGCCTCTTATCTATTGGGTTTGAGAACCGATGAGTCATAACTGTTCTCTCAACTACACAAGAACTCTAACGAGCATTGAGCTGGCATAACAATTCAATACCCTGTTTGAGGGATGAGATGGGTACACTATAGTGTCACCAATTCGGTAGAGTGTATCATGGTCTCACATGATATAGCTAATTGAAACCTGCATACTAGTCAGAATTTGTAGGCATAGCACACAGTGCATGACTATTATTTTAAATTCAAATTTTGCTCAAAAACAGAAACCTATAGCCGAGACAAGCTGAGTTGACAGTTTGCCACCCCTACTCTGACTCCAGGGGTAGTCCTAGCTACTATATAAATAAATAATACTGACATAACGTCGAATCCTTGTTCATACTTGCAAGCAAGAAGTTACCGCAAAAATTGTCACACCAATCCATCATGGAGTGGATACGTTTGCACCCCCACCTAAAGTGGAATCTGATGTCCTGAATCCATACGCTTGTCCCTGCATTCTATTTCACAATCCTCCTTTCCTGAAGAAGATGCCAAATGTTCTTTAAAGGAGATACCATGTCTGCATTTATGGAAGTGAGGTTTAATCAACATGCCCGCAAAACCTACGATTGATTGAAGCATCCTCAAGCAACCATAAATTGTTCCTTTGTCATAGTGGTTTCCAGCTTATTTCAAATCTAAATTCAAGCTCTAGTACCATAATAAGTGACTCATTCACTGCTTTGTACCGGACTGTCTTGTTTGCTACTTTTTAGTGGGAAGTCACTTCATCTCTTTTCTTGGATTCCGACTTCCATAATATTTTAAACATGAATTGGTTCATTTTTTTAGGTGCAAATGTATGAAACGAACTTAAGTGTATACTGGTGATGCTATCCAGCCTAACATAAACATGTTATTGCTGCTAAGCATTTTAGAGCTTTCACAATGGAGCTAGAATTTTTAGCTTTTAGAGCATTTGCATCTTTTGTTTTTGTTTTTGTTTTTTATTTTTTGTTTTTTGTTTTTTTTTTTTTTAAGGTTTCATTTTATTATTTCCAAAACTGTTTTATTTATTATATCATATCATTTAATATCATACCCAACATTTTAATTTTTATTTTCTTACACAACATATTAAAATAATATACCTACACAATATAATATATTTTTGTCTCTCTCTAATTTGTCTCTCTTCCTTCCCCCTCTCTCTTCTCTCTCAACCACTCATGACCTCCATCATCACCGTGAAGACACAAAACCCTCAACACAGAAACTCAAACAAACTCCAAATAAACCATCAACTCAGAAACTCAACCTAACCATTAACAACACTACCACCTCCCAAACCTAAATCAACCTAACCATCAACAACATAACCACCAATTGATTCATCCAAAACTTTCCAATCACCACCCATAAGACCTAAGCTGCGCAACCACTTGCCCACGCCATTGCACCACTAGACCCATGTTGCTGCACCTACGACCCAAGTCGTTGCACCACCAGACCTATGCTGCTGCATCCACTGACCACGCCGCTGCCCACCAAAATCACACCTATCGAAATCAACCCACACAACAACATAACCCATAACCTCCACATGACCCACCACGTAGCCACCAACTAACCCACGCCATCCAAACCCACCACCTAACCCACGACCTGTCACCACCCTTATCAACAAAACTTGCCACCACCATCATCAACAACACATCCACCACCCCACCACTGCTGCGCCACCTAAATCAACCCAGCAAATCACAACAAACCCAAACCCCACTGTAACAACCACCACACCACACTGCCGTCACCCACCCACAAGATGAGAGAGAGAGAGAGAGAGAGAGAGATAGAGAAGAAGAGGAAGAAGAAGAAGAAGATATTTGGAATAAAATATGATTTTTATGTTTAGAATGGTGCTATAGTACCATCATAAATTTATGATGGTACTGTAACATAATTGTAAAAAATTTTGGGATTGGAAGATCAAGTAATGGGTTGTTTTTGTGCCCTGATACTAAAATATACCAACATATGGCATATGGAAGATCAGATGCGGATGCTCTTAGCATCTTAAAAATTCACTTTTATTTATTTTAACACATCTAATATAAATTATTTTATTTTTTACCACTTTGATGAAAATAATATTAAAAAAATCAATAAAATAATAAAAAATCATCCATCACAAAAACTTTAGCAACTAGCAACAACTACCTCCACCAGCCACATCTACTACTGTGGCAACCATAGCCCACAATAAAAAAAGGAAAAAAGAAAAACACAACCCAGCACCACGAGCTACCGCCATTGCCACCGCCACCACTAGCCATAACCCACCCATTGCCACAACTAAACTCATCTTCCACAGCCAAAATCCATTGCCACCACCACTAACACAAACACACCACCATTGACCACTAATCTCGAAACCACACAAACTGGAAACCTAGTCAAATTTGAAACCCAGCCAAACCCTAAAGTACACAAACTCACTACTATAGCCAAAATCCACCACCACCAATCATACCGCAGCCACACCACCACTAACCACCAATTCAAATCATCCAAAACCAACATAACCCAACCGCATAAACCCAGCCAAACTCGAAACCCACCATAAATGCCACAACCTAGAGAGGCATGAGAAAGCAAAGTAAAGAGAGGGGCAAAGAACGAAGAGAGAGAGAGAGAGAGAGAAGAGGCTGACAGCTAGGTCTAAATGAAGAAAGAAAGAGAGAAAAATGTAGGGCTTGGGGATATTAAAAAAAGAGAAATGATATGTCTACAACATTTTCACAATATCTTTACAACAAATACTAAGTGGTAGGTTGTTATTGGTTGTTATTATTGGGGCAAAAAAGTAATCTTAGTGTTAGGTATAAATTTGAACTAATAACAGCTAACTACTTGTGATTTGTTGTGAAAATATTGTAAAAATGTTGTGGACGTAGCATCTCTTTAAAAAAAAAAATATAAGTTTTAATGTTTGGCAACCAATTACAGTAACAGCTACAAGTAACAGTTTACTATAATAGTGAGCCAAAAATATTTAACTATGGCACCATTGATGTAGGAGAGTTTTTTATATTTGAGGTCTTAAAATAGCTTTTTAGCAATTTTAGCACTATCAATATGGATGCTCTTAACTTAGTGATGTTGCCTTATCTCTCCTATGAACCTATATAGAAAACCTAAAATAACAATGTAGATTTTTATATCTTAGTGAAGGTATTTCTTCACTTAGGTGAAGTTATGGACATTTATAGATTTACACGGTAGTAATGTAGTGGAACTACTTGTTTCTAAGTAAATAAATAAAATTAAAAAAAAAAAAAATCTAAGAATTACTCTATTTATAGGGGTAGCCAAATAATTTTTCCAACCATCTTCATACAGGAACACAATCATGGTAGAGTACATTATAGGCCGTGTTTTGTCAAAGATTATATATTTAACAGTTAGTTTGCTTTGCCAGCAATAATATAAAATGTTTGGCTTTTATATATATGTGTATATATATATATATATATTAAAAATAAATGTAAAAGAAGGATGATGATGCCGAAAAATCGTTAGTAAGCCACACGGTCCTCACATGCTCCTGACAAAAACCTGCACAATACAAAAGTTGAAGACCTTAAGAGGAGTACCGGTGTGGTACCGGCCAAATAACCCCCGATAGTCAAGTTAGAGAATTCTCTTGTTCACAACTCTAGAGTACCAGAGTTGGGGTGAATTATGTGTACCTTGGTTTGTGATGGTATTGGGGCTTTTATAGTAGTAGAGGGTTGACATCTCTTCTTTGTACTAGAAGTCTTTTCCTTGTAGCAATCCTCATGAGCGTATATTGCAGAATCCTTTCCTTGTAGAAGACTAACACTAAGCGTGGGATACAAGGCATTTCCTTATATACTCATGCGTGGTGATCAAGACAAACCATGTTAGGATCGTCAGCTTCGCCTACTCCCTTCAACTTTATTAGCGTCGGCTACCCATCTTCATTACCTAAGGTTAACTCGTTAGCTATACGGTGAGTTTTGTGGACTCCCTAACATTGTCACTTACTAATAGATCCTGACGGAGGTTTGTTTACCCTTTTCAGCTTGTTCTCATTAGCTTTCTCTTATGCTTACTGTTTTCAGCTTACGGCCTTCAGCTTACAGTCTTCAGCTTACTCTTCAGCTTACAGTCTTCAGCTTACTCTTCAACTTACTCTCTTCAGCTTACTGCCTTCAGTTTACTGCCTTCAGCTTACTCTCTTCAGCTTACTGCCTTCAGCTTACTGTCTTCAGCTTGTTGCCTTCAGCTTAGTGTCTTCAGCTTATTGTCTTTAGCTTACTGTCTTCAGCTTACTGCATTTAGCTTACTGCCTTCAGCTTTCTCCCTGTTAGCTTTTCATTCCATCCGGGTGTAGATGTCATTAGGTCATAAGATGAAGTCGTCAGCTTAACGGCTTCATCTTGTGTGAAGTTATCAGCTTAGATACTAATGGCTTCATCTAGCATGATGTCTTCAGTATGCATAATAGAGCTGACAGGTCTTTGGAGATCAACAACTTCTTTTATTTTTCCAATTAAAAATTCCCCTTATCAAAGGATAAGAACATTCTTATCAAGTGTGTTAAATGCTAAATTTTTAGCATTTAGTAAACCAAACACAGAAAACCAACCTTCATCAGATGTTCCAAATTTCAAAACTTTTAGCATTAGTCTACAATGCAATTTCAAATATGAGATGGTATAGTAGCCATATTCTAAAAATTTTATTATTATTTTATTCCTTCCTCAAATATTTTATCTCTCTCTCTCTTTCTCTCCACGCCGATTACTCTCTCTATCTTTTCCCTCCTCTCCTCTCTGCCTCCCTCACCGATCAAGCCGTTGCCATTGCCTCTGGTTTGAAGACTCCATCACTGCAGGTCTGAAGCTGCCATCACCTCTGGTCTGAAGCTGCCATTGCCAACTCGGTCTAAAGTTGCCATGCTGCCTCAGTTTGAACCCATCTCAACCACAGCTTGAAGCTGTAGTCACCGCTTGTCTGATGCGCATCTCAGCCACAGCGCGAAGCCAATCTGAGCCACTATTGTTGATCTAAAGCTACCACTACTTGATCTCTCTACCTTTCTTACCTGTTTGTTTTTATTTTTAATTTGATTTGTGGCGGTTGTGCCAATGGGTTTGTTGTGGGTATTTGGCTGGAATTTATCTGGTTTGTATTGAGTTGTGTTTTGGGTTGTGGAGGATGCAGTGGTTGTTGGTTGGTGGGCATTGGTTGTGGCAGTGGTTGTTGGTCATTGGGTGGTGGCCACTGCCACTCTGTGTTTTGTATATTGGTTGAGTTTTGTGTTCATATATTATTTTAATGTATAGAATTGAAGAATAAAACATGTGATCTAGAGTATATTGTAAAATGATATGTTAAAATGATAAAGTAGATTTTTTGATGTGTCAAAATGGCATATTTATAGAACACTTGATAGACATGCTCTAAGAGATGCTAATCAAGTGACTTCCCTATTTAGGCATTAATATTATCTTTACCCACCGTTATCCTAGCCCCACAAAGGCATTAAGCCAGGGGCTTGAGAATTTTTCCAAGTACTTTTTCAAACCCCTTTGGTTTTCCTAATAATTCAGTACTTACAAATCTGTAGGCTTGCTAAATTTCTAAAGCTACTTTACCTGCCCTCCACTCTCAGCTTGTTGTGCCATGGAAATCGCAAAAAAGTGCACAATGACATTAGAGTGACCAATAATGTCACCGACAAAACTTGTTTCACAATGCAGCAAATTTCAAAACTGCTCTCAAGTTATTGATGGTAAGTGATGAAAATAAAGTCAAGAGTTTACAAGTGTCAATTATGTCTATCACTCTCAGTCAATTACTTTTAGTTATTCTTGTCATACTGTGTGCATAGTCACTACGGTGTGACTATCCCGATCCATGTCACCAAGCGACATTGGTCTCCATGTGTATGCGACATGTATCAATGTGCTTAATGCTTTGAGGGGCTTCAGCTCGTCCTAGCATGAGCATGTTGGCATGCGCTGTATACATAGGCATGAAACCCTGTCGGTGCGTCATAGCACACCAAATGCGAAACTCTGTCATATTTTTGCTACGAAAATAGGGCATCCCCATTGCATTCTCATAACGAAAGCTTGGTGAAAATAGTATTTTGTGTGCTATGATGCACCTGAGGTGAAGTGTTGCCGGATTTTCACCACGAAAATAAGGCAAAATGTTGATGGATTTTCACCATGGAAATTTGGCAATGATTCCAAACACACTTGGGAAGCATTGATCGAGACTACATCCCTTCCAAATCCAAAACACAAAGCCCAATTCACTTAAAGTCTCAAAAACTAATGCCAATAGCTCGTTTTCAACTATCAATGTCCTTAAATTATGATTTTATCAAAACAAAGGATTGTCTATGGACAGGTGTTATGGACACGTAACCAAACTTCTGAACTCAAGAATCATGATTTTTTATCCATCCATACTAGGTTAGGAAAAATGAACTTTTCTTAGCCTAAGATTGGTAATAAAATCAAATAGAGTCAGGTGACCAATCATACCTTAGAAAAAACCTAATGATTGGTGGCGACTTCACTTACCCTTGGTACTTTCCTTAAAATTGACTCATATTCCAATCACACACCTGAGGTACAACCTTCCTTCATAGCACCCGAGCTCACGGGCCTGAATGCTTCCAAGCAGTGCGCGAGCGTTGCTGCGATGGGTGGTTGAATAGCGCGAAGGTGTTGACAGACTAGTGACTCTAATGGGGACACTTAGAGAGTTTAGCCTTTAGATTTTTTGATAAGATCCTAATCTTTGGACATTGGCTTTCAAAAATGTTGAAATTAGCATTAGCCTCCAGGGCTTTCTTTTTGAAAAATGCTTTTACTATATCCTAGTAGAATATTTTCAAAACTCAAACATATTTTACAAAATTTTTTTCAAATGGTTGTCCAAAAACCGGTTTTGAGGTATTTTCATATGTGTGAAGCTTTCTTGCTTTCCTAAAGCATGCTTTATAGCTTTCCTACAAATGTGCAAACCTAGGGTGGTAGACTCGATTTCTACTACACCTTTATCTATTCATATATATGTTGTGCCTAGAAAGTCTTTCCCCTTTCATTTCAAAATGCATGACATCACCCCTCATATTGGGTCGAACCTAGACTTAGTGTTGAAGGCGAAAGCTAGATGCGTATACCTTAGACAGTTATTGGATGTCGAATTGTAGGCTTTTCCTAGGTCCATGGATGGATAGGATTATGCTAAAAAGGCCCCTTTGATATGCTCTATCCCATAACTTCTATAAAGGGAAGGATTAGATGATCGAGGTCCCTCCTAAGAATAGGACCAACTTGCCAGTTAAGTTGTGTCTCATATAGTTGGCCTAGACTAAATCAAAACCCATGAGGACTAGGAAGAGCCAAAGCCAAGTGAACATCGAAGCCTAGGGTAGGATATCCTTCATAGGATTTCTTTCAAAATCAGTCAAGGGGAAAGTGTCCAGTTTCTATTTGTAAGTTTTCCCTTTTGCTTGTGTCAAAGAGTTGTGCTCTACTCTAGATTCTATCCATCTTGTTTACATGACATTTGTGATTAACCCCTAGGGAAAAGCAATCCCATTGCTTACTCTAGATTAACCCCTAGATCATACTCAATCCTTTAGGGTTTCCAACCCTATAAGGGCATGCATGCATACACTAATGGCTCCATCATGTAAATGTGTATAGATAAAATTTGTGGTAAGTAGCCAGAACTCTGCACCAAGGAGGACATTGCCAAGAGTCCAAGATTTTCTCTAAGAAGAAAAAACCATCTAGAATGAAGCCTCTTCATTGTAAATTTGAATTTCCTTTTATTGTAAAAGGCCCCCTGTTGGAGCCATTGTCTACAGCCCATGTTCTAAGGGCATTGTAAAAAGCCAAAATTTTGTAAAAGCATTGCTTTCTATGTAATCAAAAGAGAAGGGTCCATCCCATAATTTCGAACATGATATGAAAGTTCTGGTTACTTACCAAGCTTGTGTATTTATTCTGCATCACTATAAAAACTCACCATGATAAAAACCCGCTCAAGGGTTTAAGCCAATATTTTCAAGAATGATATGTGCATTTTAAATAAGTAAGAACCTAAACTAACTTCGAGTTTGTTTTATGTTCCCACTTTGTCAAATTTTCAAATGTACCCCATTTCTTTCCTATCCCATTCTTTCTTTTCTAGGATTATAAGGAGAAAAGATTGCTTAAAAGAAACACTCAAAGTTACCATCACGTCATGATCCCATCATCACTAGGTCTTGTGCTAAAGAGATGTCTACTAGTGATCCTTCAGCTTTTAAGGTGAGTGTTACTGAGTTGATGTAGATGAAAGAATAGATGGAAAAAATGCAATAGTTGGTTGTAGGAGGGAGCCAAGATTCATTTGGTTCCACTCTAAAAGGCCCTACGCCCTAGTCTGAAAATGAGACCTAGCTACTGCCAGATCCAAATCCAGGCCAAGCCATACCACCATTCATCCTACAAGGGGGTGACCAAGAATTAAACCCTCCTAAGGATAAGACCTCAGAGTTTGGTTATGACCAGGTCAAATGTTAAGTGGAGACCTTGACTGAGAAAATCTGTATCATAGAAGGCTCCGGCACCCAAGGAAGTGTTGATCTAGACAGCTTGACCAATTTCCCTTAGCTTATTATACCTCCCAAATTCAAGGCAATCTAGTTTGTCAAGTATGATGGCACTGGAGATCTTTGCTTTGCCAAATTTTCCCTGATAGCTTGATTGGCCCTACAGCCATATGGTATGTGAGATTGGAAAAAACCTCCAGCTAGAGAGAGATGTCCAATGCCTTATTGGAGTATTACCGGTTCAATACTGAGATAGCTCCCAACAACACAGTTTTTTAGGGGACAAAAAAGAAGAGTGGGGAATCTTTCCATGAGTATGCCTAAAGGTGGCATGAGTTAGCTGCACAACTACTTCCTCCCATAATGGAAGATGAAATGATCAAGTGGTTCGTTGATAACCTTAAGTCACCTTACTATGAGAAGATGATCAATGCCTAATTCACTCACTTCGTAAGCCTGATTCCTATTGGGGAGCGTATTGATGAGGATATTAGGAGTAAGAAGATATTTGATCCTAAGGCTTTGAATTCTATGATAAAACGATAGGTGAAAAAGGCAACCGGCCACAAAGGGAAGGAAGTCGATGTTTGTATGATCGAAAAAACACCTGAAGGATGAAGGGGTGTTGTTTCTACTTATATAGCCTCGAACGCTTGACCTTATCAGCAATAGGTTTATCCAGCCCAGGCACCTTACTAGTTAGAGGGGAAGGCCCAATTAACCCCAATATCCCAAGAAGGAGCCATTGATATTCTCTTTGTTACCCATGCCTATGGCAAAGCTTTATGCTTATCTATTGGAGAAGAAGCTAGTGACTCCAATATTTGCAAAAGCTAGAGATGGTCCTCCTTTGCCCGGTTTTGACCCATCCAAGAAATGTGAGCACCATTTTGGGTCTAAGGACACACCCTGTAAGAATGTGTGCATTTGAGACATCAAATTCAAGATCTCATCGATAACATGCTAGTATAGTTTGACAACACAGTCGGGCTGAATGTCATCACCAATCCCTTGCCTCCTTATCTAGAAGGGAACATGAATGTTATCTCTATAGTGGAGGAAAGGATCCTAGATTTCTTTTCCCCCTCATTCCCTTGGAAAACCATGTTATGGGCTTTAGCCCGAGAAAGTCACATTAATAATGAGAATAGTTCTCACCTGATCGTAGTGACTGGTATGACCTTGCTACCAAGGAATATTAATTGTAGGATTGGGTTGTTGTTGCACCTAATATAATATGTTTTTATGGGTTCCATATAATATGGTTGTGGTTGCAAAATATAATGTCCTTGTAATTAAGTTCATAGTCTCAAATTGAAGTTGTCATAAATTTTTGTTCTCTAGCTACTGATGTACAACACAATTTACTATTTAATTATTGTAATTTATTATTTTTGGTATTTTTATGTAAAAAACGTTATTTTAGGTTTAGGTGATTTATTTCCTTGTTTTTAGGTGCATTTAATGCTTTTTAGGTCAAATTTGATTCCTGATATGGTTAGGTATCAATTAGGAGTTATTTTAGAATATATTTTCTTGTTTTGTCAAGTTTTATAGAGCCCTTAAATAGGCCCCTAAATCTGTAAACGTTTTCCAAAGGTATCATTGAATAAAAATCAGAAAAGGTGAGGCTTTGCTCTTCTTTTAGTTCTTTAAGAACTGTGAACTTATTAGGGATTCTTCCTTGTAGTGTTCAAACTTTATACCTTTGGTTCGTGATTCAATTATAATCATTGGGTCAAGGTCTGTTACTTATACCTTTGGTTCGCGTTTCATTTATAAACATTGGGTCAGGGTTCTATCAAAATCTGAATTTTAGCTTTCTTGGGTAATTATTCCAATACTTTTTGTTGGGTCTCAAAGCGTGTCGATTGAGATTCGCATTAGCTACTCTATTAATAGAATCACATTGACTAAGAAACAATTTTGGACACTATGCTTAAAGGAGCTGAAGTACATAAATATGTTTTGATTCAGCTTTGTCATAATTTTCCTTTACATGATGCATTTTGGAAGATAGCTTATGATGTGATCATAGTATTATTGAGATGCTAAAATGTTACATTGGCTTCTATCTCAATTGTGCTATAGCATGAGATGCAAAAGTTAGCACTAGTTTTAGACTTTATATTAAGTCTAAATGAGATGTTTAGTATGAATAATATTGAGTGCTAAGAAGGGCTTTAAGAGTTCCAATTTTATATTATTTTATGAAAATATTTTCATCTTCAAATGAATTGGAATTCATGGACGTAGAGATTAATTGTAAATCTCATATGGATATGTTCCACAAGTCCTTATTAGAATCATTTGGTCAATTCAGATTGTTTTGAAAATAAATAATTTATATATGTATATATATATATATATATATATCTAAGTTGATAAGTGAGTTCTACGCAATGGAAGACATCCTAAAAGGTAAGGCTAGGATCAATGACTTAATTTAAATTCTAAGCCTTAACCAAAAGGTAAGGGTAAGAAGAAGAATAATAATACCAAGCAAATGGGAAATCTAGTTGTCCTAGGAGTTGCCAAAAAGGAAATTAGACTCAAAAGAATGACCTAAAGGAAAATGTTTCCATTATGGTAAATCTAAGCTTTGTCCATAATTGTATTGTATGTTTTGGCACTTAAGTCTAGATTTTATTAATCTAAATGATATTCTAGACTAGTGAAAAATGGGCTTTTAGAACCATTATTTTTTTGTCATATTCCTAGTCTACGAATTCTATTTAGAGGATAATATGACCTAGAGCTCCTTTATTGTAAAGGAATATAGTTCCAATGACTTCTTTAAGTCAATGCATATATGAAGGAGGAATAATACTCTTTTAGATATGGTAAAGTACATGATAAGTATTTTCATTTGCTTAATTCTTTTAGAGATATACTCTAATTATTACTATAAATTTTCTAAAATTGATTTCAAAAGTTTATTCCTAGGACATTTGTCAAATTGTAGATTGGGTGAAAAACCTAGTATATGATACTTCTACTTTTGGAGATGTCTAGCATTTGTGCTAGAAAGGAAGTCTAACAAATTGGAATCAAAAGGTAGAAAAATGTGTGTTTATGTTGGGTATCCAAAAAGGAATTGCGGAAAATTATTTTAGTAGTCATAAAGATAACAAGGTGTTTGTAAAGTACAAATGCAAAGTTTCTAGATAATGACTATATGAATAATCTTAAAGTTAAATGTAGAATTGTTCTAAAAGAAAAATGTCAGAATTTGTTGTAGGACAACTATAAAATACATTTAGAAATGAGATGGTTGTATTAGATACACCACAAGATATTATTCTATAGTGGAAGGATTATCAGATTATGTTAGGTTCTAAAGACTTAGGATTTGGTGTATTTAGAACTCTAATGTGTAATGTTGGCAAATCATGATCAAAACAATATCTTTAGTCTTGTTTAGACTTGCTCAAAGTTGTGTAATTCATGTAAATTTAGAATCGAGAGGCTGCAGATGCATTAGTGCATTTCAACCTAGCTCGATCAATCGAAAGTTAGACTCGATAGATCGAAAGTCGGCCAGAATGTTTTTCTGCAGAATTTCCAACTCAGCCCTATCTCATTAAACGTTTTGGGTTTTATGTTTTTGCCCTAGGTATATAAGGCAAAACCCTAGCCACGTTTTTAAAGGGTTGCTTTGGTTATATTGTTGCTCATACTTTACGGTTTATGTGAATCTCTTGTGAGATCCTTGAGGAGTTTTTCTTCACATAAACTTAGGGTTTTCAAGGTAGAGATAATATCAACATCTTGATGATCAACTCAGTTGCTGCCATTGAAGCTTAAAGAAACACAAGTGGGAGTGCTTGTATCTTGTGGAGAATCTAAGAAAGAAGGAGTTCGTGGATTCTGAGCTTGCACGTGGTCATGTCAGTAAGTTCTACTAGTGGGTAGTATTAGGAAGTCAAGCGAGGTAGCTTGCAAGTCCTTTTGTATGAACTTCGATTCTTTCATATAGTGGATTAAAGTCTACCTTGAGGATAGCTAGGTCAAATCCTCCCTAGGTTTTTATCGTATGGTTTCCTGGGTCATCATATCATTGTGTCATTTATTTTTCCGCTGCTTTATATTCTTGATATGATTGTGTAACCTAGATTTGCATAATTTGACTAAGTTAATCACTTGGCTGATTAACTAGGTTAATCTGGTTGGGTTAAGGGGTCTAAAAATCGTTCAAGTGGTATCAGAGCAGGTAGCTCTCTTGTTGTAGATCTTTTGATCTCTGAACTGATCCTTGACCCCTGTTGTCATGAAATATGGACACTCTCTTGTTGTTCCTCCTCATTTTAATGGGAATAACTATGCTTATTGGAAAGAAATGATGAAAGCATTCCTAAAATCTATTGATGAGAGAGTTTGGAATTCTGTTGAGTACAAATGAGAGAAGCCCACTACTCCTGTGAGTGAGTGGCAAACTTCTTAAAAAGAAGCAGCTAGGTTCAATAGTAAAGCTATGAATGCCATCTTAATACTATTTCTATGGAGGAATTTAAGAGAATCTCTAATGTTGAGGTTGCTCACACTGCTTGAAAAATCCTCCAGACTGTGCATTAAGGCACAAAACCAGTTAAGATTAATAAATTGCAACAATTAACTTCTAGATTTGAAAGCATTATAACGTCTGATGATGAATCTTTTGATGAATTCTATACTAAGTTGAATGATATTGTTAATTCTGCATTTAATCTGGGTGAAATCTATGATCAAACTAAAATTGTTAGAAAGATTCTTAGATCCTTGACTGAGGACTTTAGGCCTAAAGTGACTGCCATTATTGAGAGCAAGGATATGGACTCCATCCCTGTTGATGAGCTTATAGGATCTCTTCAGTCTTATGAGTTAGACCTACCCAAAGTTAAGAAATCCAAATCAATGGCTCTTAAGTCAGTTGATAATGTTGAGGTTGGTGGATTTGATGATGAGCTCTCTACTATAGAGATTGTGTACCTTGCCAAGAATTTTAGAAACTTTCTTAAGAATAACAACAGAAAGGCAAGAGGTACAAACACTGCTGAACCTAGAAACTTTAGGAAGAATGATCCCACTAAGGTTAATAACTTTAAAAAACCTAGAGAAAAAGTTGGTCAATCTTCAAATAATTCTTTGGGTCTTCAGTGTTTTGGATGTCAAGGGTATGGTCATGTTAAATCTGAATGTCCTACTTTCTTGAGGTCTAAGGGTAAAGCTATAACTGTAACCCTTAGTGATAATGAGGTTTCTGATAATGAGTCTGGATGTGACGAGGATGAAAATTTCATTGCTTTCACTGCTACTGCTGTAGTCAATGAAATCGTGTTTGTTGAAGAAAACCCTTCTGATGGGGAACTTTCTGAGGATGCAGATCTTTAAGAGACCTATAATAAACTTTGCAAAGTTGCTGCAAAAGATGCTATGAATGTTGAACTTGGCCTGAAGAAAATTGAATCTCTTGAGCTTGATAAGAAGAATTTGCTTGTTAAATTATTTGATGCTAATGATCTTTTGAACCATGTGAAATTTGAGAACATGCTTTTAGTTGATAAAGTTAAAACTTTGGAACATGATTTATCTGTTGCTAGATCTGCTAATTCTAAACTTGATCAAATACTGAATGTTCAAAAGGCTCTTTTTGGCAAATCTGGATTAGATTTTGTTGAAAGTATCTTTGTGTCTGCACCTAATTCCACGAATTTGATGGAAATAAAGACAAATGCAGCGGAAAATAAGTTTTAAACGGATCTACTTCATTCGATATGGATAACACGTACTAAGTAAATTTCAGAATTTGAGAACAAGAGATCATACCTTGAAGCGGTGAATTTCAAAACAAAGATTGAAGCAATTGGGACTACTTTTAATCTTCACTTCAATTCCACTAACGCCCAAGATGTATGGTCTCTCAATTGGTAACAAAAGGATGACTAGTGAGTGACTAAAACTCACATGCACACCATTTCACAATGATGTTTCTTGCCTATGAAAATCTGAATGTTTTTCCCTTTGTATCTAACCAATTTATCTAATTGGGCTGGCCTTTTGGGCCTTACCAATTAGGCTTAAGTGTGTGGCTTGGAGTGGGACCAAAAGAGATCAATAAGACACTAGCTCCAATGGGCCTTGGGCTTTTCTGTCAACTCTTGATAAGTCCAAAGTTACCATTAACTATATTTAATACCACTATATAAATATAGTTGCACTATAGGTCTTATCTATAAATTATATCCCAAGACTTTATTATACATGCAACCCCTTTATAAAATATTCGTAGTAGTACAAAATCATTAATGTAGACTGCCACTTTGTAAATTACTACATCTTAATCTTTAAGTACCCGGTTTAATCCTTTAAGTTATTCATCATATATTTATGAAAACTAATTTCATAAATATATACTTTAGTAACTACTTACTAAAGTGGTTAGGCCTAACTCTCTGAATAACAAACCCATTAAATTTATCTCAAGGGAATATTTTATATTTCCATTAAGAGACTATGAATTCCATCTTGAGAATATATGTTCCATCAATACTAAATGTGGCTGCCCAATATACTGAGGTTTTGACCGTTACTTTAGATCTCACTCCTGATATATCAAAGCAACCTACACCTTATGATCAGGTCCATTATTCTCTCAGGATTAAGAGTTCATGCAAATGTAAGTCGTGAGATTTATTATTCATTTAACAGTCTTTAGGAGAATAATAAATCTTACAGCGGTCCAGTTCAATATGTCTTAACTCTTAAAACATATTAGCACATCAACTAGAAGTCTCCACTTCCATGATCAAGACAAATCATCGTAGTTGATATGTTATAGTCTTCGCAGATGAAATGTCCAATTTCATCACCGACTACGAACTATAATTCTGAGTTTACAAAGAACTTGTGATTTATATCTTCTGTGAATCTTCACATAAATCACATACTATGTATCTCATGGACTATATGATAATGTCCAAATATTCATATTACCATTATTTCAGATAATAATAAAACAAATTTATTAAACATAATATTAAGTCATACATAATGTCAAACACAATGTCACACTTAATATCATACATAGTATCATACAATAGGATTTAAGAGCACTAATCCTAACAGAATTTTGTTCGTTCATCTTCTTCTGAACCTTCTGTGAGTGAGGTTGTGAGTGAAATTTTCAAACCCCTTGTGAGTGAGGTTATCAAACCTATATAAGTTTCACTTCCTAGGAAGATTAGGGTTGATCTGGGAGAGGCTAAACCTAAAGAGTCTACCATTTCTAAGGACAAGATGCATGGTAAACCTGCTTGGGTTTGTCATTTTTATGGAAATTCTGGAAACATTCGTCCTAACTGTTACAAGCTTCAAGCTGCTAAGAGAGCAAACAAACCAAAAGTGTCTGTGCGTCAACCACAAGATCGTATAGCACTCACTGGTGAATTGGTAAAGACTTTAAACCTTTATTCCAATCCTACAGTTGGAAATCACTCAAACGTGAATAGGAACTCCAATGCTCGTGGTGCATCTAAAAGGTTTTGGATGCAAAAGACTTGATCTAATTGAGTCTTTCTGACATGGTCCTTGTGCTTCATTGCTCTACTCTTTTGTGACCATGTTTTTTGGTTTTTGTGTTCTTTTGTTTCTAGGATTTGTATTGCATAACATTCATGCATTTCACTCTAGGACTTATTTTTTTTGTTTCCTTTTTAAATTAAAAAAAGAAAAGAGGAAAGCAAATTGTGTTTGGCATTATTTTTCTTGGTTTTTGAAAACAAGGTTGGTCAATTTATTTACACATAACATGTTTTGTGTACCTTGTTTAACTTTGATGAGCTTATTTATTGCACTTTACTAGTTGAAGTTTTGTAGTGCATGTTGTGTAGGAAAGATGTTTATGGTGTCTATCTCTTTGTCTTAATCTTGAAGTCACATGTTATTTGACTGTCAGACTTAATCCTTTTGAGAAAGGCATAAATAACTATCTCACCACTGTTCACTAGCCAATCATGAATACCTTATTGTATATCATAAGATTCTGTACTTGAGAAAATATAGCACATGCACAAAAAGAAAATAAGGTGTAGTCTCGGTTTAATTGCTTAATAATTAAAATTGGTGTGTACTATTAGGCTTGATGCCAAATTACATAATTAAAATTGGTTTGTACTATTAGGCTTGATGCCAAATCATATAACTAAAATATGTGTGTACATTATGAGGCAAAAATTCAAGAAACTTACATGATTGCAAGCTTATGATTTAGGAGAAGTGAAAGTTATATGACGTAACTCTTTAGGTGGTAGTCTCTTTTAAATTCTATATGATAGATTTTGTAAACTTTGTGATTGATTTCTATTCACATATCACCTCACATGTATCACAAACTTTTGCTAGTTGCACACACTACACAAGTTACTCTTTGCTAAACACTGTTCATGTTATTGTGTGTGTTTTTGGTTTGACCAACCAAGTTTGAAAAATACCTTGAGATTTATGCACAACTAATTTGTTGCTTGAAAATTAAAAATTAAAAAGACAGTTTGTTTGAAACCTTAATCGTTGAGAGAATTGGGTTTAAATTTTGGGATTTTGAGAAAGCATTTCATCTCATACTCATGCATTTTGTCCATCAACTTTCAAAACTGTGTTTTTTTCTCAAAAATTTTGTAAGCCTCTACTTGTTTCGATCGATCCATTTTGTTTTTCGATCAATCAAAAATTACTTAAAATGCTTTTAAGAGTCTCGGGATGATTCGATTGATCGAATGTAATTTTCAATCAATCAAATATCGTGAATCAGGTTTTTTTAAAACACTGTTTTTGACTTTTTCAAATCACCTTTTCAAAAGTTTCAAACCTTTTTATTTCTCTCTCTGACTCGACAAGGCTAAAGCTTCTATTTTTTGTCGTTTTTCTCCAAATCTTTTGTAAGGTTTTTGTCTTCTAAGGCTGGTATGTCCATTATACCCCTCCTTTTTCTTTTATTTTCATGTCTCATGCATTTATTCTTAAAATTTTTAGACCTATTCTTTTTGGAGATTTTCATGATTCAAGCCATTTTAAGTGAAATTGATCAATGAGTTTTTGTTGGGACATGATATAAAAATGATATTGATGGTTTAATTTGATCAATTATGTGTTTTATGGAAAATTGCAAATTCTAGGGCTTGTAATTGATTCGAATTGGGGATTTGTTTAAATCGGATTCAATTGATGCAATTGGCTTGTTGAATTGATGTAATTGATCATTATATTTTGTATTCTAGCTTGTTTAATGATCAATTCGTCAAAGGTTTTCAAAATCTTAACAAGTGGTTCTCAATTTTGGGGTTTTTCCTTTAGAAACTCTGTGTTCAAGCCAATTGTGTGAATTTGAACTTAGTTTACTGCACTAGAACATGCATCATGACATTGTAATTGTTCATGCATCATATAGATTTTTGTTCTATATCTTTTTTGTGCTAACTTGCAGTCTGCCCTTGGTTTGTGTTTTTTTTTTTTTTTTTTTTTTTTTGTTCTTTTGGTTCTATCTTGATGTCTTTGTCCTTTCCTTAGTACTATGCCTAGGAAGACCAGAGCTCGTAGGTCTGTTCCCTCACCTTCTCCTTCCCTACATTCTTTTGACCGTGAGAATTTTTCGAGTGAGAAAAACTAAAAGATTTTTGATAAACTGAACCTTAAGAGAAAGATATGGGCTGAGTGTTTTCTTGTGTTAGATGAGCTTGATCCTGCCATTAGGGCAAATTTTGAGCGTCGGGGCTGGTTACCTTTGTTGGATATTTCTGATCCTCCTCATCCAGCTACCCTAATTAGAGAGTTCTTTTCGAACATCTCTATCCGTGTCTATGATTCCAACACTTTGGTAAAGAGTTGGATATGAGTTATAGAGTACACCATTACTCCTACTGTAGTGGCTGATGCTCTAGGAGTACCTGTGGTCCAGCACCCTATCTATCCTTATGATAGGTCTCATTTTTTGAGTGATGTCATGTCATACATCACTGGGTCTTCTATCCAGTGGGGTTCTGATCCTAGGATCACCACTGTTAAGCTATCTGAGTTGCACTATCTTTTCTTTAGGATAACATGTCATTCTATCTGGCCCATTTCTCATCTTCACACCATTCCTCTCGAGCGGTGTGTCTTTTTGTACGCTCTTGTTAATGATGCTCCTATTAGTTTTCCTCACTTGTTTCTTCGTTCTTTGAAAGAATTTTATAGGAGTTCATCTTCTTCTCATGCTCTTGTCCATTCTACCTTTATTCATAGGATTTTGTTATATTTTGGTCTAGGTGGTTTCCCTTCTTCTGAGCTTGTTCATGTTATTGCTCCTATAGGTGTGTCTTTTCTTAGATAGAGGGTTGCTCATCTTCGAGCTGGCTCTAAACACCCTAGGTCTGAGCCTTCTAGTACCGCACCTCCTTCTTCTTCTATAGGTCTTGCTGGTGAGGATGTTCCTGATCCTGTTGGTGATGCTGTTGTTGCTGATGTTCCTCTACCTCTTCGGATGACTTTGATATACGTCGTACTTTGGAGACTGTCCTGACCATTCAGGCGGCTCATGGTCAGATTTTGGTGGACTTGCTTGATGAGATATGTGCTTTACGAGCTGACTTAGCACATCTTCGTTCACCTTCACCACCTCCTTTTGATGATGGCTTGTGATTGTCCTTTGGCATTCCGTCACAAAAAAGGGGAGTAGAGTTTTGACACTGTGGAGGAGTTTTTGTAGTTAGGGGGAGTATTTTTTTGTTTTTTTTTTTTTTTGTTTTGCGGAGCTAGAGGAGATGTTAGATTGTATCTAGGTGCTTCACTGTGTATATCATGCTTTTGGGGCTATTCATGTTAGGGGGAGATACATTTATTTTGCTATACATGATTCTTGTTTCTTGTGTTTACTGCTTACTGATTTATATTATGAGTTATTCATTGATACATGTCTTTATTATGTGTTGTGTGAAAATACAAGAATGTTTTATTTTTGTTGTATCTAACTTAAGGGGAGAGTTAGTTTACATACCTGTTGCTTTACTGTTCTCTATCATACATGCGTTTATGCGTTTATTGAGTGTTTCAGGAATATACAGGTTGATTCAATTGAGCTGTTGTCTATACTTGCAACTGATGGATAGTAGTTAGGATTGAATTTGTGTTTATGAGCATTATTTTTGTAAAGAGTTTTTATTTGTAAATTTTGAGCTTTTAATTTGTGTTTTGTCACAGATTGCCAAAGAGGGAGTTTGTTAGGTTCTAAAGACTTAGGATTTGGTGTATTTAGAACTCTAATGTGTAATGTTGGCAAACCATGATCAAAACAATATGTTTAGTCTTGTTTAGGCTTGCTCAAAGTTGTGTAATTCATGTAAAGTTGGAATCGAGAGGCTACAGATGCATTGGTGCATTTTGGCCTGGCTCGACCAATCGAAAGTTAGATTCGATCGATTGAAAGTCAACAAGAATGTTTTTCTGTAGAATTTCTAACTCAGCCCTATCTCATTAAAAGTTTTGGGTTTTATGTTTTTGCCCTAGGTATATAAGGCAAAACCCTAGCCACGTTTTTAGAGGGTTGCTCTGGTTGTATTGTTGCTTATACTTTGCAGTTTGTGTGAATCTCTTGTGAGATCCTTGAAGAGCTTTCCTTCACATAAACTTAGGGTTTTCAAGGTAGAGATAATATCAACATCTTGATGATAAACTCAGTTGCTGCCATTGGAGTTTAAAGAAACACAAGCGAGAGTGCTTGTATCTTGTGGAGAATCCAAGAAAGAAGGAGTCTGTGGATTCAGAGTTTGCACGTGGTCGTGTCAGTAAATCAAGCGAGGGAGCTTGTAAGTCCTTTTGTATGAACTTTGATTCTTTCATATAGTGGATTCAAGTTTATCTTGAGGATAGCTAGGTCAAATCCTCCCCAAGTTTTTACCGTGTGATTTCCTGGGTCATCATATCATTGTGTCATTTATTTTTCCGCTACTTTATATTCTTGATATGATTTTGTAACCTAGATTTGCATAATTTGACTAAATTAATCACTTGGCTGATTAACTAGGTTAATCTGGTTGGGTTAAGAGGTCTAAAAACCGTTCAGATTACCTAATAAATTCATACTTTTGGGATAAACTTATGAAGTCATCCCATAAGGATATGAATTTGATTCTCAGTCCTATGAAAAGGCAATATATGATATGAATATGCATTATTGGATCAAATTTATGTAAATAGAATTACATTTTATTTAAAGTCTTAAACTTGTAGAGGCACCTAATGGCATTAAGCATATTGTTTTCAAATAGGTCTACAATAAAATGAGATTGATAGTTTAGAAGGTGTAAACCTTCACAGTCAAGATTAGTGGCAAAAAGATTTATTCAGAAAGAAATGGATTGACTATGAAAAGATTTTTTCACCAATAGTCATGTTTGACTCTATCTAGATTCTCTTATCCATTATATTTCATTTGGATGAAATATGACAATGGATATCAAGAAAGCTTCTCTTTGTAGCAATCTTGATGAAGACGTCTATATGATGTAGCTAGACTGTTTCATAGCAAAGAACCAGTTGTATTTAGTATGCAAATTGCTTAAAATCCATTTATGGACTAAAGCAAGCATCTAGATCATACTATATCATTTTTGATCAAGCAATCAAATTGTTTGATTTGATCAAGTAGTGATAAGCCTTATGAGTGTAAAAGTTATATAGAGTAATAAACCTCTTCATGTATGTTGATAACATTTTAATCATTTAGAATGATGTATAGATATTGTCATCAATAGATTTTTTTTTTTTTTTTTTTTTTTTTTTTTTTTTTTTTTTTTGTTGTCAAGACCAGTTTGATATAAAGTACTTAGGTGAGATTGGCCACATCCTAAGAGTTAAACTATGGTAAGACTCAAAAATTAGGATGTTGGGTATATCTCAAACTATTTAAATAGATTAGATTCTAGCCAAGTATAGCATGTGATACTTCAAGAAATGATTCCTTCCCTTTGAGTTTGAATTTCTTTTGTAAAGGACTATAGTCCTAAGACTTATAAAAAAAAAAAGTGCATATGAAGAGGGTTCCTTATACTATGCTAATAGGAAGTCTCAGTTATGCTATGCTATATGCTATGCCAAGTACCTATTTTGTAGTGGGCATGTTAACCAAATATCAATTAAATCCAAAATCACTTAATTTAGTGGGAGTAAAGCATATACTCAAATATCTTAGGAGAATGAGGGATTATATGCTTATCTACCAAAGTGAGGATTTGATGGATACTAGTTGTACAAATACTGATTTGTAGTTTGATTGTGATTCATGGAGTTTGACTTCGAGATATGTGTTCACCCTAGGTGGTGAAGGTACATATTAAGCTTAAGTATGATCTCATTAGAGAGATACTAGAGTGTGGGATGTAGTAGTAGAAAAGATAATTTATGCAATAAATCTGGCTGAAAATTTTTTCCAGACCTTGCCTTAGAGTGGTTATGAGTTACTTTAAAGGGAAATAAGTGTTAGATATATGCAGAATTATCTTTGAGGGTAAGTGAGAGATTGTTAGGGTTTGTACCCTAAAATCCAATTTATTTGCATGTTATAAATAATTAAATTATTTAATTATATGAGACTATTTGTAAATGAACTAAATGGACATTATCATAGTCCTTGAGATGCATTGTATGTAATTTATGTAATTTAGTTATAGAAGATATAAATCACAAGTTCCTTGTAAACTCAAAATATATTTCGTAGTTGGTGATGAAATTGGACATTTCATCTGTGAAGACTTTAACACATCAGCTAAGATGGTTTATCTTAATCATGGAAGTGGAGACTTCTAGTTGATGTGTTGATATGTCTTAAGTGTGTAAGACATATTGAACTGAACTACTGTGAAATTAATTATTCAATTAATGACTATCACATGAATAATTAATCTCACGACTTCTAATTTCATAGACTCTCAATCCTGAGAGAATAGTGAACCTAATTATGAAATGTAGGTTACTTTGATATATTAGAAGTGAGATCTAGTTTAATAGTCAAAATCTCAATATGTTGGGTGACCACATGTAGTGTTGAGGGAACATATATTCTCAAAATGGAATCTGTAATCTCTTTCTATAGAGACACAAAATATTTCCTTGAGATAAGTTTAATAGGAACTGCTTATTCAGGGTTGGCCACTCTAGTAAGGCCCATTGGAGCTAGAGCCTTATTAGTCTCTTTGGTCCCATCCTAAGCCACACACTTAAGCCCAATTGAGCTAGTCCAAACGGCTAATCCAATTAGATAATCAGTTATTTATTTAATAAGAGTTGTTAAATAAAATAATTGCCAAGGCAGTTAAGATGTATGTATGATTAAAAGAAGAGAAAATAATTTTTCTCTACAGAATCTTGAAAATACACAAGAACTGATTGAGAAACCACTCATCTTGGGCACCATGTGAAATTGGGATGAAGATTGAAGGTATTCTCAAGTTTTGTTTTTGAATCTCACTGCATCAAGGTATGTTTTCTTTTCTTTGTTCTAGAATTCAAGGTTACATTTTATCTCTCATGAATGAAGTGGATCCTTGTGTTGCTACCGTTGTGGGTTTTGTATGAGATGCAAAACTAATTTTTCCAACAAGTTGTTCAATGCACACCATGGAAGGAGCGTAGCCTTTAACGTGAATATTCATGAAGGGTAGCTGAGGATCTCTAGCCTTGATAGCTTTGGGAGCCTTTTGGAAGCTTTAGTACACAAGGGTGTATCCAAGAATGAGGTGCATCACACATAACTGACTATCCGCATGCACATAAATTTGGGATTGGAGTATTTTTGCTAAGGTTTGCAGTGTTGATTAGTTGTTTGTTCTTCTTAATTGCAATGTCAGCTGCAAAATAAAACAACGAAGTTAGCAAGATAGAAACAACAATAAGTAGGGCAAGGAAGCTTGTCGGGATGCCAATTTCCTGTGATCATGAGAAAATCTCCCTTTGTTTCCTTGTTGGAATCCAAGAGATGAAACCAACCTTACTTCCCCATGGTGACACTTAAAGTAGAAGCTTGAAGTTGCACTATCTTGGTATTTATACACCCCAATTGATGTCATGCTCGATAAGGTTGACATTGAGCCTTTTATTGTGCTCAGCAACACTGCTAACCAACCTAAATATATTCAGGGTACACTAGTGTCAAGACATATCCTAAAATGTCTCAAAAAAATTAGTGATTAGTCTACTCATTGGGATCCTAACCCCACCCTTTAAGAATGCGACTAAGTGAATGATCATAATTTCATTCCCCTTTTAAACATATAAGTCATTCTCATGACAGTAACTCACCCCAACATTGTCAAGAATCCCATAACTAGTTCTAAATGCAGCTAGCCTCTCGGGGGTATCATCTAGGGACCTAAATTTACCCATTGTACTACTAAAAGTATAGAAAAATGGAAAAAGAAAGATTAAGGTGACTAAAGTTGAAGAGGAAGCTTACCTAAGCTGTTAGGACATATGTGATTCACTTGTTAGGAACATATGTCACTGTTTTATGTAATTGGTTAATCCTTTGACAAAACACATTTTACTTGTATTTGGGTAGATCTAGGATGTGTTTAATACTTCAAGAAACTTTGTTTCAAGATCAAGTATTGAAGTCATGCAAGTCTATCCAAGATTCAAGTCTGAAAAGTGCCTATCATTAAAGCTCGATAGCTAGCCATCTATTGAGCTTGAAGAGCTATTCTAGCCCCATGGCTTGACAGCAGCTCGACAGATAGGGTATCTATCGAGGTTTATGAACAATAGAGTTTCAGTTCTGTTTTGACTCCAATCTGTGATTATGTGTTTGAGATTTCTTTTCTCACAACCTTAGACATATAAAAGGATTATTTTAAGGGCCGTCAAAGGGGAACAAGTTGCACAAGTGTTGAGCAAAGTTTGTTCAAGTAAATTGTAACCGGAGACAGAATTTGCCTTAGTTCATCTTTCTTGTGAAGAAGTTGCTGTGTTTGTACACTGTAGGGTTTTGTGACCAAGCATCTTCTAGATCTTCATCGTGTGATGCATTGAAGAACTTTGCAGCCAACAACCTTCTCTAGTTGGTGATTGAAGTCGCATATTGGGATCTGTGCAATTGGTTAGTCACATATTGGGAGCCGTGCATCAAAATGAGAGATTGTCACTACAGAACAAGTCCAATTGTATATTGGGGTAAAGGTTCAACTGTAGGTTGGTATAAGGTACTAGCATTTCTTTACTTATAACTGCTTGTTGTGATAATAGTGGATTCTTGGGAGTGGTGACCTTAAAATCATTCAGTGGGGTTTTTGCCATATAGGTTTTCCCCATTCATAAACAAATCACAGTGTCAATTTATTTTCTGCTGCATATTTAGTTTAATTGGTGATTTTTTTGTGCTACTATGCTATTGCATGTTAATTTGATTAATTCATATACTTGGCTAATTAATCAATTAATTTCATCACAAGGGGTCAATACAGTTTTGGCCTTACTTGGTAAGTCTTCAATCCCTCATTTTCATACTTTGTAACCTAAGTTTTTGGGATTTTTACACAATTTTGGGTTTTTCAAAATCAAAGAGGTTTTTGTGAAATTTTGAGGATAATTTTTGAAGATTTGATCTTAAAAACTTCATGCATTGCATTCCCTGAGCATTATAACAGTATTGTCATGCATTTAGATGTGTACAACTGATTGTATGCTGGTAGTTTTGGATTGGGCTGAGCCCATGATGCAATTATCTTTGCACGTCACATGCTTATGCATTTTCATGCATATGTCCTTTACATTCAATATATTTTTATATATTTGAACTATTTTGGGACTTTTCTAAGTGTTTCTTTCTTCCCTCTCACTCTCTCATTTTCGTTAGTGTGTCAATGGCACCAAAATGTAAGTCTGCTCCGTCCCGGAACCCTTTTCTTTCCGGGGTATCGTCTTCTTCTAATCCTACCCCCTCTTCTATTCGGTTCTGTGATAAGGATGCCCGAAAGGACTTCTCGGAGAACTTTTCTTGATGAGGTGTTCATTCGGAATGCCGAGTCATTATGTTGGACTTCTTCGACACCGACCTACCCACTATTATTTACAGTCGGGGTTGGGAGTCACTGTGTGATGTTCCAGTCACTTGTCCTTCCATGTGTTGGTAAATTTGGTTTTGTATCCCATACAAAACACACAGTGGAAGCAACAAACATGGATCTATTTCATTCAAGATTGATAACATGCACTATGTAAATTTCAGAATTTAAGAACAAGATAGCATACCTTGGTGCGGTGAAATACAAAACAAAAGATTATAAGTACTTGGGAACACTTTTAATCTTCACTCCAATTCCACTTTATGCTCATGAAGTGTGGTCTCTCAATCAGTTTGCAAGGGAGAATAACCGAGTGGTTTCACTCACATATACACACCATTTCACAATGATGTCTCTCTTTTTTCTTTTTCTCTTTCTCTAATAATAAAATTCTGTATGTCTCTCCCTTTATATATAACTAATTATCTAATTGGGCCGGCCTAATGGGCCTTTCCAATTGGGCTTTAGTGTGTGGCTTGGAGTGGGACCAAAAGAGACCAATAAGACATAGCTCCAATGGGTCTTGGGCTTTTCTATCAACACTTGACAAGTCCAAAACTACCATTAATTATATTTAATACCACTATATAAATATAATTGCACTCTAGGCCTTATTAATTAATTATATCCCAAAACTTTATTATATATGTAACTATTTCATAAAATATTCATAGTAATACAAAATCATGAATGTAGACTGCCACGTTGTAAATTACTACATCTTAATTCTTGAGTACCCGGTTTAATCCTTTTAAGTTATTTATTATACATTTATGAAATCCAATTTCATAAATATATATTTTAGTAATTTCTTACCAAAGTGGTTAGGCCTAACTCTCTGAATAACTAAACTCATTAAACTTATCTTAAGGGAATATTTTATATTTCTGTTAAGAGACTATGAATTCCATCTTGATAATATATATTCCATCAACACTAAATGTAGCTGCCCAACATACTGAGATTTTGACCATTATTTTAGATCTCACTCCTGATATATCAAAGCAACCTACACTTCATGATCAGGTCTATTATTCTCTCAGGATTAAGAGTTCATGCAAATATAAGTCGTGAGATTTATTATTCAATTAACATTCGTTAGGAGAATAATAAATCTCACAGCTTTCCAATTCAATATGTTTTAACTCTTAAAACATATTAACACATTAACTAGAAGTCTCCACTTCTATGATCAAGACAAATCATCTTAGTTGATATGTTATAGTCTTCGCAAATGAAATGCCCAATTTCATCACCGACTATGAACTAAAATTTTGAGTTTACAAAGAACTTGTGACTTATATCTTCTGTGACTAAATCACATAAATCATATACTATGCATCTCATGGACTAAATGATAATGTCTGAATATTCATGTTACCATTATTTTAGGTAATAATAAAACAACTTTATTAATTATAATATTAAGTCATACATCATGTCATACATAATGTCATATATAATATCATACATAGCATCATACAATAGGATTTAAGGGCACTGGTCCCAACACCATGTTGATCTAGGAGTTCTACTCCAACATGCATGGACTGTATACTTCTGTACCTCTTTTTCATACTCGTGTTCGAGGTTCGTGCATAGTTGTCACACTAGAGTTGGTATTCGATGTGCTCTGTGTTCTGAAGGTAGAGCATTCTGACTACCTCGGATGTGAGCGTTTGAGGACTATGTCCAAAGATAAGATGATTTCTATTTTCTACAAGTGCCCTTTTGATTGGGGTGATCGTCAGTTTACACCATGTACAACCTTTGCTAAAGGTCTTAGATTCATGAACATGGTAATGACTTTTGTTTTGCACCCTCTTTCTCACTATAACTCTATCACAGAGTCTTGTGCTCGATTTTTGCTTTCCTTTCTTAAGCATCTCACTATAGATTTTCCTTCACATTTCATTCTTTCTATCATAGATGTGTATATGGATACGGCTACCCATGATAAGCTCATCTTCCCTTCAACTATCACATGGATTTTATGCCATTTTCCTGTTCGGTAGGGTTTTGCCTTAGTTCATCTTTCTTGTGAAAAAGTTACTGTGTTTGCACATCATAAGGTTTTGTGACCAAGCATCTTCTAGATCTTCATCGTGTGAAGAACTTTGCACCCAACAATCTTCTTTAGTTGGTGATTGAAGTTGCGTATTGGGATCCGCACAATTGGTTAGTCACGTACTGGAAGCCGTGCATCAAAAGGAAAGATTGTCACTACATAATAAGTCCAATTGGGTATTGGGATAAGAGTTTAACTGTAGGTTGATATAAGGTACTAGGATTCCTTTACTTGTAATCACTTGTTGTGATAATAGTGGATTCTCAAGAGTGGTGACCTTAAAATCACTTAGTGAGATTTTTGCAGTGTAGGTTTTCTCCATTCGTAAACAAATCACTGTGTCAGTTTATTTTCCACTGCATACTTAGTTTAATTGGTGATTTGTTTGTGCTACCATGCTATTGCATGTTAATTTGATTAATTAATATACTTGGCCAATTAATGAATTAATTTCGTCACAAGTGGTCAATATGGTTTTGGCCTATCATAAGTAAAGGGGAACTTAAGCTGGACACCTTGGGAACAAAACGGGAGGTCTCTCACAAATGAATGAAAAAAGGTAGGTAAAATGAAAATCTTGAAGCAGACCCTTGGGTTCTTATGTCACACTGAAACCCTAAGTAGAAATCCCACCATTCATCTAACCACGCGTCTAATCCTAAGGACGAGAGAAGAAGGGTTGTGTCTCATACATTAAATGCAAAGCTGCCACCTGTCTCATCAATGTCAGTTAATGATGCACCCACACCTTGAACCATGATCTCCACTCCATTAAAGGAGAAGAGATTGTAGGGGGCTATTGTTCGGCGCCGGGGGGGGGGGGGGGGAGGAGAAGGGAGCATAGCTACCTAAGGGATTTCAGATCAAAGAAGGAATGCCATAGAGATATTCTTGAAATAGGAAATTGGCCCAAGCCTCAACATCAAAGAGCCCAAGTCCATGAAATTGTGGGTTGATTTGGATTGGTTACCGAGATAATCCAAGGAACACCCAACCGAGGAGAGATCCAATGGATTTACTGAAGAATCAGCCCCGACCCTTTTCCCAAGAAACACGAAGAAGATGACATAGAGCCCAAAGTAACAATCACCTCTGCATTAATTAGGTGTTACTACCTAATGTCAACTCCATTAAATGATGAATGACTAGTCTGAACAGTAGAAACACTCAAAAAGTCTTTTTTCATGATGAAGGAATGGCAGGAGAGGTGTCTGATGGAGCAAGCATTTATTGACTTCAAATCAAGAAATGCACAGCTGGAAAAGAGGAAGGGGATAAGGATAAAAGGAGGAGTTAGTCCACAAGAGAGGGGATCTAGAAAAATTGAGAAAGAAGAACAAGAGAGAAAAAGAGAGAGAGCTAAATTTGTATTCAATTTTACTTTGTACATTGTACCTTGAGAAGAAGTTTTTCTTAATCAAATTATCTTTTTTCAACCATCTTTGTCCTTCAATTCTAGTCTTCTCATTGTGGATTTATTTTTACCATTTCTTAGAAATTAATTGTGTTGATCAAAAGCTTTATACTATCTTTGAGTTTTTGACCCCCACAATATTTATTCTATTAACACTATTCAACAATAAACATCACATGTGTTAATAAGATTAAATAAAATTTATTTTAGACAATTTAAGGTATTTAAGGTTTAAATGAAACTTATTTAAAACTCTAAGGTTTAAATAAATAAATAAATAAACTATAAGGTTTAAATAAAATTGCTTTAAAAAATTTAAGGTTTAAATGAAATATTTTGAAAATTTAAGGTTTAAATATAAGTTGCCCAAATCTAGTTTTAAAAAACTATCTACCCTAAAATTTAAAACATGGTTTTCTTATTCCAAAAATGTAAAACTTATTTTATTCTATTAAGACAAGATATGCATTTGATGTCATTATTTATATATTATTAAATTAAGACATCAACTTATTATTATTATTATTATGTAAACATGATACAAATCACTATTTCTTATTTAATGACAAAAACATTTATTAATTAAAATTGAGTGTTAAAGTGCAACCCATATAAAAGAAAAAAAAAAAAATTTTCGATGAGAAACGAGATTTCTTTAATAGCAATATTCAAGTAGTTGTTTCAGTTTCATGGCACGCAAGTGCATAATTTTGTACAAGTTAATATTTTAAAATTTTTAATGGGTCTTACAAATAGTGCTTCAATTTTTTTTTTTTTTTTTGTTTGGGGGGGGGGGGGGGGGGGGGGGAATAGTGCTTCAATGCTCGCAAATTCACAATCAATATAATCACAACCATATATTTTTTTTCTTGGGGTGGGGGAGGGGGCAAAAGAATATTATTTACTAAAGTACGTGGTCCATGTGGGATTAATGACTTTTCTTAGGTAATACTCCCTTCATCCCAATTTATTTGTCCTATTTCAAAAATTCAACTTTTTAAGAAAATATTATTTATTATCCTTTTTGTTGTATAAAAAGGTATAAGTTTCTAAAACTATCATTATTAATTTAAATTATAAAAAAAGAATGGCATTAACTTTTTAGATAAAGTAAAGCGCAAGATAGAAATTTTAATTATTAATTTTAGAAAGAGGCCTTCATTTTGAGACATCTAAAAATGGAATGGAGGAACAATAAATTGGGACAAAGGGAGTAATAAGCAAGGACCACCGTCTCATTATTTATTCCAGAGGACTACAAAAGTCAAAAGTTGGCCTGTATTGGTTGATTCAATGATCTTTGATCATCTACAAAAGTCATCTTGGGAGTAAAGTGAATGATATTTCCTTCTCTCACATTCATAGTGGGGTCTACTAATTAAATTCATATTGAGGTTCACCATAAATGCAAGAGAATGGAACACCATTTTACTATACTCTCAGAGTATCTAAAAATTTTTCACAACTGTCACTCTATTACAATATTTTACGCGGCCACCATTTTACTTTTTATTTTTATTTATTTATTTTGGGTTCATGCCTTAACTCGGTTTTGATTTTAAAATTTTTATTTATTGAAAGAAATGTTTAGGGCATTTTTGTCAAATATTTAGTTTTTGCAAAAACAATTACTAAAAAGGAGCCCAAAGTTATTTTGTTGTGTAACCCCTTTGGGAACTTGAGTTTGTTAAGCTATAGTTTCTAAGTGAAAATCGAATTTAATAAACTCGAGTTCCAAGCAAATAGTCGCTCATGTGGATCGTCTTATTAAAAATACCACATCAGATGATCCACGTGGGAAGTTATTTACTTGGAACTTGAGTTTATTAAATTCGATTTTCACTTGGAATTCAAGTTTAGCAAACTTGTGTTCCAAAAGGGGCTACATAACTATATAACTTCAGGTAGAAACTTTTAGAGAGAGAGAGAGAGAGAGAGAGAGAGTAATGGTACCATCTATGTAGAGTGGATGATGAGTATGAAATATTGGTGATTCGATTAATTTTTTGGTTTCCTAAAATATTATATTTGAATTTAATAATCAATAATATTAGTAAAAAATCGCTAAATTTACAATTGTAAATTACACCTTTAAAGTTTGAGGGTGTTTGGATTTTACATCACGAAATTTTAAAATTTGGATTTTACCCTTGAAGTTTTGGGGTGTTTGGATTTTACACCTAAAAGTTTCACGTTGCGTGGCAAATTTGTGTGGCACTTAATGTAAAATATGGACAGGGGGGTTGTTGAAACAAATGCAATAAAACTTCAGGGAATAAAATCCAAATTTTGAAACTTCAGGGTATAAATCCAAACACCTCCAAATTTTGGGGAGTAAAATTCAAATACTCTCAAGCTTTTGGGGGTAAAATCCAAATCCCAAAATTTTAGGGTGTAAAATCTAAACACTCTCAAACTTTAGAAGTGTAGTATGCAATTTAACCTAAAACAATTAATAAACTTTATTGAATAAATGTAATAATTAATATAACAAAAAAAAAAAAAAGGACATGTGGTACAATAGGGTGCAACCTTTCTAGGGTTATACCAATTAATTTTCAAAATTAGCAGTTATGTGGCCAGAAAAATGACTTATTCCATTATTGTTGAACCTTTTTTTTACTACTTTCCTTTATTTATATTTACATTGGATATAGATTTCTTTTATTCCAAATATAAAGAAATCACATTACACATGGTTGAACTCTTCTTACAGTTACACCTCCTAATTTTTTTATTGGATAATTAATTTGACAAATGCATATTAAATTTTATTGTGTTCTTATATGTTCATGTTTTTCATGTTTGCAAAATAGTAAGATAATTAGAGAATCATAACCATTTTATCTATTATTAAAAGGTTCATATTTAAGGTTTTATTTTATATTTTAAAATTATATAAATATAAATTTATGAATTTTTTTTAATTGAAAATAGAATTTCAACTTATGGAATTTGCTTTATGATAATTGGTCTTTATCATTTGAATAAGGTACAATTCAATTCTTGATATAGATGAGGTTCAAATAGGTGTAGAGAGAGAGAGAGAGAGAGAGAGAGTAAAGTACAAAATAGAAGGATGAAAGTGAAGTCTATTCAAGTTCAGGTACAAGATAAAAAATAATGGTCAAAAACTCTATAATCATATAAGTTAGTTTATTTTACTATTTAACTTTTTTTTTTTTACTATTCATGACTCTACTATACTTTTTGGTATTATTTATAAGAGTAAAGTACAAAATAGAAGGATGAAAGTGAAGTCTATTCAAGTTCAGGTACAAGATAAAAAATAATGGTCAAAAACTCTATAATCATATAAGTCAATTTATTTTACTATTAAGCTTATTTTTGTTACTATTCATGGCTTTACTATACTTTTTGGTATTATTTATGAGTCTCACTGTACTATTTTAACTAACTTTGACCTTTATCCACAATAATTCTAGTAAAAATTTTCAATTTCAGCAAAATAAGCAGATTTCAAATAGACCTTTATAAACTTAACTTTTAACTTTTAGCTTTTATGTATAACTTTTTAAAACCATATATATTTTTTCTTACATTTTTAAAGTACAAATAAACTTTAGCATATTTTCAACAAAAACATTTCAGCAAAAAAAACTAAATAACTATTTCCAAACAGATGTGCTTCAAATTCTATAGCCAATTAAATCTCAACTTCCTTAAGCATTATTTTATCCATTATCTTAAAATATACCCCTTGCATCTGCTTGGTGATGTTGTAGACATCCTCTGACAGACTGACATTCTGTAAAGCTTCTTGGACGGCAGAGCAAAAAGACAAACCTTGTTCGGAAATTTTGTAATTCCCTCTTGCATATAAAATTTGGATAGCCACATCTTTGGCTTTAAAAAAATTATTTAATATTGGAATGGAAAAAAAAAAAAATCTGGGATGATAAAAAAAAATAGTAACTAGGATAGAAAAGTGGAAAGTTTGTTAAATAATATATATATATATATATATATATATATTAAAAGTCAAAACTTAGAGGAAATCAGAATAAAATCTAGATAGAATTTCAATTGTAGTCCAATTGTGGGCCATGTGTCTCATTTAATTTTTTATTTTTATTTTTGTTCCAAGTGAATTATTGAGTGTAAAAATTGAAAAGTCCAAATTCAATTAGATTTTAAATTAGATTTCAATTGTAGGTCAATTTTGTGTCACATGTTCATCTAATTTTTTAATTTTTGTGGCAAGTAAATTATTGGGTGCAAAACCAAAGAGTTTAAATTCAATTAAAATTTTAAATTACATATATATAATGAGAAATCATTACATATTTTAGAAATCTATAGTTCAAAAAAATTTGTAAGATAATACCATGTATAATTTCAATATTTTCTCCAAAAATGTATAAATTAAATCGTGTAATTATAATTATTTTTAATTGTACTCGTGCATATGTATGGAGTTACACACTAGTATAATATTAATATAAAGTTTTTATATGGTGGGATCAAGTTTTATCTAGATCAATTTTAAGTATCCCATAACATTTTTTTGGATTAATATTTTCTAAATCTCTTAATTAAATTATATGTTTTCTTTATTTTTTTTTGACATGCATGTCAAATTTCTTGTCAATTAGAAGTTATTTTTCCATTCGATCTGTGAGGGGTTCAAGGACGAAGGAGGATTGGATTAGAGAATAGTTTGCTTAGTCCAAGTCCAAAGAGATAAATGTGCATCGAGGATTTCATCCACCCGAAAATGAAAGCAAAATCAAGACAATTAACGTTTTGTGATGTTCCAAGGTAAGGAGAAGGGGTAGCGACGGAGGCAAGGACAATTGGAGGAAGATTCCTGGAAGGAACACTTACCTCCTCTATATTGAATACCTTGCACCAACCTTATCAGTTGCATTAATGAGGAAATGACCCCTGAACAATAACTTTGTAGCTAGCAACCTTTTCCACCACCTTCAAGAGTGCCTGGAGGCATACAAGAGGGTAAAGATGCAAAGAAGGGGGATATAAAAGGAAGGTAGTCTCTTGGAAATCAGGGGACATTATTTTTCTGTGAAATAGAGAAATGAGAAAGTGAACAGTAGATTATCTGGTGTAGAACTTAAACAAGATATATATAAGAAATTAATCCTCGGACCTGCTCGAGGAGAGCTTTTTTTTCTCATTCTCTACTTATATTATACCTCTCTACTATTCTGGGCTCTTCGGTCTTAGACTTAAACCTTGTTTAGAATTTCACTTGAAATATTTTCCCACTCTCTAAAGAAATTCTATTGTTTAGGCTTGGTTTGAAGGACAAGGTACGACTGTTCTTAGTGGGCTTGGGCCTTTATTTTCTATGTACTTACAATTGGCGCTATCTGTGGAAATTTCATTTGTAGTTCACTTTTCCTAAGCTATGGCTAACTCTGGACTAGATCGGGAAGAATCTGTTGGATCTTAGCATGTGGATCATTTTTGTTAATTTGGAAAGGAAGAGAGATGGGGAGCATAACCACACTATGAGTGTTAAGGTGGAAATGCAATAACAGAATGCATTGAGAGGAGCCACTCAAGAATTGGAAGTCATGTTTTGCACGAGCAAGATACCCGAAATCTTAAGCTAGATATTGACCATTTATGCAAAAATTTACGTCGGCAAGAGCGTGATAGGGATAGAGACTGAACCTATAGAAAAAGGTCTAATACACCTCCCAGTGAGTCTTTCTACACATCTTCACATTTAGATAAGTTAGAGAAGCATAGGAGAGGCGAGGAGAAAGCTCATCCCCTAGGAATATGGGGAATGACGCAATAAGCAAGGCTTTTCACTAGATTTCAAAATCACCCATTGCAAGGAGGATTGATAGAGCCAAGCTTTGTTGACGCTTTACATAGCCTACGTTTACCATTTATAATGGGAGAACCGACCCTGTGGAATATGTAAGACACTTCAATTAGAGGATGACTATCCATTTGAAGAATGAGGCTCTTATGTGCAAGGTATTTCCCTCTAGCCTCGGGCCTGTGGCTATAAGATGGCTTGACGAATTAGAAGAGGGTTCAATAAGATCTTTTGAGGAGCTAACTAGGGCTTTTGGAGCTAGGTTTGTGATGTGCTGCAAAGTCCCTAGGCCCTTGGATTCCCTGTTGTCCATGGTGATGAGGGAAGGGGAAACTTTGAAGACCTACTTTGATAGATATTGGGAAATGTTCAATGAGATAGATGATGATTTCAAGGATGTAGCTATTAGAACCTTTAAGGTTGGGCTACTAACCGAGCATGACTTGAGGAAATCTTTGACAATGAAACCCACTTGAAGTATGTGTCAGCTTATGGACCGTATTGACAAGCACAAGCGGGTAGAGGAGGACCAAACCCAAGGGAAGGGTAAGGCTAAAGTGTTTCCCCCCTGAAAAGAAGGATCCTCGGTCAAGAGGTTATAATCACAATCGACCTCAGAAAGAGTTCAATAACCAATCATCGAGTGCCAACACATAAATGGTTAACTCACTATTTAAGGAGCTAGTTTACCAAATCCTTAAGAAGGTAAAAAATGAGTCCTACTTCAAATGGCCCAATAAGATAGGGGGAGACCCGACCAAGCATAATCAGAGTCTTTATTGTC
This sequence comes from Quercus variabilis, assembly GCA_030445155.1. Taxonomy (NCBI): domain Eukaryota; kingdom Viridiplantae; phylum Streptophyta; class Magnoliopsida; order Fagales; family Fagaceae; genus Quercus; species Quercus variabilis. The sequence continues at coordinate 43,597,324 of CP129447.1, read as the reverse complement.
ACTACCATCAGAATAGGGGACATACCACAGAGGATTGTAGAACCTTACATGACCATTTGGGTCAATTGGTAAAGGCTGGGAAGTTGAAGTAGTTTTTGCACCAGCCTGTAGGGCAAATTGGCAAGCTAAGGTTGGGTATCAGAGGGATGCTTCCTTTCAACCAGCCCTGGTTATAGTCAACATAGTTTTTGCCATGCCTAGAAGTGATACCGACTCATGCTCTAAGGTCATGTCCATAGCATTAAGGCCAAAGTTAGGGATCAAGCCCAAGAATCTTTGAAGGCTAGGCTAGAATCATCACCAACCTTGGGCTTCTCTGAAGAGGAAAAAGTGGGGACTTTCTAATCCCATGATGATGCCATAGTGGTGACTCTTTGGATCGGGGGATATGATGTGAAAAAGTGTCCTTGTGGACCAGGGAAGCGGAGCTGAGATTATGTATCCAAATTTATACAAGGGGTTAAATCTCAAGCCCGAGGATTTAGAAAAAAGTATGATTCACCCTTGGTTGGATTTGATGGAAGGACTATAATCCCCCGGGGAATGATTAGGCTACCCATGTAGGCTATGGATGAGGTGGTGCAAGTTAACTTTATTGTGGTTAAATCCTATTCCCCTTACACAGCTATTTTGGCAAGGCCTTAGCTTCATGCTATGGGGGCGATGTCGTCAACACGAGGAAAGTTGGAGAATTGGTTGGAAGTTAGGCAGTGGCTAGACAATGTTTGGTGGCAGCTATTAAGCAACACTCACTGTATACTATTCCAATTGGGGGGAAGGTGGCCCCATAGCAATTAAATGGCCTCGAGGATGGACTTGGGGTTGAGTCACAAGGACTACTCTCTGAAGAATTAGAAAGAGTTATGATCGGTTCAGATAAATATAAGAATTTTCAAGTTGAGGCTCGGTTGCCCCCTATTGAGAAGGTAGAGCTTTTGGATTTTTTGAAGAATAATGTGGATGTCTTTGCATGGATTGCTTATGAGGCACTAGGAATAGACCTTGAGTTTATATGTTGTTAACTGAATGTATGTCATAGTGCTATGCCAAAAAGGTGACCACTTAGACGCTCCTTAAGGAAGCATGCTGAGGAAATGAAGGAAGAGGTGAACAAACTTAAGCAGGCCGAGGTAATCAAAGAAGTTTTTTTTATCTTGAGTGATTGGCTAATACTGTGGTGGTGAAAAAGAATGGGAAATGGCACATGTGTGTTGATTTCATGGATCTGAACAAGGTGTGCTCGAAGGATCCTTTCCCTGTTCCTCGAATTGATCAGCTAGTGGATGTGATAGTTGGGCATCCTTGGATGAGTTTCTTAGATGCTTTTCAGGGACACCATCAGATACCTCTAGCACTGTCTGACCAGGAGAAGACATCCTTCTGAACTCTTACTAGGAATTACCATTGTCAAGTGATGCCTTTTGGCCCAAAGAATGCTGGGTTTATGTATCAGAGAATAGCGACCCGGATGTTCGAATCGCAGATCGGGCGAACTATTGAGGCATACATTGATGACATGGTGGTGAAGAGTAAGCAGGTTTCTGAGCACTTAAAGGACCTAGAAGATGTATTTTTAGTGCTTAGAAAACATAGACTGCGTCTTAATGCATCTAAGTGCTTGTTTGGCATCTGCTTGGGAAAGTTTTTGGGGTACATGATTACACATCGAGGAATAGAGGTTAATCTTGACTAGATCAAAGCTATTAACAAGTTGCATCCAGCTTGGAGTCCTAAAGAAGTACAAAAATTGACAGGAATGATAGCTGTTTTAAATAGGTTTATTTCTCAGTCAACAGATCGATGTGGACCATTTTTTCAGCTCCTTCACAAATGGGAAAACTTCAAATGGATTGAGAAGTGTATAACAACTTTTGAGGAATTGAAGCAATACATGTTGCATCCTTCCATTCTCTCCTAACCCGAGAGGGAGGAGGTGCTATATGCTTATATAGCAGTCATCGATCATGCAATAAGATTGGTTTCGGTTAGAACAGAGAATGGAGTGTAGAAGCCTATCTATTATGTCAGTAAATCTTTGCAAGAGGAAGAGACTCGCTATTTACCATTGGAAAAAGCAGTTTTGGCCATCATACATGCTACATAGAAACTTCCTTATTATTTCTAGGCATATACTGTTGTGGTGCTTACACAACTCCCTTTACAATCGCTGCTATGAAAGTCTGATTATACAGGAAGGATTGCTAAGTGGGGGACCATGCAGGAGCCTTTAATATTAAGTATATGCCTTGTACTACTGTAAAGGGGCAAGTTTTCGCGAATTTGGTCGCAGAGTTTATCAAAGATGCTGCAAGGGATGAAAAGCTAAGACCGAGTGTCCTGGCAGTTTCTGCTTCTTCTCCCACAACTTGGGAAGTATATACGGATGGAGCAGCAAACCAAAAGGGCTCTGGAGTGGGGATTGTCCTAGTATCCCCTAAGAAGATAGTTGTGGAAAAGTCCTTGTGGTTGGGTTTCTCAGCCATAAACAACGAAGCAGATTATGAATCTTTATTGGCCGGGATGGCAATGGTTGGTAGGCTTGGAGGTAAAGTTGTTGAAGTTTATTTGAATTCACAGTTGGTAGTTGGGCAAGTCAATGGAGAATTTGAGGCCAAAGATCAACGAATGCAAGAGTATCTTATTAAAGTTAAACATGCCACCTCTTCCTTTAAAAGTTTCTCTTTAAGGAAAATCCTGAGAAGACAAAACTCCCATGCAAATTCGTTGGTTATGTTAGCCACCTCTTCAGGATCAGGCCTACCTTGAGTCATAATTGTAGAAGATTTTGTAGCTCCTGGGCATCATGACCAGCTACCAGTTAGAGTGCATAGCATAGGACCAAGTTGGATGGACCTTTTAGTTTTATTCTTAAAGGGAGGGTTATTGCCCGAGGACAAAGGTGAAGCGAAGAAGACACGTAGAAAATCCCCCCGGTATTGGCTTTCCGAGAAGCAGAAATTGTATAAACGCTTTTACTCGGGATCGTATCTACTATGTGTTCACCCAGAGGATGTAAAACCCTTGTTGGAGGAGCTAAATGAAGGAATTTGTGGGAGTCACACTGAAGGAAGGTCTTTATTGCATAGAGCTTTCACCTAGGGATATTGATGGCCAAGCATGCAAAAGGCTGCCCAAGATTATGTTAAGAAGTGTGATCAGTCTCAAAGATATGCCCCAAATATTCATTAACCTGGAGGGGTTTTGAATCCACTCTCCAGTCCTTAGCCATTTGCCCAGTAAGGCTTGGACATAGTGGGGCCATTCCTAAGGGCTGCTGGAAATCAAAGGTGGCTTCTCGTCGGAACTAATTACTTGACAAAATAGGTGGAGGCCGAGCCCCTTTCTAACATTACAGATATAGATGTGAAGAGGTTCATTTGGAGAAAAAGTTTTACCAGATTCAAGATTCACCATACTCTGATCTTGGATAATGGACTCCAATTTGACAATAAAGCCTTTAGAAGGTATTGTGGGAAACTAGGTATTAGAAATAAGTATTCTACTCTAGCCTACCCCTAGGGAAATGGGCAGGTAGAAGCAATGAATAAGGTCATAGTGTCTGGATTGAAGAAAAGGCTGGATGAAGTGAAAGGAAATGGGTGGACGAATTACCCCATGTAATATGGACGTATCATACCACGCACTGAAGATCAATAGTGGAAACTCCATTCTCAATGACCTATGGGTCCAAAACAATCATACCCCTTGAGGCAGGGTTCCTGACCTTGAAAACTGATCAGTTCAATGTAGAAGAGAACAACCATTTTCTTTCAAAAGGCTTAGAGTTAGTTGACGAAAGAAGAGAGGTAGCCATGGTTAAAATGGCACATTATTAGCAGAAACTCGAGCAAAGGTATGACAAGGGAGTTAAGATGAGGTCATTGGCTCCTGGAGATTTGGTCTTAAGGAAAGTATTGGGAATGGCAAAGAATCCCTTATAGGGAAAGTTAGGTTCTAATTGGGAAGGCTTGTATAGGATAACTTCAGTAGTGGCAATTGGGGCTTATTACTTAGAAGATTTAGATGAACATGTTGTTCTGTGTCCATGAAATGTAAATAACCTATGTAGGTATTATTACTAATAATACAGTGGATTTTATTCAGTTCTCATCTATTCATTTGATTGATCTTTAGTTTACAGGTTGTTTTTCATTGAAATTAACCCTTATGTGAAATTGGTTAAGTGTTAAACAGAACCTTGGTCATGTTCGGCTCCTTGGGTAAATTAACCCTTATGTGAAATTGGTTAAGTGTTAAAGAGAACCTTGGTCTTGTTCAACTCCTTGGGTCATAGGCCTTGGGTAAATTAACCCTTATATGGAATTGGTTAAGTGTTAAACAGAACCTCAGTTTTGTTCGACTCCTCGGATCATAGGCCTTAAGTAAATTAATCCTTACGTGAAATTGTTTAAGCGTTAAATAGAACCTTGGATTTGTTCGACTCCTCGAGTCACAAGCCTTAGGTAAATTAACCCTTACATGAAAATACTTAAGCGTTTGGCAAAGTCTTGATACATAATGTTCAGATCAAAAGTGTGATTAAAAGTCTATTCAAACTCATAGACCATATTGTTGGGATTAAGTTAAGTTTAAGAGGGTTTAACATACTTTGGTTATATGTTTTAGTCAATAAAACATGTGTTATAACTAGCAAAGTAAGGAATTTGGAATTCATGCAAGGCAGGAATGTAAATAAACTTGCATATATTCATGCAAGGGTTGAATTACAGGGAACCGTAGAACAAAGGAAAAAAAAGAAAAAAGAAAAAAAAAGAGGGGCGTTATCTAAATCTAGCCCATTATAAAATCATCCTAAGTACTAAGCTAGGAATAACTAGGTGGCAACCACCTTCTCTTTTTCAACATTAGCACTAAGGAATTTGGAGTTCATGCAAGGCAGGAATGTAAATAAACTTGCATATATTCATGCAAGGGTTGAATTACAGGGGAACTAGAGAACAAAGGAAAAAAAGAAAAAAAACAAAGAAGAGGGGCGTTATCTAAATCTAGCCCATTACAAAATCATCCTAAGTGCTAAGCTAGGAATAACTAGGTGGCAACTACCTTCTCTTTTTCAACATTAGCACGAACTCCAGTAGCATTGAGGGCTTCGTCCCAAACTTCGATGCAAAAAGCCCGAGTTTCATCTCTGAGTTGGGTAGTAAGACTTTGGGCGGTCTTGGTCATGCTAGCATCGTATGCCGCTTGCTTGGCCTTTGCCTTTTCAGCATCTTTGCACTTGAGCTGTTTTTACTAGCATTTAATCTTCTTGTTGGCCAGGCCTAGCTTCGTTTCGCTCTTCTTCAAAGAAGCTCGCAGCTCTTCAGCTTGCCTTTTAGACCCCGCTAGGGCAGCCTCAGCATTTTTACGCCCTTTCTCGGCCTCAGCTAAGTGAAAAGGCGAGTCCTTATACTTTTTCTCAATGTTAGCTAAGGCCTTGTCCAATTGTACAAGCTTACCCTTTGCTTCCTAAGACTTGGACAGAGCATGGTCCACCCACTCCTCGACTACAAGGCTGCTTGCACTGCCTTTTTTCAAAGGAATTACTTACAGGAGTTATAATCTTGTTAAGAAATATGAGAGAATTGTGGAAATGTAGAGGTGCCCGACAGAACACTTCACGTTTCCTCTGCCCTTTCAACTCTTGCATGTTATCAAGAAGGAGTAGTGCTTTCTTCAGGCATTCAGACACCAGCTTGGATCTACCTTTTGGAGCATCCCTTAGGGATGCCTCAAAGGTGACAGGGTCCCCTGAGCTAAGCATGAAGGTAGGGTTCCATATAGTGGCCTTGGACTGCTGCTCGCTTTTGGTACTCTTGCCAACTCCAGCAGAAGTGCCTTTCTTTTGTTGAGCTCTTGTGACTCTAAGCTCCTTGGTAGATGGCTATTGTGTGTGCTAGGGTATCTCCTCTTCTTTAGAATCCTCAGTCTATTTCCCCCTTTTTCTCGAGGGCATTAGCAGTTGGAAAATGGGATGGGCTAGGAGTAGGTGGCCGTGATACAATAGGTACCATGGGCACATCTCCCCCTGTATGGGCTGTGTGTAACATGAGCAGGTCAGGCGTTTTCTCCTTTAGAACCATGGCTTCAGGAATGTTCGCTGCTTCCTAGCTAGTACTGACTTGTGTGGCAATGAGGTGATGATAAGCGGATGTTGGAAAGTCCTCAAGATCTTCTTGATAAAAGACTTCAAAGTCTTTATCTTGCACTTCCTGAGTTGGTTCGTTACTTGGCTCTTCCCATTCGTCATTAAAGGGAAGAGGTTGCTCATGGGAGTAAAGGAGCTTGGCTGCAAGTGGGGCGGTAGCTGAGCATCCTATGTACCGGAGGGTGGAGGTTTGTTCAGGAATTTGGGGACAGCTATGTTAATTAAGGCTAGCCTTAAGTCCTTTGCTTTAATCACGTGCTTGGGAGATTAACAGCAAGTGGAGATAAGCTTGAACCCTAGGATTATGTGCACTGCTCGAAGTTGTTTGTCTCGGTGGAGGAAGATCTCTGATTGAAGAATCTGGTTGAGATCTACAAAGTTCACCAGATTTTTGTTCAGGGCAGTGTGAAATTCGTCTGCTGAGGAAATGGAAAGGAAAGGAGTTAGTTTTTTAAAAATAATAATAAATAAATAAAATTCTCTTTATAAGTAAAAGTAGCAAGATAGGGAAATAGGGTAATCTAAGTTATTCTAGGTTCGTGGGTATCCCACTTGGTTCCCTATCTTGGGTAGGGTAGTGCAAACCATCATGTCATTCACTCGAGATGATGAGGAAGTCTTCGTCCTTCGTCCATACCCTTATTTGACTCAAGAATAGAAGAAATTAACACCTAAAATAGTAACCCGTGTCTTTCCCCTTTTGGCAATTATATACCCAGTTCACGTCGTGACATGTAAGGTCAGTTCCCATTTTTCAATTTATCATATCTACACTACCGAGGACCCTAAAAAGGTTGGGAGAACATTGGGTCGGTGATAACCTAAAGTTAATAAGAAAATCCCTAGTTACCTTACCTATACGAATCTCCATTCCTACTTCTATAAAGGCGATCATAGGAATGATTGCTGCCCCATGTGGCTTATTTATAACCAACCACTCCCCTAGTTTACAATGTGGGATTCTATACTTAGCCCTAAAAGCAGCCATGCCCTTGGGGGTATCAACTAATTTGGCAAATCTGCCCATATCCTCCTATTAGGGGAAATAACTAAGGAAGAAAGAGAAAAGTTTTTATTTAATGTTGGATGATTGGCCAAAGGCACTTAGGAGCACTAGAAGAAGTCTTCCTCAGGCCGTTGCTTCAAAGAAAATTTGTAGAAAGTGTGTAAATGAAAAAATTACCCCTAGTCTCTCTTTATATAGGAGTTGAAAAAGAGTGGTAAATTTCCCTCTCATAAATCCCACAAAATTAGGACTGTAGGATTGCTAAAGCACTGTAGAACATGGTGGGACAAGTAGTCGCTTGATGCAATAATTGTAGGAATGTGGATACCGAAGTGTCAGGAATGTTTAGAAGACATATGAAGCAACGTCTCCCCGTGGGAGCATGTTGAGCACATGTCAACCTCCCCCTTACAGCTAAAACCTTACTCTTAGAGTATCCAATAATAGCAAGGTTTTAGGGGGGCTATTGTAAGGGGTTAGAGGACCGAGGAGGATTAGATCAAAGAATAATTTGCTTAGTCGAAGTCTGAAGAGATAAATGTGCACTGAGGATTTCATCCACCTGAGGATGAAAGCAGAATCAAGACAATTGGCATTTTGTGATGTTCTAGGGTAAGGAGAAGGGGTAGCGACAAAGGCAAGGACAATAGGAGGAAGTTTCTTGGAAGGAACACTTTCCTCCTCCATGTTGAATGCCCTACGTCAACCTTATCAGCTGCATTAATGAGGAAATAACCCTTAAATAGTAACTTCACAGTTAGTAGTCCTTTCCACCACCTTTAGCAAAGTTTTGATGGGACAAGTATCCTCAGGAATGCTTGGAGGCATACAGGTGGAAGGCTAAGATGCAAAGAAGGGGGATATAAAAGGAAAGGAGTCTCCCAGAAATCAGGGGATATTATTTTCCTGTGAAATAGAGAAACGAGAAAGTGAATAGTGTATTATCTGGTGTAGAACTTAAATAAGATATATATATATATATATATATATATAAAAGAAATTAATCCTCAGACCTGCCCGAGGAAAGCTTTTTTTTCTCATTCTCTACTTAGCTTATACCTCTCTACTATTCTGGGCTCTTCGGTCTTAGACTTAAACCTTGTTTAGAATTGCACTTGAAATATTTTCCCATTCTTTAAAGAAATTCTATTGTTTGGGCTTGGTTTGAAGGACAAGGTACCACAATTCTTAGTGGGCTTGAGCCTTTATTTTCTGAGTACTTACACAATCCATAAATCTTTGTATGCATAATTTTAAAATACAAAAACTTGAAATTTAAATATTTGTTGGATAAAATAATATGATATTGATCTTCAATTATCTTGAAATTTTGCATACAAGGAGGACATAAGAAACTTTAATTCAACCGCAGATTTTTTAAAATTTGTATCCAATAAAAAAAATATTGAGTTATATAACATTTTTTAAAATAATTACGCATTTGGTAGACTATAATGATTATTAAAATGTAATAGAAATCATTACTATAATACAAGAAACTAGAATAGAATGACTATTCCTATTCATTCGTTCGGTGATAACATATGAATAGAATCATGAATATGTATTCATAATTACAAGGTTGTGGAATGACATTATATTTTGACCAAACTTCCTAAATTACTAATTTAAAAAATCATATATTTACTTTTTTTTTTTATGATTCTTTCTTAGCATTTTATTACATATAAAATAAAAAAAATTATATAATTCATTTTTTTTTTTTTGAAAATTAATGAGACATTAAAAATTAATCACATCTTTCAAAAAATATCGATATGGTTTGTCTAAATAATATAGGTACTTGTTTCTAGTCACAAGAATATACATACTGTGGGGGTCAAAATACTGCTAGGTAAATGATCGACACAATTTATATGTAAGTTATGGATTATTAGTTTAAGTGGGAGAACTAGATTTAAAAAGGGGAATAGAACTAACAATCACAAGTAAAAAAGGAAAGTAGAAAGAATACTCCTTATATTCTTCTTCAACTTCGATCAAGGTTCAAGAATACAAATTTCTAACACTTTACACACACACACACTGTGTGTATCTTTCTTAGATAGAGGAGGGTCCTATTTATACTAGGAGCCCCTTTCTTGTGATAGGATTTTGTGGAAGAGATTAGAAGATACTTGTCCCATCAAGAGTCTCTTCTACATTTTAGGGAGTTGAGTGAGGAACGTTATTCAGGCCAGTCATGCAGTAATAAATATATGCCTCGGTAGGTGGGAACATCTATTTAATGCGAAGATGACTGTTGCTAGATTTAAGTGCTATCCTCTCTAATTTGTTGACCATATTTCCCATAGGACTATGGACTCCCACTAGTTCTTCCATGGTTTACTCATATCATTAGTTATGTGCGGTGGTCATGAACTCATCGGTTGAATGCCGAATTGGAATGAAGAACATATTTTGAGCTGGACTCTGTGGTCTACAAGAGAGGTTCAATCATCCTTCCCTAGCACTCGGTTTCTTGTATTCCTTGTAATAATGTAATATAAATCATTGTTATAATGAATACAAGAAGCTGGAATGGAATGACTATTCATATAACTTCGCTTGATGATAATACAAGAATAGAATCACAAAAATTCTAGGACCACAAAAAAGACTACAACTATACGTGTTAGAATGTGGGTGGTGGAAAAAAGTAGTAGGTTTATATGAAAGTGACAGGCATCTAATCACAATTTGCCACATATGATTGTTGTAGCAAGATTTATTGCATTTTATTTAGTACTAAAATTATTCATATATAGAATCATGAATATGTATTCACTATTATAAAATGGTGGAATGACATCATATTTTATCAAACTTCCTAAAATACCATTTTAAAAGGTCATATATTTAAAATTGTAATGATTCTTTCATATTCTTACATATAAATGAAAAAAATATATATATATATCTTCATAAACTTAAAAATTGATCACATCTTAACAGCCACATTAATATAGTTTGTCTCAACAATATATAGATACTATGAGCATTAGCATTGGAGGTGCTAAAATTCCAAAAAAGCTATTTCACAACCACAAATTACGAAAACCAAGCATTATCTGAGTTTGCATTTGTAAATAAATTTACATACCTGCTACAATAAGGTTGTACTTATTCGACCTTACTGTAGCGAGTTGTATTCTTTTAAAACATACTAAAATGGTGTTATTTTTTACTTTGAATTGGTGGGTTTTGGGTTGAATTGTCGCCATTGAGGATTTTGGCAGTGGTGGGTGGTATTGCGGTGGCTAATTTGATGTTTGTGGGTGCGGTTATAAGTTATAACTTTAGAACTTATGACGACATGTGTTATAAGTTATAACTTTATCAGACTCCGTACTGAGCATTATTGCATGGATGCAAGCGTGGATGTGGATGAGTAGTCAGTAATTTAATATATATGTCAACTTATGATATGATTTACAAGGTATCGATTCGAGATGTGAGTCTTTTGGTTAAATATTGCTAAATTTAAGATATATTTGCGTTATAGATACTGTTCTAAGTTATTTAGGAAAATGAGAAGAGAGATTAAATTTCGGCAACACTGTTGCCGAAATTCAACAAAAAGTAGGAGAGAGAATAAGAAAAAGGAGGAAAGAGAAAAGTGAAACAGTAACCTAGAATTTCGGCAACAGTGTTGCCGAAATTCATCTGCTCAATTTTCCTGTGCTGCCCGGACGTGTAAGTGTGAGAAGTGTAATAATGAGTGGGTGCCCCAAAAAAAAAAAAAAGTAATTGCGGCAATAGTATTGCCGAAAATGGTAGAAAAAAAAAAGTGAATGCCAAAATTTGGGGAAGAATTAAAGAAAAATATAACGTGCTACGTACACAATATTTTTACAATATTTTCACAACAAATCACAGGTAATTGGTTATTAGTAATTCTAATTTAAATTTAACATTGAGATTACTATTTTAATCCAACAATAACAATAAGTAACAACCTGATACTTAAAATTTGTTGTAAAAATTTGTAAAAATTGTGTGTACTTCATTTCTAAAAAAACAAAAAAAAAAAAAAAAAATTCCCAATTGTGGCAATGGTATTGCCGAAATACCATTGCCACAATTGAAAAAAAAAAAAAAAAAATTTCCCAATTGTGGCAATGGTATTGTCGAAATACCATTGCCACAAGTGAAAAAAAAAAAAAAGAAGAAATTCCCAATGGTATTTCGGCAATACCATTGCCGAAATACCATTGGGAATTTTTTTTTTTGGCCTATCATACTTCATAGAAGAAAATTTGTACCATCCAACTTGATGATTTTGGTGTATTATAATAAAATAAATATATCTCTGTTTCAAACATACAGGTGGGGTATATATATATATATATGTTAAGTTTATATCAGAACTGTGGGGGGAATGGGCAGACTGATAATGAATTGGGCAAATATGTAGTAAGTTAGGCAACAGTTTAAAGTTTTAAGAAAAATAGAATCTCGAGTTTTAGAAACTTGAGATCCATATTAAAACTCGAGGTCCAAAGACTCGCTTTGCGAGCGTTTTGGGACTGAAAATGCGATAAGGATCTCAAGTTTTAGAAACTCGAGTTCCTATAGTGGCGTTTTTAAGTCCTATAGTGACGTTTTAAAGCCCTATAGCAACGTTTTCCTGCAAAATTTTTTTATATAAGTCTGTTCAGGGAGCCCTATAGTGGCATTTTTAATCCCTATAGTGACGTTTTAATGCCTTATAGCGGCGTTTTTCTGCAAAATTTTTTCTAAGTGTGATTAGGGAGTCCTATAGTGACCTTTTTAAGTCCTATAACGGCATTTTATAGAACTCGAGTCTTTAAAACTCAATTTTTATGTTGATTTTTTCTCCACATTTTACCCATTCACTTACAGATCGAGACTTAAAAACTTGAGTTTTATCTTAAAACTCGAGTTTTAGACACTCGAGATGCTACTTTTCAACATTCTTTTCCGCTGTGACAACTAACTAAATTTTTTAATATTTATTGTTATTTAGAAATAAAATCCAGAACTGTGACACTTTTACTTTTGGTTGGTGATAAAAGAATATAACTCCCACCCACTGCCAAGAGTAGCACCTTCACTCTTCTTTCTTTTAAAAATGGTATCACAGTCTCAACTCATGGACCAGTACTGTGACTTGTCCACTTTAAGCCGTGCTTAGACTATATATGATTACCCTTTTATAATGATCATGCATTATCCTATTCATCTTTTTGACTAGTTTTTTGAAATTATTTATTCATGTGATGCTCCAAATTGATTGGATATTAATTGAGTGTGTTGTGTAGGGTATGTAATGAATCCTATATCAAACATATACTAAATTTATTTAGACTTTATAGTTATCAAATTTCAAGAAACTTCAATTCTGACTAAACTAAAAATTTTAAATATATAATGCACATATGAAAAGTCCGTTTCCTTTTCCATGCAGTATTTCATCTACTAAAGAGAATGGGAATGGGAATGAGGTCTAACATTGTGTCAGACACCCTAATGCACAATAATTAAGTTGGAAGTAATGTAACATTTTCTTTCATACTCATATCATATATATGGTGCGCAAAGGTCAAAGATGTAACATTTTGGTTTGGGTGTTTTTTACGTGTAAACAACTGTGTGTGTGTATATATATATAATGTAAACCTATGAATTATGAATAGGGTGTGGACCTGAACTAGCTAGTACAAGAAGCAAAGAGGCACCGAGAAAATGTAGGGATCTTTACTCAACATGAGATAAGTGTTGTTGAGAATGTATTGGGTATCAAATAATATTATGTCATTAGTACTAAAATTTAATAAGTGTTAAACATTTCAATAAAAAAAATAACTAATTTACTAATAAATAAAAAATGTGTTATGGATAGTTATTTTTGTATACATATTTTTTTACTAATTTTTTATAAGAATAATATGACATTGGTTGATGCAAAATATTTTTTCAGTGTTGCTTCCCACTTAAGTACAACAAGGACTTACGGGTTTTTTTGTCGATTAATTAATGCTCCATATCATGCTGCTGCTGCTAGGTTTTCAGTGGGTGGAGGCAAAGCAAGATTTTTTGTCAGGAGAGTCGTGGACAACCATGCTTCTTTGCTGCCAACTTTCATTGGTATTATTTCACAATGTTATTGTGCGCACTTCTCTCACTCAACCCACTTCATTTAGTGGGGATATCAAATATGTCGGAACAATATTTGGGAAGACAAAAGATGTACCTTTTTTTGCCATATATATATATATATATGGTGAGCTGCTTTATCAGTTTCCTCATCATCAAATTGCCCTCTCTTTATCGTTTTTCCTCATCATCAAATTTCCACTCTTTACTTTTCCCCTGTTTTCTCAAAAAATAAAAAATAAAAAAAAATAAAAAATAAAATCCCTCAATATTAGAATAAAATAATGATAATTATTTAATTTTCTTAGGCAACCATTAATTAGAACACATATAAGTTAAGTAAATCTTTACATGAGCGAAAAGTTTCTATACCAATCAAATGGCTGAATAAAGATAGTCGACCCTAAAATTTCTTATATAATATTTTTTTTTATATATTGCATTATTTTGTTTTCTGAAAGTTTGCCAAATTATTTATTAAAAATACATTATAATTTTGCTAAAAAAGATTTTTTTTTTTTAAATTATATAGAAATGAAGAATGGACTCATGAATAAACCATGCATATTGGGGGAAATACTAATAGGTTCCAATCTCCTTATTCACTTGTGGTAACAGTTTTTTTGAAGAAAAAAAAAAAAAAAAAAAAAAAAAAACCCAATGAGAAGCCAGTACGGCCTTGTTTAAAGAGAGGTTGAGCCTTTTAGAAAATAATAATAATAATAATAATAGTAATAATAATAATAAAAGAAAAAGAAAAGAAAAGAAATAAAAGAGTGGTTGAGCAGCCACCACAATTAGAGGAATTCTTCAATTTTGATTTTGCTCTTTGGTTACGTTAAGACTTTTGACAGTGCGACATATATAATACTTTGAATCCTGACATTGAAGCTAGACGTAGCTACCTTAAAGTTCCTTTTTAGTATGCTACCTTTCAAATAATTTCACTATATTTACGCCAATGAATAATTGACTCTCTCTCTCACACTTTTTTTTTTTTTTTTTTGGGGGACTCATTTTAAAATTAAGGCATGAAACATTTTGTAGTGATGATATTATGTTTGCAATTTTATTTCATAATATTGATGTCTGATTTGGTTATTTATAATCAAGTGCTACAAATATTTGCCAAATATATTATGAGATTACTTTATTATATCATTTTTGGTATAGACTATTCTATATATTTATATATCTTTTAATATATGTCTACACCAAAAACTGATTGGTGTCTAAATTTGATAATAAAGTGCTATTATCAGGAGCATATGCCATAAATTGAAACTCCCTATAAAAAAAAAAAAAAAATACTACTATACTTGTGGAATGTATAAATAATGTAGGTTCATCTAGAGCAAAGTATTTAATAATTAGTAAAACACATGATGAAATTATACGATATATAACATGTAAGTATAAAATGCCATGCCGAATAAATTATGGTATATGAATAGAATAATTCAAAATAAATAATAAAACTGGTTTGGATTGATTTTTTTGAAACAACATACATTTAAATATAGGAGTAGGACTTAACAATAGAGGCATAGAGCTCATCTACGATACCTATACATTGAATCACACGACATCAATTTAAGTGTATAAAATAATGAGACAAAAGTATTGTCAGTCCTGGCACAAGAAGGAAATAATAACTTGCATAAGTTTACCTTATAGGTCGCAAATTTTATTCTGGAACATGATATATGAGGACACCTCAAAATAAAAGGGTAAACAATTGTGATATCTGTCAAGAATCATGTAATTCAATTGATACTTACAAGTGTTTTCAACAAAGATGTTTAGGGTTTAATTCTTTACTCCCCTCCCTAACTATTGAATTATACAGATCTAGGATTTGTTGGTGAAATTAGAACTGTTAGTTACAATGGAATTGTTGGATGGAGATCTCGAGTATTAACTTGGTTTTTCCGGATTAGACTGGCCAGAACACCTTGAGATCAGATAAAATTCTATTTACATTTTCAATACAATTGCCGTTAATTTGAAGCCAATTTCTAACTTTCCATTTTCCTTTTTAATTTTTAATTTTTTTTTTCAATATTTAAATAAAAAAGTGATGTTTTATTAGCATTCTCACCTTTTTAATTTTTTTAAAATCTTTTAGGTTTGCATCACTTCTACGTCCTTATCAAAAATAGTTAAAAAAAAAAAGTTTTCGTAAGCAATATAGGTTAGGAAAGGTCAAAATTGGAGTGGCCAGGCCACTAAAATTTACTAGAAACAAGACATTCTTAGGAGACATCAAGCGACAAACACCAATAAAAATGAATGAGCAAGAAATGGCTCTGAGTCTGAGAAAGAGACGAATAAGAGTAATGTCATTATACCTAAAAAAAAAAAAAACATTCTCCAATTATTTGTATTCATGGCATGCTCTCGTCCGTTATTTGGGTATTTTCTGACGTATGAGCCATGATAATGTCATGTCCCATACTTAGTTCCGTGCACGTTTATAATTATTACCCAGTTAATCTCTACTTATAGTTTCCACGTTCTTGGATTCAGATAAAAATTTCTTCGATGAAATTTTGTCAAGTGAAAAACGTGCCCATCACCAATGGCATTTTAGCTCACTTTTCTGATGCTAACACGATTGTGTTGTGTGTATTTTATGGTATTAAAATTGATTTGCAACATGGATAACATTAGAACTTTTTTTTTTTTTTAATGAGAATATTGTAACTTTATTGAAATGAAGATAAAACCAATACATCATGAGCCAATCAGCCAATGCAAACTTAACCATACTTGAATTTTCCTCTATCCAAATTACATTTGAAACAATATTTTTGGCATACTGAGCCAGTATATGAGCTAGGTGATTGCCTTGTCATTTTACATAAGAGAATTGTGCTAGTATGAAATCTTGTAGTTTTTGGTGAATACCCTCAATGATGGTGGCAATACCGACTAGTGGTTCACTAGACCCCAATAATGCAGAAATGACAATCTGAGAATCACGCCCAATTCCCATGCAAACATAATACCCTCCTCCATGGCTTTAGCTTCAGTTTCAAGTGGACCCGAAGGAACAAAAAGTCTTTTACTTAGTGCCGCCTCTACATGACCTGCAAAATCACGAATAAGAACACCAACTCCCACTGTCTGAGATTGGGCAAAGGTTGCCCCATCCACAGGGGCAGAGCCACATAGTGGCTTGGGGGGGCCGTGGCCCCTGCCAAAAAAAAAAAAAAAAATTTCCCGTCAGACTAAGAAGAAAAAATAAATAGGCCCCCCCAACATTACACAGTCGGCCCCCCTACCCATTTCTCACCCATTTTCCCAGCCCTTAATCAAAAATTAGGAACATCTCAAATTAAAAGTATACATATATATATATATATATATCTGTTCTACTTTCAAGGAAAAAAAAAAGTCCAAAAAAAATTTGAACTAAAATCTGAAAAAAAAGACACAAAATTGTAACAGAGCCCACGGCAAGCCAAGCCCACGCGCGAGCCCAAGCTCGCTCACGGCAAGCCCACGGATTCTCAACCAAAAAAAAAAAAAAAAAAAAAAAACCAATACAGAGAATCAGAAATGAACCCATCATGTCCCTGGCAAAGAGTTGAAACCCATCACGTCGCTGGCAGTGGCAGAGAAATCAAACCCCAATACTAAAGCACATCAAACTCTAGCAAACCAAACACAGAGGTGTTTATCAAAAAAAAAAAAGAAAAAAAAAAAAAACCCCAATACACAAACCAAAACCAAACCCCAGCAAACCAAACCCAGTAACCCATGGTCACGTCGCGATCGTCGTTGCCGCAGCTCGCTCGTCGTCATCGTCATTGATCGCCAGGTCGCCCCTCATCGCAGATCGCAGATCGTAGATCGGAGATCGAAGATCGCAGAGTTCTCTGCCTCTGCTCCGGTGCCTGGTGCTCGGTGCTCGGTGCTCGGTGCTCCCTCCGGCCCTCCCTCAAGGCATTTCTCTCTTTTTCTCTCTGACTCTCTTAATCTCTCTCTCTTTATCTCACTGAAATGCTCTTTTTCACAGATCATAGTGGTTATCGCCTCATTGGAGATCACAGATCGTTCTGCCTTTGCTCTAGTGCAGCGGTTCTCGTTAGTCGTTGCTCCCTCCGCTTCGACAGTCCGGCCCTCCCTCAAGGTTTTTCTCTCTGACTCTCTCTCAGTCTCTCTCTCTTTATCTCACTGAATGAAAAAATGAAATGAAATTTATGGAGTCTCTTTATTCTTTATTCTTTAATAGCCTATCTAATCTCATATCTTAGCAAGTCTCTCTCTCTCTTTTGAATTGTGACTCTCTCTGATTGGCTGTCTTTTGCATTTTTCCTATTTTTGTCTTTCTAAATTTGGCTTTATCTTATTCGTTTTTGTTGGTCAGTGACTCAGTGTGTTGGTGTTTGGTGAAATATTGATTGTAATTTTGTCACGACCCAAATCCATGAAACATGAATTTAGATGCACGACTAACGTGCTAATCTTGCACAACTAAAAGTAAAATTAATCCAAAATAATTTAAAACTCCAAAGAAACAATGCTCTTAATAAATAACCTCTTACAAAAATCTAAACTCCACAAATTGGAAAATAATCCCCAAAAATATAAATCATGAATTACAAAATAAGGATAACTAAAATTCTATAAGTCTTCAAGTAATATAGAAATTGCCTACAACTTCCACGCTCAACCTTGTACCTTACAAAGCGATCAGAAGGTCCTATAGTCCCAACTACACTTCAATCTGAAAAATAGTAATTGATGGGGTGAGCCACATCTAGTAAGTAATTATACAGAATACACAACAGAACAGAGTCAAGCAAAGCACGAGTATTTTGATTTTTCACAAACTCATTCAATGATATCAAAAATAATTATTTCAAAACATATAATGAATCACTTGATACATATGTAATCACATCTTAAAATCATTGAAAATCACATACATATAATTGATCAGAGCACAGTGTCACATATTCTCACATACAATCCTGTGAGCGGATACCAACATCTAACCCCTGCTGGTGAGGGATCAACACATATTCTCACATACAATCCTGTGAGCGGATTTACACATATACCTGATGTATCTGATCAATTCCAAAAATACTTATTTTGAGTCACATATCACAAAACACAATTTACACAAGATATAATAATTTACTTGATATTAACAATTTCTTTTCAAATACAAGGGCATATCAAAGATCACAATATCAAATAGAACATAAATCAAAGGATGCTTGACTCTCTTAGGGAATGAATAAGAATTGAAGAGTTTCTATAAATATTTTTACAATTTTTGAGTAAAATTTAGAAACCCAATTTGCTAAAGGAAACGTCTTAAATACCATTTGGAAAATAAGAATATGACTTTGAAATCGCTTAGTTTTAAACAAACTTAAAGGACAAGAACCTTTTTAGAGAACTTACTTTGAAACTCAATTATTTTCGGAAAATAGTTTATATTAGAAATCATCTTTTAAATGAGATTTGGACATTCAAAACGTTATTTAAAATTTGAAGTTTCTCTTTAAAACATTGTCTAAAAGTCGAAGTTTCTCTTTCAATGATGTAAAAATAATGCTTTCGATAAACTTTCGAAAATATAAGTTTGAAATACAAAACTTTTGAAAACCTTTAACTTCTAAGAACCTAATGGACAAAACTTGTGCATATAATGCATAATTACTTACAGCACTTGAATCACTCTGAAAGTCCAGCTGAAACAACCTCCAATAGCCTCAAAGTACTCTTAAATAAGACCTATATTCAATCATAGAAAATACTTAATATCCTCCACAAAATATAGAACTTATTGAACTATACAACTGACTCACTAGTAAAATACTTTGCTGAACTAAATGATAGCACTAATGCAAAGTATCCCTACCCAAAAAAAAAAATGTGTTTCCTTGAATTTATCACATCTCAGAGGCAGCAGCTACTTTAGGATTTCATTTAAGTTAATATTCATAACCCCAAAAACGTTAAAGCCACCTAATATATATAACCACAATAGAAAACCTTATAGCCATCCTAATATATATATATATATATATATAACCACAATTGAAAGGTGAAAGCCTCGTGACTAAAGATTTGATCCGTGACTTGTTCATGGGTATACACGGTGGCTAATTCTAGAATTTAGTATATATATATATATAAACCCATGAAGACGTAAGGCTATAAAAAATGAAATGAGTTTCGTAATCCGTAGCTTTGTTCTAAAATACTCACAGAGGCTACCTACGATTTAATATACATATAACCAAAAGGAGATGTGAAGCCATATACATAACCTTTCTCAATTCACAGCTGGTACTAGACAGTGCGCCACTTGGGGTTTAATACATATTAACCCTAATGAAAATGTGAAAGTCCTATACATAAATTAAGGTTGCAATCCATGATAATTCTAAACCTTTGATTCTTTGATTCTAATGAACGAAAAATCATACCTGAACAATCAGTTGCCTCTTCAATTAACTCCAAGGAAAAATACACCTTCTAGGCTCCTTAGTGATGAAACCCTTCTTAACCCAAACCCTAATTATCTTTTCCTCCAACTTATATTTTAACACATCAGAAATGTGGGCCTGGTGGGGTAGTGGGCTGGAGTTTAAATCCACTTAGGCTTATCTCTTTAGTCTCCAAGAGGCCCATAGAACATCTTTCTCTTTTCTTTTTATTTATTTTAATTGCCTCACTAAATTGTATGCACTAAAACTTTAATTTTCTCACCTATTTGTAGCACCACAAAATTGTCTACTCCCATCTTACTATGCACACACATACAATACCTCAACTCTATACTAAAATTGACAAGGTACAGTGATAATCATAAAATCAAAATTGGGGTATTACAAATTTAGTGTAATGTGTGTTGTGATTTGTGACTGGCATTGCGAAATTTTTTGATTGCAGCTGGCTATTGTGATTGGGGTGCATGTTATGCTTGTCTGTTGTCTGTTGAGTGGGGTGGGGAGGGGGTAGATGGGCTATGGGCACATGGGGCCGGGTGCAGCATAATAATTAAAGCAATGTAATGTGCAACACATTACATTGCTTTAATTATTGTGCTGCACATGGTATGTATAATGTTCAGCTCTTTTAATGTAATATGTACAAGGGGCTAAACAATATAACAAATTAAAACAGTATAATTAATGGCAAATAAATTAAAGTAATATAGTTTATTGTTAAACTAAACAATAATAATTAAAGCTATATAATTAAATTAACCAATACATTATAAAATACAAATTAATTAAATTATTTTTGTTGTTTGAGGGGTTATTATTAATTAAAGTTGCATTAAAAATGGGCTAACTGTTTAAATTATAGTGAATTTTTTTTTTCTTGAGTATGAATAACATTTATATAACTAAGTAAAAATTTTTAATTAATTTTTTTTAAAATTCTTTTCAGGTTAATTTTTGAGTCATATTCTTAAAGCTAAAAGAATTATGAGCAAACGAAAAACAATTGATGCATTCTTTAAGAAAAAAGATGTTAGCAATTCAGAAATTAGGACACCTGTGGCTGTAGAAACAAATGTTAATACTTCAATGCCTGATGAACACCCCTAAAAATGTCAAAAACTTCAATTTGAAGAGATAAATCGTGATCCAGGATCACGTAAACAAATATGTGAATTTTCTATCAACAAACAAGATGAAATCCGACGAACTTATCCCAAAGAAGGTCCATATCAACCTGAAAATATAGACTATCTATACAATGATGATACTCATCATCGTCGATTTCAACCTTCATGGTTTGGTTCACATAAGGATTGGTTGGAATACTCACCTTCAATGGATGCGATATATTGTCTACCTTGCTACCTTTTTAGTAAGAAACTAATAGGTCGTCCCGGATTAGATGTATTCATTTCAAGAGGTTTTAATAATTGGAAAAAGGTGAAAGATGGAAAGAATTGTCCTTTAATTCGTCATGAAGGGAAAGAACCAAACTCCCCACATAAAATTGCTATGAAATGTTGCGAGGATTTAAAGAATTATTCATGGCATATTGACAAGCTAATTGAGAAACAAATGTCAAAAGAATTAGAGAATAATCGGTTGCGGCTCAAAACCTCAGTAGAGTGTGCTCGATGGCTAGCATTCCAAGCTTGTGCTTTTAGAGGTCATGATGAAAGCCTTGATTCAAAAAATAGAGGTAATTTTATTGAATTAATAAAATTCACATCAACTTTCAATGACAAAGTAGCTAGTGTTGTCTTGGAAAATGCATTAGGAAATGCCAAATATACATCACCCACAATTCAAAAGGAGATTTTGCAAATTCTTGCTAGTAATGTGCGAAATGCTATTTGTGAAGAAATTGGGGATGCAAAATTTTGCATTCTTGTTGATGAAGCTTGGGATGAGTCGAAGAGAGAGCAAATGGCCATCATTTTGAGGTTTGTTGATAAAGAAGGTTTCATTAAAGAGCGTTTCTTTCATGTTGTGCATGTTAGAGATACTGCTACATTGACTTTAAAGAATGAGATATGTGCTGACCTTTCTCATTACAACCTCCACATTGAAAATATTCGAGGTCAAGGATATGATGGGGCTAGTAACATGCATGGTGAATGGAATGGATTACAAGCTCTTTTTTTTTAAAGATTGCCCATATGCTTATTATGTACATTGTATGGCTCATAGGTTGCAATTAGCTCTAGTTACAGCATCTAAAGAAGTAAGAGATGTTCATCAGTTCTTTGATCATTTGGTTAATATTATCAATATTGTTGTTGGTTCTAGTAAGCGTAATGATGAATTGCAACATGCTCAAGCAGAACAAGTTGAGAATATGATTGCTTCTAATGAAATTGAGACTGGAAGAGGTGCAAACCAGATTGGTACTTTGCAACGAGCTGGAGATACTAGGTGGGGATCTCATTTTCAATCTATTTGTAGTTTGATTAACATGTTTGATGCTACTTGCAAAATTATCAACACTATCTCTGAGGAAGGGGCTAACTATAAACAACGTGGTGATGCCAAGGGAGTTTATCAGGTATTAACATCATTTGAATTTATTTTAATCTTGCATTTGATGAAAGAGATAATGGGAATTACTAATGTTCTTTGTCAAGCTTTGCAACAACGTTCTCAAGACCTTTTAAATGCCATGCATTTAGTTTCAAATACAAAATCACTTATTCAAAAGTTGAGAGATGATGGATGAGAGCCTTTACTTGCTAGTGTTATAGCATTTTGTGAGCAACATGAAATTGATATTCCTGATATGAATGCTCGTTACACTAAAGGTCGAGGTAGATATCGTCGTCAAGATGAAGATTTAACAATGGAACATCATTTTAGAATTTACATATATATAGTTGCAATAGACTTTCAATTGCAAGAATTGAAAAGTAGATTTTATGGGCTAACAACGGAACTTGTCATTCTTAGTTCAGCTTTAAATCCCAAGGATGCTTTTAGATTATTCAAAATTGTTCATATATGCACTTTAGTTAAGAAATATTATCCTCAAGATTTTATTGAACATGAACAAGAACTTTTGGAGTCTCAATTGCAACATTATGAGCTTTATGTGATAAAACATCTAGATTTTCAGAATATGAGTACAATTTCCGAGCTATGTAGGGGATTAAAAATTTTAGGAAAGTCTAATATCTATTTTTTGATTGATAGACTTATTCGTCTTGTGTTGACCCTTCCAGTTTCTATAGCAACTACAGAACGAGCTTTCTCAGCTATGAATTTGTTAAAAACAAGATTTTGCAATAGAATGGAGGATGAGTTTTTGGCAGATAATATGATAGTTTGTATAGAGAAGGTAATTGTAGGGAATTTCACTATAGAGATGATAATGGATGAATTTTATTCCATGAAAAATCGTCATCAGGCATGATTTGATCCGGTTGATGGCCTGACCTAACCTGAATAATGTTACGTGATTTTTAATGGGAGATTTAGTGAGGCTTAGTCCATGGAGCGGAGGCTTGGGCAGACAAAAAAATTTTGGCCCGTCTTGTAGCCCATTGTGAATCCTGTGCACAGGATATAAAAGCCTTTTTTTTGTGATTAGGGTTTTGTCTTGTTGTTGTTTTTGAGAAAGAAAAGCACTGTAGCCACACATTTTAATTTTCTTTGATAATAGTGAAATCCCTGCAACTCCGTGGACGTAGGCAAATTGCCAAACCACATAAATACTGTCTTGTGTGTGTGATTGTTTTTCTTTTGACGTTTTGTTTTCTCTATTTTTTTGTTTCTCACAGGTTTGGAATTTTGGTTGAATTCCCAACATGTTCAAGTATATGATGATATATGAAAGTTGATAATTTTGTATCCAATAGACTTAAGAATTATATTTAGTATATTTATGTTACAACCTGGCCCCCCCATGTATTTATTCTTGGCTACGCCTCTGCTCATCCACATTGACTTTGAACCAAGGATCTATCGATGGCTGCCACTACACAGTGTCATCATAAGCAGGCCGGTTTACTTTGAAGTTCATTGTTTGGAACTCATCCAGTAAGTAGTGAGCCTTCTGTAGAATGGTCAAGGCTTGGGACCGCACCCTACCAAGCCACACTTTGTTCCTACTGAACCATAAGCACCAAGCCACTGTACAAACCAACCCTAGCAATTCCTTATCTACTCACTGCCGAAACTTAAGGTGCCACAAGAAATCTTGAAACTCTTGAAACTCAAGGAAAACATCACCATCTAAGTTGAAAGAAATTCCAGAAAGTGCCCACACTTCTTGAGCTATAGCACAATTCCAAAGAACATGCCCATTACTCTCAGTTGCATCTCAACAAGCTTCACAAATAGGAGAGTTGATAACTTTCCTTCGACATAGGTTTGCTTTGGTGGAAAAAATATTCCTACTCGCCCCCAATGAAAAAGATTTTATTTTATTAGGAATATTGAGTGACAAGGCAAAAATGTATTGACCCCTTGCAAATTAATAAATTACCCAAGTTAATTAATTAGTTTCAATTACATGCAATGGCATGGCACCACAAACATATCAACAACTAAACTAAATATAGCAGAAATTAAAGTTGACACAGTGATTTGTTTATGAATAGGGAAAACCACCAAGACAAAATACCCAATGAGTGATTTTAAAGTCACTACTCCCAGGAATCTACTATTATCAATCACAAGCAATTACAAGTACAAGGAATCTTACCAAGCCCTTTAGCCTATCCCGAAATATCAACCTACAGGTGAACCCTTACCCCAATACCCAATTGGACATGTATTGTAGTGGCAATCTTTCCGTTCAATGCATGAATCCTAGCACATGACTAACCAATGATGCATGGATCCTAGTACGTGACTAACTCCTTTGCACGAATCTCAGTATGTGACTAACTCCATAGCAAGCCTTTGATTGATGTAGTTGATTTGTAACAGCTTTATATAAAAACATCAATAAGATCTTCAATGATGGTGTGAGAGACTTTGCATGGTTACAGAAACCAAAGGCATACAAGAAACGCAGCAAGAACTCTTTCTTCTGTAGGAGGAGGCTAGGGTTTCAAAAAGAAACCCTTATGAAGCTCTTTAGGGTTAGGTTTTTCTTTTTCCACCTCCTTGTTTAAATAGGAGCTCAATGGGCTTTTCTATTCCAAATAAGTATACACAAACCTTAGGCTTTCCTAGTCCAATAAGGATTATACAAACCCATAAACAAATAGCCTTTTAGAATAAAAATGTTGCTGGCTATAGTATGAATCCTGTAAGCTCGATAGATTGAGACATGTGTCAAGCTTTAATGAATCTTGATAAATCGTGCTTTTGTCGAGGAGGTATCGAGACCTACAGATTGCACTTTTCTTGAGCAGTTCTTGAGTAATCTTTATGTCTTTAATGTAACCACTTGTAATAATCATCTTGAACCTATTTAGATTTACTCAAATACAAGTAAAGTGCATTTTGTCTAAGGATATGCCAATTACATAAAAGTATGTCCCTTACATTGAGTCTCTAAATTGACTTCCAAAACAACTTGCTATTTTGTGTGTTGGAAGCTTCACTATCTATGGCATTGGCAGATAAATATCTTGCTAGTTTATAGGCACTTTTGATTGAGAACATGCCCTTGGGCATGTAAGCCCACACCAATCGGTCCCTAGGGAGTCTTGAACTTAAAGGTATGCTTAGTATGGCCTCAACATCCTATGGGGCGAAAAATTGCTGAATTATGCCCCTTCTCCAAGCTGCGATGTATGGGTCGATGAATAAAGAGAGCTTTGCATCATCTGGGATAGCAACAAGTTTGGAGGTAAGGCGAAAAGTAGAGAGTTGGTTCAACCATTTTTCATTGCAAACACTGATGGAATGGCTATTACCTACCTACCAACAAGTACCTTGTTGAACCACTGATTATGCAGTCATAATGCTACACTAAGCATATGATGGGTTGTTACCTAATTGAGTTGAGAGAAAATCATCATTGGGAAAATAACGAGCCTTGAGTACTTTATGGACTAGTGAATTTGTACATGTTTGTAACCGACAACCTTGCTTTGCTAGTAACACAAGAAGCTTTGAGATCCCAAAAACCCAGTCCCCCCTTATCTTTGGGAGTGCACATTTTTTCCCAACTTAACCAAGCCATCTTATTACTCTCATTGGATTGACCCCACCAAAAATTATGGACCAAGCTTGTCATCTTATCACAAATTACATCAGGAAGCTTAAAAACACTCATAGTTTATGTCAAGATTGCCTGTGCAACTGTCTTGATAAGAATTGCCTTCCCAGCATTAGATAGTAATTTCTCCTTCCACCTTTATAGTTTCTTATTCAACCATTCTATTAATTGATGGAAAGTATTGCGCTTATTTTTGCCCACCAAAGAAGGAAGGCCAAGGTACTCTTCATGCTCCTTAATTATCTCTGCTCCAAAGTGATTCTTTCATCTTGGACATCCTGGGGTGTGTTTTGACTGAAGTAGAGGGATGTCTTCTCACGATTCAATTGTTAACCTGAGGCTTGTTCATACATATGTAAGATAGAAATCAGAGAGAATTCTGTTGTAGCTTGACAAACAATCAAACTATCATCTGCAAAGAAGAGGTGAGAGATCTTTGGGCCTCTTGCACACATTGCAACTCCATTTAGCACTCCTTACTCGGCTGACCTACGAAGAAGTGCCGACAAACCTTCTGCACATAGTAAAAACAAATATAGGGACAAGTGATCCCCTTGGCACAGGCCTTATTAGGGGTAATATTGCCTTAAGGCTTTCCATTAATTTTTATAGCATATGTTACAGACCGAACACATGTCATCATAATTTCAACCCAATGTGTATGAAAACCCATCTTCAGCATAATTTTTTCCAAGTATCCCCATTCAACCCTATCATGGGCCTTACTCATATCAAGTTTAAGAACCATCTAACCCACTTTTCCACTTTTTTTTTGGTGGCTAATATGGTGCATTTTTTCAAATGCAGCTAGGACATTGTCAGTGATAAGGCAGTTATTCATATAGATACTATATTTCGCTTTCCCTCGATTTGCATGCTAGGCCCCAAAAATTCCAAAAATATTAACTTTCTTCCACGGGGCTGCAAAAACATCTTGATTGATGTGACGTGGTGTGCTGTCATAGGCAACCATAAATAAAACCTATACTCTTAAAAATATATGTAGTAGTGCGAGTAAAGATCGTTTCCATGGAGAGTATCTAGTCTAATTTTATGCTACGTGAACAAGGATTTTTTGGGGGGGGGGGGGGTTTGAGTATAATGAAAACAATTGTAAGAAAAACAACTAAGGAACAATTCAAATTAAAGTATCGAAATCAATCAAGAGAATAAACCTTAGTCTACGTCAACATCCATCATCGGAATTTTACAACTGATCATCAATGTAAGTATATATCAATTCACACTTTGAATATTCACCATTGGAACTATTTTCCTATCTCTCCTTAGTTGCAGTTAATTAGAAAATAAGCGATCTAATTAACCCTAACTACTAAACAACTTAAGACAAGCACTAAAGGCTTAATTTAGTAGTAGCCTTAAGAATTAGTGAGATCAATGAAGCTAAACAACACACAAACAAACGGTTGCATTTAATTTAGTTGAGCGTTCTTCCAAAGATCTAATAATTTTTGACACAGCAAATCATTATGAACGGTTTTAGACCCCTTAAAACACAACCAGATTGGTTAGCCTAGATTAATTAGCCAAGTTGTTACTTAGTCAAATTATGCAATTCTAGGTTAAAGCAATCAAATAATCATATCAAGAATATATAGCAGCGGAAAAGTAAATGACACAAGATATGATCACCCAATGAAACCAAACCGGTAAAAAACCTGGGGAGGATTTTACCCACCTATCTTCAAGGCAAACCTGAATCCACTATGAAAGAATCGAAGTTCATACAAAAGGACTACAAGCTCCCCGCTTGACTTCCTAATGCTACCCACCAGTAGAACTTACTGACACGACCCTGTGCAAGCTCCGACTCCACGGACTCTTTCTTTCTTGGATTCTTCAATCAAGTACAAGCACCCCTGCTTGTGTATTTTTAAGTTCTTGAATCTGCAACTGAATGATTACCAAGTTATTGACATAATCTTGAATCTTGGAAACCCTAAGTATATGTGAAGGAAAGCTCCTCAATGATCTCACAAGAGATTCACATAAATAGCAATATGAGCAACAAAGACTTAGAGAGGTTTGGGTACAAAACCCTAGATACAAAAGAGGCACTCTCTTCTCTCTCTCCAAAAGCTCTCAAGAATGTAATGCTCAAATACAAGAACAACCCAATACAATAAAATGCTCATTATAACAAATTCAACCTAACTACTATCCATCAGTTGCAAGTGTAGACAGCAGCTCAATTGAATCAGCCTGTATATTTCCTGAAACACTCAACAAACGCATAAACGCATGTGTGACAGAAAAATAGTAAATCAACAAATATGCAAACTAACTCTCCCCCTAAGTTAGATACATCAAAAACAAAGTTAACTCCCCCTAAACATAACATTCTTGTATTTTCCACACATATTCCCACATATCAACTATTTCTCCCCCTTTTTATCACGTATTGACAAAGACAACTCATACAAAGAGTAAACAGTTAACATACGCAATAAAGGATAAGAGAAAATAGAGAAAGAAGGGGACACAAAACAATTCAACTCTATAGAAAATAGAGACAGCTCCCCCTATGAACAACACAAGTTAAAAAAACTTTCCTCCTCCTATCAAAAATAGGAAAAACAAAACAAGTTTTGGGAAAAATAGTGTTGGGGAAAAATAAAGGGGGTGGGGAAAATCAACAGCATAGGATCAGGAACATCCTCACCAGCAGGACCAAACACAAACCAAAGTTAAAACTAAAGTGAGGATACACATGAAGAAAAAATATTCTCTCTTTCAATAAAATGCAAACATGGCACTATGTGACCCATAAATAGTTGCATGAGTAGAGAAAATATTTGCACATTGATTATCCATCATATCTCTTAAGAAAAATATTTTCTACAGTTCACACATAAGAAAAAGCATATACTAGAAAGTACGTAACTCAAAAATTAATCAATCAATTTTTAGATCAAGTTGACTACCCAATTTAGCAAAGTGTATGTATGCTATGTATGAAAACAATGAGAGATATGACTGCAAAACTGCAAAATGGATACAGAAATCAATGCAATGCATGTGAATCCTAAACACAAACCAAGGGCAGACTGCAAGTTAGCACAAAAATCAATAGAATAAAATTCTACATGATGCATGAAATAAGTACAATGCTATGATGAATGAACTAATGCAGTAGAATTAAGTTCAATTGAGCATAGAGTTTCTAACAAAAACCCCAAAAATTTGAAAACCACTTGTTGAATTTTTAAACAAATTGATGAATTGAGCATCACATAACACAACTCACAGAGTATAATGCTTAATTACATCCAAACAACAAGCTAATTTCATCAAATTCAACTCAATTTCACAAAAGCCCCAATTCGGATCAAGAACAAACCCTTTTTAAAAACCTGATTCGCGACTTTCGATTGATCGAAAAATACATTCGACCGATCGAATGAAACAGTCATTTTTAAACAAATTAAAGCACTTTTTCGATCAATCGAAAATCAGAATGGATCGATCGAACTGGACAGAGGCTCACAAAATTTTTGAGAAAAATCACAGTTTTGAAAAACATAAACCTAATTTTGAAAACAACTCCTCAAAGCATTAAACAACGAAAGCAAAATGCATGAGTATGAGATGGAATGCTTTTTCAAAAACCAAACTTTAAACCCAATTTTCTCAAAAACAAGTTTCAATCATTCTCCCATTGAAATTTTCTTAAGCAACAAATATGTTCTTACACAAATCTCAAGATATTTTCAAAATTTTCAAACTTGAAACACATTTTGCATTAAAATCAAGGAACTTTTAATCTTGGATGACCACAACAAAATCACACACAATATAATGTACCAAGTTTAGCAAAGAGTAACTTGTGTAGTGTGTGCAACTATCAAAAACTTGAGATACATGTGAGGTGATATGTGAATAGCAATTAATCACAAAGTCTACACAAT
The DNA here is from genome assembly GCA_030445155.1 of Quercus variabilis. Lineage (NCBI taxonomy): Eukaryota > Viridiplantae > Streptophyta > Magnoliopsida > Fagales > Fagaceae > Quercus > Quercus variabilis. Next base: position 43,567,473 of record CP129447.1, on the reverse strand, counting down.
CCATCACATAAAATTTAAAAGAGACTATCACCTAAAGAGTTAAATCCTATAACTCCCACATCTCCTAGAACAAAAACTTGCAATCATGTAAGTTTCTTGCATTTTTGCCTCTTATTTGTATGAGATAGCATTCAGCCTAATAGTACACACTGGTTTGAATTAAGTGAATTGGCATCAAGCCTAATAGTACACACCAGTTTTAATTTAATTGAGGCTACACCTTATGTTCTTTTTATGCATGTGCTACACTTTCTCGAGCACACAATCTTATGATATGCACTAAGGTGTTCATGATTGGCTAGTGAACACTGGTGAGATGGTTATTTATGCCTTTCTCAAAAGACTCAAGTCCGACAGTCAAATAACATATGACTTCATGATAAAGACAGAGTGATTAAGAACCACACACATCTTTCCCACACAACATGCACTACAAAGTTTCAACTAGTAAAGTGCAATAATTAAGTTCATCCGAGCTAAACAAGGTACATAAACTTGTTATGTAAAGATAAGGTGGCCAACCTTGATTTCAAACCCATGATATGAAATACAAAACATAAAAAATCTTTTTAGTTTAAAAAAAATTTTATGACCAAAAACAAAAAGCACACATTATGCTAAATGAATAATGCAAATGCAATGCATGACAATGTTTAACTAAGTTATAGAGGGTACACAAACAAGAAATATCAATTTCTTAATTAACCCATGAGTACATATACAAACTAGTACATACTCACACAAAATCAGAAATAGCTTAGCATACTATTTAAGTTTCTCCACAATCTCAAGCATGTTTTAAATCAAGAAAGAGATATCATAACTCATGTAATCCTCAAAAAGAAAAACTAGACACAAAATAAAATATTTTTGTCTTTTTGAAAATTTTTCAATGTTTTTGGATTTTTTTTTAATAAAAACAACCTAAAAAACAAAACAACCAAAAACAAAAACAAAACATGTCCATAAATAATTGAAAGAATTAAATCAGGGACAAGTTAGCAACACTCACCTTGGAGAATCTTTTCTCACCCATCTAGCACGAGTCTTCGGCTTTGTAGGTGAAAATCCATGTGAAGCAGAGTGTATTTGAGGGATTATACCAAACTTCTGAGAGAGACTGAAATCCTGCAAATTCCTTTCACAAGCCAACAAGCTCAAATTTTTCAAAAGAATATGAAACAATTTATATGGACTTATGGCAGGAGAAATATCATCACATATCCTAGATTGACATACAGAATGCTTAAATTTCAATTTATGACAATTAGGACGAATGTGACCAGAGACACCACAAAAGTGACAAACAGGAACAAATTTAGGAACATCAGTATTCCTAACAACAAGTCTAGTCTCAGATTTAGGTTTTTGCCTCAACAAAGAACAATTTGGTCTAATATGACCAACACCACCACAAAGGTGACAGGTAGGCACAAAAACAGATTTCTTTTGCACACTAACAACAGGTTTAGACATAGGTTTAGAAACTTCAGCGTTAACATCAGCACTTTTACCTTTGTCTAACCTAGCAAAATAAGCCTTTTCTTTATTATTCCTCTTAAAAGGAGGGATATAAACTTTCTCAGTTTTAGGCTTAAGAGAAACAGAAACACTTCTGTTATCAACAACAGGCTTGGTACTAGTCAATTTTTCAATTTTAGTTTTAGATTCAACTAACTCTTGTTCCAAGCTTTTCATCTTCTCATCTTGAGAGGAAATTTGATTTCTCAAAAATTCATTCTTTTTATTAGACTCATCTAATCTAACAATCAATTCTTCTTTTTCAAGATTAGCCAATTTTAACTCTTCTTTAAATTTCTTAGCAATTTTCAAAGATTTAGATAATTCCTTACGAAGAGTTTCAAAAGCATCAAAAAAATCAACAGAAACAATATTGTCCTTTTTAATCAAATCATCACAGGCATCATTAAAATCAGCAGAAGCATGAGCAGAAACATGATCAGAAAGATAATTCAAATTATCCATGACAACAGGGGGTCAAGGATCAGCTCTTAGATCAAAAGATCTACAACAGAAGAGCTACCTGCTCTGATACCACTTGATGGAAATTTAGACCCCTTAAAACACAACCAGATTGGTTAGCCTAGATTAATTAGCCAAGTTGTTACTTAGTCAAATTATGCAATTCTAGGTTAAAACAATCAAATAATCATATCAAGAATATATAGCAGCGGAAAAGTAAATGACACAAGATATGATCACCCAGGAAAACCAAACTGGTAAAAAACCTAGGGAGGATTTTACCCACCTATCCTCAAGGCAAACCTGAATCCACTATGAAAGAATCGAAGTTCATATAAAAGGACTACAAGCTCCCCGCTTGACTTCCTAATACTACCTACCAGTAGAACTTACTGACACGACCCCGTGCAAGCTCCGAATCCACGGACTCCTTCTTTCTTGGACTCTTCAATCAAGTACAAGCACCCCGCTTGTGTATCTTTAAGTTCTTGAATCTGCAACTGAATGATTACCAAGTTCTTGACATAATCTTGAATCTTGGAAACCCTAAGTATATGTGAAGGAAAGCTCCTCAATGATCTCACAAGAGATTCACATAAACAGCAATATGAGCAACAAAGACTTAGAGAGGTTTGGGTACAAAACTCTAGATACAAAAGAGACACTCTCTTCTCTCTTTCCAAAAGCTCTAAAAAACGTGGCTTAGGGTTTCCTTTATATAGTGGGAGAAGTAGATCTGAAACCCTAATCCTTAATGGGCTAAAGCTGCTGTTTGGGCCGACTTAAAATTCTGCAGATACGATTTTCGATCAATCGAGCTTGTTCTTCGATCGATCGAACCAGGCAGAATATGAAGTCTTCTTCTTGCAGCTTGTATGTTCTTGAATCTTGACTTGAATCACCTTGAGCATTGTCTAATAAAACCTATAGACTCTAAGATCTATATCTAGACAAGTTTGTGTTCACGATTTGCCAATTGTTCTAAACATTTAGAACATAACACATTAAATCTTGGTTGCTTCACAAATTAGATAGATCAAATAATTACAGATTCGATATCTAACCTAGCAATAGATTGCAACGAATAATAAACTAATAGGCCTCATAGTAATTAAACGAGACAATCATGAAAATAGGCATAAAAGAACATTCGGTATTCAAAGCATAAATTAAATAATAAAAACAAGTTAGATCTCACAGTTTTATTGATTCCGAGACTTTAGTTTTCTTTGACCAAGTATAAAAGTTTTAGCCACGCAGGGCCATCACAAAAAACTTGAAGGAGAAAATTAGAGAAGAAGGGAGAGAAAGGTGTGTGTGTCCAATTCTGATTTCTCCTCCTCCTTTTACACGTTAATTCCCCCTTTCCCAAGCCTACAAAATCTCCTAAAAATATTCTAAATAATAATATCCAAATCTGGTTAATTAAGGAAAAATATTAAAAATAAAACAAATGTTAGGACATATGTGTTTTCACTTATTAAGAACATATGTCACTTGTTTATGTAAATTGACTAATCCTTTGAGAAAACACACTCTACTTGTAATTGGGTAGTTCTAGGTGTTTTTAATACTTCAAGAAACAAGGTTTCAAGGTCAAGTGTTGAAGTCATCAAGTCTGTCCAAGAAAAAGCAAGCTGACGTGCAATTTCATTAAAGCTCGACACCTACTCGATAGCTACCTTGACATCTGCTATTTATCGAGATTTAAAATTTTAGATTTTTTGATCTGATTTTTTTGGGATTCGTGAATATGTTTTTGGGCCTTCTTTTCTCCAAACCCTAAACATATAAAAGGATTGTTTTAAGAGCCGTCAAGTGTGACACAAGTTGCAAACTCATTGAGCAATCTCTGTTCAAGCAACTTGTGATCAAAGACGAAGTTCTTGACCTAGTTCATCTTCTCTGAAGAAGTTGCTGTGTATTTGTACCATAGGGTTTTGTGACCAAGCATCTTCTTAATCTTCATCGTGTAGGATGAACTGAAGAACTTTGCAGCCAACCTTTCTTCCTTAAGTTGGTGTTTTGAAGTCGCGTACTGGGATCCGCGCATTAGTTAGTCACGTACTTGGGAGCCGTGCATCAAAGGTGGTAACTGTCGCTACAGATCAAGTCCAATTGGGTATTGGGGTAAGGGTTCAACTGTAGGTTGGTAAGGTACTTGGGATTCATTTACTTGTAACCGCTTGATTTGATAATAGTGGAGTTTCGAGAGTGGTAACTTGAAAATCACCCGGTGGGGTTTTTGCCGCGAGGTTTTTCCTCATTCGTAAACAAATTACCATGTAATTTAATTTCTGCTGCATATTTAGTTATTTGGTGATTTTTTTGTGCTTCAACGAAATTGCATGATAAATTGATTAATTAATAACTTGGTTAAGTAATTAATTGGTTTAATCACAAGGGGTCATTCAGATTGTGGCCTATCAAAAAAGTCCTAATATAACTAGGAAAGTGGTGTTTTTCCGCTAGAAATTTCGTGCATCAGATCTGGAAGCTTTCAAAAATAAACCACATTAGATCTACATATTAGAATTTCAAGCAAAGGAACATTCTAGAACGTCAACAGTGCAGATGCAGCAACTTCAAGCCCAATTTTGACCTTGATTCATCCCGTATCTCTCAAAACTCAAAACATGAAAGTTGTAGAGCTTTGTCTTGGCATTCCACATCATCTTGAATCATCGCAATCAAAGCTCATATGAGAGAGTTATGCCCAGGTTACGAAACGATGTCAAAACTATCCAGAATTGCCCAATTAACTTCGTTTTGCACTTAATGTCTTCATTTGCATCCTAAATCAAAATATAAGAATAATGAGTACATTTAGGCACCAAATACGTATAAAAGACTAAACATTAAGGGAGAAAAATATGACATTTTGCATTCTCATCATGGCGTAACCTATTCTAGCATCGAACCAGTCGAAGTGCCGTTTCAAGTCAAATTGACCAAAATGCCTCTGGTTAACGTTGGGTTGACTGAAAGTCAAAGTTGGTCAAAATCATCACAAAACAACATTTTTTCTTGTTTCTTCATCAACTTGAGCTACTCGAAGATTTTCGTCAACTTGGAGCAAGTTTGACTAACTTTGACCTAAGGTTGATCCTTGGGGGCACAAAATACTATAATTTTGATCCAAGTTTTGAAATGTATTGAGAATAGTGTCATTGCAAAGATTATTGAATTCCCTTTCCAATATCTATTCATGGGTCGAAATCAGAGTTAAAACGGTTGAGATATCTTAAAAACTATGCAAAACACATCAACTCATTTCCTGAGGCCATACATTTTGATCAAACCATTGGAATTTCAATTTATTTAGTTTTCTAGAAACTATACATCCATATCTTTCTAGGGACACCAAGATCAACTCAATCGGAGTTCGAGAAGGCATCAAAATATGTGCTAGCCTAACCCGGGGCACCTTCGGGAAGTGTACCAAGCCTCCATTTAAGCCCCTAGACCGCCAGATTTAAAAAAAAAAAAAAAAAAAAAAAAAAAAAAAAGGGCAAGTTCAAGCATTTTTCTGGGCAGATTCTCTTTCTTTTCCTCTCTAAATTCTTTCACAAACATATAAAAAACCTTTGGTTTCTCTCTTCTCTTAACAAGAAATAGGTAGTGTTCTTGCATTCTTTTTCCTCTCCTTGGTCTTAGGACCTTGGATTTGAGGTTTAAAGGGTGTAGATGTAGCTTTTTAGCTACAATTTACACCCTTTGCCTTATCTTTGTTCATAGTATGGCTATTTGTTTTCCATGGTATATCCTTGCTTTATCTTGCTTCCAAGCATGTTTTATATCCTTTTTAGCATGTCTCCTTGCTTTTTTGCCATGTTTTACCCCTTTGATGTGTTTATGCCTAGATCTACTTGTTTATGTGCTCCTTGCTAAGTTTATGACTAGATCTACTTGTTGATGTGATCCATGCCATGTTTATGCCTAGAGCTACTTGTTTATGTGCTCTTTGCTATGCTTATGTTTAGATCTATATCTTTGTGTGCCCCATGCCTTGTTCATGTGTTTAGATCTCCATGTTGGTTGCTATGCCTTGTACTTCAATAGCCTTTTTGTCTACTGTACCTCTTTCTTGTGTTTTGGCCCTTTAGGTAGGGTGTAGATCTAGATCTTTTGGTCTAGGCCTACATCGAAGGGTTTGGATCACTTCTTTTATGCATGTCTATGCTTGCTTGCTTCTATACTTTATCTCCATGTTTACTTGTCTAAATCTAGGCTTAGCCATGCTTTGTGCCCTTTGTGGGCTTGTGCTTGTCAATCTTTGGAATCACTTGCTTGTACAGTTAAATCCACCCCTCTTGTGGCTTGTTGGATGTAACCACTTGTGAGACACATCTCCGTGATGTTGGTGTGCTTGATACACACATTTCTTCACTCTGTGTGATGTTGTTATGCTTGCTTTGTGCCACTGTTTTTGCTTTCTATGCTTCTTTGCATCTTTGCATGCTTGCCTACATATTTATGCATGAGTCTGTGTGTTGTCCATACTCTAATCTCATGGAACTATGGACACCTAATCCAAACCTACATTTTTCCTTTGATAACATGTTTGTTTACCCCCATTTGGCTCTCTCTCTCTTTGGTAGTTTGTCTTTTAGCATGCTTTCTTTCTAGTTGCTTCTTTGCTTGTCTACTAGCTTGTTTCTGTTATCATTGCATTTACATGCGTGGAGCATGGATACTTGGAGCAAGGGCATGACCTTCTAGGTGAAGCAAAAAGGGCAAGGTTGCAAGCAAGAAGATGCAAGCCCAAAAAGGGCAATGTTTAGTAGATTAGGAGGCCTAGCCTCCTCGAGTGGTTACATCTTTCTCCTTCTCTCTTAGCCTCTTCTCTAGAGCAATGTATAAGGGTCCCCCCCCCCCCTTCCTTGTACCCTTTATCTTTCTTACTCCTTGCTTGGGTCACATTCTCTGGGTATGGTAATGTCTGTTTTGTAGGAAAAATACATGAAAAATATAGTTTTGTATCTCATACAAAAACACAGCGAAATATGAACAGATCTACTTCATTCATGTGAGATAGCATGTAACATTTGAGTTTTGGAAACAAAGAATGAGAGAGTGTATCTTGATGCAGTGAAATTCCAAAAAATTGAAGATTGATCTTGAGATGCCTTTCCATCTTCACTCCAATTCCACAATGTGCCCAAGATGTGTGGTCTCTCAATTAGTTCTATATGTGATCTTTTGAGAGAATAATTAAATGTCTCCCTTGAAAAGAACTCAGATTTTTTCTCCTTTTTAATCACACATATATTTTCTACACATAGGCTATTACATTTATTTAATAACTCTTATTAAATAAATAGTTGATTATCTAATTGGGTTAGCCTTTTGGGCCAGCCCAATTGGGCTTTAGCATATGGCTTGGAGTGGGACCAAAAAGGACAAGCAAAGCTCTAGTTCCAATGGGCTTTGGACTTATCTATCAACTCTTGACAAGCCCAAAGTTATCATTAATTATATTTAATATCACAATATAAATATAATTGCACTCTAGGCCTTATTAATAAATTACATCCCAAAACTTTATTAAATATTTAACTCCTTCATGAAAATATTCGTTGTAATACAAAGTCATAATGTATAACAGTCACTTTGTAAATTACTACCTCTTGATCCTTGAGTACCCAGTTTAATCCTTTAAGTTATTCATGTATATTTTATGAAATCTAATTTCATAAAATAGATAAACTTTAGTAACTCTTTACTAAAGTGGTTAGGCCTAACACTCTAAATAACCAATCCCATTAAACTTATCTCAAGGGAATATTTTATATCTCTATAAAGAGACTATGAATTCCATCTTGAGAATGTGTTCCTTCAACATTACGTGTGGTTGTCCAACATACTGAGGTTTTGACCATTTTTCTAGGTCTCACTCCTGATATATTAATGCAACCTACTTTTCATGAGCTTGTCTTTCATGTCTTTGGGAAAGTTTTCCCCATGACCTTTATCTCTTCTATATTGGACTTGGACCCTTCATTCTCTTTGTTTAAAGCTTTTAGGATGTCTCGAGGTATGTTTGGGACCTTTTCCATTCCTTCAACATCATGATCCAAATCTATTGTCTCATTCACATCGTCCATACCCTCGTTATGGCAAAGGGACGATGTACCCATTTGGGAATCAGAACAAATCTTATAGAGTGGAACATATACAGAGAAAGATAAAATAATTTGCACACACATATTCATAGGAAAGAAAATAAAGAGAGGTGCTATAATTTTCCTGAATAATACATTGAATATTTCATTAATGGATTATGGGGATGGGAAAACAAAGTTCATGCTTGATAATGATAAAAGGGAAATACTCTTTTTTGTTGTTTTTGTGAAAACAAACTAGGGAAACGAACATGAAATACAAATAAAGTAAGAAATGACATAAGCATGAAAAACAAACTATATGTGCTATTCCAACCCTTTTGGGTGATCGGGAGGCCTAATCACTCAATGATGGAATATTCTTTACTCAACTGGTGCAACCACAAAGCAAGGCTTAATGGTCTAATGGCCTGCCGTCTTGCTTAGCATCCTTGGTTGGATAGTAGAAGTCGAATTATCTTCAGAAGATGTGATGGCATTCATGGAGACCTCTTTGGGACAAATCTGAATAATGCAAGCCAGATTAGGCTCCTCGTCTTCCAATTCCTCGAAAGGTTTTGGCATAATAATCTCGACTAGAGACAGAAAAGTGGTTTTGATATTGGGAATGACATCCTTGAAATGGCACATTTTCTTTTTTTTCCTCTAGAAGCTTGAAAAAGTTCTTCATGAGTTGGTTCATACCCTAAACTGAATATTCCTTTGTTATTTGAGAGTTCAACGAGAGCAAGGCTCCCACGTCCTACAGCCTGGAGGCCTTGGCCTAACTTGTACCCAAACTTAAGCATTTCCTTCACGACCATCAAAATTGTTGCGGGACAGTTGGACTTGGGCTCTGAAGCATTGTGAATCATGGAAACTAGCTTGAAGCTATGGAAGGATGCTTTTGGAAAAGCATTAGCATTGATGTAGGGAATAGATGTCTCTTGGAAGATAGTCATGGGCTCTTCAGCCATAATGGTGATCAACTGATTCCCAGAGATGAACTTGAGTCTTTGATTGATGGTGGACATGATAGCACCTGTTGTATGCAACTAGGGCCTCCCTAAAAGCATGTTGTATGGAAAGTCCACTTTAATCACTTGGAAGTTAACCATGAAGGATCTTAGGCCAATCTTAATCATTAGCTCAATTTCTCCTTGCACTTCGTGATGCATGCCATCAAAAGCTCTGATGATCATAGTGCTAGGTTTAATAAGAGACATATCCACCTTTAGGCGCTCAAAAATGGCCATTGGGCAAACATTCAAGGATGATCTATTGTCGATAAATACCCTTATGACAATCATACCTTCACATTTGGCCACGATGTGCATGGCCAAAATATGATCTCTTACTTCTAAAGGCAATTCATAATCTGAAAAGGAGACTTGGTTGGTGGCCAATACCAATGATACCATACCCTCGAAGGAGGAGTCTGTAATATCGGTAGGAACATGCATTTCCTTCAATACCTTTAATAGAGCCTCATGATGGACCTCGGAAGATAACAACAGGATTAAGATAGAAATTTGAGATGGAGATTTGTTCAATTACTGAATCACAGTATAATCGGCCTTCAGAATGGTTTTTAAGAATTCCTCAGCTTCTTCAGTGGTGAACTTATTCTTGACTAGCTTAGCTGTGCTCTTACCAATCTGTTTCCTCCTCTTTTCTAGTTCATCAAGAGTATAACATCGACCACTCCTAGTGAGTCCGAATAGACATGAAGAGATATTAGAGAAACCTCTTCCATTCTAGTTCTGGTGAAGATCAAAGTCACATTGTACTTCCATGGGACATGATGGCTATCTTTGTAAGGGAAAGACTACGGTATATCAATGACCACGCCTTCTTGCGTCTGCAGATTTGGCACTAGGAAGAACATCTTTGGATCGTTAATGACTAGATTGGGCAAAGCAGCTGTTGGTTAAAACTGGTTTTGTATCTCATACAAAACACATAGCGGAAGCAACAAACAAAAATCTATTTTATTCATGATTGATAACTTGCACTATATAAATTCTAGAATTTGCGTACCTTGGTGTGGAGGAATTCAAAACAAAAGATTATAAGTACTTGGGAACGCTTTTAATCTTCACTCCAATTCCACTTTACGCCCAAGAAGTGTGGTCTCTCAATCAATTTCCAAGGGAGAATAACTGAGTGGTTTCACTCGCACATACACACCACTTCACAATGGTGTCTCACTTTTTCTCTAATCTCTTATAAAAAATCTGTATGTCTCTCCCTTTATATATAATTGATTATCTAATTGGGCCGGCTTATTGGGCCTTTCCAATTGGGCTTTAATGTGTGGCTTGGAGTGGGACCAAAAGGACCAATAAGACACTAGCTCCAATGGGCCTTGGGCTTTTCTGTCAACTCTTGACAAGTCCAAAGTTACCATTAATTATATTTAATACCACTATATAAATATAATTGCACTCTAGGCCTTATTAATAAATTATATCCCAAAACTTTATTATACATACAACCCCTTCATAAAATATTCGTAGTAATTCAAAGTCATAAATAAAAACTGTCACTTTGAAGATTACTACGTCTTAATCCTTGAGTACCCGGTTTAATCTTTTTAAGTTATTCATTATATATTTATGAAATCCAATTTCATAAATATATACTTTAGTAATTTCTTACCAAAGTGGTTAGGCCTAACTCTCTGAATAACTAAACCCATTAAACTTATCTCAAGGGAATATTTTAAATCTCTGTTAAGAGACTATGAATTCCATCTTGAGAATATATGTTCCATCAACACGCAATGTGGCTGCCCAACATATTGAGGTTTTGACCGTTACTTTAGATCTCACTCCTGATATATCAAAGCAACCTACACTTCATGATTAGGTCCATTATTCTCTCAGGATTAAGAGTTCATGCAAATATAAGTCGTGAGATTTATTATTCAATTGACAGTCGTTAGGAGAATAATAAATCTCACAGCGGTCCAGTTCAATATGTCTTAACTCTTAAAACATATTAACACATCAACTAGAAGTCTCCACTTCCATGATCAAGACAAATCATCTTAGTTGATATGTTATAATCTTCGCAGATGAAATGCCCAATTTCATCACCGACTATGAACTAAAATTCTGAGTTTACAAAGAACTTGTGACTTATATCTTCTGTGACTAAATCACATAAATCACATACTATGCATCTCATGGACTAAATGATAATGTCCGAATATTCATGTTACCATTATTTTAGATAATAATAAAACAACTTTATTCATCACAACATTAAGTCATACATAATGTCATACATAGCATCATACAATAGGATTTAAGGGCATTAATCTTAACAACAGCTTCTAAAGCTTTTTGGCTAGGAGCCCTTGAGATTCCTTGGATAGTCTTTGACAGAATTAAAAGATTGAGACCTCGAATAACAGGGACAACAGGGGTTCCCTTCTAGACAAATCCTAGAGATGGTTCGGTGATCTTAGGCAAAGATAAGATCAAAGGAGCAAAACCCTCAATGGCTGGCATGGTTTATTCCTTTTTTGGAGCTGGCACTCCTGAATTCTTAGGCGATTCTGTAATCTCTTTGATAATGACAGAAGTTGGAAGAGTTGGCATCCTTATCCCTGGAGGAACCTTAGAAAGGCGCCCTTGCAAGTATTCATCCCAGTCTTTCTTGATTTTATTGACATAGCGTTGTGGCTAGTTCCCTGCGGGAATTTAAAGGGTATAGGCTAGCTGCCATGCAATCATTCCTTCGTACGACCTTTCTTTCAATCCAAATAATGCCACGGTCATCTAAATTGTGAACTTGTGCCCTAAGCACTCTACAATTAAATAAGGCATGTCGGTCCTTATTGTCATAGAATGAGCAGATTTCCTAGTCAAACCCTAAGGCTCCTATGTCCTCTAAAACAATGTGACTTTCTTGGGCTAGAGCCTGTAACATAGCTTTCCAAGGGAATGATGGGGATGAGAAATCTGGGATCCTCTCCTCGACTGTAGGGACAACATTCACATTCCTTTCTAGATGAGGAGGCAACGAATTGCCGATAACATTCAGCCCGATTGTGTTGTCAAATTGTACTAACTTGTTGTCAATGAGATCTTGGATTCGATGTCTCAAATGCACACATTTTTCTAGGGTGTGCCTTTTACCCTAAAATGGTGTTCACATTTCTTGGATGTCAAAACCGGGTAGAGGAGGACCGTCTCTGGGTTTTGCAAATATTGGAATCACTATATTCTTCTCCAATAGATAAGCATAAAGCTCTGCCACGAGCATGGGTAACGGAAAGAATTTTCATGGCTTGACCTTGGGATACCGGGGTTGATCGGGCCTTCCCCTAAGCTAGCTGAACCTATTGCTGATAAGTCTGGGCATTTGGGGCTGTATAAGTAGAAATGACACCCCTTAGTCCTTTAGGTGCTTTATCGATCATGTAAACATCAACTTCCTTCCCTTTGTGGCCAATTTCCTTTTTCACTTGCTGTTCTATCATAGAATTCAAAACATCTGGATTGACTATTTTCATGCTTCTAATACCCTCATCAATACGCTCCTTAATAGGAATTAGGCTTGCGAAGTGAGTGACTTGGGCATTGATTATCTTCTCATAGTAAGCTGGCTTAAGGTTATCGATGAACCACTTAATCATTTCGTCTTCCATCATGAAAGGAAGCACTTGTACAGCTAGCTCACGCCACCTTTGGGCATACTTATCAAAAGATTCCCCACTCTTCTTTTCTATCCTATGAAGAACTGTGCGGTCGGGAGCTATCTCAGTATTGAACCGTTAATACTCCAAGAATGCATTGGCCATCTCTCTCCAATTGGAGGTCTTTTCCAATCTTACAAGCTATCAGGGAAAATTTAGCAGAGTCAAGGATGATTGTCTCCATAGGGTTCCATCTTCCTACAGAACTTGCACAGATGAACGCAATGATCTCTAGTGCCTTCATATTTGACAAACTCAGATGCCTTGAACTTGGGAGGCATAATGACAAGAGAGAAATTGCCTAGGCTATCTAGATCGAAACTTCCTCGAGCGTTGAAGCCCTCTATAGTACATATTTTCTCGGTCAGGGTTTCCACTTGACTTTTGACCTGATTGTAACCAAACTCTAAGGTCTTATCCTTAGGAGGATTCAATTCTTGGTCACTCCCTTGTGGGATGAATGGCAATGTGATTTTGCCTTGATTTGGATCTTAGACTAGCGCGTAGAGCCCTCTAGAGTTGGACCAAATGAATCACAGTTCCCTCCTACAACCAGCTGTTGCATCATGCGTATCATTTTTGCCATCTGCTTTTTTAGGAGAGCGATCTCATGAGTGTTTTCCTTGATGGGGGAAGGACCACTAGTAGACATCTCTTTAGCATGAGATCTAGTGATGATAGGATCACAATGTGATGGTAACTTGCTCTATTTCCTCTAAGCAATCTTTTCTCTTCATAATCCTAGAAAGGCAAAAAAGGGGATGTGAAAGACATGGGGTACATTTGCAAATTTGACAATGTGGAAACACAAAATAAACACGAAGTCAGTTGAGGTTCTTGCTTATTTAAAATGCACCTATCATTTTTGAAAATATTGGTTTGAACCCTTGTTTTTATCATGGTTTGTTTCTATAGTGATGTAGAATTAATGCACAAGCTTGGGAAGTAACTTAAACTTTCATATCTTGCTTGAAATTGCAGGATGTACCCTTCTCTTTTGATTACATAGAAAGCAATGATTTTACAAAACTTGGCTTTTTACAGTGCCCCAAAAACGTGGGCTATAGACAATGGCTCCAACAGTGAGCCTTTTACAATAAAAGGAGATTCTAGTTTACAATGAATAGGCTTCATTCTGGATGGCTTTGCCTTCTTGGAGAAGATCTTGAACTTTTGGCAGCATCCTCCTTGGCGCAGAGTTTCAACTACTTGCCACAAATTTTATCTATACACATTTACATGACAGAGCCATTAATGTATGCATGCATGCCTTTATAGGGTTGGAAACCCTTAAGGATTGGGTATGATCTAATGTGTAAGAAACGGGGTTGCTTTTCCCTAGGAGTTAATCACAAATACTGTGTAAACAAGATAGATAAAACCTGGAGTAAAGCACAACTCTTTGATGCAAGCAAAAGGGCAAACCTGCAAACGAAAACTAGACACTTTCCTCCTGACTCATTTTGAAAGCAATCCTATTAAGGATATCCTACCCTAAGCTTAGATGTTCAATCATTTTGGCTCTTCCTAATTCTAATGGGTTTTGACTTAGTCTAGGTCAATGGTAAGTTGGTCCTATTTTTATTGGGGACCTCAATCATCTAATCCTTCCTTTCATAGAAGTTGTGGTACTGAACGGATCAAGGGGGGCCTTTCTGGCTACTCTTGCCCACCCATAGACCTAAAAGTACCAACAAATTGGCACCCAATAACTAGCTAGACTGTGCATCCAGCAATTGCCTTCAATGCTGAGCCCGGGTTCAACTAAATGTGGGGTGATGTCATGCATTTTGAAATGAAAGGGGAAAGAATTTCCATGCATAACAGATATATACATAAATAAAGGTGTGGCAAAAATTAAATCTACTACCTTAGGTTCGCATATGTGAAGGAACACTGCAAAGCATGCTTTAGGAAAGCAGTAAAGCTTCATACATACGAAAATACCTCAAAGCTTGCGCCAAAGAAGTTGTGCTCTACTCCAGGTTCCTTCTATCCTACTTGCACAACATTGATGTTTAAACCCTTAGGAAAAGCAACCCCGCTGCTTGTACATACTAGACCATACCCTATCCCTAAGGGTTTACAACCCTACAAGGACACTCATGCATACACTAATTGGTTCCATAACCTAATTGTGCAAAAATAAAATTTGTGGCAAGTAACCAAACTCCATTTAAAGGGGAGGTTCTGCCGAAAAACTGTCAGAGATCCAAAGGTCCAAGAGGTCCAAGATGCCTAGATTGTCAAGATGTCAAAATTGCCAAGAAGACCTAGATGTCAAGAATCCAAGGGCTCCTCCAAGAGATCCAAATTACCAAGATGCCCATGATGTCCAAATTGCCAAGGGATCCAAATTGCCAAGATGTCGAAATAGCCAAAAGGTCCTAGATGTGAAGAATCTAAGCGCTCCCTCAAGAGATCCAAAGGTTCGAGAGATCCATGCTGTCAAGAGATCCAAGTGTCTAATAGCTCCCTCGAGAGGCCCACATCATTAGATGCCGAGCTTTTCCTTGCAATTACATTTCTTGTATTTTAAAAGGCCCATTATTGGAGTCGATAAGCCCAATGTTGTAAAAGAAAATTTTGTACAAGTCTGTAATAAAAGGAAGGGTCCTTCCCGCATTGTTAAGCATGTTATGAAAGTTTCGATTACTTGCCTACCTTGTGCATTAATTTTGTGTCATAGTAGGAACTTACCATGATAAATACCTAACGAAGGGTGCAAAGCCAAATTTTTCTGAAAATGGTAGGTGCATGTTAAATAGCAAGGACATAAAGTAACTTGATTTTGGTGTTGTATTTCCACATTGTCAAACTCACCCTGTTTCTTTCACTTCCCACTCTCTATAAAGATCACAAGATTGTTAAAAGAAATAGGCCAAGCTACCACCACATTGTGATCCCATCATCACTAGGTCCTGTGCAAAAGAGATGTCTACCAGGGCCTTTGACTCCCGAAGTGGATCCTGCTGAGTTCGCTTAGATGAAAGAGCAAATGTCAAAATTCATGCCCATGGTGCAACAACTGGTTATAGGAGGAAGACTGAACTCCTCTAGCCATAGTCATGGAGGTCCCCAAATCGAGAATGAAAATCAACCTCCATCAGTACAGGATCAGGGCCATAATGTATCGTCTCAGGGCAGTGACCAACAAATAGATCCTTCTAAGGACAAGAACCCCGAATCTGGGTATGGCCAAGTCAAGAGCCAAGTAGAAACTCTAGCTGAGAAGCTTCGTATCATAGAGGGATCTAGTGCCCATAGGAGTGTTAATTTATACAGTCTGACCAACTTCCCTCAGGTCATTATGCCTCCTAAGTTCATGGCACTAGAGTTCATCAAGTATGATGGTAAGATGGCTCCCTATGGGATTAATCACCCTTTGCTTTACCAAATTTTCCCTGATAGTTTGACCGGCCATGCGACCACATGGTATGTGAGATCGGAATATTACCGATTCAACACTGAGATAGCTCCTGATTGCATAGTTATTATGAGAAAAAAGAAAAAAGAAAATATGGAATCTTTCTGAGAGTATGCCCAGAGGTGGCATAAGCTAGCCGCACAAGTGCAACCCCTTATGATGGAAGATGAGATGATTAAGTGATTCATTGATAACCTTAAGCCTCCTTACTCTGAGAAGATGATTAGTGCCCAAGTCACTTATTTTGCTAGCTTAATTCCTATTGCGGAGTGTATCGATGATGGTATTAATGCCAAGAAGATCGTTGACCCGACTATCCTTTATTCTCTGATGGAACAACAGCTCAAGGGAAGTGACACCAAGGTCGAAGAAGGAGATGTCCATATGGTGGCTGAAGATACGGGTACAATTGGCTAAGTCGTTACCTGTCTGAGAGGCCAAAGAAAATTCACATCTCATAGGGAATCTAGGGAAGAAGCGGAAGAAATCCCACCACTTCCCCATGTCAGTTATCGAGTTGTACTCCTTTATGTTAAAGGAGGGCTTAATCGCTTTAGTCATTATTAAGCCAGTCACTAATCTTTTAGAAGGTTACGACCCCTCAAAGACTTATATGTTTCACTATGATGCTTTAGGGCATTCGACAGGATGACCGTCCTGATCCAGAAGATCTGCATGGGTACTTGGATGACCTTTTTGTGGCTCTAGTGGATTTAGGATACATACACCCAAAGGAACTAAAAGAGCAAGGAAATACAGATGAGACTTGTAAATACTATTCAAGAGCATGGGGACACTCATTAGGAGATTGTGACAAGCTCAACAAGGAGGTCTAGAGCCTAATTGACCAAGGAATTATTCAGTGGGGAAAATCAAAAGAAATTGAGTGTTGTATGGCCTCTAACAAGCAGCTTACACTTGCTGGGCTGAATGCAAGGATTGAGCATTTGGAAAATCAGCAGCATAGCCTTCTTCACTTTGTGTATCAGCTGATTAACCGTCGCATTGACACCTTAATGAGTGACTTGACCTATGGAGACGATGTTATGGATGCTCTTGCACCTATAAGACATGCAAATGAAAGATCATATGTTGAAAAGAGATCTGAGGGTTCTTGAAGGCAAGAGAGTCACGTGGCTCTCACAATCCGAAAATCCTCAAGGAATAAGGCAGCCAAGGCAAAGCGAATCCAAGCAAAATGATGCTGATCCTACGAGGCACATGGTACCAACCCGACAAGTCCAAAAGGTATTGGAAATGTTTCCTTCCCGTCCTATGCCGATTTCGCAATTATATCACATATTGTTGAAAGAACAACTAATGGCCCTAATTTTGCCGAGATGTATAATCGATTCCCCTCTTGTTGAGGCTGGCTCGTTCAAGACATGTGAGCACCACTTTAGTAGCCTGGGACATAGCCTAGAAGAGTGCAAATCCCTTAGGGAGACGATCCAAGGCTTGATCAACAATAACATCATTCAATTTGAATGTACCACAATCACCGATTCATTTCCAATGAGCTATAAGGGTTAGATTAATGTGTTGATTAAGAATAGAGATCAAGGGGGCTCATTCATTACAGGCCTCCTTACGGCTCCATATCCTCATGGAGTACCATATCCTTCTCTATTACTGAACAAAAGGCAATCCAGGGAGCGACATTTCCCAATCAAGTGGCACAACTTCCTTGGCCTTTTGTCACTCCTATCATCCATGCTATTGCCAATACTGTTAAAGGCGAAATTGGTAGAATTGATAGCATCTGAGATCCAACCAAAACTTTCATCAAAGACTTACAATTCTAAAAATCATTGTGACTATCATGGGGTGATGGCTGGCCACTCTACTGACATGTTCGAGCTACTCAAACAGAAGGTTCAAGGTCTTATCAAAGGTAGCTAGTTAGAGCCCCAAGTGCATACATCCACCGTGAGATTGAATTTAATTAACCATTGTATTGGCTTTATTTCGTGCCAAATTTGCTTGTAATTTAGCAATTAGTAACCCTGTATTTAGGTGTCAATCATGTAAGGGTAATGAGTGAGATAGTGTGAAGAAATGTTTAAGATTGTGCAAGGATGTAGAGATTCGCGACTAGGACTCGCGATTGGCAAGCTGCCAAATGCAGCACACGAGTGAAGTGTGCGAGAAAATGAGCAGTTGTACTAGCTAGAGCATTATAAGAAAAAAAATCTAGCCTAGCCATTTTGTTACCTCGCGGCTTTAACTCGCGATTAAGTCAAGTCGTGAGGCCAAGCCGCTAGACCACCATGTTTGGGAAAAACTGACTCTTCGTATTCCTTTCTCACCCAAGTATAAATACCTCTTAAACCCATGAAATTTAGAGAGCTTCTAGAGAGAATTTTGTGAAAGAAACCCTAGAGAAAAACCCTAGAGAAAAACAAGATTGATTCATCCACAATCTTCATATAGAGACTCTTTAAATTCTTCTAGTCTCATCCTCTGCATTGTTACATCCTTGAGAGGTTCTTGCCCAAATCCTTTTCTCACCATACCTACATCTATAGGAAGGCTATTTAGTGCTTTAGGAAGCAGTTAAGAAGGGACCAATGATTATTGGTTGATGCTATGGGTTATAACGGAATCTGGTAAGCTAGAAAAGACAAAGGTTCGATGTATCCTCGTTGGAGCAAGAAGCTTGGAGGGTTTAGGTACCTAGGTAGATTAGGCTTGGAGGGTCTATTGCTATTCATGTATCCCAACTTCATGTTCTAGTGGATTATTGACTGTTTGGTGGGTGGCGGAGAGGTTTTACGCCGAGGGCTTCGGTTTCCTCTTCGATAACACATCGTTGTGTTGTCCTTGTGTTTGCATCTCTCTTCCCTTAATCTTTGTAATTTAATTTATATTATGGATGTGATTTTATTTGGTTTAGATTGTTTATCAATTCTAGTATAAGCCTATAATCATTTTTTGCACATACATTATTTGATATAAAGGTTGAATTGATATTTTGTATTTTGCGGTCTAAACGTTCATAGTGTTTTCAACGCTATTTGAACTTTCAATTGGTATTAGAGTGGGTGCACTTTTTGTGGTTTAAACACCTTAGTACGATCCTTGACATTGTATTGAGATGGACCGGTCTCAATCTTTAAATGCACCACCATATTTTGATGGTAGCAACTATGCCTTTTGGAAAGTGAGGATGAGGGCATTTTTATGTTTTATAGATGAAACCGTTTGGGATGTGGTGGATATTGGATGGACTAGGCCGGAGGCTACCAAATCCACATGGGATAAGGCAACCCTCGTGGCATCTAATGCTAATACCAAAGCACTTAACACTATTTTTTGTGGTGTCTCTCCAGAAGAATTCTACAGGATATCTCACATTTCTATTGCCAAGGAGGCATGGCAGATTTTGGAGACCACGTATGAGGGAACAAAGAAAGTGAAGGATACCATGCAACAGATGCTGACCACTCGTTTCGAGGAGCTGAAAATGAATGAGGATGAGTCTTTTGACTCTTTCTATAGCAAGCTGAATGAAATAGTAATCGGCAAGTTCAACTTGGGGGAGAAAACAGAGGACTCTAAAGTTGTGAGGAAAATCCTTCATTCGTTGCCAGAAAGCTTCCATGCCAAGGTGACAGCGATTGAAGAGAGCAAGGACCCTGATGATATGAAAATACAAGAACTGATAGGCTCACTTTAGACCTATGAATTTTCATTGCCCACCCAAAGGAAGAGCAAATCTCTTACTCTTAAGACGGTTGAGAAAAGGGTCAAAGTCCATGCGAATGAAGATGTTGTTGATAAGGATGTTGCATACCTTGTGAAAAATTTCTAAAAATTCTTGAAATTCAAGAACAATGGTAAATTTGGTGATAAAGGGAAATTCCAAAGTTCAGGATGGGGGAGAAAGGAATTCAAAAAGAAAGATGGAAAGGAGTCCCAATCTACACAAGGAATCACTTGTTTCGTGTGCAACGGGCATGGACACTTCAAGAAAGAATGTCCCAACTATTTGAAATCAAAGGGCAAGGCATATGCCATAACTCTCAGTGACTCGAATTCATCTAATTTTGATTCTGAGGAAAGTTATGACGGAGAAGGGAATTACTCTGTCTTTATGACAATTGCTCATGGTAAGTCTTCGGAGGACTTGAATTTTGCTTGTGAAAGGGCTTGGGGAGCATAGTGATAAAGAATTAATGGTAGTTGTTGAAGAATCATATGCTAAAGAAGATGAGAGTACAGGGGGTCTACAAGAAAATTTCAATTCACTCGAAAAATCAGGAGAATATGCACGTGTGGCGAAGGCAGCTATGAAAAAGATGAAGAAAGCAGAGGAGGACTATAGAAGTCTCCTGGTGTAACATAAGGAGGTAAAGTGTGAGATAGAGATGCTGAATGGAGAGCTGACTGAAGCCTATTCGAAGATAATGTTTCTTGAGCTTGAGGCTGTTCAAGCAAATGCCAAGGTAGAGAGGGTCTCCACCAAGAAGCTAGATGATGTCATTTTCTCAAAAGCATTCTTCAGATAAATCCAGGTTAAGATATATCGGAGAAAGCAGTTCAGCTGTCAAAATCACAAAAAAAGTAAAGTTTATGCAAGCCAAAGAACCTGTTGTGGCTGCCTCTACACCTAAGATAGTAATGGATGAAAAGAGGAAGAACATGACTAATCAAAGGGTGTTGAACAAGCCCCGTAATCAATCAGTGAGCAAACCTAAAGCAAGAGGGAAATCTCTTCCAAGATCACAAAGAGGTCCAAGAACGAACCACTTCTGCCATCATTCTGGACTTTAGGGACACGTCAAACCGAATTGTCATAAGCTTAGAGCATTGAAGAATGCTAATGATCAAAGGTCAAGAGGACCAAGAAATGACAAGGGGACTTGGGCTGTTGAGCCATCAAGAGGTCGAAATGGTGATCCCGGTGTGATGGACATGATGAAGGTGATTGGTGCATTCACCACTTGCTTGGAGAGCTTCACTCGAAGGTTTGAAAGTCCTAACAGTCGTACCCAATCCTATAAGGATATCACCCCAAACGCACATGACGTGTGGGTGAAGAGGGATACTCATGCATAAGCATTACAATATGTCCATGCATTAATTCTTCCTATGATTTGTGAATATGCTTGGTTATGTGCTTTTTGCTTGTTTGTGTTGAAAAATGTTTAGTTGTTTACTTGTTTCTTTTTAAATATTTTTACATTATTGTTTTTTACCAATCTTTTCTTGTTTTTATGTCAAAAATTGAAAAACACATAAAAAAATAGAAAATCCTAAAAGTTTGATTGACTTTGTTGAGTTTTGTCTCAAAACATGTTTTGCCTTGTACCTTTATACTAATGGCTTAGTGCATCTACAAGCATAGCTTGTTTCCTATGCACTCATATCATTATGGAAGAAATCTTAAAATTTATGTGACTATTGTAAATAGATCTTCAAACTTGTCATGAATGATTAGGAAATGATTTTGTTGATCTTGAGACATGCATAGACTTGTGCCTATATATCTTCCCCCTTTTTATTTTGTTGTCTTTGCTTAAAGAGCTCACCAAATGTAAATCTCCAAATGAAAAGAGATATTTAGTTGCAAATGCCTGTCGCACATACTAGTATTTGACTAGGAAAAAGGGAAAGCGACCAAATATAAATTGTATGATGCCCAAAAAGCCAAAGACTAACTCATCAAATCGAAATATAAAAAATTTCAAGCATTGATCTCACAATGAGATGTATTGATTCAAAGAGATCAAATGATATGTTGAACATGGAGCCAAATGAAAAGATTTAAAGATTTTGTACTCAAGTTTATGTGGGAGGTCATATATGCATATTTCTATAATTGAGATGGGTCACATTATCTAGTGCTAGTTGTGTATGCCTTGATTGAATTGATCATTGAAGCTTCACAGTAGACTAATGACTATCTCCTTTTTTATTTCCACACACATCACACATGTCTATATTCAATGAATGCCATATTTATTTGTGTGATTGTAATTGATTAAATGTGTTCACATACTCAATCTTTGTTGATCAAACACAAAAATATTTTTGAGTGTTTTAGCTGTCTTTGGAAAGTATTTTGTTTTCACAAAAGTTGTCATAATTTCAAAAACAGTGTTGCCCTATTCTGGCGACTCAATCGTGGGTTGGTCCAGCTGCATGCCCCAGTCGCAAAGTTTACTCAAAGGGTTTTCGCGACTCACTAACGACTCACTGGTGGGTAAATGCCCTAGTCGCGAAAAATACTTAGAACATTTTTCAAAATTTGAGTTTTTATGATTCTTGTGACTCAGTGTGGCAACTTGTTCGCGGGTGGAAGGTCTAATCACGAAAGGTACACAGAGATTTTCACGGCTCATCTAGTGACTGTTTCATGGGTAGACATTCCAATCATGAAAAACAGTTAGAAAAATTTCCAAGAATCTTGCTTTTCAAAGTGTTTCGCGACATAACTTGGCGACTAGCTGGCGACTTAATCCAATCGTGAAAATCGCATGTTTTGGACTTTAAAGACAGTTTTTCAAATATTTTCAGTTTTCCCTTGAACTTTTATGACTGTTCATTGTCTTTCTCTCTTAAACCTCTGACAAACTCACTATGTTTGTTTTTGAA
This sequence comes from Quercus variabilis, assembly GCA_030445155.1. Lineage (NCBI taxonomy): Eukaryota > Viridiplantae > Streptophyta > Magnoliopsida > Fagales > Fagaceae > Quercus > Quercus variabilis. The sequence continues at coordinate 43,544,651 of CP129447.1, read as the reverse complement.
AATCCACTTTTCTTCATCATTTCAACCTCATTCTCCAAGAAAAAGATGTCGCGCCGTTCCACTAAAGGAAAAGACTTTGTAATTGATGTTCCATCCCCTGTTGCTAAGCGAACTCATTGCTCGACTCAGTCGTCTCAAGCCTCATACAATGAAAGATTCAGGACTCTATTAATTCAAAGACCTACTCACAAATTTTTATAGATGCTTCTACAATTATGGAATGTATAGTACGATTTGACTCCTTGGGAACAACATTTATCCCTAGGATTTTTGAATCAAGGGGTTCGGCTGATCTGTTCGGGAATTTCGAAGACTCGGTTAATGAATTGGTTAAGGAATTCTACTCTAATGCCAGATACATCAGAGTAGAGTTAAAGTGCTGGGTAAGAGAAACTGAATTCTCCATCAATCCAAACTACATTGCTAAGGTTCTTCGCATCACCAGACCAAAAAATGTGGACCTCACTCCATATGAGGACAAACTACCTTAGGTACAAGACATTCCTCAAGTTCTTGGGCCTGATCATGAAGTTAGAAGCAAGGGCTCCTCTATAGGCACTGCTTAGTTTTTGCCAGAACTAATGACTCTAAAATTGATCATGTTCTCCAATCTCTACCCCTTGTCTAACACTGCTTTTATCAATCTTGGAAGAGCACAATTTCTCTGTGATCTCATTTTCGGTGTACCGATTGACATCTGTGCCCACATCTTTCAGACCATTAGGAAAGCAGCAGCTTGATCAGCAGCCCGAACATGCCTTCCTTTTTGCAGTTTCAGCATGAAGATCCTGCTTCATAAAGGTGTCCATTCATCAATAGATGGATAGATTACACCGCGTTCTCGACCAATATCTATGATGACTCTTTAAGCAAGCAAGAGTCACTCCTCTAGAACACCTAAGAGTGAGCCATCCACACATAAAACTCCACCTGCTCATGGTTTAATTACACCTATGCAATCAACTAGCACTCCATCTGTTCCCCCTGGATTTCAAACGGCCAAGCAAAGCTACCTGATTGAAAATGTGCTTCATCGAATCTCTGATTTGGAATGGCTTTTCCACTCTATCAACAACTAAACTCAAATGCGTCTCACAACCATTGAGACACAACTGGATGCTATGCAGCAAAAGCTGGAAGATTAGCTATTCATGCCAAAAAGAGGGAAAGTAGCACATAATAAGGGGGAGAGTAGCACAAGAATGAGAAGGAGTGTGCATACTGAAAGGGGGAGTTGTGTGATCAAAAAGAGCTGATATAGTTGACATACACTCACACATATATACCTGTCTTGCTAGTTTTGTTTTTAACTCCTGTGTGGATATGGTTATAATACTTTTAGGAAAACTTGTGGTTAATTGGTATATATATATATATTTATGATTTTTTTTTTTTTTTTTGCTATTAAATGTCATGCATTTACTTTAAGTACATCACTCTTGTGCCCTTTGTTGGATTTTATATCCTTAATGCAATTTCCTAGTGTTGTTGCATTGGTTGAGTGTTGGACATGCAAATGATTCTTTGCAATTGAGCTTATTGGCTTGCATGTCCGGATGTTCATTCATTGTGTGAATGAGCATTGTGATAACTTTTTATAGTGATTGTTCATTTTTGGTCAAGTCTTGGTTTATTACTTGTTTCCATTATGCTTGATCGCATTGTGCTTGCTCTATATGCATTACAAGTTTTCTACATACAATGATCATAGTGTGTTATTGTGTTTCAGGAGATACTTGTTCTTATGGTTCAAGAGCTTCACAGATTCTAGATTTAGGTGTGAGTGAGTTTTGATCAATTGTTCCCAACTCATGCATTAAGTCTAGAGTTTGTTGTAGAGTTTTGTCACGGAATAGCCAAATGGGGAGATTGTAAGGTTGAATTTAATCAACCATTGTATTGGCCTTTATTCCGTGCCCAATTTGCTTGTAATTTAGCAATTTGTAACTTTGTATTTAGGTGGGAATCATGTAAGAATAGTGAGTGAGAAAGTGTGAAGAAATGCTCAAGATTGTGCAAGGATGCAGAGATTCGCGGCTGGGACTCGCGGGTGTCTCGCGACTGGCAAGCTGCCAAATGCAGCACATGAGTGAAGTGTGTGAGAAGATGAACAGTCACGCCAGCTAGAGCACTACAAGACAAAAAATCCAGCCTGGCCATTCTGTTATCTTGAGGTTTAAACTCGCGACTCAGTCAAGTCGCGAGGCCAAGCTGCCAGACCACTCTGTTTAGGAAAAAATGACTCTTCGTATTCCTTTCTCACCCAAGTATAAATACCCCTTGAAACCACAAAATGTAGAGAGCTTCTAGAGAGATTTTGAGGGAGAAACCTTAGAGAAAAACAAGATTGATTCATCCATAATCTTCACATAGATACTCTTCAAATTCCTCTACCCTCATCCTCTACATTATTGCATCCTTGAGAGGTTCTTACCCAATCCTTTTCTCACCATACCTACATCATTGAGATGGCTATTTGGTGCTTTGAGAAGCTGTTAAGAAGGGACCAATGGTTATTGGTTGATGCTATGGGTTATAGCGGAATTTGGTAAGCTAGGAAAGGTAAAGGTTCGGTGTAACCTCGTTGGAGCAAGAAGCTTAGAGTGCTTAGGTACCTAGGTAGATTAGGCTTGGAGGGTCTATTGTTGTTCATGTATCCCAACTTCATTTTTTAGTGGATTATTGACCGCTTGGAGGGTGGCGGAGAGGTTTTATGCTAAGAGCTTTAGTTTCCTCTTCGATAACACATCGTTGTTTAGATTGTTTATCAATTTTGGTATAAGCTTATAGTCATTTTCTGCACATACATTGTTTGATATAAAGCTTGAATTGGTATTTTATATTTTGGGGTCTAAATGTTCATAGTGTTTTCAACGTTATTTGAACTTTCATCCATATCAACCAGAGAACTAGATATTCAGATGGTCCTTACAAGGAAATCAAGATCCAGAATTGCTCTTCAAAATCTTGAGCTTAAATGCCCTTGCAGTTTGATAGCTGAGCCACGTTTCTCACGAGCACACTCGACTTGAGGCAGCGCCAAGTTGGCCACATGCTGTGGAAGAAGTCCCCAAAACCAAACATCATCTCACTATCTTTATGCTTTTTTTATTCTTGCATTTCTTGTTTCCTTTATGTCATTATGTTTGAGCATAAGACAATTTAAATTCAATTTGTAATTAAGCTTTGAGACTTTTCTTGAGCACTAAGCACACTACCTGAGCGCCATGCGCGATGATGATCCTTTTCATTTAGTATAATATTTTTTCTTGCTAGGGTTTGTTTTTCTTGGATGGTTTCTAATCTCCCTCTTTTGTTTCCATGGTTGGCTCAATAGGGTAAAATATGGAAAGTCCCAACATCTCTATGCGAGCATTACCAAAATCTTGAGGACGTGCTCCAAATTTAATCCAAAGCACAAAATAATGAACGGATGACAGCTTCAAGATTCCGATCTTGGTAGGAGACACATGGATTTAGCTGTTCTCATTATAATACTGGGCAGATTTTTAGTGGTCTCATTCCCATAAGACCACTAAAAATCCATCTTGTGCACCCCCCCACATTATCCATGAAGACTAGCTACTGCAACTGTAGGAGTGAAATTCAGTCAGAAGTGGGATTCGACCCAGACAACTTGCAAGCTCTTTTGTCAAAGCATCTCTAAAGGGTGAAAAGAACCCGACATCTCTCAATCAAGATCTGCCAACTCAAAATTGGTTTTCTTTAGCTTGCCTCAATAAGCCTTTCCTTCGGGTCTTAAAAGAAAAAAAAAAAAATCCACTTTTGCCTTCTAGAGGTTTAAGTGTTTCCTTCTGGTATTTCCCAGACAAAATCTTCACTTACCTTCGGGTAGCCAAGGTGGTTCCCACGGGTCTTCCTTAGAAAAAAACATTCTTTCACCTTCGGGTCTTTCTAAACAAAGTCCTCCCTTTCTCCAAGTTACCTGAGATTTCTTTCGGTTTCTTAATATGTGAATCCCCACACCCTTCAGTTGAAAATCTCACTAAGTTGTGAAAGTGATCGAACGACCATGGAAAACACCACTCTGGGGCATCTTTTTTTGCACGATCTCTCCCCTCTAAATGGACTTCTTTCCAATAGCCTCAACAACATCTTAAACTTTAGCAAGGACCACAGTCGCAATTTCTTTGCAAGGCCATCAAAAGATCTCTTAGCTTTCTCACAACATTCCTTGGAAGCCTAACTTCCGTATTGACAATGAAAAGATGGCAAACCAAGCCTACATTCTGGGAGAATCATGAACTATCTACAGTTTTATCAAATCTTGCCATGAGCAAAGCATTCATTTAACTTGAACCATTTCCTTCTCAGGAACATTCAAACAGTATTAAGACCACCTTAGTTATGGTGATTCACTTGACAAATCTCAAATCCATGAGAAATCAGCTCTGTCTACTTCAGCGATACAATGTCAAAACTAGCTCTTAATGAATGCCCACATGTGAGCCATGGAGGAAGAGTAAAGGGAATAATTTGGTCGAATGAGAGCCAAATGCTTCCAATTTTATCAAATTTGTCATAGCCCGAACATGTCACTAACTTCCTTCAATCAATTTCCTTTTTATGGACATGCTTTAATCATGCCAAAGAGACGTCATTCACATCGCATTCTCCAATGAATAGTGACAACCAAACATCTAAGCAATTGTGATAGAACCATTCACCTGCTCAACATTTGGGTGACAATGCCCTATCAAAATTTCAGGGAATTGCATTAATATCCCTTCTCAATTTACTCATATTGCCTTTATTAGGTCTATAATGTGGCACATTGCCTTGACAGGTCAATTTGATGATTGACATGAAAATGAAGTTCGTTACTTATGCCTCACATGAATCTTCACCACAGATTAGAAAATCTTCATCCTAAGAAGCATGCCAAGCGTGGAATCAATCACCTAAGGCTTCTTTACAAGGGGAAGACCTTTGTCCCCTAAGTGGATCTTTGTGAAAGCTTTTGGATATTAGGAATGCCATCCATCGAAAACATTGGAACCCAAATTTGGTCTTGTCACTACATCCCAAACACCACCTCAACAAAATCTTCTCTCATTTTAGTTGGCTTAGGTTTGTTGCAATCTTGTACATATTTTTCAAAATAAAGAGATTTTTTAAAATAAGATCAAAGCATAAATGTTCAAATCAAACATCAAATCATGAAAATCCATGTTTTAAAGCGCATGCATCTTCTAAGGGCGGCAAGTCAATGCCAAAACCCCTTTTGTGGGGAAAGAGTTGTTTAAGTGAAGTGGTTGTCCCTTACCAGGGATAAGGGGCATGTGATCCCCAAACACTTACCTTATGATATCCCATCTCAACAACTCCACATTCCTAAAACATTCATCACTTTTGCAAAGTGCATTTCAATTCTTGACAATCAATTCCCCCCTAGGGAGGTCCTACCCAAGATTGGTCCAGACCCTAAATCAGTGAATGACCATATGTTCAAGTTTCATTTACCAACTGATTAGATTTGAAATGACAGAGGAATTTGTTTCAGTTATCCAAGTAGTTATAGCACTTTATAGCCCTTTTGAGCCATAAAGAAAATGTTTTCAAAAATAACCCGAATTTATAATTTGGCACATAAGCTCCTAAGGCTAAGAAGTAAGCGTTCAAGATGATGGAGAAAGGCATTCATTTCACTACCGTCCCACTTGCAGAGAAATATCCCTTGTTAGCCTAATTGAGCCTACTGAATTCTTTTCTTATTTAACCCAGTCCGATATTTGAGTCCATCAAATGAATCTCTAATTGAAAAAAAAAAATGAGAAAAAAGCCCAAATCAAATGACAAAAGTCATGGGCCAATCAAGCCCCGACCTAAGAAAGGGCAAAAGAAAACAATCAGCCTGAAATAATCAAGAAACATGGGCCAAAGAAAATCAAAATGAAAGCCCCAAAAATGAATGGACTAAATTCAAGAAATGGACTCAAATTGAGGATATAGCCAAGCATGAGAGGCAACCAAAAATATTCTCGGTGAAGTGTAATCCTTGAATTTAAGAAACCTTTCAAAGAATTTCACAGCCAAAATATCCTCCCACTAGCCTAGGAAACCCATATCCTTACATTATGGTCTTAAGAATGTCCTTCCTGATTGAGAGCGACTGCTTAACCTATTGAGCTTATGATAAATAATCACCATATGTGAAGATTTTGAGCCTGATATGCTTCATTTCAAGTGCCTAATTAACCCCAAGGCCATGTTACAACCTAATGAAAGACCTCACTAATCACTGAGGATAGGATGGTTGTGGCACATTGAACATTTGGTCAATCATTGATGATAGAATCATCTGCTTTCACCAAGGCGTCATGCCTCAAAAAGGGTAGGGTCCTCTCCCAACACATCATTCATGTCTTCCCTACATAGCTTAAAAAGGGATACCTATGCATTTGGTAAACACAAGCACTTTGCTTAAGAATTCCTTGCTTGCGAGCATGTTCCCTATTTAGGGTAAATGATAGCCGCCGAGCACATACACTCTTAAACCATATAGGAAACATGGCCTTAACGAGCCCCTCTTGTGGTACATGCATTCAAATAGATTTTCATGATCAAGAATGAATTTCCAAAAATTTTGAACCTGATTTTGAAAACGATTTGAAACAGAAGGGAAAAATGATAGCCCTCAAAGATTTCAAATGATAAGGATTTCGGATCCCCCAAAATTTTCAAGTCCAAAAACAAATCCTTAAAGGTTATTTGTTTCTTCCCAAGGAATTTCCAGAAAAATGAGGTTTCAAGATTGTAACAGCTTATGCAAGCCTCTCTCAATCATTACCACGCACCTTCAGAAAGACCTAAACCTAGAAGATTTAAAAGTTGAACTCCAGGTTTTAAATACCATTTGAGCATCACTCCCCTAAACACTTTTCAAGCCTCTTGAACTCATCCTAACAAAGGATGCTTGAGTCATTGTTTCAGACATGACCCCCAATGCCCAAGGGTTGGCCCCAATCTTAATCCTGATACTGGGGCAGTTTTATTTCTGACATTTTCAAACCATAGATGGTATTCCCTTTATCTAGTGCAATTCAAGATGTCCACTAGGAGAAGGAGGAATCTCTCCCTGTGAGAGCCTGAATAGGTGCCCAGCATGCACAATACATCAAGACCACACGAAACTTAACATCGAGGTAGTTTTTATGTTGCTATGACCAAGAGTGTCAGCATTTCCAAGAGGGGATCTCGCTCGAAACTTTGAATTCAAAATTCAGTAGAACAAGGAAATCATTGTGTTATAATTCTCTAGTATGAGCTTAAACCTATGTCAATTCAGTTCGCTAATCTAGAAGCCCTCAAAATCCTACACTGCGACAATATATTTTGTACGGTTCCATTCACTTTGTGGTAATTAGTATGCAAGAACGTGTCCATCCCGCCAGGAACGCTTCCTGTCATGTCAAGAACTACAAAAAACCAACATGGGGTAGCATTTATTTTGTGTGGTCTCTCCCTTTTCCATCTCCCTCAGTGGATTTATCACTATCAAATTGAATCGATAAACTCGTAAGGATATGGCACGATGCAAGTGCTACCAATATCACACATATGGCTACCCTTTGAAATGCAATATCTAGCATTATACATGAAAGTCCTACCCAAAGGCATTGTGTCACACATACAGCAGCAGCCCTTTGAAAGGAGATTTTTAGAATTGTACATGTGTGTCCTACCTAGAGGCATTGTTTCTTGCATACAGTAGCAGCCTTTTGAAAGGCGACATCCAGAGTTGTACATGTAAGTCCTAATCAGAGGCATTTTTTTTTGACATATATTAGTAGCCCTCTTAATGGCACTTTCCTAAAGTCATACATCAGCCCTCTTAGAAGTTTAGCTTTTCCCTTCAGTTATGTACTCTTTTAAACCCCCTCCTTCTTCCTTCCTTTCTCTTTTAGATGGTTTGTATTAGGTATATCATGTGGTGTACCATTCATTCTTATCTTTAGAGTATGGTGACCCCTATTTATTTTCCTGCGCTTATATTTTGGGCCATGCTCTAGGGATGTAGGCATTTACTTTCTTGCTTTTTGTGCTTGTATTGTGCATGATGTATGTATATATACCTACTTGCCCCCTTCCGGTGTGATTGTCACAGTCCGTGTCATCTAAGGCAAGCGGTACCTAATTTTCGTGATGAAAGTAAGGTGGCATGTTATAGGATTTTCACTGTGGAAATTTGGTACTTTGCTGAATGTCATAGGAAAGTATAGATTGGGACCACACCCTTTCAAAAGCCAAATCTTAAAGCCCTCCCCCCCCCCCCCTCCCTCCCCATGCATGCAAAACCCCAAAAGCCAACGCCAAAATCAAGTTTTTATTGCCAATCTCCAAAAAATTAAGGTTTTTTCAAAACAAGGGACTGTCCTTGGACAAGCGTTGTGGGGTGCCTAACACCTTCCCCACAAGTAACCAAACTTCTAGACCTAAGAATCAAGATTTTTTTGCCATTCATATTAGATTCGGCAAAATGACATTTTTCTTATCCTAGGATTGGTAATAAAATCAACTAGAAACAGGTGACTAATCACACCTTAGAAAAACCCAATGATTGGTGGCGACTCCACTTACCTTTGGTAATACCTTAAAATTTGGCCTAGATTCCTACCATAACGCCAAAGGTAGACCTACCTTCATCCACCGAAAGAGAAAGCACCCAAAACTCCACAAGAAACACATGCATACACATTGAGAAGGGCCCTCCAACGGGGCCCCGTGTGCAGGAGCGTGTAGGACCAACAATGGTTTTCCGCTTAGCTAATCAAGGCCGGGCGTAGACATATCCAAATATGCGGTCAAAGTCGGAACCAAAAAAAGTTAAAGATGCTGATGTTAGCATTAACCTGGTGCACCTTAAAGGTTTGTTGAGCCTTAGGAAGCATACCAAGCCTCCATTTAACCCCCGAGACCCCAAGATTTAAAAAACTAAATGGAAATAGGGTAATTTGGAGCACTTTTTAGGTAGATACTCTCTCTTTACCTCTCTAAATTCTCTCCCAAACAAATTAAAAAACCTTCGATTTCTCTCTTCTCTCAACAATCAAGAAGTAGTGTTCTTACACTCTTTCTCCTTTCCTTGGTCTTAGGACCCTAGATTTCAAGTTTAAAGTGTGTAGATGTAGCTTTTTAGCTAGGATCTACACCCTTTGCTTTATCTTTGTTTATAGCATGTCTATTTGCTTTCCATGGTATATCCTTACTTTATCTTGCTTCCTAGCATGTTTTATAGCCTTTTTAGCATGTCTCCTTGCTTTTTTGCCCTGTTTTACTGCTTTGATATTGTTGGCCTAGCCTTCTTGGGCTAGGATATGCCTAAATATTGTGTTTATGCCTAGATCTACTTGTTTATGTGCTCCATGCCATGTTTATGCCTAGATCTACTTGTTTATGTTCTCTTTGCCATGCTTATGTTTAGATCTATATCTTTGTGTGCTCCATACCTTGTTTATGTGTATAGATCTATATGTTGGTTGCTATGCCATGTGCTTCTATAGCCTTTTTGTCTCTTGTACCTCTTTCTTGTGTTTTGGCTCTTTAGGTAGGGTGTAGATCTAGATCTTGTGGTCTAGGCCTACATCCATACACCTAAGCCTATATTAAAGTGTTTGGATCACTTCCTTTATGCATATCTATGCTTGCTTTCTTCTATGCTTTATCTCCATGTTTGACTGTCTAGATCTAGGCTTTACCATGCTTTGTGCCCTCTATGGACTCGTGCTTGTCTGTCTTTGGGACCACTTGCTTATATGGTTGCATCCAACCCTCTTATGGCTTGTTGGATGTAATCACTTTTGAGACACATCTCCGTGATGTTGGTGTGCATGATACACACCTATCTCTGCCTCGTGCGATGTTGTTATGCTTTCCTAGCTTGATTTATGCCACCCGTTTAGCTTTCTTTACTTCTTTGCATTTGTACACTTGCCTACATGTTCATGCATGAGTCTGTGTGTCATCCATACTCCAATCTCATGGAACTATGGACACCCGATCTAAACCTACAATTGTCCTCCTAGGACACCCTCTTTTGTTTAAGGGCTTTGAGAAGATCTCCAAGAGGAGCAAACGAGGATGGAAGCTGATTTTGATCTCCCGACGCGATCATGCTGTTGCTCTTTTGAGTGGCTAACCACTTGTAACAATTAGGTCGAGTATGTCCAGTTGCTCCACAATGATGACAGAAATGCTGTTTTTTCTGTTTAGGCTTTTGATTATTTCCCTTCTTACCCCTAGGGTTTTTAGTCTCATTCTTAGTAAGTTTAGGGGGTGCTCCTGAGATAGACTTACCCTTGTCTATGTTCTCACTAGCTAATTCATTTTTAACTTCATTGTTCTTCATTTCAACATTATTAGCAGGAGGAACCAAAATAGTAGCACTAGTAGAAGCAATAATAGGAGAAGAGAAATCATACCCTAAATTGGTTCGACTTGAAGTAGATTTTTGAAGACGGAGCATCTCATCGAGCTTAGCGCTTGAAGTCCTTTCTAACTGAGCTCTAACTTGGAACAGTTCCACCTCAAGTTTCTTGGTTTTCTCAGCCAAGAAATTATTCTCAAACCTCAGTGCTCCAATAGTCTGATTTGCTTCATCAAACTTTGTAGAGATTTCTTCCCGCTCAAGCTCCACATCACTAAGGTTCTTGGTGGCCAACCTACACAACTTCTCATGCGTTTCTGAGACCTTGTATAACTTTGCATAGGCTGTGTAGATGTCATCTTGTTCATCCATCTTCTTAAACTTAGACTCCACCAATTCCTTTTCTTCATCCACATCTTCAACAATCCCTTTAGTAGAATTTCTGGTGGCAATGAAGGCAAGATTTCATCATCCACATTATCAAAATTATCCTCAGGCTCAGTGTCACTCAATGTAGCAGCAAATGCCTTGCTTTTCCCAATAGTCTTGAGATAAGTAGGGCACTCTTGTTTCATATGATTGAAACCTTGACACCCAAAGCACCTTGGTCCTACAGGAATAGTGTACTGATTGTCATCCCTAGCATCCTTTTTCCTTTTGTCTTGGCTCTTTGATTGAGAAGAACTTGACTGTCTACGATCCTTGTTGATGTCCTTTGCATTGGCATTCTTTATGAACTTCTTGAATTGCCTGGTAATGTAGGACTTCATTTTAGAATCTTCGTCATCAGAAGACTCATCAGTATCACTGCTCTTGGCCTTTAATGACATGCTCTTGTTCTTGCTTAATTTCCTGATCCTTGTCAAACCCAACTTATAGGTCTGTAAATTTCCAACCAACTCTGTTAAAGGAATTTTGTCAATATCTTTTGATTCCTTAATTACAGTGATCTTGAAATAGAATATTTTGGGCAGAGATCTGAGCACCTTTTTCACAATCTTGGGTTCAGGAATGGTTTCCTCAAGATTAAATGCTGAGTTTATTATGTCCTTGAGATTGGCATAGAACTCATCAAACGACTCATCCTCCGCCATCTTGATCTCTTCAAAGTTGTAGTGAGCCTTTAAAACTTTGAATCCTTGATAGTCTTGGTTTCTTCATAGGTTGTCTAGAGAATGGTCCATACTTCCTTAGCAGTTTCAATAGAGGATATCTTCTCGAATTCCTCATTTGTGACTACACTGAATAGAGCATTCAATGCCCTACTATTGAAGTTTGCCGCCTTGATCTTTGCATCATCCCGTCAGCCGATGCTTCTGTAGGCTTGGTATAGCCTATCCCTACAGCTTGCCACACTTTCTCATCTAAAGACTGTAAGAAAGCTCTCATGTGTATTTTCTAATAAGCATAGTTAGTGCCATTAAATAATAGAGGTATAGTAAGGGACTGTCTGATATCCACGACAAACATGGGTCAATGGATCACACAGCAAAGATTAATCCTATTGACCCCTTGTGATAAATTAATTGATTAATTAGCCAAGTTTATTAATTAATCAAATTAACATGCAATTGTATGTGGCGGCATAAACAAATCACCAATTAACTAAAGTATGCAGCAGAGAATAAATTGACACGATGATTTGTTTACGAATGGGGAAAACCTACACGGCAAAAACCCCACCAGGTGATTTTAAAGTCATCACTCCTAAGAATCCATTATTATCAAAACAAGTGGTTACAAGTAAAGGAATCCCAATATCTTATACCAACCTACAGTTGAATCTTTACCCCAATACCCAATTGGACTTGTTCTGTAGTGACAATCTCTCCTTTTCAATGCATGACTCCCAGTACATGACAAACCAATTACGCGAATCCCAGTACGTGACTTAATCACCAACTTGAGAAGGATGTTCGCTACAAAGTTCTTCAGTTCATCCAAAAGATGAAGATCATAGGTTGCTTGGTCACAAAACCCTACGGTGTACAAACACAACAGCTTGTTCAAAAGAAAGAAGAACTAGGGCAAATTCTGTTTTCGGTCACAATTTGCATGAACAAGACTTTGCTTCACACTTGCGTAACCTTTGACGGCCCTCAAAATAATCCTTATATATGTTTAGGGTTGTGATAAAAGAAATCATAAACATATACTCACAAATTGGATGGAAAACAGTCTTGAAAAGCTGAACTTCATAAACCTTGACAGATACTCTATCTATCGTATTGGCTGTCGAGCCATAGGCTTTAGCAACTTTTAAACATTGATAAATGCTAGCTGTCAAGTTTTAAAATCTTGCACTTTATTCCTTGATTCTTGGACAGGCTTGCATGGCTTTAACACTTGAACTTGAAATCTTATTTCTTGAAACATTAAACACATCCTAGATCTATCCAATTACAAGTAAAGTGCGTTTTGTCAAAGGATTAGCCAATTACATAAAATGTTGACATATGTTCCTATCATTGACTCACATATGTCCTAACACATGGCATGGAAGACTTTGATAATCTATATTTTCTAAACACTTTAAACAAAGCTCATCATGACATCTTAGTGAGAAACAAAAATAAAATATTGCATGCGATAAATAAGAAGCATGTGCATAAAAGAGGAAAGAAACAACACATGAAGAGATAGATGAAAGAATGTAATAACAACCTCATTAAATATATATATATATATATATATATATATCAAATAAATACAAGGTTTGCTATCACTAAGTGGTCACAAGACTGATAGTATAAGAACAATGTATCTAAAAGATATAGAAAAGAAAAGATAAAAAAAGTCCTCACTACATCCCTCAAAAAGATAAACACTCCCTTTAACAAAAATCTCCTATACTAACTCTCCCCCTAAGAACATGACTACTCTCATACCGAAAATTACTCCTCCTTTTTGTCACGAATGACAAAGGCCAAGTCACTAAAGCAGTCATCTCCTCATCACCAGAAGAGCTAGCATCCTCATCCTTATCATCATCATCACCATCGGAGTTACCATCATCATCCTCATCCTCAAATGCCTCAGGAGGAGGAGCAGGAGACACCACAAAGCCACTAAGGCGAGCTTGTCGTTGTGCAATACGACCAACACGGGTGTTCACCTGACACAACTCATCACTGAGAATGTTAAGGCGAGCATCCATGCACTGAAACTATGCCATGACTGCCTTGAGGGTCACACCACCTGTGGAAGAAGAAGGTGCATAGGTAGAAAGAGTGGAAGAGGCTGGAGGAGTCGCCGTCTTAGTCCGTGGCCGCTTTGGTCGAAGCTGGGCCTTGCTCTGTCTAACGGACGCATTGCTGATGGTACCGATAATAGAGAAGTGAGCAAACTCAAGATAGAAGATAGACACATGGTGAATGATCGTCATGATAGCAGAAGAGAAAATAAACTTATCACGGGTCGTCGTATCCTTATAGACATCTATAAGGGAGAGTATGAAATGGAGGGAAAGTCAATGGTAAGCCCCTTAAGGAGGGATAACAAAAAGTGAGCACAAGGCTTAGTAATAGAATTATAGTGAGATAAGGGATGTAAAACAAATGTAATCACCATATTTAGAAACCTCGAACCTTTTTCAAAGCCCTAGCAAAGGGTGTTTTGACGGTCACCCCAAGATGAAGGTGTCTCACAGAGGAGAGACATGAGTTCGTCTTTGGACATAGTTCGCAGATGAGGATAGCCAGGGTAATCAGGATGTGATACCTTCAGGACATGTAGCACATTGGAGATAAGCTTCGGAGTGACTACTATACGTATACCTCGAACAGAAGTGAGAAAGCGAGGAATGGAAGAATCAAATCTATGCATGTTAGAGTAAAACTCCTGTATGATCACAGGGGAACAACTGACCGGGATATCACAAAGGGACTCCCAACCCCTACTGTGAATGACAGTGGGCAAGTCAGTATTGGAAAAATTTGAAAGGAAAACTTGGCATTCCAAATGAATGCCACATCTAGAAAAGTTCTCTGAGAAGTCCTGACAGGCCTTCTCATCATGGAACCAAATGTAAAAAGGAGTAGAATTAGAGGAAGAAGATGCTCCAGGATGAAGAGAGTTCCTAGATGAAGCAGACTTGCGCTTGGGTGCCATGCACATACTATCCAAGAGAAAGAGAGAGAGAGAGAGACACGCAGAAGAGTACCAATCAATAACAAATATCAAAAGGAAGAAAAGAGAGGTACGTATACATGAAAAATGCATGAACATGTGACATGCAAAAAAATAAACATCATGGGCTCAGCCCAATCCAAACCTACCAGCACACAAGATTTCAACATATAAAACACACATCTAAATGCATGAAACATGGTGAAAATGCAAATGTGATGCAATGCATGAGCATATAGGATCATTTAAACATAACCCAACCCAAAAATTTCACTAAAACCTCATCAATTTTGAAAACCCCAAAAACCTAGGTTTAAATGAATGAAATGCATGATAAAAGAGTGTTCATGTTGAGAGAAATCGGAGAGAAATGAAAAAAAAAAAAATTGCGCAAAAACTATATATAGAAAAACGAAGCTCGATGGATCGAGAACTATCGAGAATCTGTCAAGCACTAATTCTCGACAGATTTAGCTGTCGAAGTGCTATCGAGAGCTTTCAGTGGCAAAGAAAGCTCGATGGATTGAACAGCTATCAAGTAGCTATCAAGCAGACAAAAAGTTTCTCGATGGATTGAAAATCTGTCGAGAAGCTATTGAGACAAATTCTAGAAAGCTTCGATGGATCGAGATTGCGTTAACTTCTATCGAGAAAGGAAGATCAAAGATCTTGATAGGTAGCTAGCTATTGTGAGTTATCGAGAAGCTGTCGAGATGTGCAAAAATAGTTTTTCAAAGGAGAGGAAAACATAGAAATAATGCAATCAAGCAAGGTACTCAACCAAATATCCAAATAACATTTTAAGCTCTCAAAAACATCTCTCAACAAAAAAAGTGTCAATCATTTAGATCCAAAATACTCACACATTAAACAAGTCTAACCAATTTTATATTTTAAAAACAAGTTAAGATAGTTTAGTGAGCATACATTAACACATGTATTCCTTGTAATGGCCAAAACATATTGTACCTGCACATGTATCAAAAGTAGCAAAAAATTTGCATATTGTGTGTGAAAAAAAAACATCGCAAGATTACATAAGTGTCTACATGTTATGATGATTTGAAATATAAGAAAATCAATTTAACTCACACACAATCATTACTGCTTGATGGAGACTATCACCTTTGAGGTACATCCTATAACTCCCACATGTCCTGGAAGACACGCTTGCAGTCATATGTAAAGCATTTTGATTCTTTTTGCTTTTAATTTTTCTTTGCATATTTCTATTTTGAGTATATCATGCATGGGCATATAAGAGAAAGAGAAAAAAAATGCCCAATTATGTTAAGCTTTTGACACTACACTTTTGCTATGCCGAAGTATACAGATGTCATTTCATGATTGGTGGGCAAGAGTGGTGAGATATTTATTTATGCCTTTCTATTAGGATTCTCAAGTCCTTGTCAAAAAGAGTGATATGAGTGTTAATTACAAGAGATTACTTCATCTTACTCATCACAAACACAATCTACAAAGCTCACTTGCTTAGTTGTGCATAGAAATGCTCATCTATGCTACAAAAGATACAAATATTAGAAAATTTTGTTTCAATGGCCATTCAAGGTACACAAGAACCAATGTACATGAATACACACTATTTTTTTGTTTTTTGTTTTTTTTTTTTTTTTTTTTTTTCTGATTTTTCAAAAAAAAAAAAAATAAGAAAAAGAAAATAAAGTAAAAATTGAAAAAAAAAATGTTAAACAAAGCATAGCATAAAAACTAAATGCAAATATATGAGGAAGGAGGAAGAGAAGAGGAGATCAATCCATGGAGATAACACCAATGTTTTGGCAAAGGAATTCAAATAGTTTGCTATCAAGAGGTTTGGTGAACAAATTAGCCTTCTGATCATCGGTGTGAATAAACTCAAGAGTGAAAGTATCATCTTCGACAAACTCCATAATGAAGTGATGTCGAATCTCTATATGTTTAGTTCAAGAATGTTGAACAGGATTCTTAGAAATGTTAATGGCACTAGTATTGTCACAATAGATGGTAAGATGTTCTTGACGAATACCATAATCAAGGAGAAGTTTTTGCATCCTTAGAAGTTGGGTGCAACAGCTACCGATAGTGATGTATTCAACCTCCGCATTGGATAAAGAGATGAAATTTTGCTTTTTTTTCATCTAGTAGACAAGATTATTCCCCACGTAAAAACAATCCCTTGAAGTACTCTTTCTATCATCAGCATTCCCAGCCTAGTCTGCGTCAAAATACCCAGCTAAGACATCATTGGAGTTCTTGCTATACTTTATGATTCTTTTCAAAGAAAACATATGAGACTCTCTGGGATTAGCCTAATATCTAGCACATACTCCCACACTGTAACTAATGTCAAGTCTACTAGCAGTAAGGTAAAGAAGACGACCTATCATGCTTCTATATAGAGAAGAATCAACACTTTTTTCCCAACAAATCAATAGTGAGTTTAACATTTGGGCTCATGAGGGTTCTAACAGAACTAGTAGATTCCAAACCAAACATTTTCACAAGACTTTTAGCATATTTGGATTGAGATATGAATATATCTGACTCTTGTTGAAGGATTTGCAACCCAAGGAAGTGTTCAACTTTCCAATCATGCTTATCTCGAACTCGGCTTGCATGAGTTTGGAGAAACTATGAGCAAGTTCATCCTTTGTCGACTTGAAGATGATATCATCAACATAGACTTGAGCAACTATCAACTTGCCGTCTTCCCTTTTGATGAAGAGAGTTTGATCAGCTTTTCTTCTTGTAAAACCATGTGAGACCAAGTATTGTGTAAGCCGATCATACCAAGCTCTGTGGGCTTGCGTTAAACCATAGAGTGCCTTCTTAAGGTACAACACATGATCCAAAAAGTTTGGATTAATAAATCCTTTTGGTTGAGCCATATAAACATCTTCTTTTAGAACCCATTCAAGAATGCAGTCTTCATACCCATTAGGTAAAGCTTGAACTTCAAGTGACATGCCAAGGCTAGAAGAATCTTGATGGACTCCATGTATGAGTTCTCAAATTCTTTACTGTGATCACTTCGAATTCGATCAATCTTTAAGCTTTTATCATTTTGCAATCTTGTGCACAAGGCTTCAATGTGCTTAGGAGCATCTAACTTGGATCTTAAAAGAATGACCAAAATGTACCTAGTGAAGTCATCTACTACAACCATGATGTTTCTCTTTCCTCCAAGAGACTTGATTCTACTTGGACCCATGAGATCTAGATGTAGTAGCTCTAATAGTCTAGATGTAATGTCTGAGGTTTTGGTATCCCATATGTTTAGCTTTTGTCTGTTTCTCAAGCTGACACGGTCCACACACAATATTGTTCACTCTACTGAGCTTTGGTATCCCCAAAACTGATTCATGCTTAGATACAATTGAAAGATGCTTGTAACTAGCATGTCCTATCCTTTGGTGCCACAAGTCTTCATTTGGCACACAAATGCTATTGCACAATATTAGCATCAGAAACCAATCCATAACAATTGTCTAGAGTGCGAACACCACTTATGAGTTTCTTTCCACAGTTATTCAACACAAGGCATTTCCCCTTTGAGAATAGCACCATAAAGTCTTGATCACATATCTAATTTATGCTCAACAAGTTCACTCTCAGACATTCTACATAGAGCACATTTGCAATGTCTGGCAGTTTAGGTGGAGAGATTGTTCCCTTTCCTTTAATTTGAGATTTTTTCCCATCACCGAAAGTGACATTACAACCTTTCTTAGACTCAAAAACCTTAAAGAGAGATCAGTCTCCAGTCAATTGGCTTGAGCAGCCACTATTAAGGTACGACAAACACATGTCCATAACCTTAAATGCAAACTTCATCATGAAGCACACCTCGTGCTTAGATGAAAAATTAGTAGGAATGGTGTTTTTTCTTATCTGCCATTTACGAACAAAGCTTTTAACTTTCACTATTCTCAGACGAACTCCTCTGCACATTTTCATTTTGAGACAGTCGAGTTTCTTCTTTGTCATGCTAAGATCTTTTTCAATAATCATCATGACAAATTTTAAATAACTTTTAGACTTACATTTTCTAATACACTCAATCAAGTAGAAATTAGACAAACAAGATGTATTTGAAACAAAAGATCTTTTCGAGCCGATTGCAGCCATAACAACAGGGGTCAATGGATCATACAGCAAAGATTAACCCTAATCAGAGTGTGCCTGCTCTGATACCACTTAATAGGCCAAGAATGCATTGAACCCTTATGGTAAATTAACCAATTAATTAGCCAAGTTAATTAATTAGGTCAATTAACATGCAATAGGCATGGTAGCATAAACAAATCAGCAACTATGTTAAATGCAGCGAAAAAATAAATTTGACATGGTGATTTTTTTGAGAATTGAAAAAACCTCTAAGGCAAAAAACCCCACCAGGTGAATTTAAGGTCACCACTCTGAGAATCCACTATTATCAAAACAAGCAGTTACAAGTAAAGGAATCCCAGTACTTTATACCAACCTATAGTTGAACCCTTACCAACACAATGAATAAAAGTTCAAATAGGGTGTAAAACACCTACACCTATAAACGTTTAGAGACCCAAATCAAAAATACCAACACAAGCTTATAATCAAACAATATATGTGCAGAAAATGAAATATAATCTATAACCAAATTGGTAACAAACTCTAAACCATAATTAATAACCAACACAACAGTAATTAAAAGGTGAAGACAAAAGGACGAAGGATGCAAACACAAAGATAACACGCCGATGTGTTATCGGAGAGGAAACCGAAGTACTCGGCGAAAAACCTTTCCACCACCCTCCAAGTAGTCAATAATCCACTAGAGAATAAAGTTAGGATACATGAATAGTAGAAGACCCTCCAAGCTTGATCTACCTAGTGTAACTAAGCCCTCTAAGCTTTTTGCTCTAACAGGGTTATGCCGAACCTTATCTTTTCTAGCTTACCAGATCCTGCAATTGCCCATTGCATCAACCAAATTAAGTTGGCCCCTTCTAAACTATTTTTCAAGCACCAAAATACCTCTTCATAGATATGGGTATGGTAAGATAAGGATTTGGCTAAATGTACCTTTTAAGGATATATCAATGGAGAGGGTGAAAATAGAGAAATTTGATGAATCAAAGGAAGAAGATTGTAGATGAGTCAATCTTGTTTTTCTCTAGGGTTTCTCTCTCAAAATTCTTTTTGGAAGCTCTCTACATTTCGTGGGTATAAGGGTATTTATAGTAGGGTGTATAAGGAATGCAAAGAGTCAGTTACAAGCAAACAGGGCATTCTAGTGACTCGAGCTTGCGACTGGAACGAGTCGCGAGCTAATTGCTTGGCCATACTGGAAGTTTTGTCCTATAGTGCAATAGTTGGCGTGACCCTTCAGCTGCCTCTGCATGCTTCACACGTGTGCCATTTTGGCGACTTGCTAGTTGGGAGATCCAGTTGCGAGACTCCATTGAAATGCACACTTTTGAGAGTTCTTCACACTCTTTCACGCACTACCCTTACATGAATCCCACCTAAAAACAGGGTATCTAATTGCTAAATTACAAGCAAATTTGGCATAGAATAAAACCAACAAATGCTTGAATAAATTCAACCTTACAATGAAGATCAAGAAGCTTCTTGGTCACAAAACTCTACGGTGTACAAACGTAGTAGCTTCTTCAAAAGAAAGATAAACTAGGGCAAATTGTCTCCAGTCACAATATGCTTGCAACAACAAGTGCAACCCTTTATGACGGCCCTTAAAATAATCTTTTTATATGTTTAGGGTTGTGAGAAAATAAAACCTAAACGCATTAGTTGGATATGCATGAAAAACAGTTTTGAAAAACTGATTTTCATAATTCTCTATAGATACAGCTGTCAAGCTTATCTGTTAAGCTTCACATTTTAAATCTTGGTAGATACATCTATCGAGCTATCTATTGAGCTTTAAAACACAGCACTTCCTCACTTGATTCTTGGATAGATTTTCATGGCTTCAATACTTGAACTTTAATTTTTGTTCCTTAAAGTATTAAACACATCCTAGATCTACCCAATTACAAGTAAAGTGCTTTTTGTCGAAGGATTAGCCAATTCTAAATGACATATGTTCTTAACGTGATCCACATATGTCCTAACATCTTCAAATTCCAACATTGCTTCTTACATGGCCTATCGCAGGTTGGCACTTGTGAGCCAGTTGCGAGCTAGTCGCGAATTCTTCATCTTCACAAATCTTCACCAATCTCTCACGCACAACCCTTACATTAAATCCCACAAAAAATACATGGAAATGATTGAATAGAAATACAATCGAATTTGATATGGAATTAAAGCCAATATAAAAACACAGTTGTAAATCACAACTTTACAACATGATATTTTTCAATTTAGTGGTCTGATTAAAGCTTATGAATTGTCATTTTGATCTTTATGACTTCAAGATTTATTTCGTAAAATTCAATTGGAAATCAAATGATGAATATTATAGTTTTAGCCTTGTGATGTGATGTGTAATGGGATGTGAAGAGGAGAAAAATCACTCTCATCCAAAAGAAGAGAAAGCTAGCTTCGTCCATCAAGACAGCATCGTCCATGTGATGAATGACTACAGCATACATTAAATGAGTTCCCCATAAATGACATGAGTAACGGTTAACGCGCTAGATAGTAAAAAGCATAACTGAAGGACCAACTAGTAGAAGACCATTGAAGTCTATAATGCCTCCACATTCATTACTGATTAATTATTAAGGTCGTCCATCTCTAGACAGAAAAATTAAATGCTATTCAATGCAAGAAGTAATGTACAGACGTCAATGACGGACAAAGCCATAAAAAACATTCAATGCCCAAGATAGCTAAGGAGTAACGTAAGAGCTCTAACGGACGAATAGCCGTTGGCAGATACTAAAAGCCACCCATTAATATCAACGGCTCCATATCCCATAAATGCAAATACTCATTCAGGCAATGAAGACAAAGGCTATAAAACCCACACAAACCAAAGTGCTAGAGGTACACAACTCTCACCCCAAGTTGAATTCTTTTGCAATATACATTAATTGAATCTCATTCTAACTTAATCATCGGATGGTGTTTGACAAACACTACATTGGTGTGTCCATATTTCTCCATTTCATATCTGATTGTTGGTTCATCTTTAGATGAATTCAATGCCATCGTCCATCCGTATTAACAAGAGAGAAGAACAACACCAAAAGCTATAAATCCTGAGAAGAATAGCACCAACAGGTTCATCTCTGGATAGAGCCAACGCCTTCGTCCATCTATATCGACGAGGAGTTCAACTGACGATTTTTTTTGGGCATCATTAAGATGCATGGTGCAATACAAGTGAGGTTAAATGAGAGTTGCAAAATGGAGTGTCTATAGTAATTGAACATTTTAATCATTTTAATCACTCCAGGTGCCCAATCTTAATGTGTAAGAATAAAATGGTAAAAAATTTCCAACTATTTTAGGTGCCCATTCTTGATATATAACTGTAAAAATGTCAATAATTTAAATAACTGAATGTGCAAATCATTAATATGTAAGTGTAAAAATGTTAAGAATTTCAACAATTGAAGGTACACAATTTTGATGTGGAAGTGTACAAATTTCAAGAATTTCAGCCATTCGTGGTGCACATTCATAATGATTTAGTGTAAAAATGTCAAGCGTTTCTACCACTCAGGATGCAAATTCTGGATTTGTTAGCGTAAAAATGTCAAGAATTTGAACCATCCAAGGTGCGTAATCTGGATGTGCAAGTGTCAAAATTGTCAAGAAATGCAACTACACAAGGTGAAAAGTGTAAGATCAAATGTCAAGAATTTCAACCAATCAGGGTACCTATTCTAGAAGTGTTAGTCAAACAATTTCAAGTATTTCATAATGTGCAAATCTTGTTGTTTTGGTTTAAAAATGTTAAAAATTTCAACAATTGAAGGTACACAATTTTGATGTGGAAGTGTACAAATTTCAAGAATTTCAGCCATTCATAGTGCACATTCATAATGATTTAGTGTAAAAATGTCAAGTGTTTCTACCACTTAGGATGCAAATTCTGGATTTGTTAGCGTAAAAATGTCAAGAATTTGAACCATCCAAGGTGCGTAATCTGGATGTGCGAGTGTCAAAATTGTCAAGAAATGCAACTACACAAAGTGAAAAGTGTAAGTCCAAATGTCAAGAATTTCAACCAATCAGGGTACCTATTCTAGAAGTGTTAGTAAAACAATTTCAAGTATTTCATAATGTGCAAATCTTGTTGTTTAGGTTTAAAAATGTTAAGAATTTCAACAGCTCAAGGTACACAATCTTGATGTGTTAGTATAACAATGTCAAGAATTTCAACTATTTAAGGTGTTGGGTCTCGATGTGTAATGTAAAAATGTCAAGAATTTAAACCAATTAAAGTAGCGTTCGTTATTGAGTGCAAGTGTAAAAATATCAAGAATTTAAACCACACAAGATGTCCATTCTTGATGTGTAAGTGTAGAAATGTCAAAAAGTTTAACCACTCTAGGTGCATAGTCTCAATGTGTAACTGTAAAAATATTAAGAATTTCAAGCTCTTAAAGTGCCAATTATTAATGTTGGTGTAAAAATGACTAAAGTTTCAACTACTCATTGTGCACATTTTTTTTATATGTAAGGATCCGTTTGGGAACAATTTATTTAACTAAAACTGAAAATCTTTTGTTGTAAGTACTATAGATAAAGCTAAAAGTTAGCTGAAATAATACAGTAGAACCCATGAGTAGTAGCAAAAATAAGCTAAATAGTAAAGAAACTGACTAATATAAGCTTATCCCAAACGCAACCTAAGTGTACAAATGTCAAGAATTTTAACAACTTATGAAGCCCATTAATTCTTAATGTATAAGTGTAAATATGTCAAGACTTTCACCCACTCAAATTGCAAATTCTTGATGGATAAGTGCAAAATTTGAAGAATTTGATCTACTTAATGTGCCCCCGATCATAGGTAAAGTTTTGTCTCTTCAATAGCTATTATCCATGGCACTCGTGTAGGCACTTCCTATAAGAACTCTTAAGCTAATCTACGTATGGTTGAGAATTGGACCCCTTATCTAGGCGCTTGCTTAAGGTATCCCCAAAAGTTATCAATAGAAACTCTGGTTACATAGCTCATGGAGGATATCTAATCCAGGCACAGTAGTTAGCTTCGGCGATAAGTCTTATTTTCCTTAATAGCTGTTTAAGGGGCAGAGCTTGGCATTATTGATGTGTTAAGTGTAAAAATGTCAAGAATTTTTATTGTTCTAGGCACCCAAGTTTTAATAATGAATGAAAAATTGTAAAGATTTTCAACTGCTCTAAGTGAACATTTTTTATGTGTAAGTATAAAACTGAAAAGAATTTCAACTACTCTAAGTACACATTCTCATTGCATAAGTATAAAAATGTCAAGATTTTCAATTGTTCAAGGTGTTAGGGCTTGTGCCCTAAAATCCAATTTATTGGTATGTTATAAATAATTAAATTGTTTAATTATATGAGACTATTTGTAAATGAATTAATTGGACATTACCATAGTCCTTGAGATGCATTGTATGTGATTTATGTAATATAGTTATAGAAGATATAAATTACAAGTTTTTTGTAAACTCAAAATATAGTTCGTAGTAAGTGATGAAATTAAGCGTTACATCTGTGAAAACTATAACACATCAACTAAGATGGTTTGTTTTGATCATGGAAGAAGAGATTTCTAGTTGATGTGTTGATATGTCTTAAGTGTGTAAGACATATTAAACTGGACCACTATAAGATTAATTATTCAATTAACAACTGTCACATGAATAATTAATCTCACAACTTCTAATTTCATAGATTCTCAATCCTGAGAGGATAGTGAACTCAATCATGAAATGTAGGTTACTTTGATATATCAGGAGTGAGATTTAATTAACAGTCAAAAATTTAGTATGTTAGGTAACCACATGTAGTGTTGAGGGAACATATATTCTTATGATAGAATCCATAATCGCTTTCTATAAAGACATGAAATATCCCCTTGAGATAACTTTAATGGGAACTGGTTATTTAGGGCTGGCTACTTTAGTAAGATTTACTAAAGTTTATATTTTATGAAATTAGATTTCATAAATATGAATAACTAAAAGATTAAACTAGGTACTCAAGGAATAAAATAGTTGTTTACAAAGTGACAATTCATTATGACTTTGTTTACTATGGATATCTCATGAAGGGCTCTAAAAGCTCGAAAATGTGTGAAAACACAAGAGCTGTTTAGACCCCCAAATTACAATTAACGGCTCGGTTGATTTTACTCTAACTTAAACTAAGTATGAAATAGAGTAAATGAGCGAATAAACAATATAACTACTCTAAGCCATATTCATCAAATCACAGTAGTAAATTGAAAGCTAAAAGAGTAGGGAAAAAGAATGCAAACACAAGATAACACCCCAATGTGTTATTGAAGAGGAAACCGAAGAACTCGATGAAAAACCTCTCCGCCATCCTTTAAGCGGTAAATCGATCCACTAGAGAATAAGTTAGAGTACACGAATAACAAAAGACCCTCCAAGCCTAGTCTACCCATGTACTCGAGCCCTCTAAGCTTTTGCTACCAACTAACTTCGCCAAGCCTTGTCTTCTCTGACTCTCCGGATCACGCAATTTAGTTTGATTGCATCTACCAAACAAATGGCTTCTTCCAATATTTCCCAGCAACACCAAAACCTCACTTTATACTCAGGATGAGTGTGGTAAGTGTTTGACCTATCAACCTCTCAAAGATTTGGAAATGGAAAGGTAGGAGTTGAGGAAAACCACAATGGATTGTGTAGAGAATTGTAGGTATAACAATCTCTCACTCTCACGGGTTGTGGCTAGGGTTTTCTCTCTGAAAAGCACTCCTCAACATATGTGGATAATGTGGGTATATATAGTGTGGGTAAGGATAGGGTGTATCAGATATAACAAATTGGCAAAACAGAATGTTTCGCAGGTATCTTGCGAGAAGGCCTTACTTGTGAGACATTCGTAAAAATCAGCTGTCACAATCTATCATGACTTTTCGCATTCCAGTCATGTGCTAAACACATGCTTCACTTCACGGGAAGGCTACTCGTGAGCTTCTCGCGAAAAGATTGAACATAGTTACAATCAAATTTGGTACGGAATTAAAGGCAACACAAAATAGTTGTAAATCACAACTTTATATGGTCAAATGATATCATATTAGAATCTTTGGATATAATTTATGAATAAAGCCTAGAGTACAATTATATTTCCATAGTGGTACTTGTTATATAATTAATGGTAACTTTGGACTTGTCAAGAGTTGACAGATGAGTCTGAGGCCCATTGGAGCTAGAGCTGATGCGAACCTCAATCGACACGCTTTGAGACCCAACAAAAATATTGGAATACTTGCCCAAGAAAACTAAAATTTAGATTTTTGATAGAAATCCTGACCCAACGTTTATAATTAAAATGCGAACCAAAGGTATAAGTGTAACACCTTGACCTAATGATTATAATTGAATCATGAACCAAAGGTACAAAGTTTGAACGCCACAAGGAAGAATCCCTGATAAGTTCACAATTCTTGAAGAACCAAAAGAAGAGCAAAGCCTCACCTTTTCTGATTTTTATTCCATAATATCTCTAAAAAACGTTTACCGACTTAAGAGACTATTTAAGGGCTCCATAAAACTTGATAGACAAGAAAATATGTTCTAAAATAACTCATAATTGATACCTAACCATATCAGAAATCAAATTTGACCTTAAAAGCATTAAATGCACCTAAAAATAAGGAAATAAATAGCCTAAACCTAAAATAACGTTTTTTTTACATAAAAATACCAAAAATAATAAATTACAATATGAAATCTCACCCCTCCACTTGAATCAAACTCGTCCTTGAGTTCATCTTTGAAATCTGAAATCTTCCGCTCAAAATAAGCAAATACTTTGAATGCTTTAATAATTTGATCCGATTCTGAAACTTGAATCCTGATGTATAACAAAAAATCACATCTATAGTTCGTCCAGAAGGGTCGTCTAGAGAGTTGCGGTTAGCCAAACATCAGGCCAGCTTCAATTCGTCCAAATATCTTGTCCTTGGGATGTTGGGCAACTGATCACTCCAGGGAATCAAAGTGAGAGAATCGTCCATGCACAAAGTGCATGGACGACCATACAGTGACACGACAAAGAGTCGTCCATGCATAGAGCACATGGACGACTACGCAAACACTTGGCGAACTTCGTAGCGGTTCATCAACCCGCGTTCATCGCCGCCAATCCCTCCAATGCATGTAACTTCCAACGGCGGTTATGGTTTTTTGTAGCCGTTGAGGAGGTTATGTCCGAATTCCAAGATTCTGGGGGAAGTTATTGAACTAGTAACCGCCATAGAGTACCCTATATAAGGCCCGGTCTTCACCATGCAAAGGTATGAATTTCCTGAGATTTTACATTGAGTAAAGTTGAAACTCCAGTAGAAGAGAAAAACTAACTTCATCATCGGAGGGTGTTTGGCCGGCTCACCCCGGTCACCCTTTGACTGCTGTCTCTCTTTGTAGGCCTCCGCTATCGCAATAGTCCACCGAAGCCGAAGTGTTCAACTAACTGATTCCATACATCATCAGTTGGCGCCGTCTGTGGGGAAATCACTTTCGTGAAACGATTTATGATTTGCTTTTCCTGGAACAAAAGTCGAATGGTTCGGACCAGATCGAGGGCTACTAGCCCAGGCCATCAAGGGAGTAGGGATGCTTCTAGCCATCCCCATCGAAATCACCAATCAGCGCCTGTCACGCAGTCGCCTTCCATCCAACACATACAATCCATGGCGGCCGCGATGGCAGAATTAACCCGCCAAAACCAAGAGTTGACTAGAGAGATAGAAAGGCAACGACGAGAAGGGCAAGCTGAGAGACAATCCCAGAGTCGAGGAGACGGAGGAGGAAATGCTGAGCCCGAGATTCAATCAAGAGGCACCACTTCGCGAAGGGTGCCACATCTGGAGAAAGAAATGGATCAGATGAGGAAGGTTATGGATGAGATAAAGGAGAACATGAGAAAGGAAAATCCCATAGAGGATTTGGTCCACCGAACGGACTCCCCTTTTACTGCTTCCATCAATGGTCATCCCTTGCTGCCTAAGTTTAAAATGCCTTCCCTGGACTCATACGATGGAGCACGTGATCCCTTCGATCATATCGCTACTTTCAAGACAACAATGCATCTCCAAGGAGTTCCGGACGAGATCATGTGCAGAGCCTTCCCTACCACCCTTAAAGGACCAGCGCGTGTATGGTTCAGCAAAATACCCCCGAATTCTGTAAGTTCTTTCGAGGAGTTGAGCAAGTTGTTCGTCAATAACTTCATTGGGGGATATAGACACAAACGTTCCTCGTCCAGTTTGCTGACCATAGAGCAAGGAGAAAATGAGAGCCTGCGTTCCTTCATCACGCGCTTCAATAGGGAAGCCTTGACAGTAGACGAGGTGGACGACAAGCTCCTGTTGGCAGCCTTCCACAATGGGGTTAACTCTGATTTATTTATTCATAAGTTGTATGAAAAAGAGCCCAAATCCATGGCTGAACTCATTCATTCAGCCCAAAACTTTATGAATGCAGAAGATGTTATCATAGGTAAGAAGAGGAAAAGAGTTGAGAGAATGGAAGCCAACCGCCCGCGTCATCCTGACCAAGGGCCTCGTCCAAAGAAGGGACGGACGGAAGACAAGAAGGATCGAGACAGGGATAACAGGAAGGTAGGCCCACCAGCACGGAATCAGAATTACACACCCTTGAATGCCCCGCTCGATCAAGTGCTCATGCAGATCAAGGATGATCCTTCCTTGAAGTGGCCAGAAAAGATGAAAGGAGATCCTAACAAGCGCAATAAGAATAAATATTGTCGCTTCCATAGGGATCATGGGCATGACACGGATGATTGTTATGACTTCAAACAGCAGATTGAGAATCTCATCAAACAAGGAAAATTGAGGCATTTCGTTGGACGAGATCATAAAGATGAAAAATTGAAAGCGAAGATGGAAGAATCATCACGGCCCCCACTCCAAGAAATAAGAGTTATCATTGGTGGGACGTCAATGGGGCAATCCTCCAAGGCAAAGAGGACGTACCTCAAAGCGGTGTAGAATGTCTAACTCTGTGGACGACCCCCAAGGATGAAGGAAACAGACGAACCAACCATAACTTTTACGGATGAAGAAGCTGAAAGGATCCATCATCCGCATGATGATGCAATCGTCATTACCCTGCTCATAGCAGATTACAAAACTAGGAGAGTGTTGGTGGATAATGGAAGCTCCGCAGATATATTGTATTATCCCGCCTTCCAGCAAATGAGGATTGGACGAGATCAGCTTCGTCCTGCATGTTCGCCACTGATAGGATTTGGAGGAATGAAAGTGCAGCCCGTAGGCACCATTACCTTACCTGTAGTGGTAGGGTCATACCCGCAGCAAATAACTAAAGAAGTAAATTTCCTTGTGGTGGATTGTTCCTCCTCTTACAATGCTATCATTGGAAGACCAACTTTGAATAGTTGGAAGGTGGTAACGTCTACCTATCATCTGTCAGTTAAATTCCCTACGGAGTGCGGGGTGGGGCAAGCACAAGGAGATCAGTTGGCAGCCAGAGAATGTTACCTAGCCATGTTAGCTGTGGTCGAGCAAATGCAAGCTATGATTATAGAAGAAAGAAAAATTGTGGCAGAACCGACTGAAGTATTGGAAGATGTTTTATTACAAGAAAATGATAGTGAGAAGTTTACTAGAATTGGGACAAGTATGAAGAAGAGGGCGAAAGAAGACCTCGTCCAGTTCCTAAAGAAGAATGCCGATGTTTTTGCATGGAGTCATGACGATATGCCTGGTATTGATCCAAGTGTAATTACTCATCGGCTGAACGTATCCCCCTCATCAAAGCCTATTCGTCAAAAGAAGAGGGTGTTTGCCCCTGAACGAGAGAAGGCTATCAAGGAAGAGGTTCAGAAGCTAACTGCAGCACAGTTTATCCGGGAAGTCTACTACCCAGATTAGTTGGCAAATGTAGTAATGGTAAAGGAGGCAAACGGCAAGTGGAGGATGTGTGTTGACTTTACTGACTTAAACAAGGCTTGCCCTAAGGATAGTTATCCTTTACCCCGTATTGACCAATTGATTGATTCTACAGTTGGCCATCAACTGTTGAGCTTCATGGACGCCTTCTTAGGATATAATCAGATAAAGATGGACAAGGCAGATCAGGAAAAGACATCTTTCATTACCAGTCAGGGTTTGTTTTGTTACAAGGTGATGCCCTTTGGTTTGAAGAACGCAGGGGCAACTTATCAAAGGTTGGTGAATCACATGTTTCGTCCACAGATAGGACGGAATGTGGAAGTGTACGTGGATGATATGCTTGTGAAGAGTTTAGACGAAGGTAGCCACTTGGACGACCTACAGGAAACCTTTGAAACGCTTAGGCGATACAAGATGAAGTTGAACCCAAGTAAATGTGCATTCGGAGTATCCTCGGGAAAGTTTCTAGGATTTATGGTTTCAGAGAGAGGAATTGAGGCAAATCCAGACAAGATCCAAGCCATATTGGATATAGAGCCACCGAAGAACATCAAGGAAGTCCAATCCTTGACTGGACGAGTTGCAGCTCTGAACAGGTTTGTCTCAAAAGCCACCGACAAATGTTTACCCTTTTTCAAAATCCTCAGGAAGGCGTTTGAATGGACGGACGATTGCCAAAGGGCCTTCCAGGACTTAAAGCAATATCTTACCACAGCCCCGTTGCTAAGTCCATCCGTGCTAGGAGAAGAACTATATTTGTATTTAGCAGTGTCCCCACATGTCGTAAGTTCAGCGTTGATCAGAGAGGAAGAAAAGGTACAGAAGCCTGTGTATTATACTAGCCGGGCACTGAGAGGAGCAGAAAGAAGGTACCCATTGATAGAAAAATTAGCCTTCGCGCTAATAACAGCCTCAAGGAAATTGAGGCACTACTTTTAGGGTCATGTCATCAATGTCATGACTGATCATCCACTCAAGAAGGCAATGAACAAACTTGAAGCTGCAGGATGATTAATTCAGTGGACAGTTGAGCTCAGTGAGTTTGATGTTCGGTACCAACCGAGGAATGCAATAAAAGCTCAAGCTCTGGCAGATTTCATTGCAGAATTCACTCCAAGTTATGAGGACTTGGATTGGAAAGATGATAGTGGAAGATGGGTCGTCCACGTAGATGGATCATCCATGCTGCATACAGGGGGCATAAGAGTTGTTTTGCAGTCACCAGAAGGAGACAAGCTGAAGTGCAAGGTTCGCTTGCAATACCAAACTACTAATAATGAAGTAGAATATGAAGCCCTTCTTAAAGGGTTGGAGTTAGCCAAATCTGTAGAAGCGGACTCAGTACTCGTCTTGGGAGACTCACAGCTGGTCATAGGCCAAGTAAATGGGATGTGTGAAGCCAAGGAAGATAGAATGAAAAAATATTTGAAGAAAGTATTACGCCTTGCAAAGAAATTCAGGGAAGCTAGCTTTGTACAAATCCTAAGGGAAGAGAACATAGAAGCTGACACTCTAGCGAAGGAAACCTCTGCCAATGAAGCAATGGACAAGTTTGATGAAATACGATACATGCCCAGCATAGATCTCCCAGAAATGCTGCAAATAGAAGGTGAGGAGAATTGGATGACCCCAATAGTATCATACTTGAGGGAAGAAAGGCTTCCAAAAGGGAAGGACGAAGCTCGAAAGCTTAGGGTTAGATCGGCCAGGTACATCCTCATAGACGAGGTGCTCTACAAAAGAGGTTTTTCACAACCATACCTAAGGTGTTTGGCCTCAGACGAGGCAAATTATTTACTAAGAGAAGTTCATGAAGGAGCATGTGGTAACCACTCGGGGGCCAGATCACTCGTCCACAAGGTCATTCGTGCAGGGTATTATTGGCCAACCATCCAAGCTGACGCTAAGGCGTATGTTAAGGTATGTGATCAATGCCAACGATTCAGCAATATTCCTAGGCAACCATCTGAATACCTTACCCCAATGATGGCCCCTTGGCCTTTTGCACAATGGGGTTTGGATATTTTGGGTCCCTTCCCAATTGGAACCAGGCAGATGAAGTTTTTGGTAGTGGGGATAGATTATTTTACTAAATGGGTGGAAGTTGAACCCTTAGTGAAAATCACGCAGCAAATTGTCAAAAACTTTGTTTGGAAGAGCATTGTATGCAGATTTGGAGTACCAAGGGTGTTAGTGTCCGACAACGGACGACAGTTTGATAATACACCCTTCAGAGAATTTTGTGAACAACTCGGGATCAAAAATCACTACTCCTCACCCTCCCACCCACAGGCTAACTGGCAAGCAGAAGTAGCAAACCGATCCTTGTTAAAAATTATTAAGACTCGGCTTGAAGGGGCAAAGGGAGTATGGCTGGACGAATTACCTGGTGTTTTGTGGGCTTATAGAACAACAGTGAGGACTCCCACAGGAGAGACTCCTTTCAAGTTAGCGTATGGGAGCGAAGCAGTCATGCCCGTAGAAGTGCATATGGCCAGCCATAAGGTGATGAAGTATCAAGATGAAGAGAATAATGAACAGATTCGTCTTAATCTCGACCTCATAGATGAGGTAAGGATGGACGCAGAGCAAAGAGTAGCAAGGTACAAAAATCTCATTGCGAGACAGCATGACGCCATGGTGAAACCTAGGCACTTCAACATTGGGGATCTCGTCCTGAAGAAGGTTTCTTTGGCCACCAAAAATCCGGCCCACGGAAAACTGGGACCAAACTGGGAAGGACCTTACAGAGTTATCAACTCCAAGAGACAAGGATCCTACTATCTGGAAGCCCTGGATGGATGAAAGTTAGAGCACCCGTGGAACGTTGAACACCTAAGGAGGTACTATCAATGAAAGGTGATCCTGGACGAGCCATAAGGTGGACAAAATCCTTGGACGTTTTAAATAATGTGTTTAAATATTATTTTCCAGTGTGCTTATTACTATTTGTGTTTTAAGTGGATAAGTATTTTATGCTGCTCATGGACGAAGTTATGTTGTATTATGTGTTTTTAATTCCCTAAAAGCACAAGCTCTTAAGCATGTGCCATGATTGTGGATGAATGATTACATAGTATGGATTTCTGAATGTACATATGGTGTGTTTTAAGTATGTATGCTTGTATGGGAATCCTTTATTTTCTATGATTCAAAATGATCCACGGAAGGCGAAAAGCCAAAGACGAGTAAACTCCTTGGACGCAAGGAAATATCATCTAAAAGCTTTCCTTTAGAGAAGGATAAAGCAAGAAAAATAAACAAAGGTATGTCCGTCTAAGCTCAAGACGAGACAAACCTCAAGTGCAATCGTCTACACTATGGACGAACAATGTACATGTGAAAACACCATGGGCCCATAGACGAATCTAGCCAACTTAACAATCCAGCCCATGGACGAGAATTTGTTGGAAAAATTTTATGAAGGACGAATAAATAATCGTCCTAAATTTGAGTAACGATTAAGTCCGGCAAAAGGACATCGTTCATGGACGAACATTACTTGAACATTTCATAATGTTATACACGAAGGAATTCGTCCATATGTTCAAGACAAGATAAACATCCACAAGGAAAATCCCACAATAGCAAAAAATGGTATGGACGATATAAATGAAATTTTGTTCACAAAACTTAAGGAATATTCAAACACAAGGAACAATGAAAAGGAAAAGCATTCATACATTCATATAAAATTCATAAGGTGGACGACCACCGTCCAAAAACCCTTAAAGAGTAATGAGTGCCTGTTCATAAAACTCGTCCATAAACTTGGACGAAGAAATTGTACTCAAATAGATTTAAAAAAAAAAAAAAGTAAAAGTAAAAGTAAAAGCCCAAAACACTAGGGCACTTTAAACAAAAAACATAAAAACTTTCTGGATGAATTCAATTCGTTTTTGGATCGTCCTGGTTCACCTCGTTAGTGGCATCGTCCTCCACATTCACGTCCTCAGAACCCGTCATAAGCAAGGAACTTTCTGTGGCTTGAGGAATCTTAAATGCATCGAAGTTCAAGTCAGGGAATGCGTCCTTGGCATCAGCACGGAAGTCCTCATACCCAGCAGCGTAATGGCTGTCTAGACGATTCTTGTATTCGCCAGACTTCTTGAAGGCTGATATGGCTTCTTCACGTGCCCTCTCCAAGGACGAATTAAACTCCGAAACTTGTCCCTCCAAGTAGGCGATGCGAGTATCTTTTTCAACAGCATCTGCCTTAAGTTCCTCAACCTCGTCTTTTAACCTCGTCTCAGTTCCTAGCAAACGGTTGATTTCATCCGTCAGCCTGATCACCTCCCCCTTTTTCAGCAAGACTTCATTGCCTAACTCTTTAGCCTTCTCATTTGCCGTCTTGGCCTCCTCAGCTAGTTCCTTGGCCTGGCACGTCGCTGTATAAAACTTTGACATGGCCTGTGCATGGACGAATGAGAGTTAGCAAGATATATATATATATATATATATATATAAAAGGCAAAGTACAAGGACGAGTTAAAGACTACCTTAAAGAGGTCATGGATGCCAGAACGTTCAAATTCTTTCACTGACATGTTGTAACATTCGTTAACCTCGTTGTCAGTGATGATCCCTTTCAACGTTCTCCACACATACCCCTCGTCCAGCACCAAGTTAGAAGGACGATCTGATTGCTCTGACGGATGAGGCTTCCTAGAAGTCTTAGTTGAAGGTGCAGGGTCAGTTTGAACAGGATGAACTGTTTGGACGGGCTCCACGTCGGTAGGAGACTCGTCCAAATTCACCGTGGGGGGAGGAGTGAATTTGGGGACCTTGGGAAGAGGAGTCTGAGTGGTTTTTGATTTTTTAGGACCCCGACGACTGGGAAGGTCGTCCAGGTCCATGGAACTTGAAATCTTCTTGGACTTCCTCTTCCCCGGCTGGACGGTAGCCTTCTGGACGATTGGAGGTGGAGGAACATCCTCGTCCCCACTAGTTACTGCTTTTTCTCTATTCTCTCTCATTGTAAATATTCCTATAATGAAGGAAGTCAGTTTATAAAAAATAAGCAATATTAACAATGAATATGGAAATGGAAGAAGCTGGACGATACTTACTCTTACGCGTAGTTTCTTCGTGGCTTAAATTCTCAGCAATTGGTTCTGGACCAAGACCCCATGTGGCTAAACTGCTAAGAGTCACTAAATCGTGGAAGGTCCTTCTAGGGAAGGCACGTACACGATCAATTCGTTCTAAGAAAGTTTTGTTTAAATGTGGACGAGTAACAGCTGCACCAACAAAAGAAAAATGGTTAGACGAATGAAAGATAGAGAATATAAGTAACAAAGTGAATCACATGAAAAGAAAACATACCCTCAGGACAAAGGCGACCTATGGGGCTGGTAAAAGGAGGGAAGGGGGCATTACTAACATCTGTTGGGTCCCCAGCCCAGTTACCAGAAATGATAAAAAATTCTTGTTTCCAAAGCCTATCAGACGAGCTACGGCCCTTTATTAAGCTATAGGGAGAGCCTCTGGATGAGAACTGGTAAAAACCAGCTGACTGTTTTATTTCTAAGGGCTTATAACAGTAGAGGAACTCGTCCACTGTTATAGGACGATCTCCTTCCAGTGCCTCACGCCATAACACTTGCATGGCGACTATCATCCTCCAACCATTGGGATTAAGTTGATTGGGACCAATACCTAACCTATGGAAGAGACCTCTACAAAAGGAATTGAGGGGAAACCTTAAACCAGCTAAGAGATAAGACGAGTAAACCCCCAAGCCAGAAGAAGGTGAACAGCACCATTCTCCTTCCCTAGGCAGACGAGGTTTAAATTCGGTAGGAATTTGGTATCTATCTACTAATGTTTTTAACTTAGGAGCATCCAAAGTGGATGCTACCTCAGGTGCACAGCTATATATAATGTTTTCTTCCTCCTCCTCATCCTGAGAAGGGCTGGGTGGCACTCTGGACGAGCTAGCCCCAGTCCCAGAAGCCATCCTACGCTGCATTTCCTGAAATTCTTCTAAGGAAATGCCAGGCACCCCAGACGAATACTGCTCGTCTGAGGAACTGCTACTTAAACTAGTACTACTCTCACCGCTCTCATAGCTTCCAGACGAAACGTCTTGATACTCATCTATTTCTCTCTCTATACTACTGGACGAAGACATAACTAAAGTAAAGGTCAAGACGAAAACCTAAAAAGAAGAGGAAGTACCTGAGAACTAGGACGAAACGCTAGACGAGATTCTTGGACGAGATAGCGGAAGGAAGTTTATGAGAAAGGTGAAGGGCAAGAAAGAGAATGTGCCAATTTATAGGGCCCAGAAGTGGGGTCAGCGAAGCGACACCACCCACTAAGAAAATGACACGTGGCAATCGTGTGGGGAAATGCAATCGATTTAATTGCTCAACGAATTAAACCGTGACACGTGGCCACATAAATGGGATAAAATCCCCATAATGTCCATAGACGACGCCCTGGACAAGGGGGCAACTGATGTATAACAAAAAATCACATCTATAGTTCGTCCAGAAGGGTCGTCCAGAGAGTTGCGGTTAGCCAAACATCAGGCCAGCTTCAATTTGTCCAAATATCTCGTCCTTGGGATGTTGGGCAACTGATCACTCCAGGGAATCAAAGTGAGAGAATCGTCCATGCACAAGGTGCATGGACGACCATACAGTGACACGACAAAGAGTCGTCCATGCATAGAGCACATGGACGACTACGCAAACACTTGGCGAACTTCGTAGCGGTTCATCAACCCGCGTTCATCGCCGCCAATCCCTCCAATGCATGTAACTTCCAACGGCGGTTATGGTTTTTTGTAGCCGTTGAGGAGGTTATGTCCGAATTCCAAGATTCTGGGGGAAGTTATTGAACTAGTAACCGCCATAGAGTACCCTATATAAGGCCCGGTCTTCACCATGCAAAGGTATGAATTTCCTGAGATTTTACATTGAGTAAAGTTGAAACTCCAGTAGAAGAGAAAAACTAACTTCATCATCGGAGGGTGTTTGGCCGGCTCACCCCGGTCACCCTTTGACTGCTGTCTCTCTTTGTAGGCCTCATCGCTATAGTCCACCGAAGCCGAAGTGTTCAACTAACTGATTCCATACATCATCAAATCCTTCATAAAGTGTGGTGTCAATTTATTTGCAACATTAATCAACAAATGGTTGATAATAAAATTAAAAATTTTTACTCCAAGAAAATCAACATATTGTATGGTCATCTTCAACAAATCAACTGAGACTTGAGGATTGTAAGTTGAGACCTAGTGCACATCACAAAATAAGAACATGGAATAAAGAATACAAAAGCAATAATATAGGATGATAACATGAAACAAAAGATAAAGGGATAGAAAATTAATTTTAGAACCTGTGCTTTGATACCAAATGATGCGAACCTCAATCGACACGCTTTAAGACCCAACAAAAATATTGAAATACTTGCCCAAGAAAACTAAAATTCAGATTTTTGATAGAAACCCTGGCCCAATATTTATAATCGAAATGTGAACCAAATGTATAAGTGTAACACCTTGAGCCAACGATTATAATTGAATCACGAACCAAAGGTATAAAACTTGAACGCCATAAGGAAGAATTCCTGATAAGTTCACAGTTCTTAAAAAACCAAAAAAAGAGCAAAGCCTCACCTTTTTTGATTTATATTCCATAATATCTCTAAAAAACGTTTACCGACTTAGGGGCCTATTTAAGGGCTCCATAAAACTTGATAGACAAGAAAATATATTCTAAAATAACCCTTAATTGATACCTAATCATATCAGGAATCAAATTTGACCTAAAAAGCATTAAATGCACCTAAAAATAAAGAAATAAGTTACCTAAACCTAAAATAACATTTTTTTACATAAAAATACCAAAAATAATAAATTACAATAATTAAATAGTAGATTGTGTCATACATCAAGAGCCTTATTAGTACCTTTGGTCTCATCCCAAGCCACACACTTAAACTCAATTGGGCTGGCCCAAAAGGCTAACATAATTAGATAATCAGTTTTTATTTAATAAAAGCTATTAAATAAATTAACTGCCAAGGCAGTTAAGATGTATGTGTAAGGTTTAATTTATTCAATTACTTTGTTAGCTTTATTCCGTAACAAATTTGCTTGCAATTTAACATTAAGAAACCCTGTATTTAGGTAGGAATCATGTAAGGGTAATGTGTGAGAGAGTGTGAAGAAAAGCGAGAGAGTGTGCAATCAAGAAGAGTCTTGCGACTGGATCTCGTAACTGGCTCGCGACTGGCAAGTAGCCAAAGGTGGCACACGTGTGAAGCATGTAGGAGGAGTTGAAGGGTCACGCCAGCTATTCCACTATAGGACAAAACCTTCAGCTGGCCAAGCAGTTAGCTTGCAACTTAAACTCGTGACTCGTTCCAGTCACAAGCTCGAGTTGCCAGATCACCCTGTTTGGTTGCAACTGACTCTTCACATTCCATACACACCCTATTATAAATACCCTTATACCCACGAAATGTAGAGAGCTTACAGAGAGAATTTTGAATGAGAAACCCTAAAGAAAAATAAGATCTACTCATCCACAATCTTCATCCTTGGATTCTCCAAATTTCTCTACTCTCACCCTCTCCATTGTTACGTCTTTGAGAGGTACATTAGTCAAATCCTTATCTCACCATACTCATATCTATGAGAAGGCTTTTTGGTGCTTGGGAAGTAGTTAGGAAGGGACCAATTCATTTTGGATGATGCAATGGGCTATTATGGGATCTAGTAAGCTAAAGAAGACAAGGTTTGTCGTAACCCTATTGGAGCAAAAACCTTGAAGGGCTTAGGTGCACTAGGTAGATTAGGCTTGGAGGGTCTTTTACTATTCATGTATCACAACTTTATTCTCTAGTGGATTATTGACCGCTTGGAGGGCAGGGGAGAGGTTTTTCACCGAGAACTTAGGTTTCCTCTTCGATAACATATCACTGTGTTGTCTTTGTATTTGCATCTCTTTTCCCTTAATCTTTGCCTTTTAATTACTGCCGTGGTTGTGATTAATTTTGATTTAGATTGTTTTACCAACTCTATTCTAGCTTATTTTCATATTCCGCACATATATTGTTTGATTATAAACTTGTGTTTGTAATTTGTAAATTGGGGACCTAAACGTTCATAGGTGTTTTACACATTATTTGAACTTTCAGTACGTATGATTAAAAGAGGAGAAAATAGTTTTTCTCTATAGAATCTGAAAAATACATTTTTCATAAGGAAAATCAATGTACACAAGAATTAATTGAGAGACCACTCATCTTGGGTACTGTGTGAAATTCGGATGAAAATTGAAGGTATTCTCAAGTTTTTTTTTTGAATCTCACAGCATCAAGGTATGTTTTCTTTTCTTTGTTCTAAAATTTAAGGTTACATGTTATCTCTCATGAATGTAGATCCTTGTGTTACTTTCATTGTGGGTTTTGCATGAACTACAAGATCAATTTTTCCAACAATTGGTATTAGAGCAAACTTCAATATCATGCTTGTATAACATATGATTGAGTTTTAGAATTAAAGAAAAATGTTTTATTGGTGTTTTTATTTTCTGCATAGTTGTTGAACACGTGGTTTGACATGGATATATGTGAGGTTTTATTAATTTATTGTTAGATTGATAATTGAACATATTTCTGTATGTTTTTGTTTGAGATTCAAGTTTCTATTTTGAATAAAATAATGAAAAGGGAATTTGGTTCTCTGCACTTTGCGCCCACGTTCATTCTCAAGAAAAGAATGAAGAAAACCAGTCTGTTTGTCTTTGTTTTTGAGCCTGAATCAGAGAATTATGCATTATAACTGGATTTTTGTTTTCGGTAGTGCGTGGGTCACTTGCTATCAATCATGCTACTATAATTATGTTTGTAGAATGAATGTTTAATTTCAAGCTTGATTATAATATTAACAGTTGCTTTTGTTTTTGGGCTGGACATACATATATGATTGTATAGTTTTCATCCTTGAAGGACAAAATGGGCTTTTGCCCTTTTCAGGAAAATTAAATAGTTTTATACCTTTTTCCCAAACTAATTAGGCAAATGTCCCTCTTTTAAAACTCAATTTATGACAAATCAAGTTAGAAAAAGAAAAAAAAATTCTGAAGCCCTATAGTGGCGTTTTAAGGAGCTTATAGTGACGTTTTAAGGACCTATAGTGACGTTTTTTAACTCGACTTCAATGAAATCGAGTTATAGGCAATTTTTTTACCTATAACTCGATTTCATGAAAGTCGAATTCAAAAACGCCACTATAGGTCCTTAAAAACGTCACTAAAGTTCCTTAAAAAAGTTACTATAGAGCTTAACTCAATTTTGAGTAAATTGAGGTTCAAAAGAGGGGCATTTCCCTAATTAGTTTGGGAAAGGGGGCATAAGGCTATTTAATTTGCCCGAAAATGGTAAAAGCCCATTTTGTCCCAACCTTGAATGATAAACATGTACTGTTGCTAGTCTTGCATTATAGATTTATAATCAAACAGTTTATGTTAATGCTAGAATTAAAGTATTCCTTTAATGAAATTTATTCCTAATGAGATTAGGATTTTATTTTCAAGGGTTTCTAGCATATTAGGTTTCTTGATCTTCATCTTGAAAACCTTAATGTTTGATCTATAAATCCTCTTTTATAAAATCAAAAAGTGTTTTTGATGGAAAATAGTAAAAACGTAAAAAATGGTTACCTGAAAATTTTTGAAAAATTCAGTTTAACGAGTCTCGATCGATTAAGAATTCCTTTTGATCAATAAAATGTTATTTTCAATCAATCGAACAGGAATCGAGAATCGATTGAACGAGGCAATGGCTTTGTGATGAATTTCTTCACTTTTTCTATCAATCGAGAAAAAGGTTCGATTGATCGAAGGCACTGAATTTTGAATTTTCACTTGTTTTTGACTAACTGTTAAAACTTTGATAAAAGTAAGGTTATGTGTGATGAGATTACACATAATTCTATATAAAGTGATTAATTTTATAGAACTTAAAAATTAAGGGAATTTATTAATCATTGTCTAACTAAGAGGCCTAATGAGATTAAAGATATTAGTTAAATAGAACTCTTAGTCCTAAATTGTTTAGGACTTATCTTTTAAGAAACATTCTAATGAGATTAGAATTGTTGTATGATTAAATGTCCTTAATTTATTTTAATTAAAAGTTATATAGTTTCTAATGAGATTAGAATTCTTAATCAAGTTAAGGATAGAGT
This sequence comes from Quercus variabilis, assembly GCA_030445155.1. Taxonomy (NCBI): domain Eukaryota; kingdom Viridiplantae; phylum Streptophyta; class Magnoliopsida; order Fagales; family Fagaceae; genus Quercus; species Quercus variabilis. The sequence goes on along the minus strand of CP129447.1, from coordinate 43,503,842 downwards.
TCTATATAACTAATTTTTGACCCATTAGATTATAAGGAATCCTAAATAGTTTGGTACTTCCATTTTAGTTAGTGATTCTAATGAGATTAGAGTCTTTAACAAATGCAAGGTTATAAATTGTGATGAGACCGCAATAGTCTAAAGAAAACCCAAATAACAAGTGGGACTGTAGGATTTAAAATAACCCTTTTGTTTAGATTATTGTAATGTAAATAGGTACCTTGTCTTGCCCTTAAGTCTTGCATTCCATGCAAAGGGTATTTACTTCACGGATTACATGATTAAACTTCTTTGTGATTACGCAAATGTTTGTTACATTATTGTAACGTGACTTAGTCAGATCACATCGAATTTAAACAATTAAACACATATGGTGTGTAAGGTTAAAATTGTGATAAGATCACAGTGATTTCGAGACAATCCACTTGTTTTAAAATTTCTAGTGGGAGAGAGATTCAAGGATTGAGTCTTATGGCCTCCATTGCCAGTTTATAGTAGTGTGATTAGGCACCTCATCTTGGCGTATATGTCTTGCTCCCTATGGAGGGTGTTTAATTCATGGTACTACAGGTTAAACTCCTTAATGATGGATGAAGTGTGTTTTTACATTGAGAACGACCACGCTACTGTAGAGTTACTTGGTGACTCACATAGAATCTAGACAATGGTGTACTCTAGACTAAGTGTAATGTTAACCTCCCAATGGAGCTATGTCATTATTACTTGGAGACTAAAGGAAGAGCAGCAAATTATTTTTGTTTGGTAAAAGTTACCATGATAGCATTAATAATGAGAATAGTTCTCACCTGATCATAATGATTGGTTTGACCTCGTTACCGAGAAATATTAATTGCAGGATTGGTTTGTCGTTGCACCTAATATAATATGCTTTTATGGGTTTCATATTATATGTTTATGGTTGCAAAATATAATGTCCTTGTAATTAAGTTCATAGTCTCAAATTGAAGTTGTCTTAAAAAATTTTTTTTCTCTAGCTACTCTATTAATAGAATTACATTGACTAAGAAACAATTTTGGACACTGTACTTAAAGGAGCTAAAGTACATAAATATGTTCTGATTCAGCATTGTCATAATTTTCCTTTACATGATGCATTTTGGAAGATAGCTTATGATGTGATCTTAGTCTTATTGTGATGTTAAAATGTTACATTGGCTTTTATCTCAATTATGCTATAGCATGAGATGCAAAAGTTAGCACTAGGTTTAGACTTTATATTAAGTCTAAATGAGATGTTTGGTATGAATCATATTAAGTACTAAGAAATACTTAAATAGTTCCAATTCTATATCATTTTATGAAAATATTTTCATCTTCTAATGAATTGGAATTCTTGAATGTAGTGATTAATTATGCTATAGCATGAGATGCAAAAGTTAGCACTAGGTTTAGACTTTATATTAAGTCTAAATGAGATGTTTGGTATGAATCATATTAAGTACTAAGAAATACTTAAATGGTTCCAATTCTATATCATTTTATGAAAATATTTTCATCTTCAAATGAATTGGAATTCTTAAATGTAGTGATTAATTATGCTATAGCATGAAATGCAAAAGTTAGCACTAGGTTTAGACTTTATATTAAGTCTAAATGAGATGTTTGGTATGAATCATATTAAGTACTAAGAAATACTTAAATGGTTCCAATTCTATATCATTTTATGAAAATATTTTCATCTTCAAATGAATTGGAATTCTTGAATGTAGTGATTAATTATGCTATAGCATGAGATGCAAAAGTTAGCACTAGGTTTAGACTTTATATTAAGTCTAAATGAGATGTTTGGTATGAATCATATTAAGTGCTAAGAAATACTTAAAGAGGTCCAATTCTATATCATTTTATGAAAATATTTTCATCTTCAAATGAATTGGAATTCTTGAATGTAGTGATTAATTGTTAATCTCATATGGATATGATCCACAAGTCCTTGTTGGAATCATTTGATCAATTTAGATTGTTTTGGAAATAAATAAATTTTATTTTATTTTATCTGAGTTGATGAGATTGTTCTATGCAACGAAAGACATCCTAAAAGCTATGGCTAGGATCAATATGATTTAATTCAAATTCTAAGCCTTAACCGAAAGGTAAGGGTAAGAAGAAGAATAATAATACCAAACAATTGGGCAAGCTAGTTGTCCTAGGAGTTGCCATAAAGGAAATTAAACTCAAAAGCATTGTCCATGATTGTAATTTAGATTGAAATTTACATCTTTTACTTTTAAAGAGAAAGATTCAATCCTTTAGTATTGTATGTTTTGACACTTAAGTCTAGGTCTTATTAATCTAAATGATATTCTAGATTGGTGAAAGATGGGATTTTAGAACCATTATTTTTTGTTATATTCCCAGTCTATGAATTCTGTTTAGAGGATAATATGACCTAGGGCTCCTTTATTGTAAAGGAATATAGTTTCAATGACTTCTTTAAGTCAGTGCATACATAAAGGAGGAATAAGACTCTTTTAGAAATGGTAAAGTACATGATAAATATTTTCATTTACTTATTTCTTTTGGAGATATACTCTAATTATTATTATACATTTTCTAAAATTGATTTCAAAGTTTGTTCTTGGGAAATTTGTCAAATTGTGGATTAGGTGAAAACCTAGTATAAGATACTTCCACTTTTGGAGATGTCCAACACTTGTGCTAGAAAGGAAGTCTGAAAAATTGGAATCAAAAGGTAGAAAAATGTATGTTTATGTTGGGTATCCAAAAGGAATTGCAGAAGATTATTTTAGTAGTCATAAAGATGACAAGGTGTTTGTAAATTACAAATACAAAGTTTCTAGATAATGACTATGTGAATAATCTTAAAGCTAAACGTAAAATTGTTCTAGAAGAAAAATGACATAATTTGTTGTAAGACAACTATAAAATACATTTAGAAATGAGGTGGTTGTATTAGATACACCACAAGACATTATTCTATATATATAGCTAGTACATTGATACAATATCGTAGTGAGAGGATTATCAGTTTACCTAATAAATTCATACTTTTGGGATAGACTTGTGAAGTCATCCCATAAGGTTATGAACTTGATCCTTGGTCCTATGAAGAGGCAATAGATGATATGAATATGCATTACTGGATCAAAGTTATGTAAATAGAATTAAATTTTATTTAAAGTCTAGAACTTGTAGAGGTGTCTAATGGCATTAAGCCTATTGTTTTCAAATAGGTCTACAAGAAAATGAAATTGATAAATTAGAAGGTGTAAACCTTCAAAGTCAAGACTAATGGCAAAAAAATTTATTTAGAAAGAAATAGATCGATTCTGAAAAGATTTTTTCACCAATAGTCATGTTTGACTCTATCTAGATTCTCTTATCCATTATATTTCATTTGGATGAAATATGTCAATGGATATCAAGAAAGCTTCTCTTAGTAGCAATCTTAATGAAGACATCTATATGATGTAACTACACTAGTTTATAGCAAAGAACTAGTTGTATTTAGTATGCAAGTTGCTTAAAATCCATTTATGGACTAAAGCAAGCATCTTGATCATACAATATCAACTTTGATCAAACAATCAAATTGTTTGTTTTTTTATCAAGTATTGATAAGCCTTATGTGCGTAAAAGCTATATAGAGTAACAAACCTCTTAATGAATGTTGATGACATTCTAATCATTTAGAATGATGTATAGATGTTGTCAAAAATAGAATTTTTGTTGTCAAGACTAGTTTGTTATAAAGTACTTGGGTGAGATTGGTCACATCTTAAGAGTTAAACTTTGGTAAGACTCAGAAATTAGGATGTTGGGTCTATCTCAAACTAATTAAATAGCTTAGATTCTAGCCAAGTATAGCATGTGATACTTCAAGAAAGGATTCCTTCTCTTTAAGTTTGAAGTTCTTTTGTAAAGGACTATAGTCCTAAGACTTATAAAGAAAGAGCATATGAAGATGGTTTCTTATACTATGCTAATAGGAAGTCTCAGTTATGCTATGCTGCATGCTAGGCCAAGCATCTATTTTGCAGTGGGCATGGAAAGCAAATATCAATTAAATCCAGGATCACTTAATAAGTGGGAGTAAAGCATATACTCAAATATCTTTGAAAAATGAGGGATTATATACTTAACCACCAAAGTGAGGATTTGATGGTTACTGGTTGTACAAATACTGACTTATAGTTTGATTGTGATTCATGAAGTTTGACTTCAAGATATGTGTTCACCCTAAGTGGTCAAGGTACACATTAAGCTTAAGTATGATCTCATTAGAGAGAAACTAGAGCCTAGGATGTAGTAATAGAAAAGATAATTTATGCAATAAATTTGGCCGAAACTTTTTTTCAAACCTTGCCTTTGGAGTGACTATGAGTTACTTTAAAGGGAAATAAGTATTAGATATGAAAGCTCGAAAATGTGTTGAAAACACAAGAGCTGTTTAGACCCCCAAATTAAAATTACGGCTAGATTGCTTTTACTTTAACTTATCTAAGTGCGGAACAAGAGTAAATGAAGTGCAAACAACTGATACTACTCTAGTACATAAACATGAACAACCAACAAAAAAAGTAAAGCATAAGAGTAAGGGAAAAGAGAATGCAAACACAAGATAACACGCCAATGTGTCATCGAAGAGGAAATTGAAGAATTCGGTGAAAAACCTCTCTGTTGCCCTCCAAGCTTTACATTAGCTTCCAATCATGTGCTTCTCACATGGCTCTTTCATGGGTTAGCTTCTCGCAAGCTTCTCGTGAACTCCATTGATTCTTCATTTCAGCTTGAGTTTTCACTAACTTAATACTAAACTCAATACAATAAAATTCCACAAAATACAAGGAATAAAATTAAAGCAATAACAATACTTTTTGTCATGGAATAAAACCAACATAAAACATAGTTGTAAATCATAACTTTACAAGATATATGCAAAATTGTTTGTGAGGGCACGTAGGAGATTGTTAGGGTTTGTGCCCTAAAATCTAATTTATTGGCATATTATAAATAATTAAATTGTTTAATTATATGAGACTATTTGTTAATGAACTAATTGGACATTATTATAGTCATTGAGATGCATTATATGTGATTTATGTAATTTAGTTATAGAAGATATAAATTATGAGTTCTTTGTAAACTCAAAATATAGTTCATAGTCAGTGATGAAATTGGACGTTTCATCTACGAAGACTATAACACATCAACTAAGATAGTTTGTCTTGATCATGGAAATAGAGATTTCTAGTTAATGTGTTAATATGTCTTAAGTGTGTAATATATTTGGACTACTATGAGATTAATTATTCAAATAACAACTGTCATATGAATAATTAATCTCACGACTTCTAATTTCATAGGTTCTCAATCCTGAGAGGATAGTGAACCCAATCATGAAATGTAGGTTACTTTGATATATCAGGAGTGAGATCTAATTAATGGTCAAAACCTCAATATGTTAGGTAACCACAAGTAGTGTTAAAGGAACATATATTCTCAAGATAGAATCCGTAATCTCTTTCTATAGAGATACGAAATATCCCCTTGAGATAAGTTTAATGGAAACTGATTATTCAGGGCTAGGCACTTTATTAAGAGTTACTAAAATTTATATTTTATGAAATTAAATTTCATAAATATGAATAACTAAAAGATCAAACTAGGTACTCAAAGAATAAAATAGTTGTTTACAAAGTAACAATTCATTATGACTTTGTTCACTATGTATATTTCATTGAAGGGTCAAATGATATCATATTAGAGTCTTGAGATATAATTTATTAAAAAGGCCTAGAGTACAATTATATTTCCATAGCGGTACTTATTATATAATTAATGGTAAATTTGAGCTTGTTAAGAGTTGACAGATAAGTCTGAGACTCATTAGAATTAGAGCTTTATTAGTCCATTTGGTCTCATCCCAAGCCACACACTTAAGCCCAATTAGGCTAGTCCAAAAGGCTAACCCAATTAGATAATTAGTTTTTATTTAATAGGAGTTATTAAATAAAGTAATTGTCAAGGCAGTTAAGATGTACGTATGATTAAAAGAAGGGAAATTAGTTTTTCTCTATAGAATCTAAAAAATACATTTGTCATAAGGAAAATCAACGTACATAAGAACTGATTGAGAGCTCACTCATCTTGGGCATCATGTGGAATTGGGATGAAGATTGAAGGTATTCTCAAGTTTTGTTTTTGAATCTCACTGTATCAAGGTACGCTTTCTTTTCTTTGTTCTAGAATTCAAAGTTACATGTTATCTCTCATGAATGAAGTAGATCTTCTGTTGTGGGTCTTTGCATTACATGCAAAACCAGTTTTTCCAACACAAGGTACCTGATTTCGATGCGTAAATGAAAAAGTCTCAAGAATTTCAATCATTTAAAGTGCCCATGCTTGATTTATAAGTGGAAAACGGTCGAATATCTTAAATTTTAAAACAACGAGATTTTGACTTGTAATTTTAAAATTAATTGTTTAAAGAACAAATCATAATTAATGACACAAAGCCAATTGGATGCATCGGTTTGCAATAATTTATTTGGGTCAATGAAACTCAACGTGGCTTTATATTTTAATTTGGTAGTCCAATTTACGCACTCTAGACGTGATTTGGATTGGCGTGAACTCTTACGTTTAAAAAAACATCTTCCTTATCCAACAATTCCCAACAATTTAATTAACAATTTTATCTATGAGTAATTAAATTAAGACAAAATTTAACTACAAAATTAGTTGTAGTCAAGTTTAACCGTCGAATTGTATGTTCTTTATGCTCTTAATACATATGTCAAATTTTGTACTTATCGGATATTATTTATTATATGATCTACAAGCTTATATTTTATACATAATTTTAAATTATAAAAACTTGTAATTTAAAATTTTAATTAATAACATAGTTATTGATCTTTACTTTTTTAGAAATTTTGTAAGCATGAAAGATATAAAAAGGAAATGTAATCCAATGGTGAATTTGTCAAAATTCACCTCTAATAAAAATGTATTAAGTAAAGTTATAGCTTACAACCTTAGGCTACAACTAATTTTGTAGCTAAATTTGTCGATTAAATTAACCTTTCATCCTTGATCATGATGAAGCCATTCTCAGTTAAGAAATGCGGTGCTTAAAGAATACCCTTAAGTGGTAGAGATTATTTTGCGAATTCCAATATGTATTAAAAGACACAAAATTTTATGATTAGTTCAAATTACTCAAAAAGAATATATTAGACTGGTTTGGAACTGTTAGGTTCTAAATATTTAGCAATAAATGTTTAGGTTCTAAATATTAGACACTGCTCAAATTGTTACAAGTCAGAATTCAAGAACATACAAGTTGCAAGTTCAAGAATTGAAAATTAGGCTGGCTCAACTGATCGAGATGCGATCTACAATTTTTTATTAGAGTCTGTTAGCCCATTAAACATTTAAGGTTTCAGTCCATATTTATTTGGCATATAAGGAAAAACCTAAAACATGTTTTTTCCAGTCTTAGAGAGTTACTCTTTTGAGATCTGTAAGGTTTTGAGTCTTCTATTCTTTTAAAAATCTACTGGAGATCGATCTTATTCCATAAGTATTGGTGAAACCAAATTGTAGCCCAAGCTTCATATATCAAGCATATTGAAGATTAAATGCATGAACTGAAGGTTCATGCCAGAGCAAATCTACATTGAAAAGTATGAGGATTTAAGAGTTATATTTTGATAATCATAGTTAAGTTTACTACGCATTAAATATTCTCGACTATAAATTCTATTTCATTTAATGGATTGTTCTTCTTGGGATTGGTCCTCCCAGGTTTTTTATCTTGAAACTGGTTTGTTTCATTGGTTTTCCTAGGTAATCATATCTGTATCTTATTTATTTTTCCACTGCATGATAAGATTGATTTATGTTTAGCCTAATATCTACATAATTGACTTAAGTAACAACTTGACAATAAAATCAGGTTAAACATTGTGTGCTCAGAGGTCTAAAAACTAATAGAAACCTATTAATTACCAAAATATGAAGTTCCAATATGGTTTGGTGAACACAATTTTTTGTTTTTAGAATTGTAACTAATTAAGGTGCATTCTTTATATATATATATATATATATATATTTGCAAGCATGTTCAACCACTTAACATGTCTAATCTTGATGTAAATTTGTAAAAGATTTCAAGAATTTCATTTGCTTAAGGTGCACATTCTTTTCTTTTTTTTTCCCTTTTCTTTTTTTCTTTTTGATAAAAACGTAAGCGAAGTATTATTAAGAAATTAAGGCAAATCGGATTGGAATACAAGATCCAAATCACTAGGCAATTTTTCTACCCATACATCTGTGTTTGCACTTGAAACTACTCTCCCGGCTAAGGCATGAGCCAACCTATTACCTTCTTATCTAACATGCAAAAACTGGTACTGCTGCAACAATGCCTCAATCTATCTAGTTTCCTCAATCACCAGACCAAATAAAGTATTACACCGACCTGAGGCAGCCAGAGCTTGAGCAACCCAAAGACAGTCCCCTTCAATAATCACGTCAAACAGACTAAGCTCCTCAGCAAAGACCACTGCCCTTCTCGCTGCCAAGGCCTCTGCCATCTCTATTGATTGGGGCAGACGAACTTGCTAACTCAGAGAAGCAATAATACACCCTTCATGATCCCAAAACACCACTCTGATCCCCATACAGTCCAAGCCTTCAAATAGAGCAGCATCCACATTGGCTTTGTAGCAGCCTAACGGAGGAGGGTGCTAAAAAACCCCTCACCACAGGCAGGTCCGGTTTATGTGTGTATGGTGACAATATGTAGAAAAATAATAATAATTCATAGATGGGGTTGTGGACTTGTGGGTGAGTAATCTAATACACTAAAACTTCCTAATAAACCGTCAGTAAAAATCAGGAAAGGCATACACCAACGGAAAATGGATCTAGATTTCTTTATAAAAAAAGTCTAGATCCATTTTCCGTTGGTGTATGCCTTTTTTATTTATAGAGAGGATTTTTCCTTACTTTTAGGGTTTAGAGGTCGTGCAATTGTTGGTAATATCTCATATTTATCTTCCACAAAAATAAGATTTAAATTGTGAAAAAAATCACAAGCCAGAGACTTAAGTGTTGAACGATACCTAGCTAGGGCCTTTTGATAGACATTTTCGTCCTTGACTGAACGATTGATCATTTCTATTTGGCCAAGTTTCTTTATTTTTTTAATTTTTTTTTCGATTTTTAATTTTTAATTTCTTAAGAGATAATTATGTCATTTTAGCATATTTGGACTTTCTAATTTTCCTATGGACATCGAGAACTCTTATCTAGATATAATTGAAGTGCTTTTAGTCCCAAAAAAGATTCTTGAAAAATTACCATAAAATAATTAGGGAAATATTAAAAAGAAAAAGGAAAATTATAGTCAAATTAAGTGTTTAAGTTCGTATAGAATTAATTTCTTACAAGACTAAGTCTTAAATGAACCACTACGCATCCTTGGCGTGATGATCATTCCATAAGTATAAATACTTATGGGGTGTAAGGGGTAAGAACTAGAGTTCAAGTCTCTATGAGGAAGGAAGCTTCACACACATAAACATTATGTTAGAGTATAATTTCTATCTTATATTAATATATATATATATATATATATATATCTTAAATGAGATTAGACTCTATTCTTGATTTTGTTCTTCCACTTTTTAAACTCTAATTAATTATTTAAATAGGTACATTTTCTAACAAGATAAAATACAAATATATATAAATATTATCTGCAATCAATTATTATGTTCGTGTATATCTATCACAATTAAAATTACCAACAATAGGATTTTATTTTTCAAATAGATTTTAATTAATATATTTAGGACCGATTAATCCATGATAATCCCGTGCATAACAAGGTTACGAATCAACCAATCAGATTCAAGCATTTATAAAACAATGAATCATGGATTATTTTGAACATGAATAACGACCAGCTTACCCCTAATTGACTACTTAAGATTTGACATTTTTGGTCTCATCATGGAATTTTTATTGAAGCAGCATTTTACCCCTAGTGCTAAAAGGTGATAAATAATGTTTTTTTTTTTAATTAAAAAAAAAAATCATAATGATGCAGGGTTACAAAATGAGGTGTCCGTAAAACGTCAAACCAAAATTTGACAAAGACTATTAGTGCAACAAGTTTTAGATTTTTAATGGATGAATTTTCCATGATTACCTTTAAGATATTTTCTTTATATTGTTCCAATAACGAGCAAAGATCCTTAAATAAATTAAATGTAGTAAATCGCTAATCAGTGCAAAATAATATGTTGAGCTATGAAACTTTATAAATTGTAAATAATTTTTCATGGAAAACAATTGAAAAGAGTGAACATCATGGTAACAAAAATCTTTGTCAAATAATTTTTCAACGTTTGTTTAAAAAGAGCATTGCATGAAACAAAAAGTTTAAATTTAAATATTTCCGGGAAAATCAATCTTCAAAGAAAAATTTCATGCATAATTTAAAAGAACCCTTTCCAAAAGTGCAAATTTTCCACAATTGACCTAATCATATTAGCTTTGAGAGGCCCGTTTTTTTTTTTTTTTTATTTTTTTTTTTTTTTTTTTTATACTTAGCCCTTTTTTTCTATGAAGAATAAGATACTTAAACAATATCTTGTAGTAAACCCTAAATATAGGATTTTGCTGATAGACTGCACATATGGATGCCTATTAAACCTAATCATATGGCCATTGTCAACAATGTTCAATTTTCCTACTAAATCTTTCATATTTTATTTATTGAATAAGGATGAAATTAGAATTTCACCTCCATTTCATCAGAGGAATGAGAGTTTCTCACTATTAGATATATATTAGACATATTAGCCCAATATAATAGGCCCAAGCCTACTCCTGCTTGTACTATTAGTCTAGAGTTTAGTCGCTTATATATACTCATATTAGAGTTTATTGTAACACATGTTATTATACTACACTCTTATACAATAAAAATGTAGCTCTTAAGGGATTCCTCTATAGATATAAGCTGACAAGGCTGAACCACGAAACTCTTGTGTTCTCGGTGTTCCTATTCTATGCTTCCCCTTCTACATCCACTTTAGCATATACAACATAGTATAACACATCGTGTTGCTAATATATTTAACATGGTATCATAGCCAAACTTCATTCTTGGCATCAAACAAACATCTCTACACAATAAAGGAGATTCATACATGCATAGCACAGATTCACAATGCCCTTGCTTAACTTCAGATCTAGACTCCACAGCATCATGCAGCTGCCACGACTCACTGTTGTGTTAAGATCCTCAAGTTCAAGCAATCCGTTACTCTCCCTATCAAATATGTGCAAATTAAGGCTTTTCCTAATGAAACTAACCACATAGACGTGCTCCACAGCCTCTTGGGACCAAAACCCAGGAAGTTGGTCTCCACTATAATCTTTGCGTGCTTCCACCCGTCGAAAATAATTCCAGCACTTACTTCACACACCGCCATGTAGGCCTTGTCGTCTGCCGCTCAACAAAACTTGAGAATCTAGCTTTCATCTGACATCACATGCGCCTTCACGTGCTTCCTAGGTTTCTGTCTTGCCACCACGCGTTTGTGGATGTCGTCACGCACCGAAAACTTTGATGATGTCATCCTATCCACGTCAGTGGCACGTAAGCATGCCACATCATTAGCCACGCAAGCCCTAATCCTAGTCATTACCATGCCGTTAGATGGCGTCAACGTATTTGCAACCCGATTCGTGACCTAACCCGTTCAACTCGAAATCAACCTGGACCATGTACCCGTTGACTGATTGTTGACTTTGACCATGGACCCGTTGACTTTGACCTTCATTGATTTTGACTTTTGCGTTGACCTTTGACCAAAAGTTAAAATTTTCGAAAGTGTTTATCTTGCTCAGTTTTTCATGTAGATTCTAATTTTGAACTTCGTTTCTTCATTTAAAACTCTGAAATTGGTTAATTGGCACATTATTCATTGTGGTTTTTTCAAGGCATCTTCAAGGGACCTTCTCATGCTTATCCAATCTCAAGCTTTCATCGAACTTCCGCCTTGAGCTTAAGGGAGGGTGTTAGAGATATATTAGACATATTAGCCCAATATAATAGGCCCACATCCACTTCCGCTTGTACTAGTAGTCTAAGATTTAGTTACCTATATATACTCATGTTAGGATTCATTGTAACACAGATTATTGTACTACACTCTTATATAATAAAGATGTAGCCCTTAAGGGATTCACCTATGGATGTAGGCCAACAAAGCCGAATCATGTAACTCTTGTGTTCTCGGTATTTCTCTTCTATACTTGCCTTTCCGCATCCACTCTTACATATATAACATGGTATAATACATCGCATGCTAATATATTTAACACTCACATTTATTAGAAGAATCCTTTGAAGGGAATGAAAAGAAATGTATTTTTTCTTATAACCATTTAATTCCTTCTTACTAAACACCCAAATTGAGTAATATATGGAATTTCATTTGAAAATATTTTCTTTTCCCTTTCTTACTCGTTTCCCCAATTGCAAATAGTTAAGTAAATCTAGAAAGCATCAAAAATGATATTCATTCCTACCATGAACATCAGATTATGCCAAATAAATAGATGAACATCCAACTATAGCCACTCACGAAACAAACCAAATCGGCAAGACCCAACTACGTTGGCACCTCCCAACCCATCTATTGACATAACCATCGAAGCCATGACTGTCATAACCATCAAAGCCACGACAGTCAAGACCAATAAACCCAAATCAGCTTTAAGCCGCTATTTTCCAATAGCTATCCTTCGGTACCCCACAATGACCAAGAAATGTTAGACGATTTCACAATAGAAAAGAAAGTGCAAAGAGGATTGGCCAGTGTCATTCTTTTTGTAACTATAAGGTGTCAAATTCTTCTACTAAAACATATGAGTGGTTTTGGTACGCATGTTTAATGAAGTTCTTCTACTGAAACAAGTGTATTTCTGGGACGCATGTTTAACGATGGTCATAGAGAGAAAATATATGGAGGGTGTGACTTGATTCGTTTCCAAAAAAATTAAGGTTTTAATTCAAACTATTTAAAATTTAAGGGGTTAATATAGGGGATAATATGTAATTTTTCATATATTTTAAAAGGAATTTATGTTACATATAGTATAACTCTCATTAATATTATAGAATTTAATTACTATGACAAATATAATGATAATTAGGGATGATTCTCATTTATAAAACATTTAAACTACATTATTTTTTATTTTTAATTATACATAAAGCTTAAATTTATGGATTTGATGACAAATAACATCCAATTGATTCAAATTTTAACAAACATCTCACAAATAAATAGAATATGTAATTTAACATCAAGATTTTCAAACTATTAGTTGAAATTATGTGGTGTAACTTAAATAAAAAATAAAATAAAATAAAATAAAATAAAAAACTATACTAATTAAATATAACTTAAAAAGCTTTTGAATGTCTTCCAATTGTCTCATGGTTTGGAAACATAGTTATCTCTAGGGTGATGAAGAAAGATCTCATTCTAATTGTAGATTCTTTTTTTCATGAAAAACAGAAAGTTGAACCTTTTTATTATAAATTCAGCAATAGATCTGATTGGACCACTCATATAAACCTGCATGCAATGAAATTAATGGGAAAAGGGAAAGATAAGATTTGAAAAAAAAGAAAAAGAAACAACTACTATCAAAATATCAAGATGTAAGGAACCTACCTAAACGTATGAAACAATGTGTAAAGTTACGTCATCCACTCTTTGGAGGCAGCGCGGAAAAAGAACATATTGCGAAAGATCCTTCAAAAAGCATGCACACGTGGAACAAAATAGAAGCAAGATATGATACAAGAGAATCCAATTTGCTGTATTATTCAGTAAGTGGTAAAAGATTACAAAGAAACTTCAGAGAGAAAAAAAAAGAGAGATCTAAATCATAGAATCTAATTCCAAGGAGAGGCCTGAAACAACATGTAAGATTAGGAGTGAACTGTGTGTACTATTTAGTTGGCAAGTTAGGTCAGGGCCTTTTCATTTTTTTTCTTGTTGGGTGAATAAAATTAATCGAAAAAAAGAAAAAGGAAAACAAGATGAAGCCTAGAAAACATATTGCTGCTTGAAAGCATGGACCAATATTTAATTATAGCCCCTAACCAATTAAAACAAAAACAATTCAAAGTAATAAAACAATAATAAAATAACCTACCTACAACAAAATTGCATAATTAGGATGTGTTTGGATACCACTTATTTTCCTGAAAACTAAAAACTGAAAATACTGTAGTAAAATAATTTTTAAATGTGAAAATAATGCCGTGAGACTCATTTTTAATGAAAGTTTTGTTGAAAAAAGAGGCTTGTGGGTCTTGTGAATAGTGCACGAGACCCACTGGAAAAGCAAAAAAATGCCAGTGCACGTTCTCAAAAAAAAAAAAAAAAAAAAAAAAAAAAAAAAAGAAAAAAAAGAAAAAGGGAAACGCCAAAACGCAAATGCTAGGTTGGTTTCAACTATACCCAAACGGGTACTTAATTTCCATCTTTGACATCACCTAGTTAGCGCGTTTGCCAAATATAGCAAGCATTTTGCTCCATTGCTAGTTGACAAGTGATTCCATTACTATATTCAGTACCAACCTTTTAAATTTCCTTTATTCTTTTTGTCATAAGTTTTCTGTGTACTTTTAATTATGTGGATTACCATAGCCCGAACCAGTCCAAGCATTTTTTTTTCTTTAATTTGTTATATATTGTAAAGTTGTGATTTATAACTATGTTTTATATTGCCTTTATTCTATGACAAAAAGTATGGTAATTGCATTAATTTTGTTTCTTGTATTTTATGGGATTTTATTGTATTCAGTTTGGTATTAAGCTGGTGAAGAATCAAACTTGCAATGAAGGTCAGTGCAGTTTTTTTACTATCTCGCTAGAAGCTCATGAGTAAAGGTTTCTGCAAAAAGGCCACATGAGAAGCACATGTTGGAAACTGAAGAGTCAAGTACTTGGCTGAATTTCACGAATACTTCGCGAGAAAGGCCATCTCACGAGATACTCACAAAACTCTCTGCGTGGAGGATTTTAAGTGTGACTTTCTTACCTTTCACTCATATTATATATATCCTAATTACCCACAAAAGTAAAAGATGCTATTCAGAGAAAACCCTAGAGGTTTCTACAACACACCCACCATTTAGAGAGAGTGTTGCTCATCATTTAGTGAGAAATCATTGTAGTCTCTTCTCTTTTCCTCTCCCATTGTTATACCTTGAGAGAAGATTTGTACCCAAACACAAACCCACACCTATTTAGAGTGTAGAGAGTGTTTTGGAGCTTGGTAAGTTTTGGGGATTTGCTAAAAGAAGCTAGTGAGATTTGGCTGATGCAATTGGGTAGTATTGCAGGTTTGGAAAGTTACTGAAGACAAGACTCCGAGAAGTCCATTGGTAGCAGGAGTTTCAAGGGCTCAAGTACATTAGATTGACTAGGCTTGGAGGGTCTTTTATTATTCATGTACTCTAACTTATTCACTAGTGGATCGATTTCAACTTGAAGGGTCGCAGAGAGGTTTTTTGCCGAGTTCTTTGGTTTCCTCTTCAATAACACATCCTGGTGTTATCTTTTGTTTGCATCTCTCTTCTTTTACTCTTTAAGCTTATTATTGCTTGCTTACTTGGCTTAAAGAATAGTTTCGATGATTGTGCTTCATTTTTTCTTATTCTGCACTTAGATAAGTTAGTGTAAAAGCAATTAAGCCATAATTTTAAAATTGGGGGTCTAAACAAGCATTAGTGTTTCACACTAATTTGAACTTTCAATTAGAATTAGAGTGGGTACACTTGTTTTGGTTTAAATACCTAAGTGTGATCCTTGGCCCTTTGTGTTTATTGCTATGGATAGTGCTTTATATGCTTCTGTAGATGTTGTTGATTGTAATATGCCATGTGTTTGTGAAAATGCCTCTATGAGTGTTTATCCTCTTGCTTGTGATGACATGTTACATGAATCTTTGGGCATTGTTAAAATTCCAATGTCAAACTCTTGAAGAAAACTTATAAGAAGTTTTATGAGAATTTGAGCAAGTTCATTTGTGAAAAAGATGATTTGATTATTAAGCTCAACGAATTCAACAAATTGGTTGAAAAGTATAAGAAACTTGCTAAACATTCTCTTGAAAAACTAAAGGAGTTTGATTGTTTGAATGTGGACTTGGATGCTAAACTTGTTTTGTCTAACAAACTTGTTGATGGTCTCAAATGTGAAAATGAATTTCTTAAGATGCATGCCAAGTATTTGATTGCTAAACCTAT